>JAVIAB010000106.1:7170145-7805145 GCA_032433765.1 Megaustenia siamemsis | reverse complement strand
CAACTGTGAACGTCCACAAGAACACGTGAGAAATGTCAACTGTGAACGTCCACAAGAACACGTGAGAAATGTCAACTGTGAACGTCCAGAACAACACATGAGAAATGTCAACTGTGAACGTCCACAAGAACACGTGAGAAATGTCAACTGTGAACGTCCACAAGAACACGTGAGAAATGTCAACTGTGAACGTCCACAAGAACACGTGAGAAAAGTCAACTGTGAACGTCTACAACAACACTTGTCTCAACTCTTCATGTGGTGACAAGAAGACACCAGCCTTGATGACGTTCACAAGTCTCAGTCTCTCTCTCTCTCTCTCTCTCTCTCTACACAGCTCCTAACTACACTTCACAAATTCATCTCGAGACATTTTTTTTCTGCTTATAAAAGTCTCTCTCTCTCTCTCTCTCTCTCTCTCTCTCTCTCTCTCTGTCTCTACACAGCTCCTAACTACACTTCACAAATTCATCTCGAGACATTTTTTTTCTGCTTATAAAAGTCTCTTAACAAACAGAAAAAAAAAAAAAAACAATAGTCATGGCCGTCTAGAAATATTTCCACTTTATATCGTATTCTGTTAATGCGTCTAAGGCAACTGCCGGTGGTATGCCACACTCCAACGTCTAAGAAAATCAGAACAACTTCTCTGGCTAACATAAAATCACATATGATTGATTTATTTATTTCATCATTTAATGATTGATTGATTATTCTGTTGCGCCATAGACGGCGCATAGAGCAGAAGTCATAGGTGTTCATGTCTGGCAGTCCGCAGTAGCCTGTTTTAAGTCTTGGTTGTTTCTGAGACCTATTGGTGTGCCCTCTTTGATGATGGTTCGACGCAGGGTTTTTTCAGTTCTCCTCGTTTATTTTACCGTCCGGTGTCCACACAAAGGCCTGGTGAGGTAGTCTTCTGACGTCCATTCTGAGAACGTGGCCAATGTATTTCCAGCGACGTTTCCTGACATAAAAATCACATCTTGGATAAAACATAACTTCAGTGTCGGTAACTCTTTCTTCTGTTTAAGCTGTATCTTTCTAGCTCAAGAGTCGTCCTCGCTGGTATAGCTAAAAATCTCTCTACTTTACTAATATCCTTCTGAATGATTCCAGTGCTGAGTCCTCTCTAAGATATCCCCATGAACAACCCCTCTGACCAGCCTAATCTCTCTTAAACTTAACACAACATTCGTAAATAGTGAACCCGCCCACTTTAATGATATTATCTGTTCTCCATTCCTGTAGTCCTTGTCTCTTCAACTATAGTGTCCCCGTACAAGTGTTTTATACTCTGTCCTGTTCAACATTAAAGATGTATTTTATCAAGTCCATATAGGTCGTACATATGCAAACGTTTTATACTGCACAGACTAATTAAAAGACAGATTAATTAATTAAACGATACTTTTCTTGTTCGCTCGGAGAGTAGACAACTTTGGGGAACCGTGAGTCGTTAATTTTTTTTTCCGCCTCAAGATGGCGTATCTAGTCCACGTCCTCTCTATCGCTGCAGAAAGTGCATCCAGGGTCTGATTAATTTCGGTTCTCCGTTGCACTTTTCTGCGTTAAATTCAAAATAATGAAATACTTAATACATCTGTGTCGCTAAAGGGAGATCGTAGGCCGACAACAGTCCGTTTTGACAAATCAAGTGTTGTGAATGAGACCTTCCACCGTCTAGACTTGATCTGCGCTTTGCGTCACATTGGTGCTGTTCATGACCGTTGTTAGAATTCCTTGACGCAAGTTATTTCCATGTTACTCATTAATGTAATTACTTCTTTGTCAGCCACAGTCTTGTCTCTTTGGGGAATTTGCTTCGCGTTTTGTTCGTCGCAGGCTGCTTACACTAGAGTAATCAGAAATCTAAAGGGAGCGAGATTGTGTGTTCGACATTGTTGTGTGCTACGTCATCGTAATGGTTCCCTAGACCGGCCGTGCGCTAATCTTACGGTCTGCTATTTGATGTGCGGCGGGATAATTTGACAACTAACTGTGTGTCTATGTGTTCAGAATTGGAGTCAACAACGATGGCCTAACATCATCAAGTGCTACGACGATCATAATTTTCAAGAGGACGTGAATTACCGGTATATGGGGATAGGTGGCGGGAACAATTGAAAGCTATGCATGAAAAGTGTTCCTTGTTGCAGTTTCCTCATATTCCAAGTCGCGTGTCTGTGTTAGTCACCTCTAGTGACTCGGGCAGATGGTGCTCGTAAACCTGCTAGGGCCGACTATCTAAAGGCAGAATCCCCCTACAGAAAAGATCATCTACTGCCTTGCAGGAAGATTGGGGGCGATCAAAGGCTAAGGAAAGCAAACCTGAACAAAATGCTGGCTGAATTCGGATGCACTGGGCCCCTGGCGCAGGACACGGTGCAACGTTTTAACAGGTATTCAAGCGGAGTGGATCTAACAGGCTTAAACAGACAGCTGTCTTCGTGTGAGAGTCTGGAGTCCTACTCTGATTGAGTCCTGATCGCAGAGAGAGAGAGAGAGAGAGAGAGAGAATTAATTAAACTGTCTGCCAAACAGTTAAAGCAGATTAATGCGGCGTTGACTTCTCTAGTATTGAAGGCATGTGATGTTAAAACCTTATGGGTGTACCACGTCCACACACAACTCTTTCCTAACCAACAATGCTGGATGTTACAACACTTTCTCTCACTCTCTTTCTCCATATATTAGTCTATTAATATCTATGTGCATCAATAACTCTCACCGCGTTTTAAAAAAAAATAAATATTAATCTCCGTCAGTCTATGTCAGTATCTCTCTCACTTCTCTTACATTGTTCTTTGTACTACTCTCATCGTTTCTATGTCAGTATCTCTTTCTCACTTCTCTTACATTGTTCTTTGTACTACTCTCATCGTTTCTATGTCAGTGTCTCTCTCACTTCTCTTACATTGTTCTTTGTACTACTCTCATCGTTTCAATGTCACTGTCTCTCTCTCTTCTCTTACATTGTTCTTTGTACTACTCTCATCGTTTCTATGTCAGTGTCTCTCTCTCTTCTCTTACATTGTTCTTTGTACTACTCTCATCGTTTCTATGTCAGTGTCTCTCTCTCTCTTCTCTTACATTGTTCTTTGTACTACTCTCATCGTTTCTATGTCAGTGTCTCTCTCTCTCTCTTCTCTTACATTGTTCTTTGTACTACTCTCAGCGTGTCTATGTCAGTATCTCTCTCACTTCTCTTACATTGTTCTTTGTACTACTCTCATCGTTTCTATGTCAGTATCTCTCTCACTTCTCTTACATTGTTATTTGTACTACTCTGTGTGTGTCTATGTCAGTGTCTCTCTCACTTCTCTTACATTGTTTCTTTGTTTTACTCTCAGCGTGTCTATGTCTCTCACTCTCCTTCAACCTGTTTCTTTATATTACTCTGTGCGTTACGTCCCTATTTCTCTGTATTACTCTGTGTGTTACCGCCTCTATGTTCCTATATTACTCTGTGTGTTACCGCCTCTATATTCCTATATTACTCTGTGTGTTACCGCCTCTATGTTCCTATATTACTCTGTGTGTTACCGCCTCTATGTTCCTATATTACTCTGTGTGTTACCGCCTCTATGTTCCTATATTACTATGTGTGTTACCGCCTCTATGTTCCTATATTACTCTGTGTGTTACCGACTCTATGTTCCTATATTACTATGTGTGTTACCGCCTCTATGTTCCTATATTACTCTGTGTGTTACCGCCTCTATATTCCTATATTACTCTGTGTGTTACCGCCTCTATATTCCTATATTACTCTGTGTGTTACCGCCTCTATGTTCCTATATTACTCTGTGTGTTACCGCCTCTATATTCCTATATTACTATGTGTGTTACCGCCTCTATATTCCTATATTACTCTGTGTGTTACCGCCTCTATGTTCCTATATTACTCTGTGTGTTACTGCCTCTATATTCCTATATTACTATGTGTGTTACCGCCTCTATATTCCTATATTACTCTGTGTGTTACCGCCTCTATGTTCCTATATTACTCTGTGTGTTACCGCCTCTATATTCCTATATTACTCTGTGTGTTACCGCCTCTATGTTCCTATATTACTCTGTGTGTTACCGCCTCTATGTTCCTATATTACTATGTGTGTTACCGCCTCTATGTTCCTATATTGCTCTGTATGTTACCGCCTCTATGTTCCTATATTACTCTGTGTGTTACCGCCTCTATATTCCTATATTACTCTGTGTGTTACCGCCTCTATATTCCTATATTACTCTGTGTGTTACCGCCTCTATGTTCCTATATTACTCTGTGTGTTACCGCCTCTATATTACTATATTACTATGTGTGTTACCGCCTCTATGTTCCTATATTACTCTGTGTGTTACCGCCTCTATGTTCCTATATTACTCTGTGTGTTACCGCCTCTATATTCCTATATTACTCTGTGTGTTACTGTCCTTGTTTCTCCCACATCTAAATCTTCCCAGCCGTGCACGCCTTACACTGTTTCTTTCTACCACTCTCTAATTCATTCTCCATGAAATGTTAATCTAGCTTTCTCTAACAATCTCTCTTACTTACATCCACCTTTCCTCTCTTTCTGAATCTCCCTCATTGACATGTCTGTTTCATGCCCTGACTTAAGCACCCTCAAAACGTTCTCGTCTCTTGTCCAGCTGCCCACGAGGTGACAAGAGCGTGCCAGGCCGAGCAGGAACAGACCGTACAATTAGCCCTGGTACCCGATGATCAAATATTCACAATTAGATTAAGACGAGGTCCGTACTCGGCAGAGGCGTGTGGTTCTCTCACGATTGGTGACGAATGTGGGGTCAGTGATCACTGGACCTGAGAGCTCACGTAATAAAGGGTGTCATTAATGTGGATGGGTGATTTGTATCTTTGATCAATGCGGGTCATGGGGGAGGGGTGGAGTAGGCTGTTGACAGAGAGAGAGAGGGGAGGAGGGAGAAGGGAGAGAGATAGGGAAAGAACGAAAGAAAGAAAGAAAGACAGACAGAAAGAAAGACAGAAAGAAAGAAAGACAGAAAGAAAGACAGAAAGAAAGACAGACAGAAAGAAAGACAGAAAGAAAGACAGAAAGAAAGAAAGACAGAAAGAAAGACAGAAAGAAAGAAAGACAGAAAGAAAGACAGACAGATTGATTTAAGTTCTTCAGAAATGAGGCAGAGACAGATTAAAGGAAAATGGAATAGAATTGAATTAGAGTCAGAGTAGGTTACTGTTGTATTGAGAATGAAGAGTTGGGTGTTTTGGGAAAGTGAAAGACAAATAGACACACAGGAAATAGACAAACAAGCAGGAAAAAGATAGATGGAATGATAGAACCATAGCACACCGTGATAAACAGAAAAATAGACGGATTGATGATACAAAGGAGGCAGACAAACAGAGACACAGACAAGCAAACATTCAAACAGAGAGACGGACAGATATACACGCAGGCAGACATATAGACAGGCGGATGGACGGACAGACAGATAGATGTAATAAATAGACAGATAGATGATAGTTCTTTGTTCTTGAATATGGGACTACCTTAACAGTAGGAAGAATGTTCTTTTTCCTGATCGCACAGAAATATCAAAATGGTGCACGAAATGGACAGCAAAAAATGGTGCACAAAATGGACAGCAAAAAATGGTGCACGAAATGGACAGCAAAAAATGGTGCACGAAATGGACAGCAAAAAATGGTGCACAAAATGGACAGCAAAAAATGGTGCACAAAATGGACAGCGAAAGTGGTGCACAAGATGGACAGAAAAAAGTTGTGCACAAGATGGACATAAAAAATGGTGCACGAAATAGGGAGCACAAAACAGTGCATGAAATAAACAACATAAAATTTTGCATAAAATATTTTGCACCACATGGAGCACGAAAGGGACAGCAAAAAATGGTGCACGAAATGGGTTGCACAAAATTGTGCACAAAATGAACAGTATAAAATAGTGCACAAAATATTGCATCTAGTGGAGCACGAAATGTGTAGCATAAAATGGTGCAAGAATTGTGCACCATCAGCACGTTTTAACAAAATAAATTGTGCAAAAAAATGAACATTGTTTTAATGAGGTCTAGAATGTTACTGATTGTATATGTCGCCCTGGCAGCGACATGCATCACGCTCTGTTCTATTCATAAACTGACAAGCGCTCCTTTACGTGCGCAACTCAAACATCGTTAGTTTACCCTTGATATGACGTAGCATTCCATTTGTTAAACCTGAAGGTCAAGGGTCTCATGCAAGCAAGTTGAGATAGCTCACAACAGAGTGCAACATGGATACTCTTGGTCCTCCCACTTACCCATCTAACCACAACGATACATACTACACACGTTTTCTCGTTACAGTTATTGCATTGATGCATGTAGTTTGTTGTTGATGTGTGTTGTTGGTGTGGCCAGATGGTTGGTGGGTGTTGTTGGTGTGTCCAGATGGTTGATGGGTGTTGTTGGTGTGTCCAGATGGTTGATGGGTGTTGTTGGCGTGTCCAGATGGTTAATGGGTGTTGTTGGTGTGTCCAGATGGTTGATGGGTGTTGTTAGTGTGTCCAGATGGTTGATGGGTGTTGTTGGTGTGGCCAGATGGTTGATGGGTGTTGTTAGTGTGTCCAGATGGTTGTTGGGTGTTTTTGGTGTCAAGGTTGTTGATGGATGTTGTTGGTGTGTCCATGTGGTTGATGGGTGTTGTTAGTGTGTCCAGATGGTTGATGGGTGTTGTTGGTCTGGCCAGATGGTTGATGGGTGTTGTTGGTGTCAAGGTTGTTGATGGATGTTGTTGGTGTGTCCATGTGGTTGATGGGTGTTGTTAGTGTGTCCAGATGGTTGATGGGGGTTGTTGGTGTGACCAGATGGTTTATGGGTGTTGTTGGTGTGTTCAGAGGGTTGATGGGTGTTGTTGGTGTGTCCAGATGGTTGATAGGTGTTTTGGTGTGTCCATGTGGTTGATGGGTGTTGTTGGTATGTCCAGGTGGTTGATGGTGTTGTTGGCGTGTCCATGTTGTTGATAGGTGTTGTTGGTGTATCCAGATGGTTGATGGGTGTTGTTGGTGTGGCCAGATGATTCATGGGTGTTGTTGGTGGGTGTTGTTGGTGTGGCCAGATGGTTGATGAGTGTTATTGGTGTGGCCAGATGGTTGGTGGGTGTTGTTGGTGTGGCCAGATGGTTGGTGGGTATTGTTGGTGTGGCCAGATGGTTGATAAGTGTTGTTGGTGTGGCCAGATGGTTGTTGGTGTCAAGGTTGTTGATGGATGTTGTTGGTGTGGCCAGATGGTTGATGGGTGTTGTTGGTGTCCAGATGGTTGATGGGTGTTGTTGGTATCAAGGTGGCTGATAGGTGTTGTTGGTATCAAAGTGGTTGATGTGTGTTGTTGGTATCAAGATGGTTGATGGGTGTTGTTGGTGTCCAGGTCATTGATGGGTATTGTTGGTGTCCATGTGGTTGATAGGTGTTGTTGGTGTGTCCAGGTTGTTGATGGGTGTTGTTAGTGCCCAGGTGGTTGATGGGTGTTGTTGCTATATTCAGGTGGTTGATGTGTGTTGTTGATGTTGCCAGGTGGTTGATGGGTGTTGTTGGTATGGCCAGGAGTTTGCTGATGTAATAAATATAGCCAAGTGGTTGGTACTATAAGGAGTGGGGCAGGTGGTTGCTGCTGTAAGTAGTGTAGCCAGGTGGTTGCTACTGTAAGTAGTGTAGGCAGGTGGTTGGTTCTGTACCTGGTGTAGCCAGGTGGTTGATGTTGTTTGTAGTGTAGCCATATGATACCTGCTGTATGTAGTGTGGCCATGTGATTGCTCTGTAAGTAGTGTAACCATGTGATTGCTGCTGTACGTAGTGTAGCCATGTGATTGCTGCTGTAAGTAGTGTAGCCAAGTGATTGCTGCTGTAAGTAGTGTAGCAATGTGATTGCTGTTGTAAGTAGTGTAGCCAAGTGATTGCTGCTGTAAGTAGTGTAGCCATGTGATCGCTGCTGTAAGTAGTGTAGCCATGTGATTGTTGCTGTAAGTAGTGTAGCCATGTGATTGCTGCTGTAAGTAGTGTAGCCATGTGATTGCTGCTGTAAGTAGTGTAGCCATGTGATTGCTGCTGTAAGTAGTGTAGCCAAGTGATTGCTGCTGTAAGTAGTGTAGTCATTTGATTGTTGCTGTAAGTAGTGTAGCAATGTGATTGCTGTTGTAAGTAGTGTAGCCAAGTGATTGCTGTTGTATGTAGTGTAGTCATTTTATTGTTGCTGTAAGTAGTGTAGCAATGTGATTGCTGTTGTAAGTAGTGTAGCCATGTGGTTGTTGCTGTAAGTAGTGAAGTCATTTGATTGTTGCTGTAAGTAGTGTAGTCATTCTGATTGTTGCTGTAAGTAGTGTAGTCATTTTATTGTTGCTGTAAGTAGTGTAGCAATGTGATTGCTGTTGTAAGTAGTGTAGCCAAGTGATTGCTGCTGTAAGTAGTGTAGTCATTTGATTGTTGCTGTAAGTAGTGTAGCCATGTGGTTGTTGCTGTAAGTAGTGTAGCCATGTGATTGCTGCTGTAAATAGTGTAGCCATGTGATTGCTGCTGTAAGTAGTGTAGCCATGTGATTGCTGCTGTAAGTAGTGTAGCCATGTGATTGCTGCTGTAAGTAGTGTAGCCATGTGATTGCTGTTGTAAGTAGAGTAGCCATGTGATTGCTGCTGTAAGTAGAATAGCCATGTGATTGCTGCTGTAAGTAGTGTAGCCATGTGATTGCTGCTGTAAGTAGTGTAGCCATGTGATTGCTGCTGTAAGTAGAATAGCCATGTGAATGCTGCTGTAAGTAGTGTAGCCAAGTGATTGTTGCTGAAACTAAAGTAACCAAAGTAAAGCCCAGATTACCTTCAGATTTCACATACAACTGCCTGTACAGACAAAACAACACCGAGAAGATTACTGAACTTCAATAATTAACTTCAGAATACGAGCTCGGACTGCTGCTTCACAGTTAGCGACTCACAGCTAATAGAGACTTTCGTTACCTCTCCACGTGACTCACCATAGACAGTCTGCACTAAATGAGTTGAAGATCCAGCACTGGTTATATTCATGGATATAGAAGACCTAGCGTTGTATCAGTTCTCGCTGAAATAAAAGTCGTCATTATGTCCAGCGGAGTCCGAAAGAAATACATGAAACGATAGAAATTATGCAACCCGCCATGTTAACTGGATGTGCAAACCAGTGGCTCACATCGACCTCCAGTCATTGACATTTAGCTCAATTCAACGCCGTGTCGGTATTACCGCCAGCAATGCTATCAAAATGGGGAGCTAGATGTTGCGTGCACAAGGCAATAACATTGAACTTGTGCCACCAAATAAAGTGCTTAAGAAGTGCACTGTACTCTACAATCTTAAAGTCAAACGGCTAATATAGAACGATCACCAGTTCGCTGTTCCACAAATCGTATGGCCCCCTCCGAGAGTCGGTCAATAAACAATGCTTACGGTGCGTGAATGTTCGGTCCAGAGAGTAAATAACGCGTCTGGCTCTTTTGAACCGGATATGGAGTCTCAAATTAAAATATTTAGATTGATAGCACGAGTGTTTGTCGAGGGCCCACATGAAGACTGGCACGATGGAAGGCAGTCTGGTGATGTACGTCCGAAAATAACTACATCTGTTGGAGTTTCAGGGACAAACTATCCGTGCGTTGCTTGTTGTGGGGGTGATGATGTAAGCATGTCTGTGGCATGCAGTCGCAATAGCTGTCAACGCACAATCAGCTGACCAAGACCTAGCAGTTCTACCTCTTCATGGTCTTCGCGGGTAGCAGCCTGTAGCTGACTAACAGAAGCTAGGATCACCGTGTTCCCTGTATTGGTGGCTCTTACAGATGACCTGGTATTGCAGTAGCCCTGGGCCGTCTAGTTGTTTCCCAACATAGTCTGGGACCGGCCAAACTCCAACTTCTCCAGTAAAACAAAATAATGCATTCTGAGCCGCTACATCGCCGAGTAAAATGGCACCCTGCTAAGTAAAATTGGATCCTGCTAAGTAAAATGGCACCCTGCTAAGAAAAATGGCACCCTGATAAGAAAAATGGCACCCTGCTAAGTAAAATGGCACCCTGCTAAGTAAAATGGCACCCTGCTAAGAAAAATGGCACCCTGCTAAGAAAAATGGCACTCTGCTAAGTAAAATGGCACCCTGCTAAGAAAAATGGCACCCTGCTAAGTAAAATGGCACCCTGCTAAGTAAAATGGCACTCTGGTAAGTAAAATGGCATCCTGCTCGCATCAACTCGTGGCATTTCATCAATCAAATGGTGTTATGATGGCGATGGATGTAGCAGAACACAGCGTTCATGTAACACTTACACAACAACACAACATCACACAACAGATATGTTTGTACATATCTATACCAGATGTCTTCCCCATTTGTTTGGTCTTGTCTTCCCTGTGTGCTCACAAAATCCATTTCCCTCTTAGATTTTGTTTCCGGCTGAGTCGCCATTTTGTAATCTTCGGATGACGTGGCTCTCTTGATGGATGTCAGCGTCATGTGTTTAATGTTGTTGGTGGCGTGATCTGAGTGGCGAGGTCGCGAGGTCTGAGTGGCGTTGTCTGAGTGGCGATGTCTGAGTGGCCTGGTCTGAGTGGCGTGGTCTGAGTGGCCTGGTCTGAGTGGCCTGGTCTGAGTGGCGATGTCTGAGTGGCCTGCTCTGAGTGGCGTCGTCTGAGTGACGTCGTCTGATTGGCGTCGTCTGATTAGCGAGGTCTGAGTGGCGTGGTCTGAGTGGCGTGGTCTGAGTGGCGTGGTCTGAGTGACGTGGTCTGAGTGATGTGGTCTGAGTGGTCTTGTCTGAGTGGCGTGATCTGAGTGGCGTGGTCTGAGTGGCCTGGTCTGAGTGGCCTGGTCTGAGTGGCCTGGTCTGAGTGGCCTGGTCTGAGTGGCCTGGTCTGAGTAGCGTGGTCTGAGTGGCGTCGTCTGAGTGGCGTCGTCTGATTGGCGTGGTCCTAGTGGCGAGGTCTGATTGGTGTGGTCTGAGTGGCGTACTGATAGTATGGGCTAGACCATCTTTAGGGTCAAGCTGGAGATAGATGATGTGTTCTGGCATCCTTCATGGTGTGAATATTGAGCTAGCAAGACTGTCGTGTACAAGAAATCCTGCCCAATACATGAAAAGTTACTCAGTCCATGCCAGGAAAAACAAGTTTAAAATTTCTGCTTGAAGGAGTCACAATCTGCAGATATGGTTTATTGGATGTTTACAACCACCTCATCTCCATGTCTACCTACAACCACCCCATCTCCATGCCTGTCTACAACGACGTCATGTCAAAGTCTACCTACAACCAGCTCCATGCCTACCTACAACCACCTCATCTCCATGTCTACCTACAACCACCTCATCTCCATGCCTACCTACAACCACCTCATCTCCATGTCTAACTACAACCAGCTCCATGCCTACCTACAACCACCTCATCTCCATGCCTACCTACAACCACCTCATCTCCATGTCTACCTACAACCACCTCATCTACATGTCTACCTACAACCACCCCATCTCCATGCCTCCCTACAACCACCTCATCTCCATGTCTACCTACAACCAGCTCCATGCCTACCTACAACCACCTCATCTCCATGTCTACCTACAACCAGCTCCATGCCTACCTACAACCACCTCATTTCCATGTCTACCTACAACCAGCTCGATGTCAACCTACAACCACCTCATCTCCATGTCTACCTACAACCAGCTCCATGTCTACCTACAACCAACTCGATGTCAACCTACAAGCACCTCATCTCCATGTCTACCTACAACCAGCTCCATGCCTACCTACAACCACCTCATCTCCATGTCTACCTACAACCAGCTCCATGCCTACCTACAACCACCTCATCTCCATGTCTACCTACAACCAGCTCGACGTCAACCTACATCCATCTCCATGCCTGTCTACAACCACGTCATGTCAAAGTGTACTTACAATCATCCCCATGTCTAACTACAACCACCTCATCTCCATGTCTACCTACAACCATCTCCAATTCTACCTACAACCAGCTACATGTCTACCTACAACCACCTCATCTCCATGTCTACCAACAACCACCTCATCTCCATGTCTACCTACAACCAACTCCATGCCTACCTACAACCATCTCATCTCCAAGTCTACCAACAACCACCTCATCTCCATGTCTACCTACAACCAACTCCATGCCTACCTACAACCATCTCATCTCCAAGTCTACCTACACTCACCTCATCTCCGTGCCTACCTACACCCACCTCATCTTCAAGTCTACCTACAACAACCTCATCTCCATGTCTACCTGCAACCACGTCATGTCAAAGTCTACCTACAACCACCTCATCTCCATGCCTACTTACAACCACCTTATCTTCATGCCCACCTACACCAACCTCATCTCCATGTCTACCTACAACCACGTCATGTCAAAATCTACCTACAACCACCTCATCTCCATGTCTACCTACAACCAACTTCATGCCTACCTACAACCACCTCATCTCCATGTCTACGTACAACCACCTCATCTCCTTGCCTACCTACAACCACCTCATCTCCACGCCTACCTACAACCACCTCATCTCCATGCCTACCTACAACCACCTCATCTCCATGCCTACCTACAACCACCTCATCTCCATGCCTGCCTACAACCACCTCATCTCCATGCCTACCTACAACCACCTCATCTCCATGCCTACCTACAACCACCTCATCTCCATGCCTACCTACAACCACCTCATCTCCATGCCTACGTACAACCACCTCATCTCCATGCCTACCTACAACCACCTCATCTCCATGCCTACCTACAACCACCTCATCTCCATGCCTACGTACAACCACCTCATCTCCATGCCTACCTACAACCACCTCATCTCCACGCCTACCTACAACCACCTCATCTCCATGCCTACCTACAACCACCTCATCTCCATGCCTGCCTACAACCACCTCATCTCCATGCCTGCCTACAACCACCTCAGCACCGTCTCTATGGCGACTATTTTCCCCTAATTTAAGAAGTCTAGTTTGCCAAGTCAAAACCACGTGTTCGATACCTTCCATGCGCCATATTTTAGGGAACTATTTTCTTCATAATCGCCACATGCCCGTTTTGTCATGGAGACTGTGCTTCTCCCAACGTGCACTAGCCCCCTCTCGACTTGGAGCTGTTGTTCCCACAGAACAACGAGATTCTTCAATTCAAACCAAACTGACCAATTCCAAAATGAATGTTCCCTTAATGTCCGGTCGCTTTTGCTTTTTCCTTCATGGCAACCGATCTTTTTGCTGTTGAAGGTAAGAGATTTAATTGCGCCTTCAACTGCTGTATTACCAGCATTCACATTCTGTAATTCAATCTCAGTCTGAAAGATTCGAAACCTCGTGACAATATCGACATTTTGACAATCTTCTCATGGAACGCAAACTGGAACAGAACCATAAAATGTACTCGTGAACGACACTTCGCGAGCTAGATGACGATGGCTAGTTAACTCCCCTGGGAGCTATAAACTCGTCTGGTTTTGTCCACTAAGTTTAAAGTACCGTCTCCAGTGTAGTTTAGCGCGTCTATGAAGCACGGCATAACCGTCGGTAGTTTAATTTCTGATTCGATCTCGGCTGTATGTAAACGAGAAATTGCATCAAACACTTCTTGAATTATAGCTTATTATAGCTGATTATAGCTGATTATAGCTTATTATAGCTTATGCTGTCATGGCATGAAAAATATACTAACTTCAAAATAAATAACCCCATGACTAAAACTAGGAATAGCAAAATGTTATATCTTTTAAACTTTCCTGTATGGCGCAGAAACATGGACATTAGACAAGAAAACAGAACAGAGAATTGAAGCCTTTGAAGTGTTGGGTTAAAGAAGAATATGACGAATTGGATGGAAAGAAAAGAAAACAAACTATGAAGTCTTAAAACAACTAAAAATGAAAAGAGAACTACTAAGCACAATTCAAAGAAGACAAATGAGATTTTTGGGCCATGTTAAAAGACACAGCAGCCTACTAAAAGTAATCTTAGAAGAGAAAATACAAGGTAAAATAGGTAGGCAGATACTAACATGGACGAGTAACATCAACAGATGGACAAGTCAGCATATGACAATCTGCACTATCAAAGCAAGAGACAGAAGGATTGGCGCTCCATGGTAGCCAACATTCGACGCGGAGACGGCACTCAGAGATAACGGAGATAACTTATGGGTTCAGGGTCAGCGAAACAAAGTAGACCGAGACCATCTCCACTTGCAATCCCGGGTACAGGATGTTCAGCCGTTTGGTTATGATATGCCGGGTCGATAAATCAGGACAACAAGTTGTGCTTGGCTGGAAGCTGCAAGCTGTGCCAGTCAGATGTGGCACGATGTAACAATCACTATTGTAGCACAAGAACAAGAAAGAGATGCAGAAACATGGAGTAAAAGTAAACGTTTTGGTTGTAGATGTAATGGTAATAGTAATAGTTGTAATAGTAATAGTTGTAATAGTAATAGTTGTAATAGAACTAGAATGAGGGGGGGGGGGGGGAGAGGTAAGGCAGAAATAGTAGTAGTAGAAGCAATAGTAATAGCAACGGAAGTTGTAATAGTAATAGTAATAGTAGTCACTCATTTATAGGGCGCTGACTCCACTTCGAAGATTGGCAACCATGGAGCGCCATTTTACTCTGTCTCTGGTCTAATTGTCATGATGCATGTTGTCATAGGTTCATCTGTTCACATTGTGATGTTATCAGTCCACTTTGCTCTTGGTCTGCCTCTGCCGCATCTACCTTGTACCCTCCCATCCAAGACGACTTCTAGAATGATAGTATTCTTCTTCACATGTCCAACAAATTTCATTTCTCTTTTCCGAAAAAAATTGTATTAAGTAGTTCTTTGTTTTGTTTTCCATTTTAAGCTGAATCAAAACTTCCTTGTTTGTCTTCTCTCCTACCACCCATTTCTCTCCCATTTTTCTATAGATTCACATTTCAAAGGCTTCAATTTGTTCCTCTATTTTATTTCATAATTTAGTAATAGAAAAGGAATAAATAATAGGACAATATGAAAAGAAAATGATGATAAATTGAAGTACAGTTGCTTTCTTCTTTCCTTTCTTCCTTTCTTCCTTCCTTTCTTTCTTTCTTTCTTTCTTTCTTTCTTTCTTTCTTTCTTTCTTTCTTTCTTTCTTTCTTTCTTTCTTTCTTTCTTTCTTTCTTTCTTCCTTCCATTTATTTCTTTACCTCTGTTATAGAAAATTCTTTATAGGGACAGGAGGAATCGTATCATCAGATGTAACCCGTCGAACAAATGTTTCGGTCCTTCAGCTTCTGGACACTCAAGGTGGGGAGGTGCGGGTGGTGGGGGGGGGGTTGTGTGCCCACCTAGATCATGAGAGGTGGGCCCGCCTTGGTAATGACCTTCAGGTGTCGATCTCCTGCTGCATGATCATGAAGGCTCACGTGTTTACGTTCGACATTTAATAACTCAACTTATCTCGTCCCAACACTTCTCATGGAACCCACTGTCCGTACCCGGTCGCACAAAACCGTCATAGCTTTAACCTGGCACATCGATGTCCTCTCCTCAAGGCGGTGTAACTCTATAACACCGCTACATTCCTCTCCTCAAGGCGGTGTAACTCTATAACACCGATACATTCCTCTCCTCAAGGCGGTGTAACTCTATAACACCGCTACATTCCTCTCCTCAAGGCGGTGTAACTCTATAACACCGATACATTCCTCTCCTCAAGGCGGTGTAACTCTATAACACCGATACATTCCTCTCCTCAAGGCGGTGTAACTCTATAACACCGCTACATTCCTCTCCTCAAGGCGGTGTAACTCTATAACACCGATACATTCCTCTCCTCAAGGCGGTGTAACTCTATAACACCGATACATTCCTCTCCTCATGGCGGTGTAACTCTATAACACCGATACATTCCTCTCCTCATGGCGGTGTAACTCTATAACACCGATACATTCCTCTCCTCAAGGCGGTGTAACTCTATAACACCGATACATTCCTCTCCTCAAGGCGGTGTAACTCTATAACACCGCTACATTCCTCTCCTCAAGGCGGTGTAACTCTATAACACCGCTACATTCCTCTCCTCAAGGCGGTGTAACTCTATAACACCGCTACATTCCTCTCCTCATGGCGGTGTAACTTTATAACACCGCTACATTCCTCTCCTCAAGCCGGTGTAACTCTATAACACCGATACATTCCTCTCCTCAAGCCGGTGTAACTCTATAACACCGCTACATTCCTCTCCTCAAGCGGTGTAACTCTATAACACCGCTACATTCCTCTCCTCAAGCCGGTGTAACTCTATAACACCGATACATTCCTCTCCTCAAGGCGGTGTAACTCTATAACACCGCTACATTCCTCTCCTCAAGGCGGTGTAACTCTATAACACCGATACATTCCTCTCCTCAAGGCGGTGTAACTCTATAACACCGCTACATTCGTCTCCTCAAGCCGGTGTAACTCTATAACACCGATACATTCCTCTCCTCAAGGCGGTGTAACTCTATAACACCGCTACATTCCTCTCCTCATGGCGGTGTAACTCTATAACACCGCTACATTCCTCTCCTCAAGGCGGTGTAACTCTATAACACCGCTACATTTTCCCAACAATAACTCACCACGTGTTTCAAACAACGACCATTACTAAACACATTCAGATGTTGTCTACAATCCATTCCTTCTAGCTGTTACCAAAGTATCAAGGTTCGTCCTGGGTTGACTTTTCTCCTAGCTCTTCAACGGTTGGTACCGCCTTTGATACATACATTTGCATGAGTGGTCATAAGTTTATTTTCCCTGCACTTTCCCTGACGGATTTTCCTGGCTTGGTCCAAGTTTATTTTCTGACCTGTCTCTCACTAAAGGTTGTCTGTCGCCACCTTTCATGTTAATTTGATTCCTGCTGTATAAACCCTCGGCTGGGCCCACCACCTAAATATCTGTGGGTACGCGACTGTCAGGAAATACATTTACAGTAAATACTGTCTACTGTTAGCCATTCTCTCTACCGTACATCAGCGTGTCCTCGGAACATCGCCGCCTCCCTCCCATCCCTCCACCGACTCTTCTATTGAGAAATGGTAATCAATCAGAGAGTTTGTTGATCTATCACCTGTAACAGGGCACTTTCCGGGGTTGAGGGGGGGGGGAACTAGCGGAACTAATGGTCTGTACAGTGGCACAAGTGGGGGAACTATCACTCTGTGGAGTACCCAGAAGTGTTTCTGTTTGAAGATACTGCTCGCTGATTGGTTCGTCTCATGAAAGTTTCATTAAGTGATGTCTGCCTGGGGCTGTCTTTCTCTGTTGAGATTTCAATGCTTGTTTGTTTATGTGCTTCGTTCTGCTTCTTTGAGCTTGGATGGTGATATGATTGTGCTTCTACCTATTTGTTCTTAATTATCCATGCGTCTACATGCAAGTGTATCTTGTCTTTGTTCACGTGGCTGTGTGTGAATACCAAATGGACCCTTGTAGTGGAGCTACATAAAAAAATACAAGCTGTGAAAATAAAATGTTATCGTAAGATTTTAAGCCCATTTTTTCTTAAATCGTATCACAAATGTTATCGTAAGGTTTTGGACATCTCTTACTTAGATCATATCACAGATGTTATCGTAAGGATTTGGATATCTCTTACTTAGATCATATCACAGATGTTATCGTAAGGATTTGGATATCTCTTACTTAGATCGTATCACAAATGTTATCGTAAGGTTTTGGACATCTCTTACTTAGATCGTATCACAAATGTTATCGTAAGGTTTTGGACATCTCTTACTTAGATCATATCACAGATGTTATCGTAAGGATTTGGATATCTCTTACTTAGATCGTATCACAAATGTTATCGTAAGGTTTTGGACATCTCTTACTTAGATCATATCACAGATGTTATCGCAAGGATTTGGATATCTCTTACTTAGATCGTATCACAAATGTTATCGTAAGGTTTTGGACATCTCTTACTTAGATCGTATCACAAATGTTATCGTAAGGTTTTGGACATCTCTTACTTAGATCGTATCACAAATGTAAAAGTTCACAAAAGGATACAAGAAGCAATCGGAGCACATAATGATCTCTTGGCTATTGTGAGGAAACCCTAAATGAAATGGTTTGGTCACGTGTCTCGATCGTCAGGCCTGGCGAAGATCATTCTGTGAGGAGCTGTGAAAGAAGCTAGTAGAAGAGGTATGTAGACAAAGTTACGGGAAGATAACATCAAAGAACAGACAGGTATCGACTTTGTAAAATCTCAAAGAAAAACTGTAGATATGAGAGAAATGGAGAGGTTGACTGTCAGTGGTGCCCCAATGACTCCTGTGGTTATGAGCCGAAGGAGAAGGAAAGAAAAGTAAAAGATATGCCCTGTCGATTTACACAACCATAATAAATAACATAAATATCAAATAATAATAATTGTTGGGCATGTTAGACACAACAGCCTTCTAAAAGTACAACTAGAAGGGAAAATATAAAGTAAAAGAGGCAGAAACAGGCTAAGACTAGCATGGACGAGTAACATTAGAAGATGGACAGGTCAGCCTATGACTATCTGCACCTTCAAAAGCAAGAGACACAGAGTGGAAGAGCTCTCCATGGTGGCCAACCTTCAATGCTGAGACGGCACTTGATGATGATGATGATGATGACAATAATAATAACATAAGGATTCTTTTCTGACACACTTCAGACATTAAAAAACAAAAATATCACACAATCACAACAAGAACATCATACAAAATCACAAGAACATCATACAAAATCACAACAAGAATATCACACACAACCACAACAAGAACATCACTGACAACCACAACGAGAACATTACTGACAACCACAACGAGAACATCACACACAACCACAACGAGAACATCACTGACAACCACAACGAGAACATCACACACAACCACAACAAGAACATCACACACAACCACAACGAGAACATCACTGACAACCACAACAAGAACATCACACACAACCACAACAAGAATATCACACACAACCACAACAAGAACATCACTGACAACCACAACGAGAACATCACTGACAACCACAACGAGAACATCACACACAATCACAACGAGAACATCACTGACAACCACAACGAGAACATCACACACAACCACAACAAGAACATCACACACAACCACAACGAGAACATCACTGACAACCACAACAAGAACATCACACACAACCACAACAAGAACATCACACACAACCACAACAAGAACATCACACACAACAACAACGAGAACATCACTGACAACCACAACGAGAACATCATACACAACCATAACGAGAACATCATACACAACACAGCAAGAACATCACACACAACCACAACAAGAACATCACACACAACCACAACAAGAACATCACACACAACCACAACGAGAACATCACACACAACCACAAAGAGAACATCACTGATAACCACAACGAGAACATCACACACAACCACAACAAGAACATCACACACAACCACAACGAGAACATCACACACAATCACAACGAGAACATCACACACAACCACAAAGAGAACATCACTGACAACCACAACGAGAACATCACACACAACCACAACAAGAACATCACACACAACCACAACAAGATCATCACACACAACCACAACGAGAGCATCACTGACAACCACAACGAGAACATCACTGACACTCATAACAAGAACATCACACACAACCACAATGCGACCCAATGCCGTGTAATGATATCTGCAGGTATTTTTAAATTTCCTTGTAGTTCCCTACAAGGTCTAACATTTATCAGGTCTCTCGGGACGTAGAGTTACTCTGATGTCAGTGAGCTTTGGATAGTCAAAATAGGTGATGTTCTACTGGTTCATGATGGTGCTCCATAAACCATTCCCCATAAACCATTCCCCAGAAATCTTTCCTCAAGAAATGTTTCTATAGAAACATGTGGTGTTTCAGTGGTACATGACCGGTTCTCAGCCTGAAGATGATGGTTTGGTCTTTTCTTGTGAGGTTGTTTGTGTTGTTGTGGGGGTTTGGCCTTGACATGTATTTAAAGAGACCTCTCCTGCGTTCCTAATGTCGGAGACATCAATGCTGATCTCTGTCCGCAGAGTTACACTGAACCGCTGCTTGAGCGCCCGATATAGTTTCACTAGGATTGGATGATGTCGGACCTGTAACGGTGTAACCAACATGTAACGGTGTAACAAACATGTAACGGTGTAACTAACATGTAACGGTGTAATCAGCATGTAACGGTGTAACCAACATGTAACGGTGTAACCAACATGTAACGGTGTAACCAACATGTAACGGTGTAACCGACATGTAACGGTGTAATCGACATGTAACGGTGTAACCAACTTGTAACGGTGTAACCAACATGTAACGGCGTAAACAACATGTAACGGTGTAACCGACATGTAACGGTGTAACCAACATGTAACGGTGTAACCAACTTGTAACGGTGTAACTAACAAGTAACGATGTAACCAACATGTAACGGTGTAACCAACATGTAACGGTGTAAACAACATGTAACGGTGTTAACAACATGTAACGGTGTAACCAACATGTAACGGTGTAAACAACATGTGACGGTGTAAACAACTTGTAACTTTGTAACCAACATGTAACGGTGTAAACAACATGTAACGGTGGAAACAACATGTAACGATGTAAACAACATGTAACGGTGTAACTAAAAAGTAACTGTGTAACCAACATGTAACGATGTAAACAACATGTAACGGTATAACTAACAAGTAACTGTGTAACCAACATGTAACGATGTAAACAACATGTAACGGTGTAACCAACATGTATGGTGTAAACAACATGTAACGATGTAAACAACATGTAACGGTGTAACTAAGAAGTAACTGTGTAACCAACATGTAACAGTCTAACTTAATAGATGACGTTACTCTCAAGCTAGGCTTCATGCATCTCGAATCTGGCCAGCAACACAACCGTACAGTTTGTGGACCCCGGGCAGTGCGACGGAGTTCGTGCACATGAGTCAGGGTTATTCTGGAAAGGTTCTCGGTATATGGAGAGGATTGGAGCACCTATGGATGTGTTCGAAGCGCAGTGATTATGATCTGAGGATAACATAATATAACAAAACATAACATAACAAAACAACATCACATAATATAACATAAGATGACATAACATAACAAAACAAAACATAACATAACATAATATAACACAACATAACAAGACAAAACATATCATAACATAATATAACATAACATAACATAAAAAAACATAACATAATATAATATAACATAATATAACATAATATAACATAATATAACATAATATAACATAATATAACATAATATAACATAACATAATATAATATAACATAACATAACATAATATAACATAACATAACAAAACATAACATAACAAAACATAATATAACATAACAAATAATGTAACATAACATAACAAGACAAAACATAACATAACTAACATAACAAAAGAACATAATATAAAATAGTATAACATAACATAACAAAACTTAACATAACGTAACATAACAAAACATAACATAACACAATATAACATACCATAACAAAACAGAACATAACATAACATAATATAATATAACATAATATAACATAACATAACAAAACATAATATAACATAACATAACAAAGCATAACAAACATAATATAACATAATATAACATAACATAACAAAACATAACAATAAAACATAATATAACATAACATAATATAACATAATATATCATAATATAACATAATATATCATAATATAACATAACATAACAAAACGTAACAAAACATAACATAACATAACATAATATAACATAAAAACATGACACAACATAATATAACATAACATAACATAACATAACATAATAAAAACATAACAAAACAACAAAACATAACATAACAAACATTACATAACAAAATATAACATAACATAACATAACAAAACATTACATAACATAACATAACTAAAACATAACATATATAACATACCAAGCGACTGGCAGGTCCATTCCTTTATACGATATGACCAGAAATACAAACATCGGTCCTGTGGTCAATGTCCAGTCATTTGAGTGAGCTTGTAGACAGAAGCCAACAGCTTCACATATACCTACAACCATGGTCTATCTTGTTTGGGTGTATGTCCCAACATCGTATGTAATATGTGAACACCATATGTTTGAGACATGCCCAAAGCCAGGTTTAAGATGTGTTCAACACCATATTCGAGGCTGGTAGGCGCCATTGTCCAGAACAATTTCCCCTGAAACCATTACTACAGAAACCAGTATTACAGATACCATTATTACATATACCATTATTACAGATACCATTACTACAGAAACCATTATTACAGAAAATATTATTACAGAAACCATTATTACAGAATCAATATTACAGAAACCATTGTTATAGAAACCATTATTAAAGAAATCATTATTACAGAAACCATTATAACAGAAGCCATTAATACAGAAATCACAATTACAGTAACTATTATTACAGAAACCATTATTACACAAACTATATTACAGAAACCATTATTACACAAACTATTATTACAGAAACCATTATTACAGAAACTATTATTACAGAAACCATTATTATAGAAACTATTATTACAGAAACCATTATAACAGAAACTATTATTACAGAAACCATTATAACAGAAACTATTATTACAGAAACCATTATTACACAAACTATTATTATAGAAACTATTATTACTAATATTTCAGATACCCTTTCACGATACAAATTTCCCAGAACTCTCCCACAAACTATTCCTTTCCCATAAACCATTATTACAGAAAACCATTATTACAGAAACTAATATTACAGAAACCATTATTACAGAAACCACTATTACAGAAACTAATATTACAGAAACCATTATTACAGAAACCACTATTACAGAAACTAGTATTACAGAAACCAATATTACAGAAACCATTATTACAGAAACTGGTATTACAGAAGCCATTATTTCAGAAACCCTGTCCCGATAATTATTTCTGAGAACTATTCCTCCCCAAAAACCATTCCTCTCCCAGAAACCATTCGTCCCCCAGAGACCATTCCTCCCCCAGAAACCATTCCTCCCGTAGAAACCTTTCCTCTCCTAGAAACCATTCCTACCCCAGAAACCATTCCTCCCCCCCCCCAGAAACCATTCCTCCCCCAAAAACAATTCCTCCCCAGAAACCATTCCTCCCGAGAAACCATTCCTCACCCAGAAACCATTCCTCTCACAGAAACAATTCCTCCCCCAGAACCATTCCTCTCACAGAAACCATTCCTCATCCAGAAACCATTCCTCCCCCAGAGACCATTCCTCTCACATAAACCATTCCTCCATCATAAACCATTCATCTCACAGGAACCATTCCTCCTCCAGAAACCATTTCTCACCCAGAAACCATTCCTTCCACAGAAACCATTCCTCTTACAGAAATCATTCCTCCCCAGAAACCATTCCTCCCCCAGAAACCATTCCCCCAAAAAAAAACCATTCACCCACAGAAACTATTTCTCCTACAGAAACCATTCCTCCCACAGAAAATATTTCTCCAACATAAACCATTCCTACCCCAGAAACTATTCCTCCCACGGAAACCATTCCTCCCCCAAAACCATTCCTCCCCCAGATAACATTCCTCCCCCAGAAACCATTCCTCCCCCAGAAACCATTCCTCCGCCAGAAACCATTCCCCCAAAAAACTATTCCTCCCACAGAAACTATTCCTCCCACGGAAAACCATTACTACCACAGAAACTATTTATCCCACGGAAACCATTCCTCCCCCAAAAACCATTCCTCCCCCAAAAACCATTCCTCCCCCAGATAACATTCCTCCCCAGAAACCATTCCTCCCCCAGAAACATTCCTCCCAAAAAAACTATTCCTCCCACAGAAACCATTCCTCCACGGAAACCATTCCTCCCGCAGAAAACATTCCTCCCCCAGAAACCATTCCACCCCCAGAAAACATTTCTCCCCCAGAAACCATCCCCCCCCCCCCGAAACCATCCCCCCCCCCATAAAAAAAAAACTATTCCTCCCACAGAAACTACTCCTCCCACAGAAAAAAATGTCCCCCAGAAACCATTCCTCCCCCAGAAACCATCCCCCCCCCCCAAAAAAAAAAACCCATTCCCCCACAGAAACTATTCCTCCCACAGAAACATTCCTTCCCCAGAAACCATTCCTCCCCAGAAACCATTCCTCCCACAGAAACTATTCCTCCCCAGAAACCATTCCTTCCCCAGAAACCATTCCTCCCCAGAAACCATTCCTCCCCAGAAACCATTCCTCCAACAGAAATCATTCCTCCCCGAGAAACCATTCCTCCCCCAGAAATCATTCCTCCCCCAGAAACCATTCCTCTAGAACCACGAGAAGCAATAGAACTTGCTACTTGCAGGAGCGAGTCTGCAGGGTCAATTATTTGAAGTTATATAACGTCATGTTAGCTAATGCTTTATGATTGATGACGTGTCAATGACGCGTGTTTGATATTTTGGTTGCCAGGTAACGGCTTCATCGAGGGGTCGGAGCTGGACAAGTTCCTCTACGAGCTGGTCACAAGTGTCAACACACAGGACGTGGGACCTGAGGTGAGTTGTGGGGTGTGTTTGGGGTTTGTGTGGGGACAACAGTTTGACAGTCAGAGGTGAGTTGTGGGGGTGCCTGGGTGTGGGGTTTCTGTGATTGTCTGGGTGTGGGGTTTTTGTGGGTGTGAGGTTTGTGTGGGTGTGGGTTTGGGGTTTTTGTGGGTGTGGGGTTTGGGGTTTTTGTGGGTGTGGGGTTTGTGTGGGTGTCTGGGTGTGGGGTGTGTGTGTGGATCACCAGTTTGATAAGAACAAACACATCAGTTGATCAACCGGTGATAAAGTCACATTTGATCTCTGATGTTAAAGAGTTGACTCTTGTAGCTTAGTTTAAAATATGGCTAGCACCGACCAGCAACTAGATGGTACTTGAACCAGTGCTTTAGCACTTGGTCAGCTAGGGTTTGTAGCTCAAAGTTCTGTGACCACACTGTTCACATATAGCAACTGTTGCTCTCTTTTAGGTCGTGACGCTTTGTTAATCAGTCAGGTCACGCTAAACGTGACTTGACCTAGAGATCTTTCATAATCCAGTTAGTCGCAGTCAGTAAGATGTGACCTTGGCGTGAGTCAACAAGGTGATAGGGTTTGCTATAATAGATCAGGTAAGAGTACTAATTAGTCAGGTGACAGACCTAATAGGTCAGGTCCTAACAGATCAGGTGAGAGTCCTAACAGGTCAATTGAGAGTCCTAATAGATCAGGTGAGAGTCGTAACAGATCTGGTGAGAGTCCTAACAGATCTGGTGAGAGTCCTAATAGATCAGGTGAGAGTCCTAATAGATCAGGTGAGAGTCCTAATAGATCGGGTGAAAGTCCTATGTGGGTGTGTTCTAGTGAGTTCGATGAAATAGCTTCAAGTTGTCGGCTAAGCATGATGTCCTTGACTGCGGTGCTATGGAACATCGTTACAGGTGTCCACGGTCCTGACCCATTTATTGCAATAGCTGGCAAGAGTCCAGAATATATTGTATTTTAATATTATGTATATATATCATCATCATCATGATCATCAAGTACCCGGCCTACTGGCGTAGGTGATCATGTCTCTCCACAACTTTCGATCTCGACAGCTATTTATCATTCTGTTGTTGACCTTCTGCCAAGCCATTTTCTTAAGCTGTCTGCTATTTTTTCTCTTTTTCTCTCTATCTCTTCGTCCCTCAATTTTTCCAGTTGTCACAATATATTCCAGTTGTTCTCTTCTCATTACATGGCCAAAAAATGATGATTGTTTCTTCCTAATATTGGAAATTAGCTCTCTTTTTGCGTTGACCTCTCTCAGAACATCTTCATTACTCTTCTAGCTGTCCATGGTACTCTCAACATTCTTCTGTAAAACCACATTTGTATAGACGCCAGTGATTTTCTAGTCTGTTGTCCTATGTCCATGATTCGCATCCATATGTTAAGACTGACTCTACGTAACATTTAAGAACTCTTTTTCTTGTTTCTACTGTCAAAAATGGATTGTACAGTATCTTCCTCATTTTTGGAAAGCTACTTTTGCCTGAGCCATTCTGCATCTCACCTCTTTTGTACATCTTCCGTCTGAGGTTAACAAAGTTCCCAAATATTTAAATTCATTTACCTGTTTTAATAGTGTTCCAATAATAATAATATATACATATATAGTTTTGGTTTGTACCTGATGAAGGCTTTTGCCGAAACGTCGTAGTTTGTCTTGTCTCTCTATTAGTTTAGCTGCTTAACATCAATGTGTGTTTATTGTACACAATTTTCTGCAGCTCGCTGTCTGTATCTAATAATGTATATATTTGATATCCGTACTGTCTGTTGTCCTCCCTGTCTTCTGTGTGTGCATGTTTTGTTGATCTCACAACAGCGTTTAGCTACACATGATCCATACTCTGCTTGTATAGCACAGTATGTTTTGTATGTTAGCACAATATGTGTTGTATGTTAGCACAGTATGTGTTGTATGTTAGCACAGTATGTGTGTATGTTAGCACAGTATGTGTTGTATGTTAGCAAAGTATGTGTTGTATGTTAGCACAGTATGTGTTGTATGTTAGCAAAGTATGTGTTGTATGTTAGCAAAGTATGTGTTGTATGTTAGCACAGTATGTGTTGTATGTTAGCACAGTATGTGTTGTATGTTAGCACAGTATGTGTTGTATGTTAGCACAGTATGTGTGGTATGTTAGCACAGATATATGTGTATGTTAGCACAGTATGTGTTGTATGTTAGCACAGTATGTGTGGTATGTTAGCACAGATATATGTTGAATGTTAGCACAGATATATGTTGCATGTTAGCACAGTATGTGTTGGATGTTAGCACAGATATGTGTTGTATGTTAGCCCAGTATGTGTTTTATTTAGCACAGTATGTGTCGTATGTTAGCACAGTATGTGTTGTATGTTAGCACTGATATGTGTTGTATGTCAGCACAGTATGTGTTATATGTTAGCACAGATATGTGTTGTATATTAGCATAGATATGTGTTGTATGTTAGCACAGTATGTGTGTATGTTAGCACAGATATGTGTATATGTCAGCACAGTATGTGTTGTATATCAGCTTAGATATGTGTTGTATGTTAGCACAGATATGTGTTGTATGTCAGCACAGTACGTGTTGTATGTTAGCATAGATATGTGTCGTATGTTAGCACAGTATGTGTTGTATGTTAGCACAGATATGTGTTGTATGTCAGCACAGTATGTGTTGTATGTTAGCACAGATATATGTTGTATGTTAGCACAGTATGTGTTGTATGTTAGCCCAGTATGTGTTGTATGTTAGCACAGATATGTGTTGTATGTTAGCCCAGTATATGTTGTATGTTAGCACAGATATGTGTTGTATGTTTATGTCAAACATTTCTGCTATATGTTATTGTTTCGTGCATCATGGAACACATGATAGTCATCTAGACCTTCACGATTATCAATTATGGTTTCTCCTCGTCTTCTTTTTTCTTGCCTCATTTACATTTCAGTGTCGATGGGAGATATCATTTACGGTCTTTGCTCTTCTGTTGGCCTCTGCTTCTGTTATGTTTCCCAGTGTTTCTAATATTCCATCAATCCATCTTTTGCTCTTCTGTTGGCCTCTGCTTCTGTTATGTTTCCCAGTGTTTCTAATATTCCATCAATCCATCTTTTGCTCTTCTGTTGACCTCTGCTTCTGTTATGTTTCCCAGTGTTTCTAATATTCCATCAATCCATCTTCTGCTCTTCTGTTGGCCTCTCCTACTGTTATGTTTCCTAGAGTTTCTAATATTCCATCAATCCATCTTTTGCTCTCTGTTGACCTCTCCTGCTGTTATGTTTCCTAGTGTTTCTAATATTTCATCAATCCAACTTTTACTCTTCTGTTGGCCTCTCCTGCTGTTATGTTTCCTAGAGTTTCTAATATTCCATCAATCCATCTTTTGCTCTTCTGTTGACCTCTCCTGCTGTTATGTTTCTAGTGTTTCTAATATTTCATCAATCCAACTTTTACTCTTCTGTTGGCCTCTCCTGCTGTTATGTTCCTAGTGTTTCTAATATTCCATCAATCCATCTTTTGCTTTCTGTTGACCTCTCCTACTGTTATGTTTCTTTGTGTTTCTAATATTCCATCAATCCGTCTTTTGCTCTTCTGTTGACTCTCCTACTGTTATGTTTCTTGTGTTTCTAATATCCATCAATCCATCTTTTGCTCTTCTGTTGACCTCTCTACTGTTATGTTTCCTAGTGTTTCTAATATTCCATCAATCCATCGTGGCCGAGCCTTGAGTCTGATGTTCTTGTAGCCTTTATTAAGACTCGTTTGTGTTGTGTTTGAGCTTTCTGCATTATCGCGTAAAAAAGTAAAAAGTCTTGGTCGTAATTATGCGGTCTAAACGTTTATGTGCATAGCAGTAGGTGATCCCTGAAGAAATAGATGAAGTGAGATATCAATGTAAAATTCAAAAAAGTAAAGAGCCCCGTCACGCCAAGCGGCGTATAGGGAATATGGTGTTAGTGACCCTATATTTTACAGATCTTCGGCACATGATTTTGGGGTAATGTGGTCGGTATTACGCCCGTACCGCTTTACTTTCCCAAAAAAATCGTTACCATTAAATGAGTGGTGGACCCGGAAGCCGTCGGTTGGGATCGAACCCTACTTCTTGTCCTTTGTAGTCCAGTTCACTAACCACTGAGCTATCGCGGCTCCCTGTCTTATCACGTGGTCCAGCCATTTAATCTGTTATTTCTGGATGTATTCTATAGCGGGAATTATTCCGAGCCTTTTCCCAATTCTCCATCTCTAATGTTTCCTATTTCCTGCCATTCGGCTAACACATTTCATGTCTGTGATGGTGATTTATGGGTATAATTTTAGATTTAGTTCAAAAACTTCACAATCTGAATTGCGATTATAAATCTATTCCATAAGTTGGCATTTTTTGAATTTAGAGTTTCGAATCTATTCCATAAATTGGCATTTTGTGAATTTAGAGTTCGAATCTGTTTCATAAGTTGGCATTTTGTGAAGTTAAAGTTTCGAATCCATTCCATAAGTCGGCATTTGTGAATTTAGAGTTTCTAATCTATTCAATAAGTTGACATTTTGTGAATTTAGAGTTTCGAATCTATTCCATAAGTTGACATTTGTGAATTTAGAGTTTCGAATCTATTCCATAAGTTGACATTTTGTGAATTTAGAGTTTCGAATCTATTCCATAAGTTGGCATTTTGTGAATTTAGAGTTTCGAATCTATTCCATAAGTTGACATTTTGTGAATTTAGAGTTTCGAATCTATTCCATAAGTTGAGATTCTGTGTTGGTCCCCTCGTTAAATTAATAACACAAGCACAAAAGTTAAACTTTGCAAGGAAGGCAAGGAAACCACTAGCTCACCTCATTACTGCAAGCTGGAAGTGGCACACATGACTCTTTGTTCATGTCACATGCCACTAGCCCCCTCCATGTTGTATCTGATTGTTCGCAATGAAAAATAAATGTATCGAAATGTGCGCGAGAACTTTTGAGGTACTTTGTGGTAGTGAAATCGTCCGGTTTGCCATAGCAACCAATAAATGTTTCATACTCGTCCAACAATCCATTCACCTTTTTGTTACCATCATTGATCGACATGGCCGTCACACACTGTTAGTGCTCGTACATGCATTACTTATCAAAGAATGTCAATGCTCTCTGAAGTTGTCACGTGGGTCGGGCTGGGAAAATATTTAGAAAAATAAAAGAGGTCCGCCACTCACTAAAGATGAAAGCTGAAGATAATATAGGAGGACATGACGAGATGGGGACATTGAAGAATAATATAGGAGGACATGGAGAAATGGGGACATTGAAGAATAATATAGGAGGACATGACGAGATGGGGACATTGACGAATAATATAGGAGGACATGGCGAGATGGGAACATTGATGAATAATATAGGAGGGCATGGCGAGATGGGAACATTGACGAATAATATAGGAGGACATGGCGAGATGGGAACATTGATGAATAATATAGGAGGGCATGGCGAGATGGGAACATTGATGAATAATATAGGAGGACATGGCGAGATGGGAACATTGATGAATAATATAGGAGGGCATGGCGAGATGGGAACATTGACGAATAATATAGGAGGACATGGCGAGATGGGAACATTGATGAATAATATAGGAGGGACATGACGAGATGGGGACATTGACGAATAATATAGGAGGGCATGACGAGATGGGGACATTGACGAATAATATAGGAGGACATGCGAGATGGGAACATTGATGAATAATATAGGAGGGCATGGCGAGTTGGAGACATTGAAGAATAATATAGGAGGACATGACGAGATGGGGACATTGATGAATAATATAGGAGGACATGACGAGATGGGGACATTGAAGAATAATATAGGAGGACATGACGAAATGGGGACATTGATGAATAATATAGGAGACATGGCGAGATGGAGACATTGATGAATAATATAGGAGGACATGGTGAGATGGGAACATTGATGAATAATATAGGAGGACATGGCGAAATGGAGACTTTGATGAATAATATAGGAGGACATGGCGAAATGGAGACATTGATGAATAATATAGGAGGACATGACGAGATGGGGACATTGATGAATAATATAGGAGGAAATGGCGAGATGGGGACATTGAAGAATAATATAGGAGGACATGACGAGATGGGGACATTGATGAATAATATAGCAGGACATGACGAAATGGGGACATTGAAGAATAATATAGGAGGACATGGCGAATGGGACATTGAAGAATAATATAGGAGGACATGGCGAGATAGGGACATTGAAGAATAATAGAAGGACATGGCAAGATGGGACATTGATGAATAATATAGGAGGACATGACGAGATGGGGACATTGAAGAATAATATAGGAGGACATGGAGAAATGGGGACATTGAAGAATAATATAGGAGGACATGACGAGATGGGGACATTGATGAATAATATAGGAGGGCATGGCGAGATGGAGACATTGAAGAATAATATCGGAGGACAGGTGAGATGGAGACATGATGAATAATATAGGAGGACATGACGAGATGGGGACATTGATGAATAATATAGGAGGACATGGTGAGATGGAGACATTGAAGAATAATATAGGAGAAATGGCGAGATGGGACATTGAAGAATAATATAGGAGGACATGACGAGATGGGGACATTGATGAATAATATAGGAGGACATGGCGAGATGGAGACATTGATGAATAATATAGGAGGACATGGTGAGATGGAGACATTGATGACTAATATAGGAGACATGACGAGATGGGGACATTGATGAATATATAGGAGGAAATGGCGAGATGGGGACATTGAAGAATAATATAGGAGGACATGACGAGATGGGGACATTGATGAATAATATAGCAGGACATGACGAAATGGGGACATTGAAGAATACTATAGGAGGACATGGCGAAATGGGGACATTGAAGAATAATATAGGAGAACATGGCGAGATAGGGACATTGAAGAATAATATAGAAGGACATGGCAAGATGGGGACATTGATGAATAATATAGGAGGACATGGTGAGATGGAGACATTGATGAATACTATAGAAGGACATGGCGAGATGGGAACATTGATGAATAATATAGGAGGAGATGACGAGATGGGGACATTGATGAATAATATAGGAGGACATGGCGAGATGGGAACATTGATGAATAATATAGGAGGACATGACGAAATGCGGACATTGATGAATAATATAGGAGGATCTGACAAGTTGGACATTGATGAATAATATAGGAGGACATGACGAAATGGGGACATTGAAGAATAATATAGGAGGACATGACGAGATGGGACATTGAAGAATAATATAGGAGGACATGACGAGATGGGGACATTGAAGAATAATATAGGAGGACATGGCGAAATGGGGACATTGAAGAATAATATAGGAGGACATGGCGAGATGGGGACATTGAAGAATAATATAGGAGGACATGGCGAAATGGGGACATTGAAGAATAATATAGGAGGACATGACGAAATGGGGACATTGAAGAATAATATAGGAGGACATGACGAAATGGGGACATTGTAGAATAATATAGGAGGACATGACGAAATGGGACATTGAAGAATAATATAGGAGGACATGACGAAATGGGACATTGAAGAATAATATAGGAGGACATGACGAAATGGGGACATTGAAGAATAATATAGAAGGACATGGCGAGATGGGGACATTGTAGAATAATATAGAAGGACATGGCGAGATGGGGACATTGTAGAATAATATAGGAGGACATGACGAGATGGGGACATTGTAGAATAATATAGAAGGACATGGCGAGATGGGGACATTGTAGAATAATATAGAAGGACATGGCGAGATGGGGACATTGTAGAATAATATAGAAGGACATGGCGAGATGGGGACATTGTAGAATAATATAGGAGGACATGACGAGATGGGGACATTGTAGAATAATATAGAAGGACATGGCGAGATGGGGACATTGTAGAATAATATAGAAGGACATGGCGAGATGACATAGAGAAGGACACAGGAAATTATAGATCAAAGACCAGAACACATTTAAATGGTAAGTTCGCTGGGGGAGACCTCGATACAATAGGGGCAGGGAGGGAGCGAAGCGTGATATCATTGAAAAGGTTAGTTTATTGACGAGCCAATGGAATAGGCTCTTATAGAATTCAAAAGGTTATTTCATGGAACAAGCAAATGAGACAGGATTTTAATTTGTAAGAGATCTGTGATGTTGTTAGGAAAACATCACTCTGTAGTGTTGTTAGCTGATTGTCTGTAGCGTTGTTATCTGATAGATTTGTCTGTAGCGTTATAGCTGGTAGATTTGTCCGTAACGTTGTTAGCTGATAGATTTGTCTGTAGCGTTGTTAGCTGATAGATTTGAATGCAGTGTTTTAGCTGATAGATTTGTCTGCAGCGTTCTTAGCTGATATATTCTTATGTAGTGTTGTTAGCTGATAGGTTTTCTATAGTGATGTAAGCTGATAGATCTGTCTGTAGTGTTGTTAGTTGATAGATTTGTCTGTATCGTTGTTAGCTGACAAATTTGTCTGTAGCATTGTTAGCTGACAGATTTGTATGTAATGTTGTTAGCTGATAGATTTGTCTGTAGTGTTCTTAGCTGACAGATTTGTATGTAGCGTTGATAGCTGATAGATTTTGTGTTGTTAGCTAATATATTTTGTTTTTAGTTGACAGATTTGTAGTGTTATTAGCTGATACATTGTGTTGTTGTTAAGAATAGATCTATGGTGCTGTTAGCTGATAGATTTGTCTATGGTGTTTTTGGGTGATAGATTTGTCTGTGGTGTTGTTGGGTGAAAGATTTGTCTGTGGTGCTGTTAGCTGATAGATTTGTCTATGGTGTTGTTGGGTGATAGATTTGTCTGTGGTGTTGTTAGGGAATAGATCTATGGTGCTTTTGGGTGATAGATTTTTCTGTGGTGCTGTTGGGTGATAGATTTTTCTGTGGTGCTGTTGGGTGATAGATTTTTCTGTGGTGCTGTTGGGTGATAGATTTTTCTGTGGTGCTGTTGGGTGATAGATTTGTCTGTGGTGTTGTTGGGTGATATATTTTTCTGTGGTGCTGTTGGGTGATAGATTTGTCTGTGGTGTTGTTGGGTGATAGATTTGTCTGTGGTGTTGTTGGGTGATAGATTTGTCTGTGGTGTTGTTGGATGATAGATTTGTCTGTGGTGTTGTTGGGTGATAGATTTGTCTGTGATGTTGTTGGGTGATATATTTGTCTGTGATGTTGTTGGGTGATAGATTTGTCTGTGGTGTTGTTGGGTGATAGATTTGGTCTGTGGTGTTGTTGGGTGATAGATTTGTCTGTGGTGTTGTTGGGTGATATATTTGTCTGTGATGTTGTTGGGTGATAGATTTGTCTGTGGTATTGTTGGGTGATATATTTGTCTGTGATGTTGTTGGGTGATAGATTTGTCTGTGATGTTGTTGGGTGATAGATTTGTCTGTGGTATTGTTGGGTGATATATATTGTCTGTGGTGTTGTTGGGTGATAGATTTGTCTGTGGTGTTATTGGCTGAGATCTGTTTTTTTGTTGTTGACTGATAGATTTGTCTGTGTTGTTTTGGCTGATATATTTGTCTGTCGTGTTGTTGGCTGATAGATTAGTGTTGTTTTTTGGCTTATAGATTTGTCATGTTTTTACCTGAAAAATCTGTGGTTTTATTGGCTCATAGATCTGTGATGTTGTTAGTTGATAAATCTGTGGTGGTGTGTTGGCTGATAGATCTGTGATGTTGTTGGCTGGTAGATTGGTGTTTTTGTTAGCAAATGGTTATGTGATTTTATTATCTGATAGATTTGTAATGTCTTAGGCGGGTAGACCTGTAATGTATTTGTTGACACATTTGCAGACCAAGTTGAATGTAGGCACACCTGATAGTCGACCCCGGTCGAATAAAAAAGAGAAACTGTGACAGAAGTTTATATCACATTGATAAAAACATATGAAATGGCTACACAACATTCAAATACAAATGGCTCCAACACCAATATTCAAACATAGGATGACGTCAGCACCAAATCTCAAACATGTAATGACGTCATCATTAAAACATCAATTAACAACGTTAGCTACAGTTTTTAGAATATAGGACAGCCAGTCTTTTAGGATGATGAGTCTTTGACGTAGCTCTATCGCACGGTCTTGTGGAGAGATTAGACATTTTGTAAGAACAATCATCTGGTCTTGAAGAGCGTCCAACCATTTCTGAGAACGATCAGCCGGTCTTTGAGAGCGTCCAACCATTTCTGAGAACGATCAGCCGGTCCTGGAGAGCGTCCAACCATTTCTGAGAACGATCAGCCGGCCCCTGAAGAGCGTTCAACCATTTCTGAGAACGATCAGCCGGTCCTGGAGAGCGTCCAACCATTTCTGAGAACGATCAGCCGGTCTTTGAGAGCGTCCACCATTTCTGAGAACGATCAGCCGGTCTTTGATAGCAACCAACCATTTCTGAGAACGATCACCCCTGTCTTGGAGAGCGTCCAACCATTTCTCAGAACGATCAACCCCCCCCCCCACCCGGTCTTGGAGAGCGTCCAACCTTTTCTGAGAACGATCAGCCGGTCTTGGAGTGCGTCCAAACATTTCTGAGAACGATCACCCTCCCCAGGTCTTGGAGAGCGTCCAAACATTTCTGAGAACGATCGCCCTCCCCCGGTCTTGGAGAGCGTCCAACCATTTCTGAGAACGATTACCCGTTCTTGGAGAGCGTCCAACCATTTCTGAGAACGATCAGCCGAACTTGGAGAGCGTCCAACCATTTCTGAGAACGATCAGCCGAACTTGGAGAGCGTCCAACCATTTCTGAGAACGATTACCCGTTCTTGGAGAGCGTCCAACCATTTCTGAGAACGATTACCCGTTCTTGGAGAGCGTCCAACCATTTCTGAGAACGATCAGCCGAACTTGGAGAGCGTCCAACCATTTCTGAGAACGATTACCCGTTCTTGGAGAGCGTCCAACCATTTCTGAGAACGATCAGCCGAACTTGGAGAGCGTCCAACCATTTCTGAGAACGATTACCCGTTCTTGGAGAGCGTCCAACCATTTCTGAGAACGATCAGCCGAACTTGGAGAGCGTCCAAACATTTCTGAGAACGATTACCCGTTCTTGGAGAGCGTCCAACCATTTCTGAGAACGATTACCCGTTCTTGAGAGCGTCCAAACATTTCTGAGAACGATTACCCGTTCTTGAGAGCGTCCAACATTTCTGAGACGATTACCGTTCTTGGAGACGTCCAACCATTTCTGAGAACGATCAGCCGAACTTGGAGAGCGTCCAAACATTTCTGAGAACGATCGCCCTCCCCCGGTCTTGGAGAGCGTCCAACCATTTCTGAGAACGATTACCCGTTCTTGGAGAGCGTCCAACCATTTCTGAGAACGATCAGCCGAACTCCGAGAGCGATCAGCTATTTTTGGATTGCTATCAACCAAAACTTGAAAGTTGTTTCTTTGGTGTCACCAATAAGCTCATAATGTGGCCTGTGCGCATCAATACTTTCGTTAAAGCGAACATGCTAACAAGTAACTAAACAGCACACCCAAAGCCAAGTTTGATTGCTGAAGGTGCACATAACGATTTAAACTGTTTATTATAATTGTAATGTAAATTTACTTTAAACAAAGAAAAGCTGATATATTTAGATATTGGTAAATATAAAGATACAGATAAAGTCAAAGATAAAGATAATATAAAACTAAAGACAACGATAAAGATAAAGATAAATATAAAGACAAGAGAAGGAAAAGTTGCTCCAATAAAGTGGCATTAACCCATTTCATTTCATTTTCCTCTCGGGCCGAAGACGGCACATTGGCTGAAGTCATAGTTCTCCAAGATTGATGATTTCCTCCTAGTTCTTGTAGTTCTTGTAGTTCTTGGTTGTCTCTTAGTCCCACGGTTGAGCCTTGCCCGGTAATTGTTCTGTGTAGCGATTCTTTTGGTCTGCCTTGTTTTCTTTCACCAGATGGTTTCCACATGAAATGCCTGACCGGGAAGTCTTTCTTCATTCATTCTCAGCACATGACCGATGTATTTCCAACGCTGCCTGTATTATCCTCTTGTCAAGCTCAAAACATATTCTTATTTTGTTGATCTGGACGTCTATATGACCAGAAATATTGTGGAGTCGTCTATCTTCCCTTGAGTATCATCGCGTGTATAGCTTGAAAGTGCCTAGTCGTTCTATCTTTCCTTGAGTATCATCGCGTGTATAGCTTGAAAGTGCCTAGTCGTTCGCAAAGTCGAAAACCATGAACCCATGGAATTTGAGAACATTTATCTAAAACCAAAACGGCAGACTCACTCACCCATGAAGACATGTCGACAACAAATACTGGTTGTTATGGTTACCAAGATCTTTCCCGGCATGCATCATGTAATGAACGGAATGCGCGATCACAGGTGTGCAAACAAAAGGATAATCAGCACCTGGTGTATGTTGTCGCTATGATTTATTATGTGGAGACGATCAGAATATGTAGGGCAAAAACTCTAGTCAATGAAGAGATGAACATACATTAGCTACAACTACTCGTTCATTGTGATGATTACTTGTGTCCAAAAATGTCACTCTACACACATTCAACAACATAAAGTTTATACATTGTGGAAGTTCTACACATCTTTAACCAATATTGCGGTTATATTTCTGTGTGGTTCTATAGATCATCAACCAATATTGCGGTTATATATTCTGTGTGGTTCTATAGATCATCAACCAATATTGCGGTTATATATTCTGTGTGGTTCTATAGATCATCAACCAATATTGCGGTTATATATTCTGTGTGGTTCTATAGATCATCAACCAATATTGTGGTTATATATTCTGTGTGGTTCTATAGATCATCAACCAATATTGCGGTTATATATTCTGTGTGGTTCTATAGATCATCAACCAATATTGCGGTTATATATTCTGTGTGTTCTATAGATCATCAACCAATATTGCGGTTATATATTCTGTGTGGTTCTATAGATCATCAACCAATATTGCGGTTATATATTCTGTGTGGTTCTATAGATCATCAACCAATATTGCGGTTATATATTCTGTGTGGTTCTATAGATCATTAACCAATATTGCGGTTATATATTCCTGTGGTTCTATAAATTGTCACCCATAGAGCTATTAGCGGGTAATCACAGTTACACTCTGTCAGATCCCCTCCTCAGCAATTCCCTCAGTGTCCAGCGACTGACGACTCCAGTTCTGTGTTGGTTGATTAGTCTTCTTACACGCCCATTAAGTTTCTTGTTTCTGGCTGTGCCCATCTTAACTCCCATCTCTTTCATCCGAAGGAGTGACGTGGACTCATGGTTGTCGAAGTCCTGTGTCCTTCCAATTTCCCGGAGGACATTGCTGATATCCGCCCGATCCGTTGGTTGACCGTCCTCAACAATATCACAGCTATCCAACCTGTCCGCCCTTTCATTTCCCCATACTCCCGCATGTCCTGGGACGTAGACAAAGGTGACCTTACATATTTTTGACTTCTGCAATGACTCTACTCATTGCGTCCGTACAGAGCCCCCTCCACTTTTCTTATCATGCTCATCGAATCACTCAGTATACATGCGTGGGTGTAGTCTTGTGACTCTAACCAGATGAATGCCCTAGTCACTGCCATCACCTCCATGGTCATGCTACACGTGGTCATAACGTATGCACCACTGTCTTCCTTGACTATTCTGCCTGCCGAGCGTGCTGTAATGCCCATCCACTACTTTGGTGTCGTATTACAGATCCGTCTGTATAGATGACTGCATCTTTCTCATCGGTGTTATCCCAGATGAGACCGTTGCAACCAATAGAGTATTTATATATTCTGCGCGGTTCTATAAATCGTCAACGAATAGATTGTTTATATATTCCGTGCTGTTCTAGAAATCCCCAGCCAATATAGAGTTTATATGTTACATAATGTTAAACCATCTAAAACCAAAAACGTTATTTCATACTGTCTGACGTTTTTCACGTCTTTAATCACAGTAATAATTTCACATTGTCTGACGTTTTCACGTCTTTAATCACAGTAATAATTTCACATTGTCTGACGGTTTTCACGTCTTTAATCACAGTAATAATTTCCCATTGTCTGACGGTTTTCACGTCTTTAATCATAGTAATGATTTCACATTGTCTGACATTTTTCACGTCTTTAGTCACAGTAGTGATTTCACTTTGCGCTAGGCTGTACACAATTTCAACCAACATATTTATTTCAGATCGTGTGACGTACTACTTATATTTTTACCAGCTTAGTGATTTCACAACGTTTTTACACACCTTTAACCTATTTAGTGATTTCACAACGTTTTTACACACCTTTAACCTATTTAGTGATTTCACAACGTTTTTACACACCTTTAACCTATTTAGTGATTTCACGTTTTTACACACCTTTAACCTATTTAGTGATTTCACAACGTTTTTACACACCTTTAACCTATTTAGTGATTTCACAACGTATTTACACACCTTTAACCTATTTAGTGATTTCACAACGTTTTCACCCACCTTTAACCTATTTAGTGATTTCACAACGTTTTTACACACCTTTAACCTATTTAGTGATTTCACATGTTTGTAATGATCTTAACACCATTAACTCTCTCAGTACGGAATGTTGTTATTAATTTAGCTGTAGAGATTTCAAAGACAACATTGTTCCTGTTTTTACATATTAATTTACATGTTTATATTTATCTAACACTTAACATATTACATATGAATCTTCAGATAATTAAACAAGGAATTAGATTTCACCAATACCAAGATAATACAAGACAATGTAAAAAATATGGTTTGATGACAGTTTACACTAATCAAATTGAGAGTGACGCACTGTGCGGCTAAACGTACATGACCGATATTGGCATGGCGTTTAGTGCGTTTGAAACGTGCAGAAAGAGTTAATCAATATATTGTTTAGGCACATTTGCATGAAATTCTTATTTGCAATAAAATTGGCGCCACATGAGTTGATAAATTACATTTAATTTTCCAATTTACAATCCTCTCCTCCTTACACCGTTGTCAAATAAATTAACTTGTAAATACCGATAGATTCGTCACGAAGATTTACCACCACTCAGTGTTTTACTAGACGCTACAAAGAGTTTTATTTATGTTGCCCACTCAGTGTTTACCAGACGCTACAAAGAGTTTCATTGATGTTTACCCACTCAGTGTTTACCAGACGCTACAAAGAGTTTCATTGATGTTACCCACTCAGTGTTTACCAGACGCTACAAAGAGTTTCATTGATGTTTTCCTACTCAGTGTTTACTAGACGCTAAGTAGAGCTTCTATATTAAGTGAAAGCTTAAAGCTACACAAGAAGTTGAAGGATTAAGTGAAAGCTTAAGGCTACACAAGAAGTTAGAGGAATAAGTGAAAGCTCAAAGCTACACAAGAAGTTGAAGGATTAAATGAAAGCTTAAAGCTACACAGAAGTTGAAGGATTAAATGAAAGCTTAAAGCTACACAAGAAGTTGAAGGATTAAATGAAAGCTTAAAGCTACACAAGAAGTTGAAGGATTAAATGAAAGCTTAAAGCTACACAAGAAACGCGTCATTTAATTCAAGCGTTAACATTTCTTGTTCTGCAACGGCGTTATTTTACGACGGTGGCTTGTTAAGCCTTGGAACAACATCCCGGGACAACCATGAAGGAAACAACGACCTCCATATTGAACCGGAACCGGAACCTGGATATAATGAAATGCTAAAGTGAAACTATGGGACTTCTTGACATGGCTAGTCACGAGGTGATACAGTATAGACCTTCACTGGAAGCTATAACAAAATATTTGCCATCTGCTAGAAATTATGGGATATAGAAGTCTAAAGCTTGCGGTATAGAATATGGAATATAATAGAAAATAAAATACTAGAAACTATAAAATATAATGGAATTGTGAATCTGTATAAGAAACTGTACAATATTGGAACAAAAACGAAATATAACTGTATATTCTTGAAAGTAGACATAATGAAATCTGAAACATAAACTAGAAACTATGGGGTTAGAAAAATAAGCTACAAAAATGAAGCCTATAGTCTACACTAGCAACTATGGGAGTATAATGAAGGCTTTCGTCTACTCTATAAATTATGAAGAATAATGCAGTCCTCCAGAAACTGTGGAAGTGTAACGGAACCTTAAATATACTCTATAATATATAATGTTTAATGACGCCTTTAGCATATTCTAGGAACTATGAAGCATTATGAAGCCTTTAACCTCCTACAGAAACTATGAAGTATAATTAGCCCTCTAGAAGAAACTATGAAGTATAACTAAGGCCTCTAGAAACTATGAAGTATAACTAAGACATCTAGAAACCATTAAGTATAACTGAGCCCTCCAGAGACAATGCAGTATAAATGAGCCCTCCAAAAACTATGAAGTATAAATAAACCCTCTAGAAACTATTAAGAATAACTGAGCCCTTAAGAAACTATAAAAGTATAACTAATCCCTCTAGAAACTATGAAGTATAACTAAGCCTTCTAGAAACTATAAAGTATAACTGAGCCCTCTAGAAACTATGAAGTATAACTGAGCCCTGTAGAAAATATGATATATAACTGAGCCCTCTAGAAACTATGATGTATAACTAAGCCCTCTAGAAACTATGATGTATAACTAAGCCCTCTAGAAACTATGAAGTATAACTGAGCCTTCAATAAACTATGATGTATAACTAAGCCCTCTAGAAGCTATGAAGTATAACTGAGCCCTCTAGAAACTATGATGTAGAACTAAGCCCTCTAGAAACCATGAAGTATAACTAAGCCCTCTAGAAACCATGAAGTATAACTAAGCCCTCTAGAAACCATGAAGTATAACTAAGCCCTCTAGAAACCATGAAGTATAACTAAGCCCTCTAGAAACCATGAAGTATAACTAAGCCCTCTAGAAACCATGAAGTATAACTAAGCCCTCTGGAAACCATGAAGTATAACTAATCCCTCTAGAAACCGTGAAGTATAACTAAGCCCTCTAGAAACCATGAAGTATAACTAAGCCCTCTGGAAACCGTGAAGTATAAATAGCCCTCTGGAAACCATGAAGTATAACTAAGCCCTCTAGAAACCGTGAAGTATAACTAAGCCCTCTGGAAACCGTGAAGTATAACTAAGCCCTCTAGAAACCGTGAAGTATAAATAAGCCCTCTGGAAACCGTGAAGTATAACTAAGCCCTCTAGAAACCATGAAGTATAACTAAGCCCTCTGGAAACCGTGAAGTATAAATACGCCCTCTGGAAACCATGAAGTATAACTAAGCCCTCTGGAAACCGTGAAGGATAACTAAGCTCTCTAGAAACCATGAAGTATAACTAAGCCCTCTAGAAACCATGAAGTATAACTAAGCCCTCTAGAAACCATGAAGTATAACTAAGCCCTCTAGAAACCGTGAAGGATAACTAAGCCCTCTAGAAACCATGAAGTATAACTAAGCCCTCTAGAAACCATGAAGTATAACTAAGCCTCTAGAAACCATGAAGTATAACTAAGCTCTCTAGAAACCGTGAAGTATAACTAAGCCCTCTAGAAACCATGAAGTATAACTAAGCCCTCTGGAAACCGTGAAGGATAACTAAGCTCTCTAGAAACCATGAAGTATAACTAAGCCCTCTAGAAACCATGAAGTATAACTAAGCCCTCTAGAAACCATGAAGTATAACTAAGCTCTCTAGAAACCGTGAAGTATAACTAAGCCCTCTAGAAACCATGAAGTATAACTAAGCCCTCTGGAAACCTTGAAGGATAACTAAGCTCTCTAGAAACCATGAAGTATAACTAAGCTCTCTAGAAAACCATGAAGTATAACTAAGCTCTCTAGAAACCATGAAGTATAACTAAGCTCTCTAGAAACCATGAAGTATAACTAAGCTCTCTAGAAACCATGAAGTATAACTAAGCTCTCTAGAAACCATGAAGTATAACTAAGCTCTCTAGAAACCATGAAGTATAACTAGCTCTCTAGAAACCATGAAGTATAACTTAGCTCTCTAGAAACCATGAAGTATAACTAAGCTCTCTAGAAACCATGAAGTATAACTAAGCCCTCTGGAAACCATGAAGGATAACTAAGCTCTCTAGAAACCATGAAGTATAACTAAGCTCTCTAGAAACCATGAAGGATAACTAAGCCCTCTAGAAACCATGAAGTATAACTAAGCTCTCTAGAAACCATGAAGGATAACTAAGCCCTCTAGAAACCATGAAGTATAACTAAGCTCTCTAGAAACCATGAAGTATAACTAAGCCCTCTAGAAACCATGAAGTATAACTAAGCCCTCTGGAAACCATGAAGGATAACTAAGCCCTCTAGAAACCATGAAGTATAACTAAGCCCTCTAGAAACCATGAAGTATAACTAAGCCCTCTAGAAACCATGAAGGATAACTAAGCTCTCTAGAAACCATGAAGTATAACTAAGCCTCTGGAAACCATGAAGGATAACAAAGCCCTCTGGAAACCATGAAGTATAACTAAGCCCTCTGGAAACCATGAAGGATAACTAAGCCCTCTAGAAACCATGAAGTATAACTAAGCCCTCTAGAAACCATGAAGTATAACTAAGCCCTCTAGAAACCATGAAGGATAACTAAGCTCTCTAGAAACCATGAAGTATAACTAAGCCCTCTGGAAACCATGAAGGATAACAAAGCCCTCTGGAACCATGAAGTATAACTAAGCCCTCTGGAAACCGTGAAGTATAACTAAGCCCTCTAGAAACCATGAAGTATAACTAAGCCCTCTGGAAACCGTGAAGTATAATAAGCCCTCTAGAAACCATGAAGTATAACTAAGCCCTCCGGAAACCATGAAGGATAACAAAGCCCTCTGGAAATAATGAAGGATAACTAAGCCCTCTGGAAATAATGAAGGATAACTAAGCCCTCTGGAAATAATGAAGTATAACTAAGCCCTCTAGAAACCGTGAAGTATAACTAAGCCCTCTAGAAACCATGAAGTATAACTAAGCCCTCTAGAAACCATGAAGTATAACTAAGCCCTCTATAAACCATGAAGTATAACTAAGCCCTCTAGAAACCATGAAGTATAACTAAGCCCTCTAGAAACCATGAAGTATAACTAAGCCCTCTAGAAACCATGAAGTATAACTAAGCCCTCTAGAAACCATGAAGTATAACTAAGCCCTCTAGAAACCATGAAGTATAACTAAGCCCTCTGGAAATAATGAAGGATAACTAAGCCCTCTAGAAACCATGAAGGATAACTAAGCCCTCTGGAAATAATGAAGGATAACTAAGCCCTCTGGAAACCATGAAGGATAACTAAGCCCTCTAGAAACCATGAAGTATAACTAAGCCCTCTGGAAACCATGAAGGATAACTAAGCCCTCTAGAAACCATGAAGTATAACTAAGCCCTCTAGAAACCATGAAGTATAACTAAGCTCTCTAGAAACCATGAAGTATAACTAAGCCCTCTAGAAACCATGAAGTATAACTAAGCCCTCTGGAAACCATGAAGTATAACTAAGCCCTCTAGAAACCATGAAGGATAACTAAGCTCTCTAGAAACCATGAAGTATAACTAAGCTCTCTAGAAACCATGAAGTATAACTAAGCTCTCTAGAAACCATGAAGGATAACTAAGCTCTCTAGAAACCATGAAGTATAACTAAGCTCTCTAGAAACCATGAAGGATAACTAAGCTCTCTAGAAACCATGAAGTATAACTAAGCTCTCTAGAAACCATGAAGGATAACTAAGCCCTCTAGAAACCATGAAGGATAACTAAGCTCTCTAGAAACCATGAAGGATACTAAGCTCTCTAGAAACCATGAAGGATAACTAAGCCCTCTAGAAACCATGAAGTATAACTAAGCTCTCTAGAAACCATGAAGGATAACTAAGCTCTCTAGAAACCATGAAGTATAACTAAGCCCTCTAGAAACCATGAAGGATAACTAAGCCCTCTAGAAACCATGAAGGATAACTAAGCTCTCTAGAAACCATGAAGGATAACTAAGCTCTCTAGAAACCATGAAGTATAACTAAGCCCTCTAGAAACCATGAAGTATAACTAAGCTCTCTAGAAACCATGAAGGATAACTAAGCTCTCTAGAAACCATGAAGGATAACTAAGCTCTCTAGAAACCATGAAGGATAACTAAGCTCTCTAGAAACCATGAAGTATAACTAAGCCCTCTAAAACCATGAAGTATAACTAAGCTCTCTAGAAACCATGAAGGATAACTAAGCTCTCTAGAAACCATGAAGGATAACTAAGCTCTCTAGAAACCATGAAGTATAACTAAGCTCTCTAGAAACCATGAAGTATAACTAAGCTCTCTAGAAACCATGAAGTATAACTAAGCTCTCTAGAAACCATGATGGATAACTAAGCTCTCTAGAAACCATGAAGGATAACTAAGCTCTCTAGAAACCATGAAGTATACTAAGCTCTCTAGAAACCATGAAGTATAACTAAGCTCTCTAGAAACCATGAAGTATAACTAAGCTCTCTAGAAACCATGAAGTATAACTAAGCTCTCTAGAAACCATGAAGGATAACTAAGCTCTCTAGAAACCATGAAGTATAACTAAGCCCTCTAGAAACCATGAAGGATAACTAAGCCCTCTAGAAACCATGAAGGATAACTAAGCTCTCTAGAAACCATGAAGTATAACTAAGCTCTCTAGAAACCATGAAGGATAACTAAGCTCTCTAGAAACCATGAAGGATAACTAAGCCCTCTAGAAACCATGAAGGATAACTAAGCCCTCTAGAAACCATGAAGGATAACTAAGCCCTCTAGAAACCATGAAGTATAACTAAGCTCTCTAGAAACCATGAAGTATAACTAAGCCCTCTAGAAACCATGAAGGATAACTAAGCCCTCTAGAAACCATGAAGTATAACTAAGCTCTCTAGAAACCATGAAGTATAACTAAGCTCTCTAGAAACCATGAAGGATAACTAAGCCCTCTAGAAACCATGAAGGATAACTAAGCCCTCTAGAAACCATGAAGGATAACTAAGCCCTCTAGAAACCATGAAGGATAACTAAGCTCTCTAGAAACCATGAAGGATAACTAAGCTCTCTAGAAACCATGAAGGATAACTAAGCTCTCTAGAAACCATGAAGGATAACTAAGCCCTCTAGAAACCATGAAGGATAACTAAGCCCTCTAGAAACCATGAAGTATAACTAAGCTCTCTAGAAACCATGAAGGATAACTAAGCTCTCTAGAAACCATGAAGTATAACTAAGCTCTCTAGAAACCATGAAGTATAACTAAGCTCTCTAGAAACCATGAAGTATACTAAGCTCTCTAGAAACCATGAAGGATAACTAAGCTCTCTAGAAACCATGAAGTATAACTAAGCCCTCTAGAAACCATGAAGTATAACTAAGCCCTCTAGAAACCATGAAGTATAACTAAGCTCTCTAGAAACCATGAAGGATAACTAAGCTCTCTAGAAACCATGAAGTATAACTAAGCCCTCTAGAAACCATGAAGTATAACTAAGCCCTCTAGAAACCATGAAGTATAACTAAGCTCTCTAGAAACCATGAAGGATAACTAAGCTCTCTAGAAACCATGAAGGATAACTAAGCCCTCTAGAAACCATGAAGTATAACTAAGCTCTCTAGAAACCATGAAGGATAACTAAGCTCTCTAGAAACCATGAAGGATAACTAAGCTCTCTAGAAACCATGAAGTATAACTAAGCTCTCTAGAAACCATGAAGGATAACTAAGCTCTCTAGAAACCATGAAGATAACTAAGCCCTCTAGAAACCATGAAGTATAACTAAGCTCTCTAGAAACCATGAAGGATAACTAAGCCCTCTAGAAACCATGAAGGATAACTAAGCTCTCTAGAAACCATGAAGTATAACTAAGCTCTCTAGAAACCATGAAGGATAACTAAGCCCTCTAGAAACCATGAAGGATAACTAAGCCCTCTAGAAACCATGAAGGATAACTAAGCTCTCTAGAAACCATGAAGGATAACTAAGCCCTCTAGAAACCATGAAGGATAACTAAGCTCTCTAGAAACCATGAAGGATAACTAAGCTCTCTAGAAACCATGAAGGATAACTAAGCTCTCTAGAAACCATGAAGGATAACTAAGCTCTCTAGAAACCATGAAGGATAACTAAGCTCTCTAGAAACCATGAAGTATAACTAAGCTCTCTAGAAACCATGAAGGATAACTAAGCTCTCTAGAAACCATGAAGGATAACTAAGCTCTCTAGAAACCATGAAGTATAACTAAGCTCTCTAGAAACCATGAAGGATAACTAAGCTCTCTAGAAACCATGAAGGATAACTAAGCTCTCTAGAAACATGAAGGATAACTAAGCTCTCTAGAAACCATGAAGGATAACTAAGCTCTCTAGAAACCATGAAGGATAACTAAGCTCTCTAGAAACCATGAAGGATAACTAAGCTCTCTAGAAACCATGAAGTATAACTAAGCTCTCTAGAAACCATGAAGGATAACTAAGCTCTCTAGAAACCATGAAGGATAACTAAGCTCTCTAGAAACCATGAAGTATAACTAAGCTCTCTAGAAACCATGAAGGATAACTAAGCTCTCTAGAAACCATGAAGGATAACTAAGCTCTCTAGAAACCATGAAGGATAACTAAGCTCTCTAGAAACCATGAAGGATAACTAAGCCCTCTAGAAACCATGAAGTATAACTAAGCTCTCTAGAAACCATGAAGGATAACTAAGCTCTCTAGAAACCATGAAGGATAACTAAGCCCTCTAGAAACCATGAAGTATAACTAAGCCCTCTAGAAACCATGAAGGATAACTAAGCTCTCTAGAAACCATGAAGTATAACTAAGCCCTCTAGAAACCATGAAGGATAACTAAGCTCTCTAGAAACCATGAAGGATAACTAAGCTCTCTAGAAACCATGAAGTATAACTAAGCCCTCTAGAAACCATGAAGTATAACTAAGCCCTCTAGAAACCATGAAGTATAACTAAGCCCTCTAGAAACCATGAAGTATAACTAAGCCCTCTAGAAACCATGAAGTATAACTAAGCCCTCTAGAAACCATGAAGGATAACTAAGCTCTCTAGAAACCATGAAGTATAACTAAGCTCTCTAGAAACCATGAAGTATAACTAAGCTCTCTAGAAACCATGAAGTATAACTAAGCTCTCTAGAAACCATGAAGTATAACTAAGCTCTCTAGAAACCATGAAGTATAACTAAGCTCTCTAGAAACCATGAAGTATAACTAAGCTCTCTAGAAACCATGAAGTATAACTAAGCTCTCTAGAAACCATGAAGTATAACTAAGCTCTCTAGAAACCATGAAGTATAACTAAGCCCTCTAGAAACCATGAAGGATAACTAAGCCCTCTAGAAACCATGAAGTATAACTAAGCTCTCTAGAAACCATGAAGTATAACTAAGCCCTCTAGAAACCATGAAGGATAACTAAGCTCTCTAGAAACTATGAAGGATAACTAAGCTCTCTAGAAACTGTGATAATTACTTGGATGGCCCTTTCCTACACAAGATGTCAAGAAGAACGAGACGAAATTTCTTGTTAAACAACATGTATATGAGAAAGTTGCAGGAGCTGTTGATGTACTCGAAGGACATAACTATGGCGCCCAGGTAGATGCCGATGACATTGGCGTACGTGTTATATGCGTCGATAAAATATGTACAAAAGGTTAAGATCTTGGTGAATGTAAAAACCGCACAGACCATCAGCAGCGTCGTGGTCGTTCTAGAACCTGACGACGCTTTTTGGATGAGCTCGACACCATTTTCTGTCTTCGCCTCATCGTTATGGTCACCTTAATGGCAATGAGAACTGACCCAGATAGAACAATGGTTAGAGGGATAAACTTACCAAACACGGAGGCGACATACAGGTCCAGTGTATCGATAATGTCCCTGCGCCGGAACACCATATCGCCACCGACGACATTCCAGGTCGGGTAGTAGGAGTATTCGAACGTGTACCAGCTGATTCCGGCAAAAACCAGATACGGTAACCAGACGAGGAATATGGTGCAGCAAACAAGCCACGCCCTCTTGGGCGTGATTATGTTTGTAAAATGCAACGGCAGATACACGGCTATTAAACGTTCTACTGTGATAGCTACGCACAGTCCAGCGCTGACGTAGATGCCATAAAAAGACAAACACTGGAAACTTGTCGCAAAAATAAAACAAACAAAGGATGAGTCTCTGGGAGACTGCCACAGCCAGACCGCGAAGGGGAGATTTCTAGGAGTGTATCTGATGATGGTGCAGATATTAACTGAACCAAGCAGGCACAGGGAATCAGCAACGGCTAGACCAAGTAGAAATATATTACTGGGCTTGTCAAGACCGCTTCTGACGAGAATAAGGAAACTAAAGAGATTACCGACAAGCCCCAATATCCCGATGATTGGATACACGATCACCGTAAAGGACCAGGCGGCCAGAACTGCTTGAAGGAAGAGGTCAGTCAGCCATTGTGGTTGTGGTGTGAAGGACTGATTCACTGCTTGCGTCGTGAGGTCGTTGCTAGGAAAGCATGTCGGGCTTGCTTTATCTGTTGCGTTGGCTTCAATTTGGAAACTGTTGCCGTGGTGAGAGTTGCCGTCCGAAGTTTTGCACAAGTAGGGACATCGGCACGGCTCAAATGGTGGAGTTGGCTCAGGGATGCCTATTTGGAGTTCCTCTACACTTCCGCTCAAAGTGAGGGTTGTCTCCATGTTCACTGTGTGGGAGAGGAGCAAACATAGTGCAACATGTGCAGTCCGGGTGGAAACAGCCATCCCTTGAGTCTGCTGTGTCACAAAGTTTTGATATGAAGAGATTTCTCCTTCAACTAAAGTAGATTGTCACAATTATTTATTTCATGTGACAAAAGTTTACCTTTCACCTAAGTAGACTGCCTTATTATTTTAATATCATGATAGTTTTCTTACAAACAAAGTAGATTGTCGCAGTGTTTTACCATGATGCAAATTTCACTTCCACTAAAGTAGATTGTCACAGTGTTCTGCCATGATGCGAGTTTTCCACCCACTAAAGTAGATTGTCACAGTGTTTTGCCATGAAGCGAGTTTTCCACCCACTAAAGTAGATTGTCACAGTGTTTTGCCATGATACGAGTTTTCCACCCACTAAAGTAGATTGTCACATTGTTCTGCCATGATGCGAGTTTTCCTTCCACTAGATTAGATTGTCAGTGTTTTGACATGATGCGAGTTTTCCTTCCACTAAAGTAGATTGTCACAGTGTTTTGCCATGATGCGAGTTTTCCTTCCACTAAAGTAGATTGTCACAGTGTTTTGCCATGATGCGAGTTTTCCTTCCACTAAAGTAGATTGTCACAGTGTTTTACCATGATGCGAGTTTTCCTTCCACTAAAGTAGATTGTCACAGTGTTTTGCCATGATGCGAGTTTTCCTTCTACTAAAGTAGATTGTCACAGTGTTTTGCCATGATGCGAGTTTTCCATCCACTAAAGTAGATTGTTACAGTGTTTTGCCATGATGCGAGTTTTCCATCCACTAAAGTAGATTGTCACAGTGTTTTGCCATGATGCGAGTTTTCTTTCTACTAAAGTAGATTGTCACAGTGTTTTATAGGGATGTGAGATGTCCCTGCACTACCACAGGCCTGCTGCTGTACGATCACAGAGCTTCTTCCTCGAGACTTTCACAATATTGAGATGTGACTCTGACGTCCACTAGTTTGTCACAATATTGAGATGTGACTCTGACGTCCACTAGTTTGTCACAATATTGAGATGTGACTCTGACGTCCACTAGTTTGTCACAATATTGAGATGTGACTCTGACGTCCACTAGTTTGTCACAATATTGAGATGTGATTCTGACGTCCACTAGTTTGTCACAATATTGAGATGTGATTCTGCATCCACTAGTTTGTCACAATATTGAAATGTGACTCTGACGTCCACTAGTTTGTCACAATATTGAGATGTGACTCTGACGTCCACTAGTTTGTCACAATATTGAGATGTGACTCTGACGTCCACTAGTTTGTCACAATATTGAGATGTGACTCTGACGTCCACTAGTTTGTCACAATATTGAGATGTGATTCTGACGTCCACTAGTTTGTCACAATATTGAGATGTGATTCTGCATCCACTAGTTTGTCACAATATTGAAATGTGACTCTGACGTCCACTAGTTTGTCACAATATTGAGATGTGACTCTGACGTCCATTAGTTTATCACAATATTGAGATGTGACTCTACCGTCCACTAGTTTGTCACAATATTGAGATGTGACTCTGACGTCCACTAGTGTGTCACAATATTGAGATGTGACTCTGACGTCCACTAGTTTGTCACAATATTGAAATGTGACTCTGACGTCCACTAGTTTGTCACAATATTGAGATGTGATTCTGCATCCACTAGTTTGTCACAATATTGAGATGTGACTCTGACGTCCACTAGTTTGTCACAATATTGAGATGTGATTCTGCATCCACTAGTTTGTCACAATATTGAGATGTGACTCTGACGTCCACTAGTTTGTCACAATATTGAGATGTGACTATGACGTCCACTAGTTTGTCACAATATTGAGATGTGACTCTGACGCCCACTAGTTTGTCACAATATTGAGATGTGACTCTGACGTCCACTAGTTTGTCACAATTTTGAGATGTGGCTCTGACGTCTACTAGTTTGTCACAATTTCTGGGACACGGTGTGTCTTACCTCTCTCACACGCGCTGTCACATTTTGGTGTTGCCGATCTTTCATTTCCCCTCTAAATGAGATTGTCTCGCTTTTTTTTAATGTGACATATCTTCTAATTACACGAGTAGACTGTCACAATATTTTGACAGACGTGATTCATCCTCCTATGTTCAATTGTCACAATAATTGTGGATTCTATCGTCTCACTACCACTCGTGAGCGAGGTCCTGGACGGAGATTAGGTGTGCCAAACCCTTGGTGACCGAGATATGCCTTCTTGTTGTGTCGTTGACATCACGTTGTTCGTTGATGGCCGACTATTTAACGCCACCGTATTTATACATCAATAGCTGTCGTAAGTTATCAAAACATATCTGTTATCATTTAAATAAATTTTGATGTCACAATAATTTGAGATTATTTTCCACCAATGACATCAAAATGTCTTCAGAACAAAAGTAACACGCAAGGATGTTTAACATTTAATAGACCAAGCTATGATGATGGTCGACTGGTTGGTCGCTGAATGATGACATTCTTACTTACGACTGTTGCGACCAATGTCCCAGTGCCGATTGCTCCTGACTCGAACATTCTCCAGCTTTTATCCCCGTCCCCATGTGGACGAGCCGGTGGCAGACTTGGGAATGACACTTCTCAAATATTTTCTTGAACCTTCAACCATACGACAGCAGCAGCCATATTTGTTTAACTGGCAGGGCGATCACGGCGCGCACTAGGTGACACTGAGGTAAATAGTCTCCCTTGAGAGAACATCGAGGTGTGATCTTTGAGAAGGTCTTAATCGAATCTGTCAATTGTTCAATACTTGAACATTTGAACTGACTGCACCAGTGCTACCGTTAATTATTGAAATCGATACATTGTGGCAAATATTGAAGTCAAGAAATGTACTCCATACCCGACGATGTAGTCAAACATGCCAGGGTAACGTTGCTCGTCATCAACAAACTAATCGGTGGGTTCAATATTGTGTCTATTTTTGTTTGTATTCCTCTGGGACTACTGATATTATTGTTTTCATGGACATCGATTGTTGAAAGTAATTTAATGGCGGAATTATCAGTTTTATAAATTTACCAACCCCAAGTTTATGTAAACATCATGGCTTGCCAGGCTGGCTTGTTAAAGTTAAAATAACAACCGTCTTGCCCCAAGCGGGAAAATTGACTTTACCGATGGCAGACGTGGAGTCAAATACCTGGCTCAAATGAGGACCCATTCAAACGCTGAGCCATTGAGACGGCGCTATCCTTGTATGACAGTAAACCACATCTGTTTACTTATCAATTTTGGGCAATTTCTTGTCTGAAGAAAGTCAACAAATTTCTCGCCTCTTAGAACAGCATTTACTCAATCAAAACCCTGGCCATGGTGTTTGTTTCACGTGAAAGTGGCCAAACAATGGCGTCGTAGTGTTGCAGGGAACAGAGTGGATATTTGGAAGAAAGTAAACACAGAACGCAGAAATGAGCCTTAATGGTGTTGATGAATAAGTAACAAGTGTTTAATAGGCTCGATTAGTTGTGTGTCGTTGCCTAGTAAATCTTGTTTGCTCTACATTTTCTATGAATGAGCAAAGTTGTTCATGTAGGCAATTATCACTGAAAATTGTTGCATGTTCTTTCTGATCTTCTGTAATAATTCAGCCATGTTTAACATCGCACGTTTGACGGACACTGACTGCATGAAGCGCGCATTCCTGCCATGTTTACATGGTAAAAGTCAGTTGACAATGAGAAGAGACAATACACTCAATCCAGGCACAAAGCAACCCCGAAGATCTCTAATTAGAATTTATAGGCATCAATGTCAACCATTTATGTTAACATTGATCCCAAATGTTAACATTTAATTTTGTTTTGTTAAACACACGCCATGACAGTCTTATCGTAGCAACGAAATGTTTGTTTTATGTCAATCTGTTGATGGATTGACAATTAAAAGAAAATTACAAATGGGAAATAACCCGGATAGAAGTTAAAGAAAAAACATGATCTCCCTTGTTCTGTGTTTGTTCACGAAGGGACCGATTGTCCTGATTGAGTTTGTTAACATGACAGACATGCACCGAGTTACCTCACCCGGTGATCGATTGACTGTGTCAAGAGCTGGTCTCATATCTGCGGGAAGACTCTGCTCAAATCTTAACAGCTTAAGACACGAATTAATATTTTTATTTGGCAGCAGTACACACATTCGCCTCTCTGAGGCTCGTTCCTGGCAGCGGCCGTAGGGTAATGTCTCCAGTGTCAACTCATTGATGTTCATCTTGAATGTGGCAATAGGCTGTTCATGTTTTGTTAATGTTCGCATCATTTTCAAAAACACAGATTTCCGATTAAAGACGGTGATAATGTTGACATGCAGTGATAGACAACTTATTTCGATAAATGAACACTTTTGATAACTGCACTGAAGTCAAATTGAATGTAATATATCAAGTATATAATAAATATCACGTTTGTTGTTAAGTGACAGGTTATCACCACTTCCTGTAATGACGTTTTTTGTTGACCTTTAACCTGCTGAACTATAACACAGGAAGGTCATGTCTTAGACAAATGTGAATCGAAAGCGAGGCTGACTTCTTTGTCAGGTCTCCACTAGAGAGCACCGACTTTCTAAGGCAGCACGTATGTCTAATTATTGTAATGTCTCAACTATCTCATCTCTTCTGATCTTATCTCACCTCGTATTTTCTCATCTTATCTGATCTCATCTCACCTCGTCTTATCAGATGTCATCTCACCTCGTCTTATCTCATCTTATATTACATCACTTTAATATGTTCTTTCCCCCTTATTTTATTATGTTGTTACAATTATTGTATCTCACCGCCTCAACATATGTCATATGTGCTGTGCGGAGCTACAGCCAAGCCTGTTAAAATGTTCTTCTTTTTCTTCTTTTCTCTTTTCACTGATACCTAAAAGGTGTCATGGTTATATCATTTGTCGTTCTTGTGCTGCTCGAATTGTCTGAATTAGTGATTTTCCTTTGTTGTTACATGTCTCTGTCACTGCATCTATCCATCTTCTTCTGGGTCTTCCACTTGGTCTTTTTCCATGCATTCTCGAGAAGAACGCCCTTGATGGTGATTGGTAAGGATTCATTCTGACCAGGTGGCCAAACCATTTAAATTGTTGTTGTTCTATATATTCTTGGCAGGGTTTTGTTCCTACTATTTTTCTTATGGTTTCATTTGGCATTCTATCTCTTCTTGTGTTGTTTGTTACTTTTCTCAAGCAATGCATCTCACATGTATTGATCTTTCTTAAATGTGATTTAGAAAGGGTCCATGTTTGACTTTCATAGCACAAAGTTGGTATGAAAATGCTCTTTATCATTTGTTGTTTAGCTGGCATAGAAATGTTTGGATGTCTTAGCAATGGTGAAAGCTGGTATGTGACAGCATTTGCTTTTTGTATTCTCATGTCAATTTCTCTGTCTAGTTTTCCATCTTCTGTGAACATTGTGCCTAAATATTTGAATTCCTCTACTTGTTTTATTTCTTTATCTTTGATCTTGATGTTTAATGGGTGTCTTAATTTGCTTATTCTTATAGCCTCTGCTTTTGCTGTGTTAATTTTCATACTGTGCAGCTTTTATCTAGAGATGTTAAATGCTGTTGCAGCAGGTTTTCATCCTCATATATTAGGCATTGGTCATCTGCGAAGAGTAGCTCATTGATGTTGGAGTTTTCTACCTCTATGTTATTATTTGATTTGTCCTTATTTTTGGTTGTTTCCTGATTTATTTTGTCCATATATATGATGAAGAGGAGTGGTGAGAGGACACATCCTTGTCTTACTCCTGTTGTAACCTGAAACCATTCTAACAGACCTTCCGATGCTCTGACGGCACTTTGACTGTTTTTATATAGTGCCATTATATTATCTAGTGGTTGTTTAAATGTTAAACAACGTAAAGTGTTGTTACCCTGTATCGCTGCACGGAATCTCATTAATGCCGTCACCCCGTCTTCCAAACGCACCGAACCCAGAGTCGTCAGTCGTTGTTAGAGTGTCGTGGTAACTGTCTAGGAACTGTCAGCCGTTACCAGAGTGTCGTGGTAACTGTCTAGGAACTGTCAGCCGTTACCAGAGTGTCGTGGTAACTGTCTAGTGACTGTTAGCCGTTGCCAGAGTGTCGTGGTAACTGTCTAGTGACTGTTAGCCGTTGCCAGAGTGTCGTGTTAACTGTCTAGTGACTGTTAGCCGTTGCCAGAGTGTCGTGTTAACTGTCTAGTGACTGTTAGCCGTTGCCAGAGTGTCGTGGTAACTGTCTAGTGACTGTTAGCCGTTGCCAGAGTGTTGTGGTAACTGTCTAGTGACTGTTAGCCGTTGACAGAGTGTCGTGGTAACTGTCTATTAACTGTTAGCCGTTGTCAGAGTTGTCTAGGGACAGTCAGCCGTTGTTAGAGTACCGTGAAAACTGTCTAGTAACAGTCAGCCGTTATCACCGTTTCGTGGTAACTGTCTAGGAACTGTCAGCTGTTGTCAGCGTGTCGTGGTAACTGTCTAGTGACTGTTAGCCGTAGCCAGAGTGTCGTGGTAACTGTCTAGTAACTGTTAGCCGTTGCCAGATTGTCGTAGTAACTGTCTAGTGACTGTTAGCCGTTGCCAGAGTGTCGTGGTAACTGTCTAGTAACTGTTAGCCGTAGCCAGAGTGTCGTGGTAACTGTCTAGTAACTGTTAGCCGTTGACAGAGTGTCGTGGTAACTGTCTATTAACTGTTAGCCGTTGTCAGAGTTGTCTAGGGACAGTCAGCCGTTGTTAGAGTACCGTGAAAACTGTCTAGGAACAGTCAGCCGTTATCACCGTTTCGTGGTAACTGTCTAGGAACTGTCAGCTGTTGTCAGCGTGTCGTGGTAACTGTCTAGTGACTGTTAGCCGTAGCCAGAGTGTCGTGGTAACTGTCTAGTAACTGTTAGCCGTTGCCAGATTGTCGTAGTAACTGTCTAGTGACTGTCAGCCGTTGTCAGAGTGTCGTAGTAACTGTCTAGTGACTGTTAGCCGTTGCCAGAGTGTCGTAGTAACTGTCTAGTGACTGTTAGCCGTTGCCAGAGTGTCGTAGCAACTGTCTGGTGACTGTTAGCCGTAGCCAGAGTGTCGTGGTAACTGTCTAGGTACTGTTTGCCGTAGCCAGAGTGTCGTGGTAACTGTCTAGGAACTGTCAGCCTTTGCCAGAGTGTCGTAGTAACTGTCTAGTGACTGTTAGCCGTTGACAGAGTGTCGTGGTAACTGTCTAGTGACTGTTAGCCGTAGCCAGAGTGTCGTGGTAACTGTCTAGGAACTGTCAGCCTTTGCCAGAGTGTCGTAGTAACTGTCTAGTGACTGTTAGCCGTTGACAGAGTGTCGTGGTAACTGTCTAGTGACTGTTAGCCGTTGCCAGAGTGTCGTGTTAACTGTCTAGTGACTGTTAGCCGTTGCCAGAGTGTCGTGGTAACTGTCTAGTGACTGTTAGCCGTTGACAGAGTGTCGTGGTAACTGTCTAGTGACTGTTAGCCGTTGACAGAGTGTCGTGGTAACTGTCTAGTGACTGTTAGCCGTTGACAGAGTGTCGTGGTAACTGTCTAGTGACTGTTAGCCGTTGACAGAGTGTCGTGGTAACTGTCTAGTGACTGTTAGCCGTTGCCAGAGTGTCGTGTTAACTGTCTAGTGACTGTTAGCCGTAGCCAGAGTGTCGTGGTAACTGTCTAGTGACTGTTAGCCGTTGTCAGAGTGTCGTGGTAACTGTCTAGTAACTGTTAGCCGTTGTCAGAGTTGTCTAGGAACAGTCAGCCGTTGTTAGCGTGCCGTGGTAACTATCTAGGAACTGTCAGACGTTGCCAGCGTTTCATGGTATCTATCTAGGAACTGTCAGATTTTGCCAGCGTGCCGTGGTAACTATCTAGGAACTGTCAGACGTTGCCAGCGTGTCGTGGTAATAGCCAAGTCTCTATCCTCCAAGTAACACCGATTCTCTTTATTTTTAAGTAATAGCTTAAGTTAATTAAAAACCGATGTTTCTAGTGTTTGACAGAGGTGTGATTCCAACCGATGTTTCTATTGTTTGTCAGAGGTATGATTCCAACCGATGTTTCTATTGTTTGTCAAAGGTATGATTCCAACCCATTTTTCTATTGTTTGTCAGAGCTGTGATACCAACCGATGTTTCTATTGTTTGATAGAGATGTGATTCCAACCGATGTTTCTATTGTTTGAGAGAGGTGTGATTCCAACCGATGTTTCTAGTCTTTGACAGAGCTATGAATGCAAACGATTTTTCTTGTGTTTGACAGATGTATGATTCCAACCGATGTTTCTATTGTTTGTCAAAGGTATGATTCCAACCCATTTTTCTATTGTTTGTCAGAGCTGTGATACCAACCGATGTTTCTATTGTTTGATAGAGATGTGATTCCAACCGGTGTTTCTATTGTTTGAGAGAAGTATTATTCCAACCGATGTTTCTATTGTTTGACAGAGGTGTGATTCTAACCGTTTTTTTTTCTATTGTTTGAGAGAGGTGTGATTCCAACCGTTTTTTTCCTTTTGTTTGAGAGAGGTGTGATTCCAACCGATGTCTCTATTGTTTGACAGAGGTGTGATTCCAACCGATGCTTCTAGTGTTTGACAAAAGTGTGATTCCAACCGATGTTTCTATTGTTTGACAGAGGTGTGATTCCAACCGATGTTTCTAGTGTTTGAAGTAGTATACAAGGGTCCAACTGATTATCATTTGGCCCGTAAATTAACAAAGATATATAGGGCGGCGCGCGGCGCGCATAAAGCGTGCGGCGCAGGGGGAGTTAACCATGACCGCTCGTGTCGGGGCGTTGACCGCTAGTCCAGGTGACCCCGGAAGTGACCTGTTTATGTCTGGTGTATGCTGACTTTGGAGTTCTTTATGTACTTGATCGTTAGTGATAGGTTAGTAGATTATACAACATCAATGAAAAACAATCAATATAAAACAGAAGACAAAGATATATTTTATTCTTTTATTATCTCAATAGGTGTATAACATACATTGATATTATATAACATTACAAAAATATTCAGTACACGAAGTAAATATATAGTACAAGGATAACATTTAGTTATACCTATGTAGTTGGATGTCTGCTTAGCTATGTGGCGTCGATGAATCATAAGGGGTGAAACTGTTAGAGATTCCTGGTTAGGCTAAGCTGGTAGTGTAAAGAGTTAAATATCTAGAGGCATAGTCGAGACGTTATCATCAGCTACCTTTCTTTTTATATAGAAATAGGAAAGAGCATTTCTTGTTTGACTGTAGGAAAATATAGAATTATTTAAGACTTTGAAACCTACATTTTTCCCACCCTTGGCCTTTTGCGTAGCGAGAACCTCTAAAAACATATCTTTATCTAATTTGTTGTGTTGCTTGCTTAGCCCTTTACAACTGATTTTATCATAATCCCCACTACAATGGTATGTCTTACTACATAAGCTAACAAGAGCTGTCCCTTCGTACTCTAGTTTAAAAAGCCCGGGCGTTCGTTTGGTGTACGCTTTAACACCCTTACAGTTTATACAGTCTGTCTTGCTAGTATGTTCATCGCAGCGATGGGTGTATGGAGGTCGCCTAGTGTGTAATAAGGGCTGTATAGGGGTCGTCTAGTGTGCCGTGATGGGTCAATGGAGGTCGGCTAGTATGTCGTGATGGGTGTACGGAGGTCGTCTAGTGTGTCATATTGGGTGTATAGAGGGCGTTTAGTGTGTCATGATGGTTGTATAGGGGTCGTCTAGTGTGTCATGATGGTTGTATAGGGGTCGTCTAGTGTGCCGTGATGGGTGTACGGAGGTCGTCTAGTGTGTCATATTGGGTGTATAGAGGGCGTTTAGTGTGTCATGATGGTTGTATAGGGGTCGTCTAGTGTGTCATGATGGTTGTATAGGGGTCGTCTAGTGTGTCATGATGGTTGTATAGGGGTCGTCTAGTGTGCCGTGATGGGTCAATGGAGGTCGGCTAGTATGTCGTGATGGGTGTACGGAGGTCGTCTAGTGTGTCATATTGGGTGTATAGAGGGCGTCTAGTGTGTCATGATGGGTGTATAGCGGTCGTCTAGTGTGTCATATTGGGTGTATAGAGGGCGTCTAGTGTGTCATGATGGGTGTATGTAGGTCGTTTAGTGTGTCATATTGGGTGTATAGAGGGCGTTTAGTGTGTCGTGAGGGGTGTATGGAGGTCGTCTACTGTGTCGTGAGGGGTGTATGGAGGTCATCTAGTGTGGTATGTGTGGTGTATGGCGGTTGTCTGGTATATCATACTTTAATCAACCAATAAGAAAAATGAAGGAACATTACATTCAACATTACTTATCTTAACTACTTTACATCAATACAGTTGAATAACGTGTTATCGTTAAGTCTTACCATACTTTAAGAGAAAACATTCAAACTTACAGCGTAAAATATAGTCTCAATCATCTACACCGAATATAACCTGTTATCGATAAGCCTTAACATACGTTAAGAGAAAACAAGCCAACTTACTGTGCAAAAATCCGCTAGTGTGAACAGTAACTTTCCTTGAATCAACCAAACTTATAACGCCGTCTAGTTTAAATATAGCCTGGTAAGAAACAAATAAATTAGCCAATAAGCGAGTGACTAGGTCAACATCGCTTGATATCTGGATTAACCAATCAGAGAAGAGTATTAGTATAGGAGGCGGGGCGAAGAAATGGCTGACAGGTGGATTAACCAATCAGAAAAGCGCGTTAGCCCAAGCGTAGGTAGTGGCTGTCGGGTCAGCAGTGGGGGAAAAATGCGGGGTGGTGGGTTACTTGAACTCGTTTTGACCCCTGAGGCAATTCCAGAAGAGTTCTATGACCTCATTTTGACCGCTGAAGGCTTTAATACCAAGGTTTCCCACTTCAACGAACGACATACATCATTAAAGGTGATTACTTCAGCTCTTAGACTTTGGAGTTCCATATCTTTATCACTTCAACGAATGACAGACAACAGTAAAGATGATCATTTCAGGTAAGAAAACTTAGTTCCAAACCCTAAAATTTTGGTTCATACTCACAAAGTTGAACACAAACTCTACAAATTTAGGCCCAAAGTTGTAATTGTTAGACACGAAAGTCGTAAATGTTATATGCAAAGTCCAAAAGTTTGTCAAAAAGACAACCCAAACTCAAAATAGTTAGATGCAAAGCTCAAAAATGTATATGCAAAGTCCAAAAAGTTACTCCAAAAGACAACTAATATAACACTTAACCCCAAAATTTCGTCTCATAACCAAAAAGTTGAACTCAAAACCCTAAAAATTTAGTCCCAAAGTGATACTAGTTCGACACAAAAGTCGTAAATGTTATATACAAAGTCTAAAAGTTTGTCAAAAAGACAACCCAAACTCAAAATAGTTAGACACAAAACCCAACAATTTATAGGCAAAGTCCAAAAAGTTACTCCAAAAGACAACTAATGTAACTCTTAATCCCATAATTTCGTCGCATAACCAAACAGTTGAACTCAAAACCCTAAAAATTTAGTCCCAAAGTGATACTAGTTCGACACAAAAGTCGTAAATGTTTATGCAAAGACCAAAAGTTTGTCAAAAAGACAACCCAAACTCAAAATAGTTAGACACAAAGCCCAACAATTTATATGCAAAGGCCAAAAAGTTACTCCAAAAGACAACTAATGTAACACTTAACCCCAAAATTTTGTCGCATAACCAAACAGTTGAACTCAAAAGCCTAAAAATTTAGTCCCAAAGTCGTAATTGTTCGACACGAAAGTCGTAAATGTTATATTCAAAGTCCAAAAGTTTGTCAAAAAGACAACCCAAACTCAAAAGTTTGTCAAAAAGACAACCCAAACTCAAAATAGTTAGACATGAAAGGTCAAAAAGGTATACTCAAAGTCCAAAATGTTACTTCAAAAGACAACTAATATAACAACAAGCCCCAAAACTTCGTCTCATAACCAAAAAGTTGAACTCAAAACCCTAAAAAGTGTCCACTTATCAACCAAAGTCTTTAATACAGCTGAGAAAACCCTAATAAATAATTACAATTTACTAAAAATGTTGCCCTTGATGATAGTTGCGACTGTGTCTAAATCATTATTGAAAATATTCATAGAACTCTAGTAAAAACCAAACACACAAAAACACCACATTGAAAGAATGAACTTAAAGTTCACGCCCCTGTCACAACTCTGCTAAGAAAAGTACTGCAAAGCATGAAAGTTATGTCCCCTGCTATAACTCTACTAAACGAAAGTATTACCAAACACGTAGGTTACACTCCTACCATAACCCACTAAGAAAAACAAGATTTTGCTTAAAATACCACATTTATGATTGTTACGCCCCTTGTCCCTTTATGAGGGGACGCCCATGAAACTGTTAGAAATAGTAAATTTAACCTAGTGGCATACCCCAGATGTTATATTAGACATCCCCATAGCAAAAATTTACTTAAAAGTCACTTTTATGGTGGTTACGCCCCTTGACCCTTTATGAGGGGACGCCCATGAAACTGTTAGAAATAGTAAATTTACACTCTAGGGTTACTCCAAACTTTACATTAGACACCCCCATAGCAAAAATTTGCTTAAAAGTCACTTTTATGGTTGTTACTACCCCTGTACCCATTTTTGGCGGTTACGCCCATGAAACTGTTAAAAATAGTAAATTTAACATATAGACATACCCCAAACTTTATATTAAGCATCCCCGTATCAAGAATTTACATAAAAACAACTTTTGAAATTACTACCCCTGTACCCATTTTTGGCGGTTACGCCCATGAAACTGTTAAAAATAGTCAATTTAACATCTAGACATACCACAAACTTTATTTTAGTCATCCACATAGCAAAATTTTACTAAAAAACCACTTTTATGAGTGTTGCCCCCTTGATCATTTTTGGCGGTTACGCCCATGAAACTGTTACAAATAGTAAATTTAACACCTAGACATAGCCCAAACTTTATATTAAGCATCCCCATATCAAGAATTTACATAAAAATCACTTTTGAAATTACTACCCCTGTACCCATTTTTGGCGGTTACGCCCATGAAACTGTTAAAAATAGTCAATTTAACATCTAGACATACCACAAACTTTATATTAAGCATCCCCATATCAAGAATTTACATAAAAATCACTTTTGAAATTACTACCCCTGTACCCATTTTTGGCGGTTACGCCCATGAAACTGTTAAAAATAGTCAATTTAACATCTAGACATACCACAAACTTTATTTTAGTCATCCCCATATCAAGAATTTACATAAAAATCACTTTTGAAATTACTACCCCTGTACCCATTTTTTGGCGGTTACGCCCATGAAATCGATAAAAAATTGAAATTTAACACCTAGACATACCCCAAACTTTATAATAAACATCCCCGTATCAAGAATTTACATAAAAACAACTTTTGAAATTACTACCCCAGTACCCATTTTTGGCGGTTACGCCCATGAAACTGTTAAAAATAGTCAATATAACATCTAGACATACCCCAAACTTCATTTTAGTCATCCCTGTATCAAGAATTTACATAAAAACAACTTTTGAAATTACTACCCCTGTACCCATTTTGGCGGTTACGCCCATGAAACTGTTAAAAATTGTCAATTTAACATCTAGACATACTCCAAACTTCATTTTAGTCATCCCCATATCAAGAATTTACATAAAAACAACTTTTGAAATTACTACCCCTGTACCCATTTTTGGCGGTTACGCCCATGAAATCGATAAAAAAAAATTGAAGTTTAACCTATTGGCATACATCAAACATAATATGTGACACGCCCATGTATCAAATTTGCCTAAAAAATCAACCAAAAATTAGTAGTATACAATGTCAATTAGGGACCCCAAAAGTGCGTTCAAACGCGCATAAATCCTTATATAAATACTCTACACGCACATCAACGCACATTTTTTGGTGCGGTTTTTCCTTATATGAGAGTCTTCATTTTTTCCTTATATGAGAGTCTACCGTTTTTCCTTATATGAGAGTCTAATCCTATTTGACATTGTATACTACTAATTTTTGGTTGATTTTTTAGGCAAATTTGATACATGGGCGTGTCACATATTATGTTTGATGTATGCCAATAGGTTAAACTTCAATTTTTTTTTATCGATTTCATGGGCGTAACCGCCAAAAATGGGTACAGGGGTAGTAATTTCAAAAGTTGTTTTTATGTAAATTCTTGATATGGGGATGACTAAAATGAAGTTTGGAGTATGTCTAGATGTTAAATTGACAATTTTTAACAGTTTCATGGGCGTAACCGCCAAAAATGGGTACAGGGGTAGTAATTTCAAAAGTTGTTTTTATGTAAATTCTTGATACAGGGATGACTAAAATGAAGTTTGGGGTATGTCTAGATGTTATATTGACTATTTTTAACAGTTTCATGGGCGTAACCGCCAAAAATGGGTACTGGGGTAGTAATTTCAAAAGTTGTTTTTATGTAAATTCTTGATACGGGGATGTTTATTATAAAGTTTGGGGTATGTCTAGGTGTTAAATTTCAATTTTTTATCGATTTCATGGGCGTAACCGCCAAAAAATGGGTACAGGGGTAGTAATTTCAAAAGTGATTTTTATGTAAATTCTTGATATGGGGATGACTAAAATAAAGTTTGTGGTATGTCTAGATGTTAAATTGACTATTTTTAACAGTTTCATGGGCGTAACCGCCAAAAATGGGTACAGGGGTAGTAATTTCAAAAGTGATTTTTATGTAAATTCTTGATATGGGGATGCTTAATATAAAGTTTGTGGTATGTCTAGATGTTAAATTGACTATTTTTAACAGTTTCATGGGCGTAACCGCCAAAAATGGGTACAGGGGTAGTAATTTCAAAAGTGATTTTTATGTAAATTCTTGATATGGGGATGCTTAATATAAAGTTTGGGCTATGTCTAGGTGTTAAATTTACTATTTGTAACAGTTTCATGGGCGTAACCGCCAAAAATGATCAAGGGGGCAACACTCATAAAAGTGGTTTTTTAGTAAAATTTTGCTATGTGGATGACTAAAATAAAGTTTGTGGTATGTCTAGATGTTAAATTGACTATTTTTAACAGTTTCATGGGCGTAACCGCCAAAAATGGGTACAGGGGTAGTAATTTCAAAAGTTGTTTTTATGTAAATTCTTGATACGGGGATGCTTAATATAAAGTTTGGGGTATGTCTATATGTTAAATTTACTATTTTTAACAGTTTCATGGGCGTAACCGCCAAAAATGGGTACAGGGGTAGTAACAACCATAAAAGTGACTTTTAAGCAAATTTTTGCTATGGGGGTGTCTAATGTAAAGTTTGGAGTAACCCTAGAGTGTAAATTTACTATTTCTAACAGTTTCATGGGCGTCCCCTCATAAAGGGTCAAGGGGCGTAACCACCATAAAAGTGACTTTTAAGTAAATTTTTGCTATGGGGATGTCTAATATAACATCTGGGGTATGCCACTAGGTTAAATTTACTATTTCTAACAGTTTCATGGGCGTCCCCTCATAAAGGGACAAGGGGCGTAACAATCATAAATGTGGTATTTTAAGCAAAATCTTGTTTTTCTTAGTGGGTTATGGTAGGAGTGTAACCTACGTGTTTGGTAATACTTTCGTTTAGTAGAGTTATAGCAGGGGACATAACTTTCATGCTTTGCAGTACTTTTCTTAGCAGAGTTGTGACAGGGGCGTGAACTTTAAGTTCATTCTTTCAATGTGGTGTTTTTGTGTGTTTGGTTTTTACTAGAGTTCTATGAATATTTTCAATAATGATTTAGACACAGTCGCAACTATCATCAAGGGCAACATTTTTAGTAAATTGTAATTATTTATTAGGGTTTTCTCAGCTGTATTAAAGACTTTGGTTGATAAGTGGACACTTTTTAGGGTTTTGAGTTCAACTTTTTGGTTATGAGACGAAGTTTTGGGCTTGTTGTTATATTAGTTGTCTTTTGAAGTAACATTTTGGACTTTGAGTATACCTTTTTGACCTTTCATGTCTAACTATTTTGAGTTTGGGTTGTCTTTTTGACAAACTTTTGAGTTTGGGTTGTCTTTTTGACAAACTTTTGGACTTTGAATATAACATTTACGACTTTCGTGTCGAACAATTACGACTTTGGGACTAAATTTTTAGGCTTTTGAGTTCAACTGTTTGGTTATGCGACAAAATTTTGGGGTTAAGTGTTACATTAGTTGTCTTTTGGAGTAACTTTTTGGCCTTTGCATATAAATTGTTGGGCTTTGTGTCTAACTATTTTGAGTTTGGGTTGTCTTTTTGACAAACTTTTGGTCTTTGCATAAACATTTACGACTTTTGTGTCGAACTAGTATCACTTTGGGACTAAATTTTTAGGGTTTTGAGTTCAACTGTTTGGTTATGCGACGAAATTATGGGATTAAGAGTTACATTAGTTGTCTTTTGGAGTAACTTTTTGGACTTTGCCTATAAATTGTTGGGTTTTGTGTCTAACTATTTTGAGTTTGGGTTGTCTTTTTGACAAACTTTTAGACTTTGTATATAACATTTACGACTTTTGTGTCGAACTAGTATCACTTTGGGACTAAATTTTTAGGGTTTTGAGTTCAACTTTTTGGTTATGAGACGAAATTTTGGGGTTAAGTGTTATATTAGTTGTCTTTTGGAGTAACTTTTTGGACTTTGCATATACATTTTTGAGCTTTGCATCTAACTATTTTGAGTTTGGGTTGTCTTTTTGACAAACTTTTGGACTTTGCATATAACATTTACGACTTTCGTGTCTAACAATTACAACTTTGGGCCTAAATTTGTAGAGTTTGTGTTCAACTTTGTGAGTATGAACCAAAATTTTAGGGTTTGGAACTAAGTTTTCTTACCTGAAATGATCATCTTTACTGTTGTCTGTCATTCGTTGAAGTGATAAAGATATGGAACTCCAAAGTCTAAGAGCTGAAGTAATCACCTTTAATGATGTATGTCGTTCGTTGAAGTGGGAAACCTTGGTATTAAAGCCTTCAGCGGTCAAAATGAGGTCATAGAACTCTTCTGGAATTGCCTCAGGGGTCAAAACGAGTTCAAGTAACCCACCACCCCGCATTTTTCCCCCACTGCTGACCCGACAGCCACTACCTACGCTTGGGCTAACGCGCTTTTCTGATTGGTTAATCCACCTGTCAGCCATTTCTTCGCCCCGCCTCCTATACTAATACTCTTCTCTGATTGGTTAATCCAGATATCAAGCGATGTTGACCTAGTCACTCGCTTATTGGCTAATTTATTTGTTTCTTACCAGGCTATATTTAAACTAGACGGCGTTATAAGTTTGGTTGATTCAAGGAAAGTTACTGTTCACACTAGCGGATTTTTGCACAGTAAGTTGGCTTGTTTTCTCTTAACGTATGTTAAGGCTTATCGATAACAGGTTATATTCGGTGTAGATGATTGAGACTATATTTTACGCTGTAAGTTTGAATGTTTTCTCTTAAAGTATGGTAAGACTTAACGATAACACGTTATTCAACTGTATTGATGTAAAGTAGTTAAGATAAGTAATGTTGAATGTAATGTTCCTTCATTTTTCTTATTGGTTGATTAAAGTATGATATACCAGACAACCGCCATACACCACACATACCACACTAGATGACCTCCATACACCCCTCACGACACAGTAGACGACCTCCATACACCCCTCACGACACACTAAACGCCCTCTATACACCCAATATGACACACTAAACGACCTACATACACCCATCATGACACACTAGACGCCCTCTATACACCCAATATGACACACTAGACGACCGCTATACACCCATCATGACACACTAGACGCCCTCTATACACCCAATATGACACACTAGACGACCTCCGTACACCCATCACGACATACTAGCCGACCTCCATTGACCCATCACGGCACACTAGACGACCCCTATACAACCATCATGACACACTAGACGACCCCTATACAACCATCATGACACACTAGACGACCCCTATACAACCATCATGACACACTAAACGCCCTCTATACACCCAATATGACACACTAGACGACCTCCGTACACCCATCACGGCACACTAGACGACCCCTATACAACCATCATGACACACTAGACGACCCCTATACAACCATCATGACACACTAAACGCCCTCTATACACCCAATATGACACACTAGACGACCTCCGTACACCCATCACGACATACTAGCCGACCTCCATTGACCCATCACGGCACACTAGACGACCCCTATACAGCCCTTATTACACACTAGGCGACCTCCATACACCCATCGCTGCGATGAACATACTAGCAAGACAGACTGTATAAACTGTAAGGGTGTTAAAGCGTACACCAAACGAACGCCCGGGCTTTTTAAACTAGAGTACGAAGGGACAGCTCTTGTTAGCTTATGTAGTAAGACATACCATTGTAGTGGGGATTATGATAAAATCAGTTGTAAAGGGCTAAGCAAGCAACACAACAAATTAGATAAAGATATGTTTTTAGAGGTTCTCGCTACGCAAAAGGCCAAGGGTGGGAAAAATGTAGGTTTCAAAGTCTTAAATAATTCTATATTTTCCTACAGTCAAACAAGAAATGCTCTTTCCTATTTCTATATAAAAAGAAAGGTAGCTGATGATAACGTCTCGACTATGCCTCTAGATATTTAACTCTTTACACTACCAGCTTAGCCTAACCAGGAATCTCTAACAGTTTCACCCCTTATGATTCATCGACGCCACATAGCTAAGCAGACATCCAACTACATAGGTATAACTAAATGTTATCCTTGTACTATATATTTACTTCGTGTACTGAATATTTTTGTAATGTTATATAATATCAATGTATGTTATACACCTATTGAGATAATAAAAGAATAAAATATATCTTTGTCTTCTGTTTTATATTGATTGTTTTTCATTGATGTTGTATAATCTACTAACCTATCACTAACGATCAAGTACATAAAGAACTCCAAAGTCAGCATACACCAGACATAAACAGGTCACTTCCGGGGTCACCTGGACTAGCGGTCAACGCCCCGACACGAGCGGTCATGGTTAACTCCCCCTGCGCCGCACGCTTTATGCGCGCCGCGCGCCGCCCTATATATCTTTGTTAATTTACGGGCCAAATGATAATCAGTTGGACCCTTGTATACTACTGTTTGACAGAAGTGTGATTCCAACCGATGCTTCTATTGTTGGCCAGAGGTGTGATTCCAACCGATGCTTCTATTGTTGGACAGATGTGTGATTCCAACCAATGTTTCTAGTGTTTGACATAGGTGTGATTCCAACCGATGCTTCTATTGTTGGACAGAGGCGTGATTCCAAACGATGTTTCTATTGTTTGACGGAGGTGTGATTCCAACCAATGTTTCTATTGTTTGACAGAGGTATGATTCCAACCGGTGTTTCTATTGTTTGACAGAGTTTTGATTCCAACAGCAGTTTATATTGTTTGACAGAGGTGTCATTCCAACCAATATTTCTATTGTTGGACACAGGTGTGATTTCAACCGATGTGTCTAGTGTTTGACATAGGTGTGATTCCAACCGCAGTTTATATTGTTTGACAGAGGTGTGATTCCAACCGATGTTTCTATTGTTGGACAGAGGTGTGATTCCATCCGATGTTTCTAGTGTTTGACATAGGTGTGATTCCAACCGCAGTTTATATTGTTTGACGGAGGTGTGATTGGAACCGATGTTTCTATTGTTGGACAGAGGTGTGATTCCAACCGATGTTTCTAGTGTTTGACATAGGTGTGATTACAACCGGTGTTTCTATTGTTTGACAGAGTTTTGATTCCAATCGCAGTTTATATTGTTTGACAGAGGTGTGATTCCAACCGATGTTTCTATTGTTGGACAGAGGTGTGATTCCAACCGATGTATCTAGTGTTTGACATAGGTGTGATTCCAACCGCAGTTTATATTGTTTGACAGAGGTGTGATTCCAACCGATGTTTCTATTGTTTGACAGAGGTGTCATTCCATCCAATGTTTCTAGTGTGTGCTGTAGGGCGCCTGTTGTAAACAGCGCCCCTCATGCTATAGGGCGCCTGTTGTAACTATCGCCCCTCATGTTTCCAGTGTGTGCTATAGAGCGCCTGTTGTAACCAGCGCCCCTCATGCTATAGGGCGCCTGTTGTAACCTTCGCCCCTCATGTTTCTATTGTGTGCTATAGGGTGTCTGTTGTAACCTTCGCCCCTCATGTTTCTAATGTGTGCTATAGAGCGCCTGTTGTAACCAGCGCCCCTCATGCTATAGGGCGCCTGTTGTAACCTTCGCCCCTCATGTTTCTATTGTGTGCTATAGGGCGTCTGTTGTAACTTTCGCCCCTCATGTTTCTAATGTGTGCTATAGGGTGTCTGTTGTAACCAGCGCCTCTGATTTTTCTAGTATGTGTTATAGGGCGCCTGTTGTAACCTTCGCCCCTCATGTTTCTAGTGTGTGCTATAGGGTGCCTGTTGTAACCAGCGCCCCTCATGCTATAGGGCGCCTGTTGTAACGTTCGCCCCTCATGTTTCTAGTGTGTGCTATAGGGCGTCTGTTGTAACCGGCGACCCTGATGTTTCTATTATGTGCTATAGGGCGCCTGTTGTAACCTACGCTCCTCTTGTTTCTAGTATGTGCTATAGGGCGCCTGTTGTAACCTTCGCCCCTTATGTTTATAGTATGTGCTATAGGGCGCCTGTTGTATCCTTTGCCTCTCATGTTTCTAGTATGTGCTATAGGGTGCCTGTTGTAACTTTCGCCCCTTATGTTTCTAGTATGTGCTACAGGGCGCCTGTTGTAACCTTCGCCCCTCATGTTTCTAGTATGTGCTATAGGGTGCCTGTTGTAACTTTCGCCCTTCATGTTTCTAGTATATGTTATAGGGCGCCTGTTGTAACCTTCGCCCCTCATGTTTCTAGTATGTGCTATAGGGCGCCTGTTGTAACTTTCGCCCCTCATGTTTCTAGTATATGCTATAGGGCGCCTGTTGTAACCTTCGCCCTTCATGTTTCTAGTATGTGCTATAGGGCGCCTGTTGTAACCAGCGCCCCTCATGTTTCTAGTATGTGCTATAGGGCGCCTGTTCTAACCAGCGCCCCTCATGTTTCTAGTATGTGCTATAGGGCGCCTGTTGTAACCAGTGCCCCTGATGTTTCTAGTATGTCCTATAGGGCGCCTGTTGTAACCTTCGCCCCTCATATTTCTAGTATGTGCTATAGGGCGCCTGTTGTAACCAGCGCCCCTCATGTTTCTAGTATGTGCTATAGGGCGCCTGTTGTAACCAGCGCCCCTCATGTTTCTAGTATGTGCTATAGGGCGCCTGTTGTAACCAGTGCCCCTGATGTTTCTAGTATGTCCTATAGGGCGCCTGTTGTAACCTTCGCCCCTCATTTTTCTAGTATGTGCTATAGGGCGCCTGTTCTAACCAGCGCCCCTCATGTTTCTAGTATGTGCTATAGGGCGCCTGTTGTAACCAGCGCCCCTCATGTTTCTAGTATGTGCTACAGGGCGCCTGTTGTAACCTTCGCCCCTCATGTTTCTAGTATGTCCTATAGGGCGCCTGTTGTAACCTTCGCCCCTCATATTTCTAGTATGTGCTATAGGGCGCCTGTTCTAACCAGCGCCCCTCATGTTTCTAGTATGTGCTATAGTGCGCCTGTTCTAACCAGCGCCCCTCATGTTTCTAGTATGTGCTATAGGGCGCCTGTTCTAACTAGCGCCCGTCATGTTTCATTGCGGTGAATGAAATGTCACAACACCATCAACTAATTCGAACTTGGTGTCTTCACATTTTTAAAAAAACAAGCAAGGGAACTAACCGCTCATTTTATTTTAATTATTTCAAAATTTCAAATGAAAAATAAAAAAAATTCCTAAAATCCAACTAAATAAAAATAACATTGCACTGATTCTATATCGGTCTTTTAGAAACAGAATAATGTACACGCCGGAGCTCCATACTTTCCGGCGGACACTGCAACAATGGGAAGCTGTCGGACAAGTAAAATTATTGATTTCTGTTTTGGTGACGCAGCAGGTGTACCATAGTTTCCATTAGTTTTAACATTGCCATCATTATTTTAGCCATTCATTCCGCTATTTCTGTTGAAAATGTGATTCAACGCTTCAACACGTTGATTGTTGTGATAGTATTGTTCAACTTCATGTTCGTTTATGAATGCTTTGATGGTGCAGGACTGTCCGGTGCTGATGTCAACAGACGAACATTCTTCATTCATGATAATTATCGATGTGTCGGGCACAATGAAGAAGGAAAACAGCAGTTGCAAAATTAAAAATAGCAAAAACCAGAGCTAAAATGAGGCATCACAAATTAATAACAGCAGCAGAAATGTTGCACATAATAGAGGACATGTCAAATAAAAACAAAAGATTAAAATAACTGTAATTTAAGTCTCCCCACAAAGTGGAAACATCAAGCTGTAGACGAATACAACGTCGTCCGGTTGTATCAATTAAATATCAGTGGTAATGATAACAACAGGTAAACTAAACAGCACAAGAGTCTCACGCTCTGTCATAAACTATCTGATTGTCTCCCCCACAATCATGCTAATCGTTCCTATATACTTGATTGATGTCTCATACTTCTCCCCCACAATCATGCTAATCGTTCCTATATACTTGATTGATGTCTCATGCTAATCGTTCCTATATACTTGATTGATGTCTCATGCTAATCGTTCCTATATACTTGATTGATGTCTCATGCTAATCGTTCCTATATACTTGATTGATATCTCATACTTCTCCCCCACAATCATGCTAATCGTTCCTATATACTTGATTGATGTCTCATGCTAATCGTTCCTATATACTTGATTGATGTCTCATACTTCTCCCCCACAATCATGCAAATCGTTCCTATATACTTGATTGATGTCTCATACTTCTCCCCCACAATCATGCAAATCGTTCCTATATACTTGATTGATGTCTCATACTTCTCCCCCACAATCATGCTAATCGTTCCTATATACTTGATTGATGTCTCATACTTCTCCCCCACAATCATGCTAATCGTTCCTATATACTTGATTGATGTCTCATACTTCTCCCCCACAATCATGCTAATCGTTCCTATATACTTGATTGATGTCTCATACTTCTCCCCCACAATCATGCTAATCGTTCCTATATACTTGATTGATGCCTCATACTTCTCCCCCACAATCATGCTAATCGTTCCTATATACTTGATTGATGTCTCATACTTCTCTAACTAACCAACGTCAGTCTGTCACATTCTGAACTATCTCTCATTAACCAACGTCAGTCTGTCACAATCTGAACTATCTCTCATTAACCAACGTCAGTCTGTCACATTCTGAACTATCTCTCATTAACCAACGTCAGTCTGTCACATTCTGAACTATCTCTCATTAACCAACGTCAGTCTGTCACATTCTGAACTATCTCTCATTAACCAACGTCAGTCTGTCACATTCTGAACTATCGCTCATTTCCGCGCTTTCAAAATAAAACATCCATTTCTTTGTACACAACATAATAAACACACACTGTCGAGCACGTGACTTTGTGAACCCCTTTGAGCACCATCCGGCACTTGATAGTGTTATAAAAGCACACCTATCTCCATAGCTTGACAACTGAAGCGCCCTCTAGTGGCAGAAACAACAGTTGACAAACAGCTGTCGGTAGATGGCAGAGACCGGCTGATTATCGCGTCGTTATCAACCACAATTATTACTTTTATTTTGCTCTTGTAACATTTGTCTTTATCACAGAACTGGCGGATGTTTTGTTCGGATTCCCAGAGCTACTGAGTTTAGTGCTCTCTGCACACCGAGAGCTGTGTTTTTCATCCGGATCATGTTTCGATATTCCGATTGCTTGCGATGAATGATGATATCGTATGACGAAGGGCAGTTCATCTGCGTTCACTTTCGGTGCCGCTTCGCCTTATGTTTTTTGGTGTGTGCTGTAACTGCTATGATGGGGACTGCAGCTGCCTTTCTTTGTTTGAATCCTTCTATAAGATGAGTTTTAATTCGGACGATTCCACTGACATGGGCGGTTGTGCAAATATGGATTTTAATTCGCTTGCAGCGATAACAGGGCCTTAGACTAACCATTGCTACATCACTGCTTGGTTCATCGAACCTCTAAAAATTGGTACCAGATATTTTTTGGGGATGTAAAGGCGGCCCGGCGTGATACCGACCATATCACCCAAAAATGTGTCGTGGTCATGACACAAATATTGTCACTAACTTCATGTTCCCCATAAGTCTAGCAGGTCAGGGAAGGGAACCTAAAGTTAAAGTTGGCGACCATAGACAGAAGATCAACCTATAACTGATGGTAACCGTAACAGGGAAAGATGAAGACAAACGACACAATAATCACGTGGTTGTATAGCAACACTGCACTCAACCACAGAACTTTTCAAACGTCACAGGTTATCTTAAGACTGTTATATTTAAAGCAACAAGTTCAATATATCTATCTGTTCTATACCAACAAGGACATTCTCAAAGAGGCCAACACAAGAAGGGAGCTCTTAAAAAACAGCAGAAAGAAACAATCAACATTTCTCGGGAACTTCTTGAGAAGAGGAAATTTGGAATACTTGGTTACAACTGGCAAAATACAAGGAAAGAGGGATCGCGGACTACAAAGAGAGAAGATACTAGATAGCTTAGTGTCATGGCATGGAAAACAGTCAACATCAGAATTGATACGATGTATTGTGGATAGAGAATTGTGGAAGGAAATGATCGTCTAAGATAACCTGTATGGAACATGATGATGATGATGATCTATTCTTTCTCCTTTTCTCTCTTCTGATCTTTTTCCAGTTTTGTTTCTCTTCTTCCGAGTCTCATTATTAAGTTAACGCAGGAAGATGTTCTGGATAGAATTGATGGGAGCTCTCGGTCCCTCATAGAATCGCCTTGTCGTCCTTGATATATGTTGATGGATGATTCCTGTCTAATGTGTCGTTTCTTGTGAGAGATGTTGATGGATGATTCCTGTCTAATGTGTTGTTTCTTGTGAGAGATGTTGATGGATGATTCCTGTCTAATGTGTTGTTTCTTGTGAGAGATGTTGATGGATGATTCCTGTCTAATGTGTTGTTTCTTGTGAGAGATGTTGATGGCTGATTCCTGTCTAATGTGTTGTTTCTTGTGAGAAATGTTGATGGCTGATTCTTGTCTAATGTGTTGTTTCTTGTGAGAGATGTTGATGGCTGATTCCTGTCTAATGTGTTGTTTCTTGTGAGAGATGGTGATGGCTGATTCCTGTCTAATGTGTTGTTGTTTCTTGTGAGAGATGTTGATGGATGATTCCTGTCTAATGTGTTGTTTCTTGTGAGAGATGTTGATGGCTGATTCCTGTCTAATGTGTTGTTTCTTGTGAGAAATGTTGATGGATGATTCCTGTCTAATGTGTTGTTTTCTCTCAGAAATGATGCTGACTGATTCTTGCCTAATTTGGTTTTTTCTTGATATCTCTGCCACCTTAGCCACGTCCCTTCTTGTATTCCCCGTAGCAAATGCAACTCTCACAAATAAACATGGCCTGCGCATGCGTGCAGCAAATATCATTTCCTTTGGTAAATGTGACATGAAACTGGCCTACATATGACGTAGATATGCAAGGAAGTAGCACCAGGTCGCTGGTCATTATGACAACGAGAGATCCAAATTACTTGAGTTAAAAGCTTTCTTCTCAAACGAATATTTTACGTCTTAATTTGTGGTTCTGATAAAACATTTTTCAATTACAAATCCGCAGTAAAATTGCTGTCCCGAGTAATGGATATTTGACAGCCATCACCGACATTAAGATTTTCGAATTTTTTCTACGTTGGAATGTAGAGAGGCGGTTAGGTGGGGGTTTAAGGGTTTATTCTCAATAATTTATGGTACGGTGTGCTCTTTAATGGAATAGAGAGAGAGAGAGGGAGAGTGAGAGATAGAGTTGGAGAGAGAGTGGGAGAGAGAGTGAGATAGAGAGAGAGTGGGAGAGAAAGTGGGAGGGAGAGAGTGGGACCGGGGATAGAGAGAGAGTGCGAAAATAAAGTGGATGCGACAGAAACACGAAACATCAGGAGAAATAGAAGTAAATGAGATATTAAATGAGAGATTAAATGAGATATTAAATGAGATATTAAATGAGAGATTAAATGAGAGATTAAATGAGTTATTAAATGAGATATTAAGTGAGATATTAAATGAGAGATTAAATGAGATATTAAATGAGATATTAAGTGAGATATTAAATGAGAGATTAAATGAGATATTAAATGAGAGATTAAATGAGATATTAAATGAGAGATTAAATGAGATATTAAATGAGAGATTAAATGAGATATTAAATGAGATATTAAGTGAGATATTACATGAGAGATTAAATGAGATATTAAGTGAGATATTAAATGAGAGATTAAATGAGAGATTAAATGAGATATTAAGTGAGATATTAAATGAGAGATTAAATGAGAGATTAAATGAGATATTAAGTGAGATATTAAATGAGAGATTAAATGAGAGATTAAATGAGAGATTAAATGAGATATTAAGTGAGATATTAAATGAGAGATTAAATGAGAGATTAAATGAGATATTAAGTGAGATATTAAATGAGAGATTAAATGAGAGATTAAATGAGAGATTAAATGAGATATTAAGTGAGATATTAAGTGAGATATTAAATGAGAGATTAAATGAGAGATTAAATGAGATATTAAGTGAGATATTAAATGAGAGATTAAATGAGAGATTAAATGAGATATTAAATGAGATATTTAATGAGATCTTCTTCTTCTAATCCTTCCTCTGTTGCCGTTGGCGTCGAGGGGAGATACAATCTGCGATTCTTTGCTCTTCTGTTGACCTCTTCTGGTGTTATCCCTTCTTGTGACTCTAGTATTCCCTTTATCCATCTCTTTGTCGGTCTTCCTCTTAATCTGGCGTTTTCGTAGCGTTTGTTTATGGCTCTTTGAGTCATTGTTAGTTCTTTTTGTCTTGTTATGTGCCCGAACCAATTTATCTGTTGTTTCTTTATGTATTCGATGGCTGGTTCAATTTCGAGTTTCTTCCTCAGGTCGGTGTTTCTTACTCTGTCCATTAAGCTGTTTCCTGTCATTCTTCTGACACATTTAATTTCGGTGGTCGTTATCTTTCTTATTGTTCTAGAGTCCAGCGTCCAATTCTGGCACTGATAGCACAGAGTTGGTAGAAAAATTGATTTGTATATTGCCCTTTTTGCTTCTGTAGTTATTGCTTTGTTTTTCAATAGTGTTGATACTTGGCCTATAACTTGGCATGCTTTGTTACACCTTATATCTATCTCGGTCTCTTGGTTATTGTCTTGTGTTAACGTGCTACCCAGATATTTAAAATTGTCTACTTGCTTCACAGTTGCATTATCTATTATGATGTTTAGTTTTTCTTTCTTTCTCGCTATTGCCATTACTTCGGTTTTGTTTATGTTGATCTTCATGTTGTATTGTTTACAAGTGTTGTTTAGCCTGTTGATATGTTCTTGTAGGTCCTCAGTTGTTTCATGTATCAGAACTTGGTCATCTGCCAATAGTATTTAATTTATTTCTTCCTCTCTTCTGTTGTTTTCTGGTACGTATATTTCGTTCTCTTTTGTATTATCGTTTGTTATCATCCTTGTTGGTATACTTTCTTTGATTGGGCATGCTAATTTGCATATATTGTCCATATATGTGATGAAAAGTAAAGGGGAAAGCATGCAGCCTTGTCTTACTCCGGAGTTAATGGTGAAATGTTTAGAGTAACCTGCTGAAGATCTCACTGTAGAGCGACTACTTTCATAGAGGCTCTTACATATCTCTACTAGGTGGTGACTCACTCCGTACAAGGGTAATACGGACCATAGTTGTTCCCTGTCCACCCTATCGAACGCCTTTTCTTGGTCAATAAAAGCCGTGCATAGTGTTTTATTATGAGATTTTAAATGTGATATTAAATGTGATATTAAATAAGATATTAAATATGATATTAAATGATATATTAAATGTGATATTAAATGATATATCATGAAAGTGAGACAAGGATTGAGAAAGGCAACAAGAGAAGGATAAAATCAGAGGCAGAGAAGAATTAGTGAATGTAAAACAGAGTGTGATAAGTAGAGAAACGTCATAGAGTTAGTAATAGAGAGAGAAATGTGATAAGTAGAGAAACGTCATAGAGTTAGTAATAGAGAGAGAAATGTGATAAGTAGAGAGACATCATAGAGTTAGTAATAGAGAGAGAAATGTGATAAGTAGAGAGACCATCATAGAGTTAGTAATATAGAGAGAAATGTTATAAGTAGAGAGACATCATAGAGTTAGTAATAGAGAGAGAAATGTGATAAGTAGAGAGACATCATAGAGTTAGTAATAGAGAGAGAAATGTGATAAGTAGAGAGACATCATAGAGTTAGTAATAGAGAGAGAAATGTGATAAGTAGAGAGACATCAAAGAGTTAGTAATAGAGAGAGAGAAATGTGATAAGTAGAGAAACGTCATAGAGTTAGTAATAGAGAGAGAAATGTGATAAGTAGAGAGACATCATAGAGTTAGTAATAGAGAGAGAAATGTGATAAGTAGAGAAACGTCATAGAGTTAGTAATAGAGAGAGAAATGTGATAAGTAGAGAGACATCATAGAGTTAGTAATAGAGAGAGAAATGTGATAAGTAGAGAGACGTACATGGTTAGTAATAGAGAGAGAAATTTGATAAGTAGAGAGACGTCATTGAGTTAGTAATAGAGAGAAATGTGATAAGTAGTGAGACGTCATTGAGTTAGTAATAGAGAGAAATGTGATAAGTAGAGAGACATCATATGGTTAGTAAGAGAGAGAAATGTGATAAGTAGAGAGACATCATAGGGTAAGTAATAGCGAGAGAAATGTGATAAGTAGAGAGACATCATAGGGTAAGTAATAGCGAGAGAAATGTGATAAGTAGAGAAACGTCATAGAGTTAGTAATAGAGAGAGAAATGTGATAAGTAGAGAGACATCATAGAGTTAGTAATAGAGAGAGAAATGTGATAAGTAGAGAGACGTACATGGTTAGTAATAGAGAGAGAAATTTGATAAGTAGAGAGACGTCATTGAGTTAGTAATAGAGAGAAATGTGATAAGTAGTGAGACGTCATTGAGTTAGTAATAGAGAGAAATGTGATAAGTAGAGAGACATCATATGGTTAGTAAGAGAGAGAAATGTGATAAGTAGAGAGACATCATAGGGTAAGTAATAGCGAGAGAAATGTGATAAGTAGAGAGACATCATAGGGTAAGTAATAGCGAGAGAAATGTGATAAGTAGAGAGACGTCATTGGGTTAGTAATAGAGAGAGAAATGTGATAAGTAGAGAGACGTACAGGGTTAGTAATAGCGAGAGAAATGTGATAAGTAGAGAGACGTCATTGGGTTAGTAATAGAGAGAGAAATGTGATAAGTAGAGAGACGTACAGGGTTAGTAATAGAGAGAGAAATGTGATAAGTAGAGAGACATCATATGGTTAGTAAGAGAGAGAAATGTGATAAGTAGAGAGACATCATATGGTTAGTAATAGAGAAAGAAATGTGATAAGTCAAGTCAGACAAGAATCATCCCTACATTATAATTCATGTCAGACAAGAATCATCCCTACATTATAAGTCAAGTAAGACAAGAATCATCCCTACATTATAAATCAAGTCAGACAAGAATCATCCCTACATTATAAGTCAAGTCAGACAAGAATCATCCCCGCATTATAAGTCAAGTCAAACAAGAATCATCCCTACATTATAAGTCAAGTCAAACATGAATCATCCCCACATTATAAGTCAAGTCAGACAAGAATCATCCCTACATTATAAGTCAAATCAAACAAGAATCATCCCTACATTATAAGTCAAGTCAGACAAGAATCATCCCTACATTATAAGTCATGTCAGACAAGAATCATCCCTACATTATACGTCAAGTCAGACAAGAATCATCCCTACATTATAAGTCATGTCAGACAAGAGTCATCCCTACATTATAAGTCATGTCAGACAAGTCGTCCCTACATTATAAGTTAAGTCAGACAAGAATCATCCCTACATTATACGTCAAGTCAGACAAGAATCATCCCTACATTATAAGTCATGTCAGACAAGAGTCATCCCTACATTATAAGTCATGTCAGACAAGAGTCGTCCCTACATTATAAGTCATGTCAGACAAGAGTCGTCCCTACATTATAAGTCATGTCAGACAAGAGTCATCCCTATATTATAAGTCATGTCAGACAAGAGTCATCCCTACATTATAAGTTAAGTCAGACATTTTCCACTCTTGCCGAAGGGCCACGTCATTACCTGGGAAGACTCAATTCCAATCATCGTAAATCAACCTCTCCTTCTCTCTCTCTTCCTCTTCTTCTCTCTCTCTCTCTCTCCTTCTCTTTCTGTATTTCTTTTTTTCACCTCGATTTGTTCCTTTCTCTCATCTTCTCAGAAGCTGATTAATTACTGATGCTCTCTGAGATAAAAACAAACAGTGACCATCGAATGTCCGGAGAATCTCGATGCCACAGAAAGCCATTAACTTCCTCCCATGTTATTCAATTCAAAATCACAAGAAAAAATAAGTATTTTCCAAATTGAAAATGTTGAATTCAGTTACAGTGAGATAATCATTCTAGCGCTGTTTCCAGAAGTTCTGCCCACCAGCATGTAACATGCAACACCGGGTGCACTGGTGGGTTACCAGCAAATGTGGCACCTCAAAGGGCAGGCCAGTGCGGAGTTGTAATGATGCTCGCTGGGAATTCCCAGTGAGGATTCTCTATCAGCGGATGCTGTTGAAGAATATGGGGACAGATCGTAGCACATACATACATTCATTCATTCATTCATTCATTCATTCATTCATTTTCCTCTCCAGTCGAAGACGGCAGAAAGGGCGGACGTCATGGTTCTCCATGATTGACGATCTGCTGCTAGTTCTTGTAGTTCTTGATCGTTTCTTAGTCCCATGGTTGAGCCTTCCCTAGCAAGTGTTCTGCATATCGTTTCTCTTGGTCTGCCTTGTTTTCTTGTACAAGATGGCTCCCATGTGAAATTCCTGACAGGGAAGTCTTTCTTCATTCATTCTCATCACGTGACCGATGTATTTCCAACACCGCCTTCTTATAAAGCTCGACACATATTCTTGTTTTGATTGTTCTCTTATCTGTTCATTTGAAATGTATTCCTTCCAGCTTATGTTTGAGATTCTACAAGGACATTTGTTTTCAAAGACATTTTATTTCATATTTAAAGTCGGTGTGATACGATAGTTAGCTATCAGAATAGCTAAAGCAGCAATGTCTTTCAGAAGCCTTGAAAAGTTGTGGAAATCAAAACTCATCAGCACAAACACAAAACTTAGACAATTCAAATCAAATGTACTATCAAACCTTACGTATGCGTGTGAAAGCTGGAAAACAACAAGAGACATAGAAACTAAGTTGAACGCATTTGAAAATAAATGTCTAAGGAAAATACTTGGTATAGCGTGGAACGAATTCAAAACAAACGAGGAAATTAGAGAAATCGCCAATCAACCACTAATATCTTCAGTAATAAAGAAAAGATGATGGTCATATGTTGGACATGTGATGAGAAGAGATAATAACCGAATAGCAAAGCAAGCCCTCATATGGGAAACAATAGGTAAGAGGAAAAGAGGAAGACCCAGAGAGACACTGAGAAGAACATTGATGAGAGAGGCAAGAGCAGCAGGAATCGGCTCCCTCAATGAGATAGAGCTGCTTGCACAGAACAGAGACAAATGGCGAGATTTGATAAAATATCTTTAAAAGAAAACTGCTAGAATAAAAAATTCAGGTAGGAGAAGGTGTATCTTGGTCTACGTCCTATGGGCCGGCTACGGCTCGAAAGGTCAATAGATAAATAGATAGATAGTAACGATCCTGTTGTTTTCTGTCACTATTATGTCCATCATTTCCTGTTGTTTTCTGTCACTATTATGTCCATCATTTCCTGTTGTTTTCTGTCACTATTATGTCTATCATTTCTGGTAGCTCATTCTCTGCTATTAAAACTACTATCTCATCATCGAGTGCCGTCTCCGCAACGAAGGTTGGCTGCCATGGAGCGCCATTCTGCTCTGTCTCTTGCTTTGATGGTGCAGGTTATCATAGGCTGACTTGTCCATCTCCGCAACGAAGGTTGGCTACCGTGGAGCGCCATTCTGCTCTGTCTCTTGCTTTGATGGTGCAGGTTGTCATAGACTGATTTGTCCATCTTTTGATGTTACTCGTCCATGTTAGTCTTGGTCTGCCTCTGCCTCTTTTACTTTGTATTTTCCCCTCCAGGATTACTTTTAGTAGGCTGTTGTGTCTTTTAACATGGCCCAAAAATCGCATTTGTCTTGTTTGACTTGTGTTTAGTAGTTCTCTTTTCATTTTTAGTTGTTTTAAGACGTCATCGTTTGTTTTTCCTTCTACCCAATTCTACCTATTCTTCTATATATCCACATTTCAAATGCTTTCATTCTCTGTTCTGTTTTATTGTTTAACGTCCATGTTAAAAAACTACTATCTATATATCACAAATTGTTTATGTTGTCTCTACTCTTGATCTCATGATATATTTATGACACATTTTTGTAATTAAGCATAACATGAAGTTAGTTGCTGCTGGGAGGAAAGAATCCAGAAATCGTTAGACACAACACTCAAGAAACATTTACAGATAGGCAAAAAGATAAAGAAATTGTTGCAGACGAACACGAGGATCAAGAAATATTTACACACACAAAGTTCTATAAATATTTACATAGAAAAGAAGCAAAACATTCTTTCATTATAGCAATTAGGAAATTGTGAAACAACTACACGAACACAAATGTTTGAAAAACTGAACCCAACAAACAGTTACAATTATTTTATTTTTAAAAAAAGAAAGAAAAGAAAAGAACTGATCTATTTATATAATATGTGTCATGTGACATCCTTGGGAATATTTCTGGTAAAACCAGGCTAGAGGTAAACACAGTCATAGACAACACGATAGCGGGTTAAGTCAACATTAAGATATCAATATTCAATTGCCAGGACGACCAATCGGCCCGACAGGTCTGGCGCCCCAGAACTGTCCCGAGCAGGGTTTCATCTGTCAACCCGCCGGCACAAGAACTGGTTGGTGTCACACACGCCCGCTACGAGGGCTTTCATTTTCAACAGATTGTAGGGTTTGCTGTCTCCGTGCTTTGTTAAAACTGTCACGGGAGAATTTAGTGATTGTGGTTTCTCCTAGCGGTTCTTGGCTTTTGTTGATTGAGTTAACACGTTGCTTGGTAACGTCAGAGTTCAGTGATGACTTCAGGCCCCTAGGGAGCAGATTTTTGGGGGCCCCCTCCCTGATTGATCCGAATATGTTTTTAATTTCAGACAATTAAAAAATAGATATATATCATCATCATCAGGTCACATATCCTTTTCAGAAAGTTATATTCACCACAGCCCGTCTGAAATAATCTCTGTCTCTAGCCAGAACTTTGCATCATCATCTGAAAGAATCTCTGTCCCTAGCCAGATCTTTTGCATTCATCACAGCCCGTCTGAAAGAATCTGTCTCTAGTCAGATCTCCCACAGAACTTTGCATCATCACAGCCCGTCTGAAATAATCTCTGTCTCTAGCCAGATCTCCCACAGAACTTTGCATTCATCACAGCCCGTCTGAAAGAATCTCTGTCCCTAGCCAGATCTCCCACAGAACTTTGCATTCATCACAGCCCGTCTGAAAGAATCTGTCTCTAGTCAGATCTCTTTGCATCATCACAGCCCGTCTGAAAGAATCTCTGTCTCTAGCCAGATCTCCCACAGAACTTTGCATTCATCACAGCCCGTCTGAAAGAATCTGTCTCTAGTCAGATCTCCCACAGAACTTTGCATTCATCACAGCCCGTCTGAAAGAATCTCTGTCCCTAGCCAGATCTCCCACAGAACTTTGCATTCATCACAGCCCGTCTGAAAGAATCTGTCTCTAGTCAGATCTCCCACAGAACTTTGCATTCATCACAGCCCGTCTGAAAGAATCTCTGTCCCTAGCTCTCCCACAGAACTTTGCATTCATCACAGCCCGTCTGAAAGAATCTGTCTCTAGTCAGATCTCCCACAGAACTTTGCATTCACCACAGCCCGTCTGAAAGAATCTCTGTCTCTAGCCAGATCTTCCACTTCTTCTGTTGTCATGACTTTCCTTGATGTCTTGAAACCACCTTCTTCTTGGTCTTCCCCTGATGCATCACACAGGAACCATACCTTTCATTCTTGCTGTTTCCAACACGCTGTGTAGATGGACGTGGCCGTAGTATTTTCATTATTTTATTTAGAAAAGTGTTTATAAGTCAATTCTTGTCGATTTTTGAAATCTGTTTGTATGTCTTCATTGGTTTTTTTTCTTCATTGTCCAAGGGGCCTTAAAGATTTATCTGCTACATTTTGTTTCAAATGAATCTATTTTTTCAATGCTGTTTACGAGATTATCCATGATTCACAACCATATGTTGCTAACGGGAAGATACATGCCTTCAGTAATTGTCATTTTACTGCCTCGCTGGTATTGTTCCAAAATTGGTTTAAAAAAAAAAAAAGAATGAACCAGTGTTTTTTTCGTGACGCTACCCTCCCGTGATCTCTTGGGTAGTGAGATCCGATATCTGCCCTCTCGGATAACAGCAATAAACTGAAGGCCCCGCGTGCAGTTGCGCACGTTAAAGAACATTTGGCAGTTAAACACGAAAAGAGTAGTCTATAAATATGGTCGCCGTCGGGGCAACATTGTCAGCAAGAATCTCCCCAGATCGTCGATCTCAGCCCGTGCTACGGAGTTCGTGCACTTGAATCAAGGGTATCCTAGGAGTTTCTCAGGATTCTCGAGGAGGGGGAGGAGCACCTGTGGGTTCGTCTGGTGTGCAGTGATGGTGATCCCACGAAAGCTTGTAATGTTGCCATCATGTGGTTGTAATTAATCGCTTTAACCAGACAAGACAACAAGTCAACAGTTACCTAACCTCATGATGTGAACTACCGTTTTCTGTTATTCTATGAACAATAACAACATTTGGACTACATTTATTTAACGATTCCCCTGCCTTTCATTGGACGCTATAAATAGTAAGATTACTACGTCATTTTATTGGGAATAGAATTTCAAATCGAGATTAAAATTAAGATCACAGTGACCTCGTAGATTATTTTTCGTTTAATCGGGACAAAGCCACATGTATTTGATTCTCTGGGAAAGGCCAACTATATATGCTGGACTGGAACAAAGCCACATATCTGTGGTGGTTTGGAACAAAGCCACATATCTATGGTGATCTGGAACAAAGCCACATATCTATAGTGATCTGGAACAAAGCCACATATCTATGGCGGTCTGGAACAAAGCCACATATCTATGGTGGTTTGGAACAAAGCCACATATCTATGGTGGTTTGGAACAAAGCCATATACCTATGGTGATCTGGAACAAAGCCACATATCTATAGTGATCTGGAACAAAGCCACATGTATTTGATTCTCTGGGAAAGGCCAACTATATATGCTGGACTGGAACAAAGCCACATATCTATGGTGGTTTGGAACAAAGCCACATATCTATGGCGGTCTGGAACAAAGCCATATACCTATGGTGATCTGGAACAAAGCCACATATCTATAGTGATCTGGAACAAAGCCACATATCTATGGCGGTCTGGAACAAAGCCACATATCTATGGTGGCCTGGAACAAAGCCACATATCTATGGTGGTTTGGAACAAAGCCACATATCTATGGTGGTTTGGAACAAAGCCACATATCTATGGTGGTCTGGAACAAAGCCACATATCTATGGTGATCTGGAACAAAGCCACATATCTATGGTGGTTTGGAACAAAGCCACATATCTATGGTGGCCTGGAACAAAGCCACATATCTATGGTGGTCTGGAACAAAGCCACATATCTATGGTGGTCTGGAACAAAGCCACATATCTATGGTGGCCTGGAACAAAGCCACATATCTATGGTGGTCTGGAACAAAGCCACATATCTATGGTGGTCTGGAACAAAGCCACATATATATTATGGTATGGGACAGTGCCACCTATATTTGATGGTATAGGATAGAGTCACCTATATTTGATGGTATGGGACAACGCCACCTATATATGATGGAATGGGACAAAGCCAACTTTATATTAAGGTATGGGACAAAGCCACCTCTATTTGATGGTATGGGAGAAAGCCACCTATATATTATGGTATGGGGCAAAACCACTTATATTTGATGGTATGGGACAAAACAACCTATATTTGATGGTATGGAACAACGCCACCTATATATGATGATGATGGTATGGGAGAACGCCACCAATGTTTGATGGAATGGGACAAAGCCACCTATATATAATGATTTGGGACAAAGTCACCTATATTTGATTATATGGGACAAAACCACCTATATTTGATGATCCGGGAGGACGGAGACAATTTAAAAACTGGGTAGATCTCACTTTGATCAAAGTACCTTCTTGGAAATAATTAAAGAAATATTGACTGCAATGTTCCTGTCAAGATCATATCGATATTATTTTAATTCGCTGTGGCAGTTCTCTACAATAACAGCAGCTGCAGGGTCAGAACAGCAGCAGGCTACACAGACCACTTCGAAGTTAGATCAGGTGTAAGACAGGGGTGTGTACTATCCCCCCCCCCCCTACTGTTTATTACATACATGGACTATATATGCAAGCTAGCCAACCCATCAGAGACATAGGAGATCAAGGAGCTTTTATTTGCAGACGATCAGGCACTAATACATGAAACAATAGAAGACCTACAAGAACACTTAAACAAATTCAACAGCTCAGGCACAAAATACAACATGAAAATCAACATCAACAAAACAGAAGTCATGAATGTCGCCAAAAATAAACAGAACATCAACATAACTATAGAAGGCAGACAACTAAAACAAGTAGAGGAATTCAAATACCTAGGAAGTCTAATGACAAACGATAATTCGCAAACAGCAGAGATAGAATCAAGATGCAACAAAGCTTGTCAAATCATTGGACAGTTATCACCACTATTGTCCAACAAGGAAATAACTCTGGAGGCAAAACGAGCAATATACAATACAATCTTCATCCCAACGTTGTGCTACCAATGCCAGACCTGGACCCTAGATGCAAGAACAATAAGAAAATAACCTCTACAGAGATGAAATGTGCTAGACGAATGACAGGAAACAGTCTGAGAGATAAGATCATAAATGAAGAACTGAGAAAAAAGCTATGAATAGCCCCGGCCTAGAATATATAAGGAAACAACAGATAAACGGTTAGGCCACGTGACAAGGCAGAAAGAACAAAATACAACACAACGAGCCTTCAACAAACATTTATAAGCACAGAGTGAAACATGGAGAACAACAAAATTGACAATCACGAAGATACCGACTTTCATTAATGGATGCTTACGCAGAATAAAAGGATGGAAATGGCAGGACAAAATCACTAACATAGAATTATGGAAATGTACCAGTCAAACACCAGTGGGTTTAGAGATACAGCGAAGACGATGGCGCTGGATAGGACACACACTGCGGAAGCCAACTGAGAGCATCAGGCCCTTTTTTGGAATCCCCAGGGGGAAAAAAACAAAGAGGAAGACCAAGGAATTCTTGGAGAAGACAGATAGAAGCAGAGATGAATATGATGGGGAAGACATGGAATGATCTTAAAAGAATGGCAAAAAACAGAACGGCTTGGAAAGTGTTTGTTGCAGATCTTTGCTCCATTGGGAGCTAAAAAGGAAGAAGAAGACAGAACCTATCAGCAAAGACAAATCGAGAAAGAAACCAAGGACATAAATAAAAGCCAGAGCTCTTTCTCCTAAAATTTCTTCACATTCCACTTGGCAACATTTTCCACCTTTCTCCGGCCACCATTTCCTGTCTGCCATTACACAGCCTCATCACTCCCAGAGGTCCCCATTTATTGGATCACATTACCCGACTTGTGTCAGACAGCTTCTTCTTGTCTCCACTCCTGATACGTCACAGTCTCCGCACTGTCATGGCTGAACAACTATTTCCTCCTAGACCAGCTTCCGGTTCACTCTAAATAAGTACCAGCTCTTGTTGACCTTCTTCCATCCCTTACTTATATTATCTTCCCTCTTCTACTTCTCTTTCAGAGTTGAAGAGCTCTTAATGCCATAGGGTCAGCACGAAACGTTAGTTCTTAGAACAAGTCGTTGATACGACAGGGCGCAGTTTGCGTTCTTAACTCACTGACGTTTCATGGAAAATTGGAGCCTATCAATCCAAACATGAGCGGATTGTGTGTTTGTATTATAGGTGTAGATTGTGTGTTTGTATTATAGATGTGGATTGTGTGTTCGTATTATAGATGTGGATTGTGTGTTTGTATTGTAGATGTAGATTGTGTGTTTGTATTATAAGTGTAGATTGTGTGTTTGTATTATAGATAGGGATTGTGTGTTTGTATTATAGATGTAGATTGCGTGTTTGTATTATAGGTGTAGATTGTGTGTTTGTATTATAGATAGGGATTGTGTGTTTGTATTATAGACATCATTGTGTGTTTGTATTATAGACATCATTGTGTGTTTGTATTATAGATGTGGATTGTGTGTTTGTATTGTGGATTGTGTGTTTGTATTATAGATGTGGATTGTGTGTTTGTATTATAGATAGGGATTGTGTGTTTGTATTATATATGTGGATTGTGTGTTTGTATTATAGATAGGGATTGTGTGTTTGTATTATAGATGTGGATTGTGTGTTTGTATTATAGATAGGGATTGTGTGTTTGTATTATAGATGTGGATTGTGTGTTTGTATTATAGATAGGGATTGTGTTTTTTGTATTATAGATGTGGATTGTGTGTTTGTATTGTAGATGTAGATTGTGTTTTTGTATTATAGATATGAATTGTGTGTTTGTATTATAGGTGTAGATTGTGTGTTTGTATTGTAGATCTAGATTGTGTGGTTGTATTGTAGGTGTAGATTGTGTGTTTGTATTATAGATGTGGATTGTGTGTTTGTATTGTAGATGTAGATTGCGTGTTTGTATTATAGATGTGGATTGTTTGTTTGTATTGTAGGTGTAGATTGTGTGTTTGTATTATAGATAGGGATTGCGTGTTTGTATTATAGATGTGGATTGTGTGTTTGTATTATAGGTGTAGATTGTGTGTTTGTATTATAGATAGGGATGGTGTGTTTGTATTATAGATGAGGATTGTTTGTATGTATTATAGATGTGGATTGTTTGTTTGTATTATAGATGTGGATTGTTTGTTTGTATTATAGATCTAGATTGTGTTTTTGTATTTTAGATGTTTATTGATTTCTTGTTTTAAACCTTTTCTTTTGGATTTTTGTTTCATACTTTGTGGATTGTGTTGATTATTGTTTTTGTATCACACATCTGAATTGAATGCCTGTATTATACATCTGAACTGAATGCCTGTATTAAACATCTGAACTGAATGCCAGTATCAAGCATATGAACTGAATGCCTGTATCACACATCTGAACTGAATGCTTGTATTACACATATGAACTGATTGACTGTATCACACATATAAACTGAATGCCTGTATTACACATATGAACTGATTGAATGTATCACACATATGAACTGAATGCATGTATCACACATATGAACTGAATGCCTGTATTACACATATGCACTGAATGCCTGTATTGTACATCTGAACTGAATGCATGTATCACACATCTGAACTGGATGCCTGTATCACACATCTGAACTGAATGCCTGTATTACACATCTGAAAAGATTGACTGTATCACACATATGAACTGAATGCCTGTATTACACATCTGAACAGATTGCCTGTATCACACATCTGAACTAAATGCCTGTATTACACATCTGAACTGAATGCCTGTATTACACATCTGAACTAAATGCCTGTACTACACTCACGAGTCATGACATCCAGAAAAGATTAATTTCCCAAACCGACAGCCAATAGGAAGCGCTCGTGCCTCTAGGAAATGACGTCTGTCAGGCGCCATGTTACCGGAAACGCCTGTAGACCAATGTTAAATAGAACAAAGAACGGAAATAAAAACTGAAGTTAATAGAAGCTAAACTGAGAAGGTGGGTGCAACAATACCAGTGAGAAATGTGGTCATCAGGGCAACCTAGGCCAAGAATGACGTCATCGGAATAGTTTTGTCATAATACAGACACTGTTGGGATACAATAAATCAGAATATTCAAGGAAAGATAAAGAACACGGGACTGTGAATATAGTTGACGTTACTACCATTCGTCGTGGCACATGATGATGATCTGTAATATTTTAATGGAAGATCTAGACATTCATGGCTATCAGGAGTGGCCGGTTGGGCTATATTAGCTGATGGATAGCCACTGGATCCGGATGATGTCATTAACAATCTTCAAGATCCGAGCCAACCCATTTGTCCAGGACTGCCACAAGGCTCACCATTGTCACCAGTTCTATTTAACGTGTACACAATAACGATCACGGCCCAACAGCTGGATGGGAGGGGAAGAACTATGACTTTTGCTGATGATATTCTGGTATATCGACAGGGAAGAGACAGACGGGGAATCGCCTCCACAATGCAAAACATACTCGATCGCATATTTTCCTGGTGTGGAGTGTCAGGTGCATTGGTTAATCCGAATAAAACATCAGTTGCAGGGTTATGGTTATGGTTATGGTTATGGTTAGTCTAAAGCTCCGGTATCACTGCAAACAAATTAAAATCCATAATTGCTCAACCGCCCGTGCCAGTGGAATCATCCGAATTAAAACTCATCTCATTGAAGGATCCAGACAAAGAAAGGTAGCTGCAGTCCCCATCAAAGACCGCCAAAAGACATACGGTCAAGGTACGCCAAAAGACATAAGGTCACGATGCGCCAAAAGACATCAGGTCAAGGTGCGCCAAAAGACATCAGGTCAAGGTGCGCCAAAAGACATCAGGTCAAGGTGCGCCAAAAGACATCAGGTCAAGGTGCGCCAAAAGACATCAGGTCAAGGTGCGCCAAAAGACATCAGGTCAAGGTGCGCCAAAAGACATCAGGTCAAGGTGCGCCAAAAGTGAAGACAACTGAATTGTCCTTCGTCATACAATATCCTCATTCATCGCAAACTATCGGAATATCGAAACACGATCCGGATAAAAAAAAAACACAGCTCATGGTGTGCACACAGCACTAAACTCGGTAGCTCCGGCAGCAAGCCGGACTTGAAATATGAGGGAGCTGCAACAAGGAACACTTTTTAGACTGAGCCTGAATGGTTCCTGCCGGCTACCCGCCATATTGATTGAAGTCCTCTATGGTTCTCCCTTAACAAACATCGTCAACACAGAGACACAGGTGATACGATTGGGAGCTGATGAGGGACAGGTGGATAACGTACCTCGAAGTTAAGTTTGATCGCAGCCTATGTTTTAGGGACCACGTTGACCATGTCATAACAAAATCCCCAAAGGATTAGCCGCGTTGAAGGTCATGGCAGCTGCCAACATCGAGCAGAGGCTACTTACTCTTCTGTTCCAGGGATTTGTCCTCGCACCAATCGAGTATGCCCTGGCCATTCTTACTGTCAGTACGACTTAAATTGATAGGCTGGAGAAAATACAAAATGAAGCCATGCACATTATCTTGGGATGTACAATGGACACTCCCTGTGTAGCAGTGAGGTATCTTCTTGACTTTCCAACCATGAATAACAGGATCAAGATTTGGAGAGCACGAGCAAACCTGAAGATTAGTACAGATACAGAGCATCCATTGCACCACGTGCTCAACACAGGGAAGGGTGTCAGGCTAAAAAGAGGCAAATCATGGGTGGGCCGAGCAGAAGATGTTATCAAACAGGTCTGTGGGCTTACCAATATCAACGCTGGCGAGCAGTGGACACCGGTGCCTGCGTCATTCAAGAGGACTTTGTCGTGTATTGTCACAATAGACAGGAAAAGTAGGGAACATAACTCAGTCGTGGTCAATGCGGAGATCAAAGGTCTCATCTGTGATAACACCGATGAGAAAGATGCAATTATCTATACAGACGGATCTGTAATACGACACCAAAGAAGTGGATGGGCACTACAGCACGCTCGGCAGGCAGAATGGTCAAGGAAGACAGTGATGCATACGTCATGACCACGAGTAGCATGACAATAGAGGTGATGGCAGTGACCAGGGCATTCATCTGATTATAGTCACAAGACTACGCCCACGCACGTATACTGAGTGATTCTATGAGCATGATACAAACAAGTGGAGGCGGGATCTGTATGCATGCAATGGGTAGAGTCGTTGCAGAAATAAACAATACGTAAGGTCACCTTTGTCTACGTCCCAGGACATGCGGAAGTATGGGGAAATGAAAGGGCGGATAGGTTGGCTAGCTGTGCTGTCGCTGAAGACGGTCAATCAACGAATCGGGCAGACATCATCAATGCCCTCCGAAATGTGGGAAGGACACAGGAACTTCGACACCATGAGTGCACGTCACACCTTGGGATGAAAGAGATGGGAGTTAAGATGGGCACAGCCAGAAACAAGAAACGTAGTGGCCGTGTAAAGACTTATCAACGAACACAGAACTGGAGTCGTCAGTCGCTGGGCGGGACTTCTTGAGGAGGGGATCTGAGCACCTATGGACATGTTCGGAGTACAATGATGATGACCCGCAAAAAACTCAATAATTCGTCTAACACATTTCATCTCAGTAGAGGTTGTTTATCTTCTTGTCCTTGCATCTTGAGTCCAGGACTGGCATTGGTAGCACAACTTCGGGATGAAGATTGTATTGTACGTTGCCCGTTTTGCCTCTAGAGTTATTTCCTTGTTGGACAATGGTGGTGATAGCTGTCCAATGATTTGACAAGCTTTGTTGCATTCTATTTCTGCTGTTTGTGAATTATCGTTTGTCACTAGACTTCATAGGTATTTAAATTCCTCTACTTGTTTTAGTTGTCTGCCAGCTATAGTTATGTTGATGTTCCGTTTCTCTTTTACGATGTGCATGACTTCTGTTTTATTGATGTTGATGTTGTATGTTGTGCCTGTGCTGATGAGCCTATTTAAGTCCTCTTGTAGGTCTAATTTGACAGAGCTACTGGACGAACGAGAGAATTTGTCAACCAAACATGTAACTGGAACAGTTAGTCGCCGCGTGTTGATGAATATTTTGAGAAGATCAGGGCACCTATGGGTGTGTCAGGAGTGCTATGTTGTTGATCTTAATTTAACATAACATCCAGACTGTGATATATTAACATTTTGTAGAACATGACCCCAGGATATCTATTTGATTAGACGGGACTTCCGGTCAATATGGCGGATATACGACAGGAACTATTGAGGCACTGTCTGAAATGTGTTCCTTGTTGCAGTTTCCTCATATTCCAAGTCCAGCTTGTTGCAGTTTCCTCATATTCCAAGTCCAGCTAGTTGCAGATTCTTCATATACCAAGTCCGGCTTGTTGCAGTTTCCTCATATTCCAAGTTCAGCTTGTTGCAGTTTCCTCATATTCCAAGTCCAGCTTGTTGCAGTTTCCTCATATACCAAGTCCGGCTTGTTGCAGTTTCCTCATATTCCAAGTCCAGCTTGTTGTAGTTTCCTCATATTCCAAGTCCGGCTAGTTGCAGTTTCCTCATATTCCAAGTCCGTCTTGTTGCAGTTTCCTCATATTCCAAGTCCGGCTTGTTGCAGTTTCCTCATATTCCAAGTCCGGCTTGTTGCAGTTTCCTCATATTCCAAGTCCGGCTTGTTGCAGTTTCCTCATATTCCAAGTCCGGCTTGTTGCAGTTTCCTCATATTCCAAGTCCGGCTTGTTGCAGTTTCCTCATATTCCAAGTCCGGCTTGTTGCAGTTTCCTCATATTCCAAGTCCGGCTTGTTGCAGTTTCCTTATATTCCAAGTCCGGCTAGTTGCCGGAGATGCTTAGTTTAGTGCCGTGTGCTCACCGTGGCTTATGTTTTACATCCGGATGGTGTTTCTATATTCCGATCGCTTACTATGAATGATGATATCGTATGACGAAGGCCAGTTCAGCTGCGTTCACTTTCGGTGCTGATACGCCTTATGTCTTCTGACGTGTGATGTGTTTGCTATGAAGGGGACTGCAGCTGCCTTTCTTTGTTTAGATATTCGATGAGATGTTAATTCGGATAATTCCACTGACTCAGGCGCTTCCGCAATTATTGATTTTTATTCGTTTGCAGTGATGCCGGGACCTTTGAAAAACTATAACTATCACTAGGGAGCCGAGAGAGCTCAGTGGTTAGTGAACTGGACTACAAAGGACAAGGGGTAGGGTTCGATCCCAATCGACGGCTTCCGGGTTCACCCAGCCTTTAATGGGTACCGGATTTTTTTCTGGGAAAGTAAAGGGGCGCGGGCGTAAAACGGACCACATTACCCCGAAAATCATGTGCCGAAGATCTGTAAAATTTATGGTCACTAACACCATAGTCCCTATACGCCACTTGGCGTGACCGGGGCTCTTTACTTACTTTTTTACCTATATATATATATATATATATATATATATATATATATATATATAATTATAACTATATATATTACTATAAGTATAACTATAACTATAAGTTTATGTATAACTATTTGATTTACTAATCCACCCACCATTCATCTACACTTTGACCTCTGTGTGTAACCGTTTGTTCCTGAGCTCATCTTTGTCCTGTAATCACAAAATTATTTAAAGCTGTTTTAACCCGTCCAGTTAAGGGAGGTCAGCACAAACACTCGGTGTGTTGAAACAATTATCGTCCTCGCTTAGCTGTCGGTCGGTGTAACTCACCAAATGTGCCTCTTGAAATGATACTGTCAGGGGACAGCACTCAGCGACTTATTTCAGGAACGATAACTCTGATGAAGGTGTGAGTTCCTCCCATTTCAACAATGTTACTCTCAGATTCATCGTAACTGTCACAGTGACACGGAAGTTGTGTAACTTTTTTCACAGTCACATTTCAATGTGTGACATTGCAGCATCATCGTGTAGTTGACTGCGAGGTGTGAAGTGATAATGTGTCCTGCAGGAACTGCGACTTTCATTTCTCTCACCACACGCCAAAAGATAAGATGAAATGGTAAAAGGGTAAGACTAGGAGAAACGAAGGAGACTAGAATTTGTTGGACCTGGTCAACATTATCAGTAAACTTGAACTTTATCAATTATCAGTAAACTTGAACGTTATCAATTATCAGTAAACTTGAACTTTATCAATTATCAGTAAACTTGAACGTTATCAATTATCAGTAAACTTGAACTTTATCAATTATCAGTAAACTTGAACGTTATCAATTATCAGTAAACTTGAACGTTATCAATTATCAGTAAACTTGAACGTTATCAACGCTTGTCGAGATCAGGTATAAACGTTCGGACGTTAGTTATCGACAACTATTGTGGAGATCGACATGTCTATTGGGCGTTATATTAATATTGTTTTACAGAAGAATGTTGGGATGCATCAAGTATCGGCTAGGGTTGGCGGCTCGACAGCTAAGCAACACCTGGACTCGATATCCTTGTCGGGTCTCTGCCGGTAACAGCTTGCTTTGGCTAACAGAAGCTAGGATCGCCGTGTTCCCTAAAGAGATGGTTCGTGACAGATATAGAACATCTAGTATGGAGCATACGTCAAAACAGGCTGGCTAACAGAAGCTAGGATCGCCGTGTTCCTTGTAGTGGTGGCTTTTACTGATATAGAAGACCTAGTAGCGCAGTACCTCTAGGCAGGAACAAGTCACACAGCTTCACAGCTACAGCTGGCAACTAGACAAACTTCAACTTCTGCAATTAAACGCCGAGAATGTCAAGGAAGCCATTACGACCCGCTACATCGCTGAGTGGAAGGGGCTTCTGCTCGCATCAATTGGTGGCGTTAGTACAATAACAACAACTACAACAACAGCAGCATCAACAATAACAACAACAACAACAACAACAGCAGCAGCAACAGTAGCAACAACAACATCAGTACAACAACAGCACAACAACAACACAATAACAACAGCAGCAGCAACAACAGCATCAGCAGCAGTAACAACAACAACAACAGCAGCAACAGTAGCAACAACAACATCAGTACAACAACAACACAATAACAACAGCAGCAGCAACAACAGCATCAGCAGCAGCAACAACAACAACAGCAACAACAACAACAGCACAACAACAGCAGCAGCAACAGAAGAATGCTGAGAGTAGCGAGAATGACTGAAAATATTCATGTAACCTTTTGACAGCGAGGAAAGTAAACAGAGCTTGTAGCAATTTCACGGTTTTGTTGTGTGCAAGGGGCGGACGTTTGGGTTTCATTTTGGCATGGCGATGGCAATGCATGGACAGAGAGCAGAGGACAATAAGGTGTAGTAACCTGGACAGCACTACGTCCATTTATTGACATTAAACATGGTGGGGCACAAACCTAGAATTTATGTAGCACAATGTCGTCCATGGAATGACTCACGGCACCTGACACACAGGACATGACTCTAGGTACTTGACTCACGGCACCTGACACACGGCACCTGACATACGGCACCTGACTCACCGCACCTGACACACGACACCTGACACACGACACCTGACACACGACACCTGACACACGGCACCTGACACACGACACCTGACACACGACACCTGACACACGGCACACGGCACATACGACACCTGACACACAACACCTGACACACGGCACCAACGACACCTGACACACGGCACCTACGACACCTGACACACGACACCTGACACACGACACCTGACACACGGCACCTACGACACCTGACACACGACACCTGACACACGACACCTGACACACGACACCTGACACACGGCACCTACGACACCTGACACACAACACCTGACACACGGCACCTACGACTACGACACCTGTGACACACGGCACCTACGACACCTGACACACGAAACCTGACACACGGCACCTACGACACCTGACACACGACACCTGACACACGGCACACGGCACATACGACACCTGACACGCGAAACCTGACACACGGCACCTACGACACCTGACACGCGAAACCTGACACACGGCACCTACGACACCTGACACGCGAAACCTGACACACGGCACCTACGACACCTGACACACGACACCTGACACACGGCACATACGACACCTGACACGCGAAACCTGACACACGGCACATACGACACCTGACACACGACACCTGACACACGGCACCTACGACACCTGACACGCGAAACCTGACACACGGCACCTACGACACCTGACACGCGAAACCGGACACACGGCACATACGACACCTGACACGCGAAACCTGACACACGGCACCTACGACACCTGACACACGACACCTGACACACGGCACCTACGACACCTGACACGCGAAACCTGACACACGGCACCTACGACACCTGACACGCGAAACCTGACACACGGCACCTACGACACCTGACACACGACACCTGACACACGGCACCTACGACACCTGACACGCGAAACCTGACACACGGCACATACGACACCTGACACACGAAACCTGACACACGGCACCTACGACACCTGACACGCGAAACCTGACACACGGCACCTACGACACCTGACACGCGAAACCTGACACACGGCACATACGACACCTGACACACGAAACCTGACACACGGCACCTACGACACCTGACACGCGAAACCTGACACACGGCACCTACGACACCTGACACACGAAACCTGACACACGGCACCTACGACACCTGACACGCGAAACCTGACACACGGCACCTACGACACCTGACACACGACACCTGACACACGGCACCTGACACACGGCACCTACGACACCTGACACACGACACACGGAACATACGACACCTGACACGCGAAACCTGACACACGGCACCTACGACACCTGACACACGACACCTGACACACGGCACCTGACACACGGCACCTACGACACCTGACACACGACACCTGACACACGGCACCTACGACACCTGACACACGACACCTGACACACGGCACCTACGACACCTGACACACGAAACCTGACACACGGCACCTACGACACCTGACACACGACACCTGACACACGGCACCTACGACACCTGACACACGAAACCTGACACACGGCACCTACGACACCTGACACACGACACCTGACACACGACACACGGCACATACGACACCTGACACACAACACCTGACACACGGCACCAACGACACCTGACACACGGCACCTACGACACCTGACACACGACACCTGACACACGACACCTGACACACGACACCTGACACACGACACCTGACACACGACACCTGACACACGACACCTGACACACGGCACCTGACACACGACACCTCACACACGACACCTCACACACGACACCTCACACACGACACCTCACACACGACACCTCACACACGACACCTCACACACGACACCTCACACACGACACCTCACACACGACACCTCACACACGACACCTGACACACGACACCTGACACACAACACCTGACACACGGCACCTACGACTACGACACCTGTGACACACGGCACCTACGACACCTGACACACGGCACCTACGACACCTGACACGCGAAACCTGACACACGGCACCTACGACACCTGACACACGGCACCTACGACACCTGACACACGGCACCTACGACACCTGACACACGGCACCTACGACACCTGACACGCGAAACCTGACACACGGCACCTACGACACCTGACACACGACACCTGACACACGGCACCTGACACACGGCACCTACGACACCTGACACACGGCACCTGACACACGGCACCTGACACACAGGACATGACTCTAGGTACTTGACTCACGGCACCTGACACACGGCACCTGACATACGGCACCTGACTCACGGCACCTGACTCACGGCACCTGACCCACGGCACCTAACACACGGCACCTGACACACGGCACCTAACCCACGGCATCTTACACACGTCACGTGACACGACTATTTTGTTACTTTAGAGGCACTAGTTATCAGTCTACGTCACTACCTCACACACTCTCTCCTCTTTTCACTCCAATTTATTCTCTTCTCCCATCACACAAATCCTCACACACCCTCTCCTCCCATTTTCTAACTCTCCCACCAGTATTTCAAAAACTCAATTCATCAAACATCCTCTCCTCCCATTTTCTAACTCTCCCACCAGTATTTCAAAAACTCAATTCATCAAACATCCCCTCCTCCCATTTTCTAACTCTCCCACCAGTATTTCAAAAACTCAATTCATCAAACATCCCTCCTCCCATTTTCTAACTCTCCCACCAGTATTTCAAAAACTCAATTCATCAAACATCCCCTCCTCCCATTTTCTAACTCTCCCACCAGTATTTCAAAAACTCAATTCATCAAACATCCCCTCCTCCCATCTCCAAATACTCCCCCATATACTCCCATTCTACAACTCAAACATCACCTCCTTCCACCTTCTAACTCTCCCTCCTGTACTCCCATCTTACAAATCTTCAATCATCTCCTCCCATCTCCAAACAACCCTTCATATACTCCCATCCTGCAACCCCTACAACATATTCTCCTCCCATATCCACCCCCATCCTCCTAATTCTATCAACAAGCAGACACTCACAACTATTCTCCCCATCATTCTGTTCTCCTCATCATTCTGTTCTCCCCATCATTCTGTTCTCCTCATAATTCTGTTCTCCCCATCATTCTGTTCTCCTCATCATTCTGTTCTCCTTATCATTATGTTCTTCCTATCATTATGTTCTCCCCCTCATTCTGTTCTCCTCATCATTCTGTTCTCCTCATCATTCTGTTCTCCCCATCATTCTGTTCTCCCCATCATTCTGTTCTCCTCATCATTCTGTTCTCCTCATCATTATGTTCTCCCCATCATTATGTTCTCCCCATAATTCTGTTCTCACCATCATTCTGTTCTCCCCATCATTCTGTTCTCCTCATCATTCTTTTCTCCTCATCATTATGTTCTCCTCATCATTCTGTTCTCCCCATCATTCTATTCTCCCCATCATTCTGTTCTCCCCATCATTCTATTCTCCCTATCATTCTGTTCTCATCATCATTCTGTTCGCATCATCATTCTGTTCTCCCCATCATTCTATTCTCCCTATCATTCTGTTCTCATCATCATTCTGTTCTCATCATCATTCTGTTCTCCCCATCATTCTATTCTCCCTATCATTCTGTTCTCATCATCATTCTGTTCTCATCCACGCTGACAAGCTCAAACAAAACGACCTCATCAGAACCAGCGATGTCTCCAACTCGCCCCACCTATCCCTGACATAATAAGCATCATATGTAACCTCATGATCCATTTATCGTGTTCTCTCTCTCTCTCTCTCTCTCTCTCTCTCTCTTAGACTCCCATCTTTCGTCGCAACAGACATTCGTCTCATCACAAACTTCATCTACAACTCATCCACTTTTGGCGATCTGTCTTTCGTTGAAACCTCCCAGCTCTCCATTATTTCTCCTTCCCTACTGTCTGTCTATCCAAGTTTCTTTCAGTAAATTCCCTCGCTCTCTCCTCGAGCCCGGTAACTCAATTCTGTCGAGAACAGACAGTCCCTCAATGTGTCCACATGACGTCACTGCTCCTCCACTGTCACTCGCAGCCACCTCCATTTGATGGATGGTCGGGGAGGGAGGAGAAAAAAAGGATTCAGAGTTTGACCTCTTCAGATCAGTGGTTCTCTGACTTTTGTTCTGTCGTAGCCCCCTTCCGACTTTTGTTTTCTTCATTAAAAATATAATGATTCAAACGTTTTGTGTTACAAGCAAGATGAGCTTTTGTTACACTGGGAAACATATGGAAGTCCAAAGAAATTAGGATAAATACTACAATAAAAATGTTCAACTCCAGTGTTAAGTCTAATCAAGAAAAGACGATGGTCATATGTTGGACATGTGATGAGAAGAGATAATAACCGAATAGCAGAGCAAGCCCTCCTATGTGAAACAACAGGTAAGAGAAAAAGAGGAAGGCCCAGAGATACATTGAGAATAACATTGATGAGAGAGGAAAGAGCAGCAGGATTCGGCTCCCTCAATGAGATAGAGCTGCTTGCACAGAACAGAGACAAATGGCGAGATTTGATAAAATATCTTTAAAAGAATTGAAAACTGCTAGAACAAAAATTCAGATATGAGAAGGAGTATCTTGGTCTACGCCCTTATGGGCCGGCTACGGCTTGAAAGGTCAATAGATAGAGATAGTGTTAAGTCAGTCTTATTATATGGCTGTGAACATGGAGAACAACTAATAATGACAATCATGAAGATACAGACTTTCATTAATAGTTGCTTACGCAGAATAAAAGGATGGAAATGGCAGGACAAAATCACTAACATAGAATTATGGAAATGTACCAGTCAAATACCAGTGGATAAAGAGATACAACGAAGACGATGGCGTTGGATAGGACACACTATGTAAGCCAACTGAGAGTATTACACAAAAGGCCTTTTTTGGAATCCCCAGGGAAAAGGACAAAGAGGAAGCCCACGCAATTCTTGGGGAAGACAGATAGAAGCAGAGATGAAGATGATGGGGAAGACAGATAGAAGCAGAGATGAAGATGATGGGGAAGACAGATAGAAGCAGAGGTGAAGATGATGGAGAAGACAGATAGAAGCAGAGATGAAGATGATGGGGAAGACAGATAGAAGCAGAGATGAAGATGATGGGGAAGACAGATAGAAGCAGAGATGAAGATGATGGGGAAGACAGATAGAAGCAGAGATGAAGATGATGGGGAAGACAGATAGAAGCAGAGATGAAGATGATGGGGAAGACAGATAGAAGCAGAGATGAAGATGATGGGGAAGACAGATAGAAGCAGAGATGAAGATGATGGGGAAGACAGATAGAAGCAGAGATGAAGATGATGGAGAAGACAGATAGAAGCAGAGATGAAGATGATGGAGAAGACAGATAGAAGCAGAGATTTAGACGATGGGGAAGACATGGAATGATCTTAGAAGAATGGCAAGAAACAGAACGACTTGGAAAGTGTTTGTTGAATAACTATGCTCCACAGGGACAGGGAGCAGAAAGTGTTTGTTGAAGACATATGCTCCACAGGGAGCTGAAAGTGTTTGTTGAAGACCTATGCTCCACAGGGAGCTGAAAGGTAGAAGAAACGTTGTGTGCGCAAACATTTCGTGATGTATATACAAGAAAAGTGAAGGGAATTGCAAAGAAGTGCTCAATGTTGTAGAAAACATTTTATTTTGTGGAGAAATTAGACAGAAATGTTGAATCGTGAATGAAACGTTCTGTAAAGGACATGCGACCTGATGATTACGTATACATGTATAGACATATGTTTGTATATGTAGGGACTGCAACGTTTTGTTGGAGATTGGTTAGAGACAGAGATTCTTTCAGACGGTCTGTGGTGAATGTAACGTTCTGTTGGAGATCTGGTTAGAGACAGAGATTCTTTGAGATGGGTTGTGGTGAATGCAACGTTCTGCAAAGGACATGCGACCTGATGATTACGTATACATGTATAGACATATGTTTGTGTACGTAGTGCAACGTTTTGTTGGAGATTGGTTAGAGGCAGAGATTCATTCCGACGGGCTGTAGTTAATGCAACGTTCTGTGGGAGATCTGGTTAGAGGCAGAGATTCATTCTGACGGGCTGTAGTTAATGCAACGTTCTGTGGGAGATCTGGTTAGAGGCAGAGATTCATTCCGACGGGCTGTAGTTAATGCAACGTTCTGTGGGAGATCTGGTTAGAGGCAGAGATTCATTCCGACGGGCTGTAGTTAATGCAACGTTCTGTTGGAGATCTGGCTAGAGACAGAGATTCTTTCAGACGGGCTGTGGTGACTGTAACGTTCTGTTGGAGATCTGGCTAGAGACAGAGATTCTTTCAGACGGGCTGTGGTGACTGTAACGTTCTGTGGGAGATCTGGCTAGAGACAGAGATTCTTTCAGACGGGCTGTGGTGACTGTAACGTTCTGTGGGAGATCTGGCTAGAGACAGAGATTCTTTCAGACGGGCTGTGGTGACTGTAACGTTCTGTGGGAGATCTGGCTAGAGACAGAGATTCTTTGAGATGGGTTGTGGTGAATGCAACGTTCTGCAAAGGAAATACATTTGAGAAATAACATAACTTTTTATTTTTTTAAAAAATCAAACTACGATCTTAGCAATACAGCGTGGCACGAGGATAAGGTTGTGATTGAGGAGTCTGTTGAGTGATCAGGTAACCACTGAGACATGATGATATGTTTACAACCAATCTGATCGCCAGAAGTGGTTTCCGCCCTACAGACGTATTTCCATCACTTTAACCTTCATGAGAGTCGGTGTGAGAACACCCAGCCATCCCCCCCCCCTCTCACCCCCCCCCCCCTCTCCGGGCGACGCTCCAAGTCTAACAGTTCGGGTGTCCCACAGAGCGAAATATTTCACCAGTTTATTCAAATTAGGAGAGCCTTTTCTAAGAAATTCTGAAAACATTTCTTGGAAGTGGATAAAAATAACCGGAAGAAATAAACATTCCAATGAAGAGGAGATAAAGTAGAGAGAAAATACAGCACAAATATTTCATTTAATGAAAACAGTGCTCAGCAAGTGGTGGAATGATCAGCTTATTTCTTTAGAACGAAGCATATTGAATCAACAGGGGCATGCGTTTCAAAATCAGCATAAAGGGACAGCAGGAAAATGGGAATTCAAGAAAGAAAATAAAGGTTGGGATCAGAATCTAGCGGGTCGGTGGGAGTTGAGGGAGTTTAAGAGAACATGTTCTGATTGATCGGACACGAGGAGTAGGGAGAATGAGACAGATGCCGAGCTGTGGGTCGAGAGCTGAAACGCAGTGAGTGGGGGTGATGCACATCAAACTTGATAGAAATGGCGGCTAACGGCCAAGAATAGACTGACACCAAATCATATACCTATTGGTAATGACATATATATAACTGCGGGAGGAAACGTAATAATAATAATAATTATTATTATTAATATTATTAGTATCATGATATATAATACGGCGGCTAAAGACAAATGTAAATGTGAAGATTGATTAGTTCAGTTCATTTGTTATCAGAATCGAGACACTCTGGACACCCCCTTAGGTATTCTGCTAATTCAGCAGAAAATTGGCATGTCAAAAATGATTCAGTGGCTCGCTGGTTACACGTAAAATTCCACAGTCTTGTCGATCATCATATTTTCCTTGTGCCAGGCTGTATTGTTAAAATCGTAGTTTGGTTTCTGAAGCAAAAAAAAAAATAGATTGTCTTTCTAGACGACGATAAACATGTGTCATTATGGCTCTTGCTACCTCCATTCTCGGTGCTCCTCTTACAGGTGTCTGAGATGGTAGAACGAGATCTCTATCATCACCATCCTGGAAATGGGAGACAGAATACTGGTAGGAGGCCCTGAAAATAAGACAAAACTGTCACGAAGTTTTATAATGAGTTCTGTAACGTAGTTCTGTGATTAAGTTTTATAATGAGCTCTGTAACGAAGTTCTGTGATGAAGTTTTATAATGAGCTCTGTAACGTAGTTCTGTGATGAAGTTTTATAATGAGCTCTGTAACGTAGCTCTGTGATGAAGTTTTATAATGAGCTCTGTAACGTAGCTCTGTGATGAAGTTTTATAATGAGCTCTGTAACGTAGCTCTGTGATGAAGTTTTATAATGAGCTCTGTAACGTAGTTCTGTGATGAACTTTTATAATGAGCTCTGTAACATAGTTCTGTGATGAAGTTTTATAATGAGCTCTGTAACGTAGTTCTGTGATGAAGTTTTATAATGAGCTCTGTAACGTAGTTCTGTGATGAAGTTTTATAATGAGCTCTGTAACGTAGTTCTGTGATGAACTTTTATAATGAGCTCTGTAACGTAGTTCTGTGATGAAGTTTTATAATGAGCTCTGTAACGTAGTTCTGTGATGAAGTTTTATAATGAGTTCTGTAACGTAGTTCTGTGATGAAGTTTTATAATGAGTTCTGTAACGTAGTTCTGTGATGAAGTTTTATAATGCGTTCTGTAACATAGTTCTGTGATGAAGTTTTATAATGAGTTCTGTAACGTAGTTCTGTGATGAAGTTTTATAATGAGTTCTGTAACGTAGTTCTGTGATGAAGTTTTATAATGAGCTCTGTAACGTAGTTCTGTGATGAAGTTTTATAATGTGCTCTGTAACGTAGTTCTGTGATGAAGTTTTATAATGTGCTCTGTAACGTTGTTCTGTGATGAAGTTTTATAATGAGCTCTGTGGCGTAGATCTCTAACGAAGTTTTATAATGAGCTCTGTGACGTAGTTTTGTGATGAAGTTTTATAATGAGCTCTGTGACATAGTTCTGTGACAAAGTTTTATAATGAGCTCTGTGACGTAGTTCTGTGAAGAAGTTTTATAATGTGCTCTGTGACGAAGTTCTGTGATGAAGTTTTATAATGTGCTCTGTGACGAAGTTCTCTGACGAAGTTTTATAATGAGCTCTGTGACGTAGTTCTGTGACGAAGTTTTATGATGAGCTCTGTGATGTAGTTCTGTGACGAAGTTTTATAATGTGCTCTGTGACGTAGTTCTGTGATGAAGTTTTATAATGAGCTCTGTAACGTAGTTCTGTGACGAAGTTTTATAATGAGTTTTGTAACATAGTTCTGTGATGAAGTTTTATAATGAGCTCTGTAACGTAGTTCTGTGATGAAGTTTTATAATGTGCTCTGTAACGTAGTTCTGTGATGAAGTTTTATAATGAGCTCTGTAACGTAGTTCTGTGATGAAGCTTTATAATGAGCTCTGTGGCGTAGATCTCTAACGAAGTTTTATAATGAGCTCTGTGACGTAGTTTTGTGATGAAGTTTTATAATGAGCTCTGTGACGTAGTTCTGTGACGAAGTTTTATGATGAGCTCTGTAATGTAGTTCTGTGACGAAGTTTTATAATGTGCTCTGTGACGTAGTTCTGTGATGAAGTTTTATAATGAGTTCTGTGACAAGGCTCTCTATATTTTCTCCACTGTGTCCTCAACGTTTCCTAAAAATAACAATTTCGGACTTAAATAAGCGATATGTGTAGTTGACACGACATCAACGACACGCGTAAATGCAATTGATTTACTCTCCGCTTACCAGTCAAACAGCTTTACACAATGTACGACTTTCTGTTCGGCTCCGTGATATCATCATTGCTTATCTCCATCGTCTATCCTTTTCATGTTCAACTTCGGCGCTAGTGGGTGTGGCCGAGTGTTTTTGATTGGGGGCGGGGGTTATGATTAGTCAGAGGAATGTTCCAGCAAACCTGTAAGTATTGACCATAAGTTCTAGAGAACATTAATTATGAATAAATTATCAATAGCGGTCTAGTAGTTAGAACACAAGCTCACTTAGGAAGGGGTATGAGTTCAACACCAGAGTTTGGCGAATATTTTAGGCCCAACATGGTCTGCTTCACAAACGATTATAAGTTCGAAGGCAGCTAATTTTGTGAAGAAATTCTGCGGTCTGGCGTGATTCTGACCACGTTACCCATAAATATGTCAATAGTGTTGGATTAACGTGGACACACCACCATACTCCGCACACACCACATAACGCGATAAATACCCGTGTTTATCGGGTCTGGACTGGTCTGGTCTGGTCTGGTCTAGTCTTAAGCCATCCACATGTTGTTTCCCTACATCTCATGCCATGTAATTTGTGCCATCCATTGTTGTTTCCCTACATTTTAAGCCATGCAATCTATGCCACCCATAAAGTTGTTTCCCTACATCTCATGCCATGTAATTTGTGCCATCCACAGGTGGTTTCCCTACATCTCATGCCATGTAATTTGTGCCATCCACAGGTGGTTTCCCTACATCTCATGCCATGTAATTTGTGCCATCCACATGTTGTTTCCCTACATCTCATGCCATGTAATTTGTGCCATCCACAGGTGGTTTCCCTACATCTCATGCCATGTAATTTGTGCCATCCACAGGTGGTTTCCCTACATCTCATGCCATGTAATTTGTGCCATCCACAGGTGGTTTCCCTACATCTCATGCCATGTAATTTGTGCCATCCACAGGTGGTTTCCCAAGCTGCCCTGAAGGAAGCCAAGGAGTCCATCCTCAGCGCTTTCGATGAGAACAAAGATGGAAAGATTGACATCGCAGAGGTAAGCACTAGGTCTTGTGTCACAGAGGTAAGCACTAGGTCTTGTGTCACAGAGGTAAGCACTAGGTCTTGTGTCACAGAGGTAAGCACTAGGTCTTGTGTCACAGAGGAAAGCACTAGGTCTTGTGTCATAGAGGTAAGCACTAGGTCTTGTGTCACAGAGGTAAGCACTAGGTCTTGTGTCACAGAGGTAAGCACTAGGTCTTGTGTCATAGAGGTAAGCACTAGGTCTTGTGTCACAGAGGTAAGCACTAGGTCTTGTGTCACAGAGGTAAGCACTAGGTCTTGTGTCACAGAGGTAAGCACATTATTCTTGTGTCACAGAGGTAAGCACTAGGTCTTGTGTCACAGAGGTAAGCACTAGGTCTTGTGTCGCAGAGGTAAACACCAGGTCTTGTGTCACAGAGGTAAGCACTAGGTCTTGTGTCACAGAGGTAAGCACTAGGTCTTGTGTCACAGAGGTAAGCACTTGGTCTTGTGTCACAGAGGTAAGCACTAGGTCTTGTGTCACAGAGGTAAGCACTAGGTCTTGTGTCAGCTCTTAACATCACACACAGTCTAAGTTAGTAGTGCCGACAATCAAACATCTCATACATGTATTACATTATAAGGTACGGAAAAAGTAGTGATTCATACATGTATTACATTACAAGGTACGGAAAAGGTAGTGATTCATACATGTATTACATTATAAGGTACTGAAAAAAGTAGTGATTCATACATGTATTTCATTACAAGGTACGGAAAAGTAGTGATTCATACATGTATTACATTATAAGGTACGGAAAAAGTAGTGATTCATACATGTATTACATTATAATGTACGGAAAAGTAGTGATTCATTCATGTATTACATTATAAGGTACGGAAAAGTAGTGATTCATACATGTATTACATTATAAGGTACGGAAAAGTAGTGATTCATACATGTATTACATTATAAGGTACGGAAAAAGTAGTGATTCATACATGTATTACATTATAATGTACGGAAAAGTAGTGATTCATTCATGTATTACATTATAAGGTACGGAAAAGTAGTGATTCATACATGTATTACATTATAAGGTACGGAAAAGTAGTGATTCATACATGTATTACATTACAAGGTACGGAAAAGTAGTGATTCATACATGTATTACATTATAAGGTACGGAAAAGGTAGTGATTCATACATGTATTACATTATAAGGTAAGGAAAAAGTATTCCTTAAAAACAGTGTTATATTATAATGTAGGGGGAAATGGTGCTTAATGCGTGTCGTACATTATAATGTAGGGGAAGGTAGTGTTTGATGCATGTATTACATTATACTGTACGGGGAAAGTAGTGTTTAATACATATGTTACAATATAATGTACATGGAAAGTAGTGTTTAATGCATGTGTTACATTATAAAATACAGAGAAATAAGGTTTCATACACGTATTACATTATAATATGCGGAGAAAGTAGTACTTAAGACATGTGTTACACATAACAGACACAATTAAGACAGTCTGCTATAATGTGACGTGCGCTCCATAGATCATTACGTGAAATAGACAAACTCTCTACTGTTTTCTTGATTTACTTTCACAGACATCGCGAAGCTATCTGCATGTTAAATGTTTGTTATTGATCGGAGCGATAACAGAAGTTTGCCCGCCATATTTCTGGCCAGATGCAATGTGTTGTGTTCCGATGATGCACGTGGATCGCATGTCCAACCTGGCACCATCTCCTCTCACGCGGTTGGTTGGTGGTAGCGGTGACGTCACTTGTGAAATAGGAAACGTCTTAATTTTTGAAGATTTTAAAGTAATTATTTTTTTAAAACATTTTTTTTTAAAATTTACCAGTAGCGGAAAACTGCCTCCTGTAGCCAACTTTCTAACTGTTCACATCGTATTCCATGTGAAACACAGGGCTGACCCGTCCAGACACTCGGTGTCGCCTCAATCAATGTGTACCAAAGCCAGGTCCTACATGTATCAGACACGAGTATGTCTGTTCATTGTTAAGCCACGTGACCAAAAGTCGTGCCACAGACACAAGACGATCGACTCATTCTTGGATAGATCTCAGATGAAATATCGACCCTGGGGTGCAGTAGAAGAGAAGAAATCACACAGGAGATAACTAATGAGGTTTCACCAGCTCAGCCACGCCCACCACTCACACAGTCAGTCGGACTTGACAAAGCTCGAGGGATGAACGTGTCCCCCAGTCCCCAAAGGTGTCCTTTGAAGTCAGTGAACGAGAGAGTGGACACCAGTTCAGCAGAAGCAGCTGACGTTTGTAGAGAAGACAGCAGAAGTTGAAGTGAATGTTCTAAGTATAGAAGTGGAAAAAAAGTTAACGAAAGTTGAAGTGAATGTTCTAGGTATATAAGCGGACAGAAGTTAACACAAGTTGAAGTGAATGTTCTAGGTATAGAAGTGGACAGAAGTTAACACAAGTTGAAGTGAACGTTCTAGGTATAGAAGTGGACAGAAGTTAACACAAGTTGAAGTGAATGTTCTAGGTATTGAAGCGGACAGAAGTTAACAAAAATTGAAGTGAATGTTCTAGGTATAGAAGTGGACAGAAGTTAGCAAAAGTTGAAGTGAACGTTCTAAGTATAGAGGCGGACAGAAGTTAACAAAAGTTGAAGTGAATGTTCTAGGTATTGAAGCAGACAGAAGTTAACAAAAATTGAAGTGAATGTTCTAGGTATAGAAGTGGACAGAAGTTACCAAAAGTTGAAGTGAATGTTCTAAGTATAGAGGCGGACAGAAGTTAACAAAAGTTGAAGTGAATGTTCTAAGTATAGAGGCGGACAGAAGTTAGCAAAATTTGAAGTGAATGTTCTAAGTATAGAGGCGGACAGAAGTTAACAAAAGTTGAAGTGAATGTTCTAATTATAGAGGCGGACAGAAGTTAACAAAAGTTGAAGTGAATGTTCTAATTATAGAGGCGGACAGAAGTTAACAAAAGTTGAAGTGAATGTTCTAAGTATAGAAGTGGATAGAATTTAACAAAAGTTGCAGTAAATGTTCTAGGTATAGAAGTGGACAGAAGTTAACAAAAGTTGCAGTGAATGTTCTAGGTATAGAAGTGGACAGAAGTTAACAAAAGTTGCAGTGAATGTTCTAGGTATAGAAGCGGACAGAAGTTAACAAAAGATAAAGCGGAAGTGCTGAGTGTAGAGCTGGACGGCAGGTGACCTGTTATCAGACTAGCTGATCCGGCCAAGTGAGTTGTGATAGAGACGGAAGATAATCTGATATTTTAAAAATGGCTTGCTGATGTCGGATGCACCGAACAGAAAGTTGTTTACTTTGCCACTTGTTGTAAACAACAGCACAATGCATATCCGCCTACTGTAAGACTATTTAAGGGTGGACGACAAAGTTTATGGGTTAGCGCAGAAGAAACCGACATAAGCCATGCCGGAAGTCATCGATTGACGTCAGCTACGCACCTATTGAGGTACAAGGTAGACGAGGCAGAGGCAGACCAAGACTAAAATTACTGATAGCATCAAGAAGTGGACAGGGGAATCTACGACAACGTTCACCATCAAGACAAGAGACAAAGTAAAATGGTGCTCCATGGTAGTCAACAGGATAATAATTGCTACAATCCGGTTGTCCGAAGGCGGAGGGCCAGTTGGCCTACCAGCCTTCGAAGATTGGTCGTGATTGAGTTTTGTCAGTCTTTTCTTGATTGTGAGCAAGGAGTCGTCATTTGGTGTTAAGCTACATTCAAACTGATTAGTTACCAGATTATTATGAGGCTGTGTGAATTGTCCGTGGACTGACTATCGTTGTCAATGTGATTTTGTTGAAGTCTTGTCTTGATTGTGAGCAATGCGCTCACTAAGGTTGTGGCTTTGGTGAAGAGCCGATTAAGTGACCAATCTTTGTGTGTGTGTGAAGCACGAAAGTTGACAGTGGGGCAGTATCATTCTGGTATTGACATTGAAATCATGTCCTTTGAACTGTGATTGATTCCGGGAGTGCGAGAGAAAGGTCGACATATCTCTCTCTGCGATCAGGACTCAATCAGAGTAGGATTCCAGACACTCACATGAAGTCAGCTGTCAGGGTAAGTGTGTTGATCGCCCCCACAGACGGAACATCACATTTAGAGTCTGCCAGATCCATTCTGATTGTACACCCGTTAAAAACGTTGCACTGCGCCAGTGGCCCAGTGCATCCGATTTCAGCCAGCATTTTATTCAGGCTTGCTTTTCTTAACCTTTGATTGTCCCCAATCTTCCTGCAAGGCAGCAGATTGTCTTTTCTGTAGGGGGATTCTGCCCTTAGATGTTCTGCCCTCCCAGGTTTACGAGCACAATCTGTCCGAGTCACTAGAGGTGACATATTAGTGAATTGTATGAACAAGGGATCTTATTGAGCAATTCGGAGCGACCGAAGGGCTTGCTGAGGATGCTGTCATAGTGCCTGAAACGGAACTTTTGTATTATTGTTTATGTGTGAGCCAGTATTGACTTGTGGATGTACTATGATAGACAGGCCAGTCCGTCTGTTTAATTGGAGCGAGCGAAGGCGCTTGTATATGTTGAATCTATGATTGTGCAAAGTGAACATTGACAGAGTAGTGAGTGTGTAAGGTGGTCGTCATTTGTGTCTGCTCGAGTAGTCGAGGGGACATGTTTTAAGGAGAAATAAACACGAGGCCTATTTTATGAACACATTGTCTTGTTACTTGGATTGAATCAGTGTGATGATCTTGGCGGTGAACGAACAAGGGTTGGCGGAGCAGACAACCGGTTGGGAGTCTGCATGAAAGATCGTTAAGATACAGCGCGAATTACTACCAGAACGGGGATGCTAAGGCAGGCCGGCCGTAGTGCCCAGAACCAGATCTAAGCAGCGTGTCTGGTGGGGATCCGGGAAGGCAGGATTCTAGAAATCGACGCTAATCAGAATTTTGGGCGTCATCTATGTGGATGCCAACAGCCACTCAACACATCAACTATGTGGATGCCAACAGCCACTCAACACATCATCTATGTGGATGCCAACAGCCACTCAACACATCAACTATGTGGATGCCAACAGCCACTCAACACATCAACTATGTGGATGCCAACAGACACTCAACACATCATCTATGTGGATGCCAACAGCCACTCAACACATCATCTATGTGGATGCCAACAGCCACTCAACACATCATCTATGTGGATGCCAACAGACACTCAACACATCATCTATGTGGATGCCAACAGACACTCAACACATCATCTATGTGGATGCCAACAGACACTCAACACATCACCTATGTGGATGCCAACAGACACTCAACACATCATCTATGTGGATGCCAACAGACACTCAACACATCATCTATGTGGATGCCAACAGACACTCAACACATCACCTATGTGGATGCCAACAGACACTCAACACATCATCTATGTGGATGCCAACAGACACTCAACACATCACCTATGTGGATGCCAACAGACACTCAACACATCAACTATGTGAATGCCAACAGACACTGAACACATCAACTATGTGGATGCCAACAGACACTGAACACATCAACTATGTGAATGCCAACAGACACTGAACACATCAACTATGTGAATGCCAACAGACACTGAACACATCAACTATGTGGATGCCAACAGCCACCCAACACATCAGCTAAACAACACGGCGCGTCAACTAAACAACACGGCGCGTCAACTAAACAGCACGGCGCGTCAATTAAACAACACGGCGCGCCAACTAAACAACACGGCGCGTCATAAACTAAGAAGGGGCGAACCAAGGAGCTACAATAAGTACGGTGACCCGCGGCAGTCCACTTCGTCGTACAAAATATAAGATAGGACGCATGACACCAACCCCCCCCCCCCCCCACACACACACTACCCCCCTCAGTGCGCTAACCCCCACCCCCTTCCTACCCCCGCTCAATGCGCCAACCCCCCCACCCCCGTCCTACCGCCGCTCAATGCGCCAACAAACCTATCCCACCCCACACCGTTTACCACCTACACGGGAACTCATCTACTGCCACTTCATGCGATATTGTCCACTTCTGCAGGGAGAAGTCTCTTAAACAAGCCACCGATTTTAGTTTGTGAATTCTTGGAAGCGGATATCAACAGCGGCCCCTAAATCTCCCGCCACCAGATTTGAGCACCACAACGTGATATTTCCATTCTAGCACCCGTTGGATACAAAACGTGCCCGTACGAGTGGATACCCTTGTTGTTCCTGTTCGATATTTTCTTTAGAGCCATCAGAGATTGTCCAAAACCAACAGAACATCAGTCAGCGGTCACAATGATATCAGGTCATGGCATTAGCAATCATTCAGAGCGGGTCTCAAATTGTAGGAAAATAAATCACAGCTCAGAAATATTTCTTGGTAGAATCCTCCACACATTTATTTCGCAGAGAGAATGTACTTCTATTAGAATTGAGATCACATATGTCAACGCTTTATAAAAGTAGAGTACCACCGTCACGCCAAGTGGCGTATAGGGAGTATGGTGTTAGTGACCATACATTTTACAGACCTTCGGCACATGATTTTTGGGGTAATATGGTCGGTATTACGCCCGTGCCGCTTCACTTTCCCAGAAAAAAATCAGGTACCCATTAAAGGCTGGGTGAACCAGGAAGCCGTCGGTTGGGATCGAACCCTACCCCTTGTCCTTTGTAGTCCAGTTCACTAACCACTGAGTTATCGCGGCTCCCTGTTAACGCTTTATAGTTTATGTTATTTATCTCGAGCTCTCATAAAACAAGGTTCAGTTCTCTCATAGAAATCTACGCCTGTTTCGATCGGTAAACAATTCGCCAGCTGTTATTACCCCCATCTCTGACTCCCGTTGACCTCGATCGGTAAACAATTCGCCAGCTGTTATTACCCCCATCTCTGACTCCCGTTGACTTCGATCGGTAAACAATTCGCCAGCTGTTATTACCCCCATCTCTGACTCCCGTTGACCTCGATCGGTAAACAATTCGCCAGCTGTTGTTGTCCCCCATCTCTGACTCCCGTTGACTTCGATCGGTAAACAATTCGCCAGCTGTTATTACCCCCATCTCTGACTCCCGTTGACTTCGATCGGTAAACAATTCGCCAGCTGTTGTTGTCCCCCATCTCTGACTCCCGTTGACCTCGATCGGTAAACAATTCGCCAGCTGTTGTTGTCCCCCATCTCTGACTCCCGTTGACCTCGATCGGTAAACAATTCGCCAGCTGTTGTTGTCCCCCATCTCTGACTCCCGTTGACCTCGATCGGTAAACAATTCGCCAGCTGTTGTTGTCCCCCATCTCTGACTCCCGTTGACCTCGATCGGTAAACAATTCGCCAGCTGTTGTTGTCCCCCATCTCTGACTCCCGTTGACCTCGATCGGTAAACAATTCGCCAGCTGTTGTTGTCCCCCATCTCTGACTCCCGTTGACCTCGTGTCTTCAGAAGCACCTTGCAATCCAACAAATATTCTGTCTCCTTGCGCCCCGTTTCCTGCCAGATGTTCTCCTTTCTCCAGTTATTCTAACTTTTAGTAACCTGGAGACAGTTCAGAGCTACAACTACCTGGGACATACTACAACCAGTGATGGAAAATGTACAACTGAAATAAACAAAAGAGTAGGTAAAGGCAAAAGTAATTTTAATGTCATGAAAAATACACTAACATCAAAACAAATAACAACAGGGATAAAACTAAGAATAGCAAAATGTTACATCTCAACATTGCTGTATGGTGCAGAAACATGGACATTAGACACAAAAAAAAAAAAAAAAGAACAGAAAATTGAAGCATTTGAAATGTGGATTTATAGAAGAATAGGTGGAATTACGTACACACATACACATACACACCTACACAAGACTATACGAACAAATAGAGGCATACTATGAAGATCTAAACACAGTTATGAAGCAAGTGAAATCATCAGACACATTGATTATAATGGGTGATATGAACGCTAAAGTAGGAAAAGGTAAATATAAGACCATTATAGGAAATCATGGACTAGGAAAAAGGAATAACAGAGGAGAAAAATTAATACAATTTTGTGAAGAAAACAGACTGATAATATGCAACACCTTCTTTGAGCAAGAGAAAAGGAAATTATACACATGGAAAAGCCCTGGAGACAAGAAGAGAAACCAAATAGATTATATAATGATAAAAGACAGATTCAGGAACAGCGTCAAGAAAGCCAAAACCTACCCAGGAGCAGATATTAATTCAGACCACAATCCTTTAATGATAAAAATGAAAATCAAATTAAAGAGAAACAAACAAAAAACTAATTCAGCAACACCATTAGATATAACAGCGTTAAACCAGAAAGATGTAAAAGAAACTTATACTGTACAAGTAAAGAACACATATCAGAAGCTACTAGAAGAGGGGAGTGAGCAGTACAGAAGAGAAAATCCTGAGGAAAAAGTCACAACAAAATGGCAATGCATAAAAAACAGCATGCAAGAATCCTGCAACACCTTGCCCAAAAAGGAAAGTAACAAAAAACAAAAATGGATAACTGACAAAATATTAGAAAAAATGGAAGAAAGAAGACCAGCGAAAAACACTGCCAGATACAAGGATATTGACAATGAAATACTGAGAATGTGCAAAAAGGCAAAAGAAGACTGGCTCAACTAAAGATGTCTAGAAATCGAAACTATGGAAAGTAAACAAAACCTAAGAGAGATGCACACAGAAATAAAGAGAATGACGAATAAAGACAAAAAAGCTGTACGAAACGGATGTATTACAAACAAAGAGGGAAGAATGCTAACAGACAACAAAGATATAATAGAGAGATGGCAAGAATATATAACAGAATTATTTCATGACGAAAGGGATAAAAAGCCAGACATAAAATGTACATACAACTATAAAATCCTGAAATCTGAAGTAGAAAAAGCTATAAAAACAATGAAAAAGGGAAAGGCAGCAGGACCTGACAATATACAGATAGAGATGATACAGGCTCTAGAAGAGTTTGGCATCGAAGTGATCACAGACATATGCAATGACATACCATACATGATACATACCAAACGATCTAAAAACATCAACTTTCATTGCATTGCCTAAAAAGAATGGTGCAGTTGAATGCAGTGACTTCAGAACAATAAGCCTAATGAGTCAGGTAACAAACAATTTACTAAAAGTTATACAGGGAAGGATTCAGAATAAAATCAATACTGAATTAGATGAGCAACAATTTGGATTCAGGAAAATCATTGGGACAAAAGAAGCCATATTCAGCATGAGAACATTGATTGAAAAGTACACAGAAGTAAACAAACCAATATATGCATGCTTCATAGATTACACCAAAGCTTTCGATAGAATACACCATAACCAACTTATAGACTGCCTAAAGGATATAAATCTAGACGACGCAGACATACGACTAATATGTAATTTGTACTGGGAGCAAACAGCAATAATAAGATATAACAAGGAGAATTCTACTCCCATGGACATAAAAAGAGGAGTAAGACAAGGATGCATCCTATCACCAAGCTTGTTCAATCTATACACTGAGCAAGTCTTTAAAAACATCTCAGAGGACCAGGCCTAAACATTAATGGAAAGATAATTAATAACCTAAGATATGCTGATGATACTGTTCTACTATAGTCCGTTCAGAAATTCATAATCACACCTGAATTAGTTTTGCGTGATAACCGCTTGTTATTTTGGTTTCAAATTTTGCATGCAATCTTAGAATATTGATGACGCAAAGATTTTGGTATTTTTTATTCCACAAACACAGAGATTTTGCACATCAGCGAATTCCTATGATCTTTTATGACGATATCACACAAGTTGATTCAAATTTTAGAGTTTACAGTAATCGTGTTAAATTTTCCAGTTTACTGCAATTCTTGTCAGAGGCGTATCTACATAGTGCTTAATTGTGGGTGTTGTTCGTTATGTGTATTTGCAAACATGAATTCAATTGGTTACAATTAGTCTTTTCCTTCGGTCATCATTAGACCCCAGGACGTCCTAACTGCAGCTGGAATTGAATTCATCTTAATTTTAATCATTCCGAATCTGACGATTCCAAGAGGTTGATAATCATTACTGGCTGGATAAATAGTAATCCATCTCGTTTCCAGTACTCATCTTCCACCCGCAGCACATGTTCAACACACTTCTTCCAGAACCGAATGTCTATTTTTGAGAGAGACTCGCGTGTCAGAACTTCAACATCACACATTTTAAACGTCCTGTTCTGTTCTGCAACTTGTCATTTGACGTGAGCCCAGACAAGTTCGATTGGATTAAGGTGCGCATGATATGCAGGGAGTCGAAGAGAGGTGTGGCCGTATTTCTCAATGATTTTGTTAACATGGTACACCTTTTTCTTATTCGTATTCTTCACAAGTTGTAACAATTCGGGTTTTAAATATGTGTCGTCAAATTTGACATTTTCATTCGCAAGCCATGTCCTAATTTGCTCTTTTGTATTTGATGCAGTAGGCGCTTTGTCTTCCTCTGATACGACATTGTGGTATGATGCATTATCCATGACTATGCATGAAGGTCTCTCCAGGATTGGTAAAAGATCGTTTTCCAACCAGTGCCTGAAAATGTTTCCATTCATTTCAGTATGGGGGTGCCTACGTCTGTACTTTTTGATTGGAAAATAAGTCCCGCATCATGGACAAGGCCGTTTTCAGTGCTTCCAGCATGCGTTAATATAATGCGCTGGCCTTTGCTGCTCGGAATTGTTCTTTTGAGTTTGCCATTTACTGACTGCCATTCTTTAGCATAGGTGTGGTGTGCGTTGACCCATGATTCGTCCAAATATACAATATCATACAGTTCACTCCGCCGCTCACGGATCTGTCTCAGGTATTTGCTTCGAGCAATGACCAAGTGTGGTTTCTCACAAATAATATTCCTGCCCCCCAACAGTTTTTCGGAAAGTGAAGCCGGCTCCTCGCACAATCTTCCATAGAGTACTTTTAGAAATGTCAATATTGCAGTCTGCATGCAATTTTAATTTCAAATTCCTGAGAGTAACAAGTACATTATTAGCAAACATTTTCAATATCTCACGTTTTATGACATCCATGTCAAAGCTGTCGACTTTCCTTTTCCTTCCTTGATTGACATGTGTGCACTCTGAGTCTTGTTTAATCCAACGAGAAAATGACGATCTATTAAGAACAAGGGCGAGTTGCGTTCGTCTCTCTGTGTCATGAATATCACAATATAAATGCCCCATCTTGGATTCCCTAAGGAAGTGCTGATATAGTAAAAATGTAACCTTTTGCATAGTTATAAATTTGCATTTCAAACACATTGTAATTTAGATATAAATATTGGTATTTAAAGTCAACAAATTGTCTACTGAGTCTTCACAAAATTAATAAAGATACGCCTTCCCTTCGGTAATTAATGCCAAGGCCGTGGTGCGTCATTTCGTTCAATAACAATTCAGTTTTGTGCACGGGATTTTCCTGAAGTTAGTGTTTCTGTAATAGCCAAACTATTTTATGTGAACGACCGCACCAAATTAATGTATATATCCTAAAATGGTGTCAAATTCGAACAGGGTGAATTTAATATAGCCTAAAGAAGAAAACTTTTAAACTAGATCAAATTTCTCAGAGCAAAAAATATTTCTATAACGTCATCGATGTTCTAAGATTGCATGCAAAATTTGAAACCAAAATTACAAGCGGTTATCACGCAAAACTAATTCAGGTGTAATTATGAATTTCTGAACGGACTATAGCAGAAAATCCTAAAGACCTACAACAATTGCTTAATGTGATAAACGTAACAAGCAAAAAATATGGAATAGGAATGAATATCAAAAAGACTAAAACTATGATCATAAACAAAGAAAATTCTCAAGAGCTACAATTAAATATCACAGTTGAGGGAATACATCTGGAGACAGTCCAGAGCTACAACTACCCGGGACATACTATAGCCAATGATGGAAAATGAAAAATTGAAATAAACAAAAGAATAGGTATGGCAAAAAGTAATGTTAATGCCATGAAAAATATACTAACAACAAACAAATATAAACAGGGCTGAAACTAAGAATGGCAAAATGTTACATCTTCTCAATATTCCTGTATGGTGCAAAAACATGGACATTAGACAAGAAAACAGAACAGAAAATTGAAGCCTTTGAAATGTGGATTTATAGAAGAATAGGTAGAATTGGATGGAAACAAAAGATAACAAACGATGAAGTTTTAAAACAGCTGAAAATAAAATGAGAACTACAAAATACAATTAAGACAAGACAAATGAAATTTTTGGGGCATGTTAAAAGACACAGCAGCCTACTAAAAGTAATATTGGAAGGGAAAATACAAGGTAAAAGAGGTAGACCAAGACTAACGTAGACGAGTAACATCAAAAGATGGACAAGTCAGTCTATGACAGCCTGCAATATCAAAGCAAGAGACAAGGCGGAATGGCGCTCCATGGTAGCCAAGCTTCGATGCGGGGACGGCACTCAATGATGATGAATGTCCATGTTTCCTGCATTAGTTACCGCTGACTCCTCTTTTACCGGACTAATTCAATCGATGGCCCCATCTATTTCAGTGACCCAATTATCTAATTTATTAAAACTCCATTTCTGTTATTGATAGGCAGCCAATTCTGACCTATGGAAGTGAATCATGGAGAATAAACAAGGACATGAAAAGATGATTAGAGGCCACAGGGATGAGATTTCTCAGAAAAATGTTGAAAGTTTCCTGGACAAAAAGACCAATGAGGAAATTCTGAAAGAGGCCTACACAGAAAGGGATCTCCTAAAATGAATCAGAAAAAAAAAACAATCAACATTTTTCAGGCACATCATGAGAATAGAAAAGTTGGAATACTTGGTTACAACTAGCAAAATACAGGGAAAGAGATATCGCGGACGCCAAAGAGAGAAGATACTAGCTAGCTTGGTTTCATGGCATGGAAAACAGCCAACAACAGAAATGATACGATGTACAGTGGATAGAGAATTGTGGCAGGACATGATCGCCTACGGCAACCTGTATGGCACATGATGATAGTAACACTCGGAAGCCCCTCGGCAGGTATCCCTCATCCCCAGTGATATTTCTGCTCCAGGTCCAAGTGACTCCACGTCAAGCTGTTTGAGAAGCCCCCGATATCCAAGACTTCACAGTTGCACGCATGTGTAAGGATTCCCATAAAAGTACATGAATCACGACCCGCAACAAAATCATAACATGTTTATGCTCTCATAAAGCTCAGCTTATAACTGATATTACTCAGCGTATCACTGCCACAGCATGACAACCTTTTAAGCTGCACATAAATTCAACTGCTATAGGAACTAGTCTACCCGTATCGAACAGAACAGAGTTACTAAAGAAGACATCCACACGGGGAGATAAGATACGGCTATCTGGAGAAATGTTGAATGCATTAACTCCCCTGCATGGTTCCGCCATTATTCCTTGTGCATGAGTGGAACTTGTATCTGTAATGATGGAGGTGTGGAGTGTAAGGAGAGAGGTGGGCTGCTTTGTGGTTAGTCCTGGGAGGGGGAGGTAGCCACACTGATTGATTGAGGTTGTGAAGATGGTTGACGATGTGGAGTTGAAATGTCAAGATGTTGATGACAGGTTGTAGATGATCGTTGGATGATGTTAGTTGTGATGAGAGCATTGCTCGAGGGTCTGACGAGGGTTGGTGGTGGTCGAGGGGTTGGGGAGAGAGGGTTGGTAAGTGGGTTTTGTTGTTTTTGAGTGGTTGTTTGGTTGGTATGTGCGTGTGTGTGTTTGAGAGAGAGAGAGAGAGAGAGAGAGAGAGAGAGAGAGAGATTGTTATGTCAGTGTGTGTGTAGATGTTGTAGTGTGAGTGTAATTATTGTGTTAGTGAATGTAAGTGCCATAAGAGGTGTGTGTGTGTGTGTGTTTGTGTGTGTGAAATATGGTGCTATCGTTTGAGTGTGTGATTGTTACTTCAGCGCGCGCGCGCGCGCGTGTGTGTGTGCAGATAGTGTAGTGTGAGCGTGTGCTATGCTGTATGCGGATGTGTATGTGAGTGCTCAAGTAATTAATGGAGACATAGATCGCGAGCAGTTAGGAGTTGCTGAGAAGCTACAATCACAACAATGGAAACAGTTATATGGTTACCATGGCAACAACCAAACGCGTCGCTTCAATAACAACACGATCTAATGCGATTATGTTTATATGATAAGTGTTTGTCTTTATGTCATTAACAATAGGCAACTCATCAGAGTTCAGACAGTGTTCTCATGACTTAGACTGTCCATTGGACACACACAATATCTTCCCATTACTGGGGTATGCAAAAGGGAATTAGAAGACCGGAGAATAAAGGCCGCTAGTCCAATGCTGTCGCCACGAGGTGTTCGGGTCCGAGGTTTTATTTCATTCTCGATAGAGCAAAAACTTTTGACCCTGCCGGGATTTGAACCCGCGTTCTCCGGCTTGGAGCTCGACTAGTGCTCGGTTCTGCCATCCTCTCTCACCCTGTACCGTGGACAATTTAAATGTCCTTATTAGGATTCAATAGACACCGTTGCTCTTTATTCTTCTATTTTAGATGGCTTGATGATATCAACGAGACGATCGTTAGAAATGTTCACATCTTCTCTATTGTATGACGTACATGGTTACTACACATCTTCTCTATTGTATGACGTACATGGTTACTACACATCTTCTCTACTGTATGACGTACATGGTTACTCCACATCTTCTCTACTGTGTGACGTACATGGTTACTACACATCTTCTCTACTGTGTGACGTACATGGTTACTACACATCTTCTCTACTGTGTGACGTACATGGTTATTACACATCTTCTCTACTGTATGACGTACATGGTTATTACACATCTTCTCTACTGTATGACGTACATGGTTATTACACATCTTCTCTACTGTATGACGTACATGGTTATTACACATCGTCTCTACTGTATGACGTACATGGTTACTACACATCTTCTCTACTGTGTGACGTACATCCTTCGTTTACACGTTGATTTCCTTCTTATTCGGACCATCCGATTCTAGAGCGGATTTCTCATTTCAATCCTCTTCTTTGAGGACATTATGTTAACTCTCTAGGCAGGATTGTGTTATACTGAGTGTTAATTATCCGGACATGATTATTTTGTACTGAGTGTTAGTTATCCGGACAGGATTATGGTGTGTTGAGTGTTAACTTAATTGAATACAGGGGAGATGATTTTAACATCAGGACACCAGGAACCAGGAGCACAACATAGCGAAGGGGTAGCTATAATGCTATCAAAGAATGCACAGAAGACACTAATAGAATGGGAGGCAGTGGGACCAAGACTTATGAGAGCAACATTTAAAACAACCAAAAACAAAATAAAATTACACATTATACAATTCTATGCACCAACCAACGATAAAGATGACTCAGTTAAGGATGATTTTTATAAACAGCTACAATGTCAGATGGATGCAAGACGAGCCAAGTATATTATAATAACATCTTGATGGGAGACATAAATGCTGAGGTAGGATCAGACAACAGAGGCTTCGAAGAGATTATGGGAAAACATGGACTTGGAGATATAAACGAGAATGGAGAGATATTTGTGAATTTCTGCGCCTCAATCAAATGAGCCTAGGAGGAACAATATTCCAACATAAAAGAATACACAAAGCTACATGGGTGTCACCAGATCATAGAACGGAAAATCAAATTGATCACATATGTATTAATAATAAGTTTAAGTCATCCTTACAGGATGTAAAAGTATATAGAGGGGCAGATGTAGCTTCTGATCATCATCTTCTGTTAGCCAAACTTAAAATTAAATTAAAAAGGTATACTCCAACGAATAAGGGTAGAAAGTATTTCAATGTAGGGTTTCTTAAAGAACAAGGAATTAAAGATATTCGCAGTCACAATATCAAACAAATACCAAGTCCTCCAACAACTAGAAAATACAATAAATATAGAAGATCATTGGAAACAGGTAAAAAATATATGGAAAGAGACATGCGAAGAAACACTGGGGAAAAGAGAACGCCAGGATAAGGAATTGATGACAGCAGAGACCCTGGATAAAATTAAAGAAAGAAAGAACAAGAAAGCAGACATAAATAAAAGCAAAACAAGAAGTAATAAAGCCAAGACACAGGAAGCTTACACAGAGGTGAACAAAAAAGTGAGAAGATGCATTAAAAGGGATAAGAGGAAATATATAGATGAACTAGCTAAAGAGGCAGATTAAGCAGCAAATAAAGGGAATATGAAAGAACTGTACAACAGCACAAAGAAATTAGGTGGAAAATACAAACAGATCAACGCATCAACGCCTTTATCAAAGACAAGAAAGGAAATCTGCTTAGTAATATAAGGGAACAAATGGAGAGATGGAAAGAGCACTTTGAAGAACTTTTGAACAGACCCGGCTCAAATAATCCTCCAGATATACTACCAGCAGAAGAAGAGTTACATGTTAACTGCGGAAAACCAAGCAAAGAAGAAATAATGAAAGCCATCAAACTATTAAAAGATGGTAAAGCCACAGGACCAGATGAAATTCCTTCGGAAGCCATCAAAGCAGATATTAACACCTCTACTAAGATGTTACATGATCTATTGGATAAAATTTGGGAGAGGGAAGAAATACCTAAAGACTGGAGAGAAGGTTATATGATCAAACTACCAAAGAAAGGAAGTTTACAGGAGTGCACAAATTATAGGGGAATTATGCTACTATCAGTGCCAGGAAAAATATTAGGCAGAATCATTCTGGAGAGACTAAAGGAGGCTATAGAGAAACACTTGAGAGATGAACAAGCAGGTTTTAGGAAGAACAGATCATGTGCTGATCAAATAACTACTCTACGTATAATAGTTGAACAAAGTTTAGAACTAAAATCCCCACTTTATATTGGATTCATAGATTACGAAAAGGCATTTGATAGTTTAGACATAAGAATGCTTTGGAAGTTGCTGAGTCATTACGGAATCCCCATAAAGTTTATTAACCTGATAAAAACAATGTATGAAGGAACAAAATGTAGTGTGGTGCATGAAGGACAGCTTACAGAAGCATTTGAAATAAGAACAGGAGTAAGGCAAGGATGCCTTCTGTCCCCATTTCTCTTTCTACTGGCCATAGATTGGATTATGAAAATAACCCAAAACAACAGAAATGGGATCCAGTGGTCACTGACCAAACATCTTGATGATATGGACTTTGCTGATGACATAGCTCTCCTATCGCACAGCCATCAACAGATGCAGGATACAATGAGTATATTAGATGAGAGATCACAACAGCTAGGACTAAAGATTAATAGAGATAAGACCAACATTATGAGAATTAATGCAGTTGGCAATAACCAAATAAAACTAGGAGAAATACCTCTACTAGACGTACAATCTTACATATATCTGGGCAGTAATATAGATAAAGAGGGAGGAACAGAAAATGATACCAAAATAAGGATATCAAAAGCAAGAGGAGCTTTCATTGCACTGGGAAACATATGGAAATCCAAAGAAATTAGGCTAAATACAAAAATAAAAATTTTCAACTCAAATGTTAAGTCGGTCGTATTATATGGCTGTGAAACATGGAGAATAACAAAATTGACAATCTCGAAGGTACAGACTTTCATTAATGGATGCTTGTGCAGAATAAAGGGATGGAAATGGCAGGACAAAGTCACTAACGTGGAATTATGGGAATGTACCGGTCAAATACCAGTGGATAAAGATATACAGTGAAGACGATGGCGATGGATAGGACACACACTACGGAAGCCAACTGACAGTATTACACAACAGGCCCTTTTTTGGAATCCCCAGGGGAAAAGACAAAGAGGAAGACCAAGGAATTCTTGGAGAAGACAGATCGAAGCAGAGATGAAGATGATGGGGAAGACATGGAATGATCTTAAAAGAATTGCAAAAAACAGAACGACTTGGAAAGTGTTTGTTGAAGACCTATGCTCCACTGGGAGCTAAAAGGTAGAAGAGAGAGAGAGTGTTAACTATCTGGGTAGGATTATGTTGTGTTGAAAGTTAATACCAGGATAAGATTATGCTGCAGAGAGTGTGAGCTCTCTCGGGAGGGTTATGTTTGTACCAAATATAGGAATTTCGGATCCATACTTATTTGCAACAGCTGTGTGTTATCGTCGAGAAAAGATCAACTAATGAATGCGACGTTAAATCTAATAACAGAAGGAGCATAGAAGATGAACAAAGACACAAAGAGCAGACAAAGTAAAAGAATAGCAAGAACAGAAAAAGAAACAAAGAAAGTGATGGGAGAACTGGTGAACGTGAAAACTAAAACTTGAAAAGAAATTAACACGAGACATGAAACGCTGTCATTCTACGGCTAAGCAGGGAGAAGTCGATAGAGAATTAGCTTAGCCGGCTACTTGATGTAGACAGAGGTCGCCTCAGCAACCTCTTCCGGGTCATTACTGTGTCTGCATGGAACCGTTTCTATTGGTTTCTTGTAATCCGTCCACTAGCGGTGTCGCATCTCCCGACACAACAATCACACTGGCCAGAGTTCGCCCCTCAAAGTGTCTCTTTATCTCTCGTTCTTATATCAGCCCTCGCAGCCTGTTTCGCGTTTTTGTTGCTAGCTCCTACAATTAGAGGACTGGTATAAATAATAAATGTATATTCCTGCAACTTGGGAAGACATAGCTGCAGACCACAATCTCTGGAAACACACTCTAAAGGTCCACATCAAACAAGAAGCAGACAGACTTACAGAATAAAGAGAAATACACGGCGAAATTAATGAAAATAAGAAAAATAACGTTTCTAGACGTGCTGAAAAATCCATAGTCAACTATGACTGACGGAGGCTACTAAACATAATGTATTGATTGTACCAGAGTGCAGAAGAAGTGGCAGTCGTCCCAGGACAACATGTGAATGTATGATCAAAGATAAACTACATCTGCAAAGCTCACATAATTGTCTCCAATATTTTCTATGCTTTCCTTGTTTTCACCGATTATTCGAGTATACACGTAACAGCCATAGTAGAGCTCAGCGTGGGGGTGGGGGGGGGCGGATTTGTGTGGCCTAGAGGTAAGTCGTCAGCCTCTTGCAGGAAGGTCTTGCTATCAAATCCCACCACATTAATTTTTCAAACTTGAATCCGTGGTTTCCTTATGGCTTTTTTTGCTTCACCTGGTTTCTGGGAAGTGATGTCACTTCCGGTAGAGAGAGAAGAACAGGTGGTACTGTGTGCACTTGCGCACGTTAAAGATCCCTTAGCGGTTAAAATTCGATAATAGCCAAAAAATGGTCGCTACCTGGGGAAAGAATGTTCATGAAATCTAATCATGCTGAGTACGGATGTATCGGGCTAAAAGACGTAAATATTACGGCTTTGTCGTAAATTAAAGACACAGTGCATCCACGCTGACTTAACGGATGAACAATAAGAGGAAGAGCTTTGCGCCTTAGACTCACAAGGCGACCGTCGTTAGATCTGTACATAGCGTCCACGCAGCGGCCAGGTCAGTACAAGGCCTCGTTCCTTAACGGGAATTTAAGAGAGGTGAGAAGAGTCAGTGTTCTCTGATCTCAGAACTGTATGACGTATACAATTTGTTGCATGAGGAGTCACTCACAAACAGTGATGATTTTGGAGAAGTGGTTTGTGTTTACTGTTGTTGCTGTGGGTGGTTAGTGGGAAATAACCGACGCTGGGAACGGCTACATGTCTGCTCAACATGTGAAACAGGCAGAGGAAGCGAGGGAAAGAGAAGAAGAGAGAAAGGAATTGAGCGAGAAAGATAAGGAGAGAAGGTAAAGGAATAGAGAAAAGAGAGAAGGGAGAGAGAAAAGAGAGAAGCGAGAGAGAGGAATGGTGCGGGAAAGATAGGGAGAGAAGGTAAAGGAAGAGAGAAGAGATAAAGAGGAATGGTGCGAGAAAGATAGGGAGAGAAGGTAAAGGTAGAGAGAAGAGGGAGAGAGAAAAGAGAAAGAGAATAGAAAGAGAGAGGAATGGTGCGAGAAAGATAGGGAGAAAACGTAGCAGAAGAGAGAAGAGAGAAAAGAGAGAGAGAGAGAGGAATGAGCGAGAAAGATAGTGAGAGAAGGTAGGGGAAGACAAGAGAGAGACAGAGGAATGGGGTGAGAAAGATAGGGAGAAAATGTAGGGGAATAGAGAAGAGAGAGAGAAGAGAGAGAAGAGAGAGAGAAGAGAGAGAGAGAGAAAGAGGAATGGAGCGAGAAAGATAGGGAGAAATGGTAGGGGAAGGGAGAAGAGTGAGAGAAGAGAGAGAGAGAGAGAGAGGAATGGAGCGAGAAAGATAGGGAGAGAAGGTAGGGGAAGTGAGAAGAGAGAGAGAAGAGAGAGAGAGAGGAATGGAGCGAGAAAGATAGGGAGAGAAGGTAGGGGAAGTGAGAAGAGAAAGAGAGAAGAGAGAGAGAGGAATGGAGCGAGAAAGATAGGGAGAGAAGGTAGGGGAAGTGAGAAGAAAGAAAGAGGAATGGAGCGAGAAAGATAGGGAGAGAAGGTAGGGGAAGTGAGAAGAGAGAGAGAGAGAAGAGAGAGAGGAATGGAGCGAGAAAGATAGGGAGAGAAGGTAGGGAAGTGAGAAGAGAGAGAGAAGAGCGAGAGATAGAGGAATGGAGCGAGAAAGATAGGGAGAGAAGGTAGGGGAAGTGAGAAGATAGAGAGGATAAAAAGAGAGGAATGAGCGAGAAAGATAGGGAGAGAAGGGAGAAGAAGAGAGAAGAGAGAGAGAGAGAAGAGAGAGGAATGAGCGAGAATGATAGGGAGAAAAGGTAAGGGAAGTGAGAAGAGAGAGGAGAGAGAGAGTGAGAGAAGATAGAAGGTTGGGGAAAAGAGAAGAGAGGGTGAATAGAGTTAAATGGAGTGAGAAAGATAGGGAGAGAAGGTAAAGGAATGAGAAGAGAGAGAGAGGGGGGAAGAGAGAAGAAAGAGAGGAGAAAAAGAGAAAGGAATGGAGCGAGAAAGATAGGGAGAAAACGTAGGGGAAGAGAGAGAAGAGAGAGAGAGAAGAGAGAAAGAGAAGAGAGAGAGAGGGGGAATGGATTGAGAAAGATAGGGAGAAAAGATAGGGGAAGAGATAAGAAAGAAAGAGAGAGAGAAGAGAGAAAGAGGGGGGGGAGAAATGGATTGAGAAAGATAGGGAGCAAAGATAGGGGAAGAGAGAAGAGAGAAAGAGAGAAAGAGATAAAGCGAGAGAGAGGAATGGAGCGAGAAATATAGGGAGAAAAGGTAAGGGAAGAGAGAAGAGAGAGAGAGAGAGAGAAAGAGGAATGGAGCGAGAAAGATAGGAAGAAAAGGTAGGGGAAGAGAGAAGAGAGAGAGAGAAGTGAGAGAGAGAGAGGAATGGAGGGAGAAAGTAAGGGGAGAAGGTAGGAGAAGAGAGAAGAGAGAGAATTGGAGCGAGAAAAATAGGGAGAGAAGGTAGAGGAAAAGAGAAAAATAGGGAGAGAAGGTAGGGGAGAGAGAAAAACAGGGAGAGAAGGTAGGGGAAGAGAGAAAAATAGGGAGAGAAGGTAGGGGAAGAGAGAAAAATAGGGAGAAAAGGTAGGGGAAGAGAGAAAAATAGGGAGAAAAGGTAGGGGAAGAGAGAAAAATAGGGAGAAAAGGTAGGGGAAGAGAGAAAAATAGGGAGAAAAGGTAGGGGAAGAGAGAAAAATAGGGAGAGAAAGTAGGGGAAGAGAGGAAAGGGAGAGTGAGAAATAGAGCGAGAGAGATAGGGAGAGAATGTAGGGGAAGAGAGAAGAGAGAGAAACTGAGAAATGGAGCGAGAAAGAAAGGGAGAGAAGGTAGAGGAAGAGAGAAGAGAGTGAGAGATAAATGGTACGAGAAAGATTGGGAGAGAAAGAGACGGAGGGGGAAAGAGTGAGAGAAAGAGAGGGAGCAAGAGAGATAAATCGGAGGGGGGGGAGATATATAGACAGAGTTATAGCTCTTAGATTAAGTGACGTCATGAGGAAAGCTCCGCGGTGATAGCAATAACCGTGCGCTATCCAGTTATTTGAGTGTATCATTCGTGTATCTTTCGTGTATCTTTTGCGTATCTTTCGTGTATTTTTCGTGTATCTTTTGCGTATCTTTCGTGTATCTTTTGCGTATCTTTCGTGTATCTTTTGCGTATCTTTCGTGTATTTTTCGTGTATCTTTTGTGTATCCTTTTGCGTATCTTTCGTATATCTTTTGTTTATCTATTGTGTAATTATTGTGCATCATTTTTTATTTTTTTGTATCTTTTTTTTCATCTTGTGTGTATCACTTTTTGCATCTATTATGTATCTTTTGTGCATTTTTATTGCATATTCTGTATATTTTTTTCATCTTTTGTGTGTCTTTTGTGCATCTTGTGTGTATCTTGTGTGCATCTTTATTGCATTTTTTTCATCTTTCGTGCATCTTTATTGCATCTTGTGTGTATTATTTTAATCTTTTGTGTTTATTTTGTGAATCTTTTGTGTATCTTTATTGCATCTTTTGTGTATCTTTTGTGTATCTTTTGTGTATCTTTTGTGTATCTTTATTGCATCTTTTGTGTATCTTTATTGCATCTTTTGTGTATCTTTATTTAATCTTTTGTGGACTTCTGTTGTAAAGATGGTGGATCTAGGTTACGTCCTCTCGATCGCTGCAGTAAGTGCATTCGGGGTCCGATTAATTTCGGTTCTCCGTTGCACTTTTCTGCGTTAAAGTCAAAATGATGATCTACTTATTACATCTGCGCCGATAAAGCGAAGTCGTGCGCCAGCAACAGTCCTTTTTTGACAAATCAAGTGTTGTGAATGAGACCTTCCACCATTTAGACTTGTTCTGCGCTTTACGTCACATTGGTGCTATTCATGACCGTTGTTGGAATTCCTTGACGCAAGTTATTTACATGTTACTCATTAAATGTGAAATGCTTCGTCAGCCGCAGTTTTATCTCTTTAGGGAATTTGCACCGTGTTTTGTTCGTCGTAGGCTGCTTTCACTAGAGTAATCAGAAATCTAAAAGGACCAAAATTGTGTGTACTACGTCATCGTAATGGCTCGTATATCCCAAGACCGGCCGTACGATAATCTTACGGTCTGTTGTTTGATGTACGGCAGGGATAATCTGACGGCTAACTGTGTGTTATGTGGTCGGAATTGGGGTAAAAAACGATGGCCTAACATCATCAAGTGCTATACAGTAAAAATAAAAATACGACGATCATCATTTTCAAAATGACGTGAATATCCGGTATATGGTGGATAGGCGGCGGGAACAATTGAAGGCTATGCATGAAAAGTGTTCCTTGTTGCAGTTTCCTCATATTCCAAGTCCGGCTTGTTGCAAGAGCTAATGAGTTAAGTGGTCTGTGCACACCGTGAGCTGTGTGTCTTATAGTCTGTGATACAATAGACCAGTCTGTGATACAATAGACCAGTCTGTGATACAATAGACTACTCTGTGATACAATAGACCCGTCTGTGGTACAATAGACCAGTCTGTGATACAATAGACTAGTCTGTGATACAGTAGATTAGTCTATGATACAATAGATTAGTCTGTGATACAATAGACTAGTCTGTGATACAGTAGATTAGTCTATGATACAATAGATTAGTCTGTGATACAATAGATTAGTATGTGATACAGTAGATTAGTCTATGATACAATAGATTAGTCTGTGATACAATAGATTAGTATGTGATACAATAGACCAGTCTGTGATACAATAGACCAGTCTGTGATACAATAGATTAGTCTGTGATACAATAGATTAGTCTGTGATACAATAGACCAGTCTGTGATACAATAGATTAGTCTGTGATACAATAGACTAGTCTGTGATACACTAGATTAGTCTGTGATACAATAGATTAGTCTGTGATACAATAGACCAGTCTGTGATACAATAGACTAGTCTGTGATACAATAGACCAGTCTGTGATACAATAGACTAGTCTGTGATACACTAGATTAGTCTGTGATACAATAGATTAGTCTGTGATACAATAGACCAGTCTGTGATACAATAGACTAGTCTGTGATACAATAGACCAGTCTGTGATACAATAGACTACTCTGTGATACAATAGACTACTCTGTGATACAATAGACTACTCTGTGATACGATAGGCTACTCTGTGATATAATAGACCAGTCTGTGATACAATAGACCAGTCTGTGATACAATAGGCAACTCTGTGATACAATAGACCAGTCTGTGGTACAATAGACTACTCTGTGATACAATAGACTTGTCTTTGATATAATAGGCTTATTTGTGATACAATAGACTAGTCCGTGATACATTAGACCAGTCTGTGATACAATAGACCAGTCTGTGATACAATAGACTAGTCCGTGATACAATAGACCCGTATGTGATACAATAGACCCGTATATGATACAATAGGCTGACTTGTGACTCGGTTAAGACTCTCCGTCGCTTTGACTGTTTCATAAGCCTTTGTATCTTAGATACAGAAATGCATACATGTATATACACTCTATCTGTTTGTCTGTCTTTCTGTCTGTTTGTTTGTCCGTATGTTTGTCTGTCCAGCTGTCTTTTCAGTTTATTTATCCATCTATCTATTTATCTGGATATCTGCCTGCCTGTCTGTTTGTCGCTCGGTCTTATTGTATGTCTGTCTTGTTAGTTTGTTTATTAGTCTGCCTGTCTGTCTGTCTGCCTGCCTGTTTGTCTTTCTATCTGTCTGTCTATGGTGTCCTGTAACGTAAATCTAGCACCGACACTCTCTACCATTCACGTAATGGAAGCACCTTCCCCACCTCGGGTATCGACCCGCCTTGAACAATAACACAAACACACGTTATCACTTCTCTGCTGTCACAGCGTGCCACGCCCATGCGTGCTCGTGTCGGCGAGAACAGGGCAGGGGGCGGTCAGGGTAGGGAGAGAGTCGTAAGGGGGGGGGTGCTGCTGGTCGGGATGGGGAGGTCTCTCCTATAGCTTGTTGAGAACATGGAGGGAGGGCGGAGGGAGGACTGTTTTATATATAGGGGACTAGAAGGAGGTTTGATAGGACTGTTAGTTAGGGGGAATAGAAGGAGGTTTGGGAGAACTGTCAGGGGGAATAGAATGAGGTTTGGGAGAACTGTCAGGGGGAATAGAATGAGGTTTGGGAGAACTGTCAGTGGGAATAGAATGAGGTTTGGAAGAACTGTCAGGGGAATAGAAGGAGGTTTGGGAGAACTGTCAGGGGGAATAGAAGGAGGTTTGGGAGAACTGTCAGGGGGAATAGAATGAGGTTTGGGAGAACTGTCAGGGGGAATAGAATGAGGTTTGGGAGAACTGTCAGGGGAATAGAAGGAGGTTTGGGAGAACTGTCAGGGGGAATAGAATGAGGTTTGGGAGAACTGTCAGGGGGAATAGAATGAGGTTTGGGAGAACTGTCAGGGGGAATAGAAAGAGGTTTGGGAGAACTGTCAGGGGAATAGAATGAGGTTTGGGAGAACTGTCAGGGGGAATAGAAAGAGGTTTGGGAGAACTGTCAGGGGGAATAGAAAGAGGTTTGGGAGAACTGTCAGGGGGAATATAAGGAGGTTTGGGAGGACTGTCAGTTAGGGAGAATAGAAGGAGATTTGAGAGGACTGTCAGTTAGGGAGAATAGATGGAGGTTTGGAAGGACTGTCAGTTAGGGAGAATAGATGGAGGTTTGGGAGGACTGTCAGTTAGGGAGAATAGATGGAGGTTTGAGAGGATTGTCAGTTAGGGAGAATAGATGGAGGTTTGAGAGGACTGTCAGTTAGGGAGAATAGATGGAGGTTTGAGAGGACTGTCAGTTAGGGAGAATAGATGGAGTTTTGAGAGGATTGTCAGGGGAAATAGAAGGAGGTTTGAGAGGACTGTCAGTTAGGGAGAATAGATGGAGGTTTGAGAGGATTGTCAGTTAGGGAGATTAGATGGAGGTTTGAGAGGACTGTCAGTTAGGGAGAATAGATGGAGGTTTGAGAGGATTGTCAGTTAGGGAGAATAGATGGAGGTTTGAGAGGACTGTCAGTTAGGGAGAATAGATGGAGGTTTGAGAGCACTGTCAGTTAGGGAGAATAGATGGAGGTTTGAGAGGATTGTCAGTTAGGGAGATTAGATGGAGGTTTGAGAGGACTGTCAGTTAGGGAGAATTGATGGAGGTTTGGGAGGACTGTCAATTAGGGAGAATAGATGGAGGTTTGAGAGGACTGTCAGTTAGGGAGAATAGATGGAGGTTTGAGAGGACTGTCAGTTAGGGAGAATAGATGGAGGTTCGAGAGGATTGTCAGTTAGGGAGAATAAATGGAGGTTTGGGAGAACTGTCAGGGGAAATAGAAGGAGGTTTGAGAGGACTGTCAGTTAGGGAGAATAGATGGAGGTTTGAGAGGATTGTCAGTTAGGGAGATTAGATGGAGGTTTGAGAGGACTGTCAGTTAGGGAGAATAGATGGAGGTTTGAGAGGATTGTCAGTTAGGGAGAATAGATGGAGGTTTGAGAGGACTGTCAGTTAGGGAGAATAGATGGAGGTTTGAGAGGACTGTCAGTTAGGGAGAATAGATGGAGGTTTGAGAGGATTGTCAGTTAGGGAGATTAGATGGAGGTTTGAGAGGACTGTCAGTTAGGGAGAATAGATGAAGGTTTGGGAGGACTGCCAATTAGGGAGAATAGATGGAGGTTTGAGAGGACTGTCACTTAGGGAGAATAGATGGAGGTTTGAGAGGACTGTCAGTTAGGGAGAATAGATGGAGGTTTGAGAGGATTGTCAGTTAGGGAGAATAAATGGAGGTTTGGGAGAACTGTCAGGGGAAATAGAAGGAGGTTTGAGAGGACTGTCAGTTAGGGAGAATAGATGGAGGTTTGGGAGGACTGTCAAATTAGGGAGAATAGATGGAGGTTTGAGAGGACTGTCAGTTAGGGAGAATAGATGGAGGTTTGAGAGGACTGTCAGTTAGGGAGAATAGATGGAGGTTTGAGAGGACTGTCAGTTAGGGAGAATAGATGGAGGTTTGAGAGGACTGTCAGTTAGGGAGAATAGATGGAGGTTTGAGAGGATTGTCAGTTAGGGAGATTAGATGGAGGTTTGAGAGGATTGTCAGTTAGGGAGAATAGATGGAGGTTTGAGAGGACTGTCAGTTAGGGAGATTAGATGGAGGTTTGAGAGGATTGTCAGTTAGGGAGAATAGATGGAGGTTTGAGAGGACTGTCAGTTATGGGAATATATGGAGGTTTGGGAGGACTGTCAGTTAGGGGAATAGATGGTGGTCAACAATATTCTGAGAAATCCCATCTCTGTGGCCTGTAATCGTCTTTTCATTTGTTTGTCTACTGTCCATAATTCGCTTCCATAGGCTTGACATAGATTTGTTGCGTAAGATATTTTTTCATTTTCTGAAATGTTATTTTGGCCTGAGCTATTCTACTTTTTACTACTGTGGTACAATTTTCATCTGATGTTATTATTGTGCCTCAGCATTTGAAGCATTGCACTTATTTCAGATTTGTCCTGTTTATTTTTATGCTGCATGATGGTGATGATTGATTCTTCGATATGACATTACTTCTGTTTTCTTACTATTCAGATTGAGACCTTTCTTGTTGCTTTCTTCTACTATTATGTCTATCATTTCTTGTAGTTCATTCTCTGTCTCTGCTATTAAGACTGTGTCATCCGCATATCGTAAATTATTTATGTTGTGACCATTAACGTCAATTCTTTGTTGTCTACTATTGAACTCATAATATGTTCGCTGTAAAGTGAAAACAAATCCTGTGACAGAACTGTTATCAAACACCGATATTATCACACACACGCTATTATCGCACGCTAACAGTTATCACACAGTATTCCATCAGACGTACGCTATTATCACTCACTGTTGTCAATCACTACTTTTATCACACACACTGTTATCACACCTTCTTCTTCTTCTACCTTTCAGCTCCCAGTGGAGCATAGGTCTTCAACAAACACTTTCCAAGTCGTTCTGTTTCTTGCCATTCTTTTAAGATCATTCCATGTCTTCCCCATCATCTTCATCTCTGCTTCGATCTGTCTTCTCCAAGAATTCCTTGGTCTTCCTCTTTGTCTTTTCCCCTGGGGATTCCAAAAAAGGGCCTGTTGTGTAATACTCTCAGTTGGCTTCCGTAGTGTGTGTCCTATCCATCGCCATCGTCTTCGCTGTATCTCTTTATCCACTGGTATTTGACCGGTACATTGCTGTTATCACATACAAGCTGTTATTACTCACTACTTATATCACACACAAGCTGTTGTCACACAAAAGCTGTTATGAAATACACGCTCTTATAACACCCACGCTATTATCACACACTGTTACCACTCACTACTATTTTCACACACTGTTATCACTCACTACTATTTTCACACACTGTTATCACTCACTACTATTATCAAACACTGTTATCACTCACTACTATCATCACACAATGTTATCACTCACTGATATTATCACACACTGTTATCACTCACTACTGTTATCACACAATGTTATCATTCACTGATATTATCACGCACTGTTACCACTCACTACTATTATCACACAATGATATCACTCACTGATATTATCACACACTGTTATCACTCACTACTATTATCACACAATGTTATCACTCACTGATATTATCACACACTGTTATCACTCACTACTATTATCACACAATGTTATCACTCACTGATATTATCACACACTGTTATCACACACTACTATTATCACACACAAGCTATTATCACTCACTGTTATCACTCACTACTATCATCACACACAAGCTGTTGTTACACAAAAGCTGTTATGAAATACACGCTCTTATAACACCCACGCTATTATCACCCACTGTTATCCCTCGCTACTATTATCACATACAAGCTAATATCACCCACTGTTATCACTCACTACTGTTATCACACACAAGCTATTATCACTCACTGTTATCACTCACTACTATCATCATACACAAGCTGTTGTTACACAAAAGCTGTTATGAAATACACGCTCTTATAACACCCACGCTATTATCACACACTGTTATCACTCGCTACTATTATCACACACAAGCTAATATCACCCACTGTTATCACTCGCTACTATTATCAAATACAGGCTGTAGTCACACACACACTACTATTATCACATACACACTTTTGTCGCACACTAAGTAATAACACACCCACGCTATTATCACACACTGTTATCACTCACTACTACTATCACACCCAGGCTATTATCACACACTGTTATCACTCACTACTACTATCACACCCAGGCTATTATCACACACTGTTATCACTCACTACTACTATCACACCCAGGCTATTATCACACACTGTTATCACTCACTACTACTATCACACCCACGCTATTATCACACACTGTTATCACTCACTACTACTATCACACCCACGCTATTATCACACACTGTTATCACTCACTACTACTAACACACCCACGCTATTATCACACACTGTTATCACTCACTACTACTATCACACCCAGGCTATTATCACACACTGTTATCACTCACTACTACTAACACACCCACGCTATTATCACACACTGTTATCACTCACTACTACTAACACACCCACGCTATTATCACACACTGTTATCACTCACTACTACTATCACACCCACGCTATTATCACACACTGTTATCACTCACTACTACTAACACACCCACGCTATTATCACACACTGTTATCACTCACTACTATCACACCCACGCTATTATCACACACTGTTATCACTCACTACTACTAACACACCCACGCTATTATCAAACACTGTTATCACTCACTACTACTAACACACCCACGCTATTATCACACACTGTTATCACTCACTACTACTAACACACCCACGCTATTATCACACACTGTTATCACTCACTACTACTATCACACCCACGCTATTATCACACACTGTTATCACTCTCTACTACTATCACACCCAGGCTATTATCACACGCTGTTATCACACACTACTATTATCACATACACACTTTTGTCACACACTAAGTGTTATCACATTCAAGCTATTATCACGCACACGCTATTCTCACAGACTAACTGGAATCAAATACTAACTGTTATCACACAAACGCTGTTATCACACACTGATTTTATCACATAAAAACTATTATCATACAAACGGTATTATCACACACTTACCATTATGATATTTACAGTGTTATCATACACTGACTGTAATCACACACTAACAGTTATCATACACATGTTATTATCACACACTTACCATTATGATACTTACAATATTATCACACACTGACTGTTATCAAACCCCAACTTTTATCACACACCTGCTATTATCACACACTGTTATCAAATACTATATGTTATCACACACACAAACTATTATCACACACAAACTATTACCACACACATAGCTGTTATCACACACAAACTATTACCACACACACAAACTATTATCACACACATAGCTGTTATCGCACAGAAACTATTATCACACACACACTGTTATCACACACAATGCTGTTATCACACACAAACTGTTATCACACACACAAACTGTTATCACACACAAACTGTTATCAAATACACAAACTGTCATCACACACACACAAACTGTTATCACACACACAAACTGTTATCACAAACACAAACTATTATCAAATACACAAACTGTCATCACACACACACACACACATACTGTTATCACACACGCAAACTGTTATCAAATACACAAACTGTTATCACCCACATTGTGTTATGTTTCAGCTGGCACAACTCTTGCCAATGGAAGAAAACTTTCTACTCCTGTTCCGACGAGAGCACCCCCTGGAGTCCAGCGTGGAGTTCATGAAGGTAGGACCATTTATCACTCAGTCAAACATTCACAGAACTATGAGATCACTTCATCTCTTCATTCTTTCCCCTCATCCAACAATTCAATATTCATTATCTAACAATTCATTCACCCACTGAATTATACAACCATCAGTTATCAATTAACTCACCCATCCATCCATCAGTTATCAATTAACTCACCCATCCATCCATCAGTTATCAATTAACGCACCCATCCATCCATCAGTTATCAATTAACTCACCCACTCATCCATCAGTTATCAATTAACTCACCCATCCATCCATCAGTTATCAATTAACTCACCCACTCATCCATCAGTTATCAATTAACTCACCCATCCATCAGTTATCAATTAACTCACCCATCCATCAGTTATCAATTAACTCACCCATCCATCAGTTATTAATTAACTCACCCATCCATCAGTTATCAATTAACTCAACCATCCATCAGTTATTAATTAACTCACCCATCCATCAGTTATTAATTAACTCACCCATCCATCAGTTATCAATTAACTCACCCATCCATCCGTTATTAATTAACTCACCCATCCATTAGTTATCAATTAAGTCACCCATCCATCAGTTATTAATTAACTCACCCACTCATCCATCAGTTATCAATTAACTCACCCATCCATCAGTTATTAATTAACTCACCCATCCATCAGTTACCAATTAACTAACCCATCCATCAGTTATTAATTAACTCACCCATCCATCCATCAGTTATTAATTAACTCATCCACCCATCCCAAAAAAAACTTCTATTCACTTATTAATTAATTAATTCATTCATTCATCCACTCACTCATTCACTAATTAATTCATTCATTCATTCATCCACTCACTCATTCATTAATTAATTCATTCATTCATCCACTCACTCATTCATCAAGTACTCAGTGATCATACACCCCTTTCCATCTTTTGACCGCAGCGGCGCTGCTATAGTTGCTGGCGCCATGGACAATCAAATTCGGAGCCATTTTTAAGATTGTATAAAATGTTTTCACTTTTTATTTTTTTGGAAGATCCTTTGTGCCGCCCCTAATCACATGGCGCGCCCCGGCAACAGCTCAAGTTGCCAGTGCCTTGAGCCAGCCCTACATCCATCTCTCCAACACTTTATTTGTCTCTGCGTTTCTCAACATGAATCATTCACTAAGCCAAACATCCAACTACGCTTGATTCTTTCCATGCATTCTTACATCCACCATTGTTAGCTGCATCGACAAACATCTTCTACATATCCCACATAAAACCATGCGAGAGTCGCGACAGATCCAAAGTTCTATCTCTCCATCTTAATTATATAAGAGTCGAGACAGATCCAAAGTTCTATCTCTCCATCTTAATTATATGAGAGTCGAGACAGATTCAAAGTTCTATCTCTCCATCTTAATTATATGAGAGTCGAGACTGTTTCAAAGTTCTATCTCTCCATCTTAATTATATGACAGTCGAGACAGATTCAAAGTTCTATATCTCCCTCTTAATTATATAAGAGTCGAGACAGATTCAAAGTTCTATCTCTCCATCTTAATTATATAAGAGTTGAAACAGATTCAAAGTTCTATCTCTCCATCTTAATTATATAAGAGTCGAGACAGATCCAAAGTTCTATCTCTCCATCTTAATTATATGAGAGTCGAGACAGATTCAAAGTTCTATCTCTCCATCTTAATTATATGAGAGTCGAGACTGTTTCAAAGTTCTATCTCTCCATCTTAATTATATGACAGTCGAGACAGATTCAAAGTTCTATATCTCCCTCTTAATTATATGAGAGTCGAGACAGATTCAAAGTTCTATCTCTCTATCTTAATTATATGAGCGTCGGTAGAGATATAAAGTTCTATCTCTCCATCCTAATTGTACGAATATCGAGAGAAATATAAAGATCTATCGCTCTATCATAGTTATACAAGCGTCGAGAGAGATGTTACGATTTATCTCCTATCATAATTGTACGAGTGTCGAGAGAAATATAAAGATCTACCTCTCCATCGTCTGACAGCCTCACCCACAGTCATGTAGACTTTCATTGATCTTGTTCGCTCGCCTCCAGCTCTGCCCCCTTCTCCATTTCTCACTTGCGTCTGATATTCTCTCCAGTGGCACGGGCTACTTCAGACAATCTGACACCTGGTAAGAGTTTAACTCAATAGAAGGTGTCAGACTTCAGTTAGATTGCATGCATTGAAATCTGATTTGTAAAACATTACATCAATTGTTGGATCCCAGGCCGAGCTATGGAGTTCGTGCACCTGGGTCAAGTTATCTTTCGATGTTCTCAGTACTTAGAGAAGATCAAAGCACGTTTGGGTGTGTCCTAACATAATATAACAACATCATCAAGTGCCATGCCTGCTGGCGTAGGTGATCATATCTCTCCACAACTGTCGATCTCGACGGTTATTTATCATTTCTGTTGTTGACCTTCTGCCAAGCCATTCTCTTAAGCTGTGTGGTATCTTTTCTCTTTGCTTTCCTCTATCTCTTCGTCCCTCAATTTTCCCAGTTGTCACAATAGATTCCAGTTTGTCCCTTCTCATTACATGGCCAAAAAATGATGATTGTTTCTTCCTAATATTGGAAATTAGCTCTCTTTTTGCTTTGGCCTCTTTCAGAACATTTTCATTGCTCTTCTTAGCTGTCCATGATACTCTCAACATTCTTCTTTTAAACCACATTTCTACAGCCTCCAGTTATTTTCTTATCTATCGTTCTATTGTCTATGATTCACATCCATATATTAAGACTGGCTCACCATAACATTTAAGAACTCTTTTTCTTGTTTCTATTGTCAAATATGCATAGTATCTTCCTCATTTTATGGAAAGCTGTTTTTGCCTGAATTATTCTGCATCTCACCTTTGTTCTAAATCTACCATCTCAGGTTAACATTGTTCCCATATATTCAAATTCATTTACCTGTTTTAATCTTGTTCCACCTGTCTTTATTGTGCAATGTGGTGATGTCTTTTTCTTTGTTGCTACCATTACTTCTGTCTTTTTGCTATTAAGGCTGAGTCCTTTATTTTTAACATAACATAAACATGACATACGTTGTTGTAACATAACACTATGGAGTAACAACATAACATAACACCATAACATTTTAATATTATAACATACCGTAACATAATGTAACATAACATAGCAACATAACATGAAACATAACAGAACAGCGTAACAATATAGCATAATAACACAACTTATCAAGATGTAATTAATAACCAAACAATTTGATAACTTAGACTTTGCTGATGACATAGCTCTCCTATCACACAGTCATCAACAGATGCAGGATAAAATGAGCATACTTGATCAGACATCACAACATCTAGGACTGAAGATTAATAGAGATACGACCAACATTATGAGAATTAATACAGTTGGCAATAACCAAATAAAACTAGGAAAAATACCTCTACTAGACGTACAATCTTACATATATCTGGGTAGTAATATAGACAAAGAGGGAGAAGCATACCAGAGAATGATAGCAAAATAGGGATAGAAAGAGCAAAAGGAGCCCTTGTTGCAGTAGGAAACATGGAAATCCAGAGAAATTAGGTTAAATACAGAAATAAAAATGTTCACCTCCAATGTTAAGTCAGTCCTATTATATGGCTGTGAAACACGGAGAACAACAAAAATGGCAATCATGAAGATACAGACTTTCATTAATGGATGCTTACGCAGAATAAAAGGATGGAAATGGCAGGACAAAATCACTAACATAGAATTATGGAAATGTACCAGTCAAGTACCAGTTGATAAAAAGAGATATAACAAAGAAAATGGCACTGGATAGGACACACACTGTGGAAGCCAACTGAGAGTATTACACGACATGAACTTTTTTAAAAAATCTCCAGGGGAATAGACAAAGAGAAAAACCACTTTATTCTTGGAGAAGACAGATGGAAGCAGTGATGTTAAAAAAAACATGACAAGAAGCAGAATAGCTTGGAAAGTGTTTGTTGAAGAACTATGCTCCACAGGGAGCTGAACGTATTTGTAGAAGACTTATGCTCTACAGGGAGCTGAAAGTGTTTGTTGAAGACATATGCTCCACAGGGAGCTGAAAGTGTTTGTTGAAGACATATGCTCCACGGGGAGCTGAAAGTTTGTTGAAGACATATGCTCCACAGGGAGCTGAACGTATTTGTAGAAGACTTATGCTCTACAGGGAGCTGAAAGTGTTTGTTGAAGACATATGCTCCACAGGGAGCTGAAAGTGTTTGTTGAAGACATATGCTCCACAGGGAGCTGAAAGTTTGTTGAAGACATATGCTCCACAGGGAGCTGAAAGTGTTTGTTGAAGACCTATGCTTCACAGGGAGTTGAACGTGTTTGTTGAAGACATATGCTCCACGGGGAGCTGAAAGTTTGTTGAAGACATATGCTCCACAGGGAGCTGAAAGTTTGTTGAAGACATATGCTCCACAGGGAGTTGAACGTGTTTGTTGAAGACATATGCTCCACGGGGAGCTGAAAGTTTGTTGAAGACATATGCTCCACAGGGAGTTGAACGTGTTTGTTGAAGACCTATGCTCCACAGGGAGTTGAACGTGTTTGTTGAAGACATATGCTCCACGGGGAGCTGAAAGTTTGTTGAAGACATATGCTCCACAGGGAGTTGAACGTGTTTGTTGAAGACATATGCTCCACATGGAGTTGAACGTGTTTGTTGAAGACATATGCTCCACGGGGAGCTGAAAGTTTGTTGAAGACATATGCTCCACAGGGAGTTGAACGTGTTTGTTGAAGACCTGTGCTCCACAGGGAGCTGAGAGGTAGAAGAACATAACGTAAAATATCGTAGCATAGCAATATAACAATACAGCGTATCATGTCAACATAACTTGATAAAGTAACATATCATAACAATATACCATAATGCAACATAACAAAATAACAATATAATATCATGTAAAATAATATAACATAACATAACATACCATAACAATATAACACAATGTAATATAACATAATAACATAACATAGTGTAACATAACATAACAATATAATATAGTGTAACATAACATTGTGTAAATATGGACAAATCATGTTAATATCTACCTTTATATGAAATAGTAGTAAAGACACTTACGTATGTGTGTGGAAGCTGGAAAACAACAAGAGATATAGAAACAAAGTTGAACGCATTCGAAAATAAATGTCTAAGGAAAATACTTGGTATAGCGTGGAATGAATTCAAAACAAACAAGGAAATTAGAGAAATCGCCAATGAACCACTAATATCTTCAGTAATAAAGAAAAGACGATGGTCTTATGTTGGACATGTGATGAGAATAGATAATAACCGAATAGCAAAGCAAGCCCTCTTGTGGGAAACAACTAGTAAGAGGAAAAGAGGAAGACCCAGAGAGACACTGAGAACATTGATGAGAGAGGCAAAAGCAGCAGGAATCTGCTCCCTCAATGAGATACAGTTCTTGCACAGGGCAGAGACAAATGGCGAGATTTGATAAAATATCTTTAAAAGAATTGAAAACTGCTAGAATAAAAATTTAGATAAGAGGAGTATCGTGGTCTACGCCCTATGGGCCGGCTACGGCTCGAAAGGTCAATAGATAGAAAGATGGCCCGGGGTAAGACTTACTACCCCACCCAAAATAAACGTGCCGCTAGTCACATAACAATATGGTCACTAACAGTGTATCCCACATACGCCTCGCTAGTGGTGGAGGGAACCTACCGTTTCTATAGGCAGCTCAAGATTGGTTCACTCCTCAAGTGACCATTAGGTCCAATACTCTCCAAGCTACATTCTATACAAATGATCACTGTCTAATAACGACATTACACCCACTCGGCATGGTCCCAATGTTTAATGTAAAAATTATATACATCAACCTGATACAACATTCTACATTAATGACCAACATTTATAACAACATTCCATCTACTGTCCAACCACCATAGTTATCCCAACGTTGTGCTACCAATGCCAGACCTGGACCCTAGACGCAATAACAATAAGGAAAATAACCTCTACTGAGATGAAATGTGTTAGACGAATGACAGGAAACAGCCTGAGAGATAAGATCAGAAAAAAAGAACTGAGAAAAAAAACTAGGAATAGCTCCCGGCATAGAATATAAAAAGAAACAACAGATTTAAAAAATGTTTTGGTCACGCGATAGGGTAGAAACAAGCAATACTAAAAAAAGAGAAAACAAGTGGTGTGGTGACAGCTTTACGTGGAAATGGACGAAACAAAAGTCAACGTTTCGGCCAAGAGGCATTCAGCTGGACGAATCTACGATAGGGTAAAAAGATGAAAACACAACACAACGAGCCTTCAGTAAACGTCGCAAGAACACCAGACCCAAAGGTCGAGCACGAAAAAGATGGATTGATGGAATATTAGAAACCTTAGGAAACATAACAGCAGCAGGGAATACAGAAGAGCAAAGGAGCGCAAATTATTCTCCCCTCGACGCTGAAAGGCAAATGAGGAAGGAAAGTAAAATAAGAAGATGAAATCAGCCACCGAATCACTTAAGTTGATCCATAAATCTGCATTTCCACCCAACTACCCATCCATCCATTCGCCCACCGATCCATCAAAAACCCATCTAGCTAAAACCACGCACCTACCCATCCATCCATCCACCCACCCACTCACTCATCCATCCATCCACCCACCCACCCACTCACTCACCCATTCATCAATAAATTCATTAATCCATCCACTAAGCCATCCATTCATTCTTCTACCCACCACCCATTCATACATCCATCAATCCATCAATCCACCAACTATTCATCCATCCACTCACTCATCAACCCAACCATCCATTTATCTATCTGTCCACGCAATCCATACATTAATCGCATGCTTGTATAGTACAATCAACTCATTAATCGCATGCTGGTATAGTACAATCAACTCATTAATCGCATGCTTGTATAGTACAATCAACTCATTAATCGCATGCTTGTATAGTACAATCAACTCATTAGATAGTGTCCATGTTTGACTCACTCACCTTCCTGACGAGAGAGGAAGATCTCCACACAAAACTCCGGCCACGACACCTCTGTAAAGCTGATCCCAGACGTTTTACTACCTGTAAATGTTTGCCCTAGCAGTGGCATACAACCTATCTTATCTATTTTCACTGTTTTGCCAGCTGTGGCCCACGTAGTTCTAGTACTTTGACTTGTAGTGAGTAGGGTCACTAGTACTGAGGTCAGGAGTCACTTGTACTAAGGTAAGGTGCACTAGTACTGTGGTCAGTGGTAACTAGTACTGAGATAAGGGTCTCTAGTACTAAGGTCGGGGTCACTAGTACTGAGATAAGGGTCTCTAGTACTGAGGTCAGTGGTAACAAGTACTGAGATAAGGGTCTCTAGTACTGAGGTCAGGGGTAACTAATAATGAGTTCAGGGGTCAGTAATACGGGTCAGGGGTCACTAGTTTTGAGGTCTGGGGTCACTGGTACTGAGATGAGGATCATTGGTACAGAGATCAGGGGTCACTAGTACTAAGGTTATGGGTCACTGATAATGACGTCAGCAGTCACTAGTACTGAAGTCAGTGGTCACTAGTACTGAGGTCAGGGGCCACAAGTACTGAGGTCAGGGGTCACTAGTTTAAACATGGCCACGCCTCATTCGATTACAAACACACACACAATGGAACAAGCGTACAAACACACACGTATTCCGTTATCTAAGAATATACAAAACTCTAAAAACGTTTAAAACGATCCTACGATCTACTCATCCTTATCCATCCATCCATCCGTCCCCGCACATATACTACCCTCCATAAATCTTCAATCTTTGCCTCTAATGGCAGCCACGAGATCAATGGCACTCTCCAACAAACGCCAGCACTCAGTCAAGCTCGGGCCGCGCACATAATGGCGAATGCTCGTAATATCGCAATTGTCGAATAGCGGATAGGACAACTGGATGAAAGGAATAATTCAAAGGAATAAAGATGTGGAGTACTGTCATTGGATGAGATCACAGGATTCGCTTTGGGAAGAGAAGGAATGGGTTGGGTGGTGAGGCGGGGGAGAATATGTTTCTGGAATATTCTTTTGACATTAAAAGATTTAGATTGAAGTTGACGAGGTTGTAAAGCTGGGGCATGATCGATGTCATGTGAATAGAGTCCTAGAGAATTGTGGGATAGAACAATGAATAATAATCTGAAATACTATTACACGAACAATAAGCACTGTTCTAGATATGGAGCTAGAACAATATGTACTTGATAGACAAACAGTTTGATTCTCTCGTGGGATATCTCATTTATCAGTTAGCCCATCTGATGCTAAAATAGCTGTCTGTATGTTTACGGTTTGTCTAGAGGCACGACCAGGAACATTGTTAACATCAGATGGTAGATGTACAACAGAGGTGAGATGGTAGATGTACAAACAAAGGTGAGATGGTAGATGTACAACAGAGGTGAGATGGTAGATGTACAACAGAGGTGAGATGGTATATGTACAACAGAGGTGAGATGGTGGATGTACAACAGAGGTGAGATTGTGGATGTACAACAGAGGTGAGATGGTAGATGTACAACAGAGGTGAGATGGTAGATGTACAACAGAGGTGAGATGAAGAGTGACTAAGGCAAAAACAGCTTTCCAAAAATGAGGAAGATACTGTGAAATCCATTTTGACAATAGGGACAAGAAAAAGAGCTTTTAAATGTTTTGTAGAACCAGTCTTAACATATGGGTGTGAATCATAGACAATAGGACAAGAAAGTCACTGGAGGCTGCAGAAATGAGGTTTTACAGAATAATGTTGAGAATACCATGGTCAGCTAAGAAGAGTAATGAAAATGTTACCATAGCAAAAATGAGAGATAATATCCAATATTAGGAAGAAACAATCATTATTTTTTGGCCATGTAATGAGAAGGGAACAGCTGGAATATATTGTGACACCTGGGAAAATTGAGGGATGAAGAGATAGAGGGAAGCAAAGAGAAAAGATACCAGACAGCTTAAGAGAATGACTTGGCAGAAGGTAAAGAACAGAAATGATAAATAACTGTCGAGATCGAAAGTTGCGGAGAGAGATAATCACCTACGCCAGCAGGCACGGCACTTGATGATGATGATGATGATGATGATGATGATGATGATGATGATGATGAGAGGTACGACGTCGGCTGTTGGACAAGAAGCTCACGGCTTCAAAACTCACCACATGCTGTTGTCATTTTTCAAAACAAAAAAGGAAAAAAAAACTGACCCGTGGTTTCTTCGCAATGCTACCCTCGCCTGAGCTCGTGGTTAATGAGTCTAGCCCTTCTGGATACTGGCAATAAATATAAAACATCCCGTGTGCAAATGCGCACGTTAGAGAACCCGTCACTTAAGTACAAAAGTGTGGGTCACAAAATGTGGTCGCTGTCTTGGATAAACTGTTGGCTAAAACAATCTACCCACACCGTGGATCACACGCTGTTACGGAGTTCGTGCACGTAGGTCACGATTATCTTGAAATTCTATCGGCATTCTCAAGAGTGATATCGAGGCACCTACGGGTTCGTGCGGTGTGCAGTGATCATGATTCTCTTTCTCTTCCTCTTCTTTCTTTCTCTCTCTCTCTCTCTCTCTCTCTCTCTCTCTCTCTCATATAAAAGTAAAAAGTAAAGTACCCCCGTCACGCCAAGTGGCGTATAGGAAAATATGGTGTTAGTGACCCTATATTTTACAGACCTTCAGCACATGATTTTTGGGGTAATGTGGTCAGTATTACGCCCGTGCTGCTTTACTTTCCCAGAAAAAAATCCGGTACCCATTTAAGGCTGGGTGAACCCGGAAACCGTCGGTTGGGATCGAACATTACCCCTTGTCCTCTGTAGTCCAGTTCACTAACCACTGAGCTATCGCGGCTCCCTCTCTCTCCATACATGCATATATATATATATATATATATATTTTTTTTTTTTCCAAACATATTTTCCCAGCCATAGAATATATAAGGAAACAACAGATAAAATGGTTCGGCCACGTGACAAGGCAGAAAGAACAAAACACAACACAACGAACCTTCAACAAACGTTGTGAGAACAACAGACCCAAGGGTCGACCACGAAAAAGATGGATCGATGGAATATTAGAAGCACTAGGAAACATAACAGCAGCAGAGGCGAACAGAAGAGCAAAAGACCGCAAATTATATCTCCCCTCGACGCTGAAAGGCAGATGAGGAAGGAAAGAAGAAGAAGATATTTTAAAAATATGTATTGCCATGAAATAAGGGTATTATGTTCATATAATGTATAGCAGTAAAACATTTATTATTTATATATTTATTACTCTGAATATTGTGAAATATATGACTCACAAAACGGTGACTCTTTATCATTTTTGGATGTGTCCCCAGACCTGGCGAAGGTATGACGAAGATCACAGTGGGTACATAGAGGGGGACGAGCTGAAGGTATGAAGCTGACTATCCAACTCCACATTCATCAGCTTGCTACATGACACACCTTCTGACTGATCTCTTGACTTATCTTCTAATCTACCAATTTCTCATACTTGTGATTCATAGTCAGATAAGAAGAGTAATGAAAACGTTCTGAAAGAGCAAAAGCAAAGAGAGAGCTAATTTCCAATATTAGGAAGAAACAATCATCATTTGTTGGCCATGTAATGAGAAGGGAACAACTGTAATATATTGTAACTGGGAAAATTCAGGGACGAAGAGGTAGAGAGAAGCAAAGAGAAAAAAAAATAACAGACAACTTAAGAGAATGGCTTGACAGAAGGTCAACAACAGAAATGATAAATGACTGTCGTGATCGAAAGTTGTGGAGAGACATAATCACCTACGCCAGCAGGCATGGCACTTGATGATGATTCATATTTCCTGTTTTGATTTCTGTGTTTCTGACTGTCTGTGCCGTTGTTTGGTTATTTTTCTCTGTTTGCATTTACCATTTCATTTGATTTATTATTTCTGTGTATCAGTGTGTCCTAAATTTATAAATGTGTGTCTTGGTTTGTGTATCAGTCATTATTGGATTTTGTCTTGCCAATGTCTATATATATATATGTCTCTCTTGATTTGTCTTATTCGTGTACTCATATTGAATGGTTTGTTTGTCCCTCCTGCGTAATTGTCTGTGTTGGTTTATCTTGTTTGCGTTAGCGTCTGTCTTAGTTTGTCCTGTCTGTAACACACAAGAAGGATAACAACCGACAGCCACGTCACAAGTCAGGAAAATGGGCAAGCAATAAGATTAGTCTGTATTCCCTGCCAGCCTGATTGTGTCCCTTGATAGGGTTGACTACTACCATTCACATTTATAACTCGTGTGTCCTCTGAACGTCCTCGGGTTATCACATCTTCCTTCTACCCTCGGCCGTCTACCACTCCTGTTCATCGTTGCTTTAGCAAGGAGCCAAGGCACGCCACGTGACTTACAGGGAATATGGTGTTAGCGCCCATATTTGTTATGAACATTCGGCGCGGATTTTTGGGTTAATGTGGTCAGCATTACGCCTGTGCTGCTTTACTTTAAAAAAAAATCCGGTACCCATTTAAAGCTGGGCGAACATGGAAGCCTTAGATCATGATCGAACTCAGCCTCTTGTCTGTAGTAGTGCAGGTCACTAGCCACTGAGCTATCGCGGCTCTTCCCCCCCCCCACCCCCACAACACACTCACGCTTTCTTAAGAGGACCTTACGTTGGTTCGTTTGTGGGTTTTCCCCACTTATGTGAGAGTCACAATCGTCCAAACACAGACCGTGTCTTCTAGGTTATATTAAACCACATCTGCCGCCCAAAACGATAGTGACAACTGTCCCCCCAAATTCTCTAGCTGTGTACACGCCTGTCTCCTGTGAGAAGCTGTTAACAGGAATCTGGCTCGTTTCTTTCTCTGATGCGAGATCACTTTCGACTTTTTAGCTTTTGTTTATCTTCATATTTTACCTGACTGGACGTAAAGTGGCCGTAGATGTGTTATGTCGTAGCTTACAACATATTCGTCTTTAGAGCGACTTTCTGGGCAATACCTTTTCCTCTTCACTTTCTATTCACTAAATCAGATTTTTTTGTTACTAGGAGCACTGCTTGGAAGTGGAGTAGGATCGGTGTTAGCTGTCGCTGCTGATCATAGCGCCAGCAGCCATTAGTTTGTGAGTGCTTCCGGTACAGATGCTGGTGGGAGTCTTGTCAGCTCAAGGAGGCACAAAGCTTTACTTTCTGCCTTTCTGGCACCTTCATCATAGTTCTTGCACTTCTGGCACCTTCATCATAGTTCTTGCCCTTCTGGTACCTTCATCATAGTTCTTGCCCTTCTGGTACCTTCATCATAGTTCTTGCCCTTCTGGCACCTTCATCATAGTTCTTGCCCTTCTGGCACCTTCATCATAGTTCTTGCCCTTCTGGTACCTTCATCATAGTTCTTGCCCTTCTGGCACCTTCATCATAGTTCTTGCCCTTCTGGTACCTTCATCATAGTTCTTGCCCTTCTGGCACCTTCATCATAGTTCTTGCCCTTCTGGCACCTTCATCATAGTTCTTGCCCTTCTGGTACCTTCATCATAGTTCTTGCCCTTCTGGTACCTTCATCATAGTTCTTGCCCTTCTGGTACCTTCATCATAGTTCTTGCACTTCTGGCACCTTCATCATAGTTCTTGCCCTTCTGGTACCTTCATCATAGTTCTTGCCCTTCTGGTACCTTCATCATAGTTCTTGCCCTTCTGGTACCTTCATCATAGTTCTTGCCCTTCTGGTACCTTCATCATAGTTCTTGCCCTTCTGGCACCTTCACAATAGTTCTTGCCCTTCTGGCACCTTCATCATAGTTCTTGCCCTTCTGGCACCTTCACCATAGTTCTTGTCCATCTGGCACCTTCACCATAGTTCTTGCCCTTTGTGTACCTTCATCATAGTTCTTGCCCTTTGTGCACCTTCATCATAGTTCTTGCCCTTTGTGCACCTTCACCATAGTTCTTGCCCTTTGTGCACCTTCATCATAGTTCTTGCCCATCTGGCACCTTCACCATAGTTCTTGCCCTTGTGCACCTTCATCATAGTTCTTGCCCTTTGTGCACCTTCACCATAGTTCTTGCCCTTTGTGCACCTTCATCATAGTTCTTGCCCTTTGTGCACCTTCATCAAAGTTCTTGCCCTTTGTGCACCTTCATCATAGTTCTTGCCCTTCTGGCACCTTCATCATAGTTCTTGCCCTTTGTGCACCTTCATCATAGTTCTTGCCCTTCTGGCACCTTCATCATAGTTCTTGCCCTTCTGGCACCTTCATCATAGTTCTTGCCCTTCTGGCACCTTCATCATAGTTCTTGCCCTTCTGGCACCTTCATCATAGTTCTTGCCCTTCTGGCACCCTCATCATAGTTCTTGCCCTTCTGGCACCTTCATCATAGTTCTTGCCCTTCTGGCACCTTCACCATAGTTCTTGCCCTTCTGGCACCTTCATCATAGTTCTTGCCCTTCTGGCACCTTCATCATAGTTCTTGCCCTTCTGGCACCTTCACCATAGTTCTTGCCCTTCTGGCACCTTCACCATAGTTCTTGTCCTTCTGGCACCTTCATCATAGTTCTTGTCCTTCTGGCACCTTCATCATAGTTCTTGTCCTTCTGGCACCTTCACCATAGTTCTTGCCCTTCTGGCACCTTCACCATAGTTCTTGTCCTTCTGGCACCTTCATCATAGTTCTTGTCCTTCTGGCACCTTCATCATAGTTCTTGCCCTTCTGGCACCTTCATCATAGTTCTTGTCCTTCTGGCACCTTCATCATAGTTCTTGTCCTTCTGGCACCTTCATCATAGTTCTTGTCCTTCTGGCACCTTCACCATAGTTCTTGTCCTTCTGGCACCTTCATCATAGTTTTTGTCCTTCTGGCACCTTCACCATAGTTCTTGCCCTTCTGGCACCTTCACCATAGTTCTTGCCCTTCTGGCACCTTCACCATAGTTCTTGTCCTTCTGGCACCTTCATCATAGTTCTTGTCCTTCTGGCACCTTCACCACAGTTCTTGCCCTTCTGGCACCTTCATCATAGTTCTTGCCCTTCTGGCACCTTCACCATAGTTCTTGCCCTTCTGGCACCTTCACCATAGTTCTTGCCCTTCTGGCACCTTCACCATAGTTCTTGCCCTTTGTGCACCTTCACCATAGTTCTTGCACTTCTGGCACCTTCACCATAGTTCTTGCACTTCTGGCACCTTCATCATAGTTCTTGCACTTCTGGCACCTTCACCATAGTTCTTGTCCATCTGGCACCTTCATCAAAGTTCTTGTCCATCTGGCACCTTCACCATAGTTCTTGTCCATCTGGCACCTTCACCATAGTTCTTGCACTTCTGGCACCTTCACCATAGTTCTTGTCCATCTGGCACCTTCATCAAAGTTCTTGTCCATCTGGCACCTTCACCATAGTTCTTGTCCATCTGGCACCTTCATCATAGTTCTTGAACTTCTGGCACCTTCACCATAGTTCTTGTCCATCTGGCACCTTCACCATAGTTCTTGCCCTTCTGGTACCTTCATCAAAGTTCTTGTCCATCTGGTATCTTCACCATAGTTCTTGCCCTTCTGGCACCTTCATCATAGTTCTTGTCCTTTGTGCACCTTCACCATAGTTCTTGCCCTTCTGGTACCTTCATGAAAGTTCTTGTCCATCTGGTATCTTCACCATAGTTCTTGCCCTTCTGGCACCTTCATCATAGTTCTTGTCCTTTGTGCACCTTCACCATAGTTCTTGCCCTTCTGGTACCTTCATGAAAGTTCTTGTCCATCTGGTATCTTCACCATAGTTCTTGCCCTTCTGGTACCTTCATGAAAGTTCTTGTCCATCTGGTATCTTCACCATAGTTCTTGCCCTTCTGGTACCTTCATCAAAGTTCTTGCCCTTCTTGCACCTTCATCATAGTTCTCGTACTTCTGGAATCTTCATCATAGATCTTGCCCTTTGTGCACCTTCATTATAGTTCTTGCCCTTCTTGCACCTTCATTATAGTTCTTGCCCCATGGCACCTTCATCATAGGTCTTGCCCTTCTGGCACCTTCATCATAGCTCTTGCCCTTCTGACAGACCTAATCCTAGTTCTTGCCTTTCTGGCAGCCTTCATCATAGTTCCTGTCCTTCTGACACCTTCACCATAGTTCTTGCCCTTCTGACAGACTTAATCCTAGCTCTTTCCCTACTGACAACCTTATATCTAGCTTGTGCATTAGGGGCCGCGTTAATCCTAGCTCGTTTACTTGTGGCAGCCTTAATCCTAGTTCTTCCCCCTCTAGCAGACATAACTATAGTCATGTAGCGATGCTGTAATGATCCCTTGATCTTGTACCATTTAGTTCTGTCTTGAGAAGAAGTCCTCATTGTTATATACATTCCAGTACGGTATATAAAGGCACATCACTCTGTCCACGTGAGCAGGCCATTTTTTTCACCTTGACAGGTGTTCATGATTGTGTCTAAGACCACTCTTTCTCGTATTATTGTCCAATCATGTTTGTTGATCAATCAGATGTTGAGTCACCGTCTTGGTCGTAATGATGCTGGTCTCAACGTTTATGTGCATAGCAGTAGGTGATCCCTGAAGAAATAGATGAAGTTGAGATATCAATGTAAAATAAAAACAAGTAAAGAGCCCCGTCGCACAGAATGGGGTATAGGGAATATGGTATTAGTGACCATAATTTTTACAGACCTTCGGCACACGATTATTGGGGTAATGTGGCCCGTGCCGCTTTACTTTCCCAGAAAAAAATCCGGTACGCATTTAAGGATGGGTGAACCCAGAAGCCGTCGTTTAGGATTGAACCTGACCTCTTGTCCTATGTAGCCCAGTTCACTAACCACTGAGCTATTGCAGCTCCCTAACAACATTCTGATTTAGTGTCATATTTAACGACATGGTTTGCTGAAAGGATTCCTTTGAAATGTCAGTACGATCCTCCGGGAAGTTGGAAGGATACAGGACTTCGATAACCATGAGTCCACGTCACTCCTTCTGATGAAAGAGATGGGAGTTAAGATGGGCACAACCAGAAACGAGAAACTTAGTGGCCGTGTAAGAAGACTTATCAACCAACACAGAACTGGAGTCGTCAGTCTCTGGACACTTTGAGACTTGCTGAGAGGGGGGGGGGGGTTGGTGTAAGCACCTATGGACATGTTCGGAGTGCAATGATGATAACCCGCTAATAACTCAATCAGTACAATTTTTTTTTCAACATTTCAGCACTTCCTGAAAGACCTGCTGAAGTCTTTCGAACGGACCGTCAGCGAGGAGCAACTTATCACATACGCCGACACTATGGTAAGTGGGGGTGGGGGGGGGGGGCATGTACTGGTTCTCATGTTTGTTCATTCATTCCCATCGTTTAATATTTATGACTTGAGGGGCACCGCTGCTGCTGACTGAGCTAAGATTGAACCAGTTACAGTCAGCGAAGTGTTGATTACAGCGAGTATTGCACGATTCGAGATGTGGACATTATTATCACTGTTATCATGAAGATTAATATCATCGTCCTCGTCATTATCATTATCAATATATGCAACATTGATAACTTGGTCATTACAACAATCATCATTTTTGTAAATAATCTCTATCATCACCAACACCCAACATCACCAACACACAACATCACAAACACTACCATCACCAACATCCAACATCACCAACACCCAACATCATCAACACCCAACATCACCAACACTACGATCACCAACAACACCCAACATCACCAACACCCAACATCACCAACACTACCATCACCAACACCACCAATACTACCATCACCAACACTACCATTATCACACTCAACATCACCAACACTACCATCATCACAATAAACAACATCAACTCTACCATCATCACAATCAACATCACCAACAACCATTACCACACTCAACATCACCAACACTACCATGAGCACAATCCACATCAACATCACCGACAATACAATCAGCACAATCAACATCAACATCACCATCACTACCATCAGCACAATCAACATCACCATCACTACCACCAGCCCAATCAACATTACCATCACTACCATCAGCACAATCAACATCAACATCACCAACTCTACCATCAGCACAATCAACATCACCATCACTACCACCAGCCCAATCAACATCACCATCACTACCATCAGCACAATCAACATCAACATCACCAACACTACCATCAGCACAATCAACATCACCATCACCATCACTACCACCAGCCCAATCAACATCACCATCACTACCAACAGCACAATCAACATCACCATCACTACCACCAGCCCAATCAACATCACCATCACTACCATCAGCACAATCAACATCAACATCACCAACACGACCATCAGCACAATCAACATCACCATCACCATCACTACCATCAGCCCAATCAACATCACCATCACTACCATCAGCACAATCAACATCACCATCACTACCACCAGCCCAATCAACATCACCATCACTACCATCAGCACAATCAACATCACCATCACCATCACTACCATCAGCCCAATCAACATCACCATCACTACCACCAGCCCAATCAACATCACCATCACTACCACCAGCCCAATCAACATCACCATCACTACCACCAGCCCAATCAACATCACCATCACTACCATCAGCACAATCAACATCACCATCACTACCACCAGCCCAATCAACATCACCATCACTACCACCAGCCCAATCAACATCACCATCACTATCACCAGCCCAATCAACATCACCATCACTACCACCAGCCCAATCAACATCACCATCACTACCACCAGCCCAATCAACATCACCATCACTACCACCAGCCCAATCAACATCACCATCACTACCACCAGCCCAATCAACATCACCATCACTACCATCAGCACAATCAACACCAACATCACCATCACTACCATAAGCACCATCAACACCAACATCACCATCACTACCATCAACACAATCAACATCAACAGCACCATTACTACCATCAGCACAATCAACATCAACAGCACCATTACTACCATCAGCACAACCAACACCAACATCACCATCACTACCATCAGCACAATCAACATCAGCAGCACCATTACTACCATCAGCACAACCAACATCAACATCACCAACACTACCATCAGCACAATCAACATCAACATCACCAACACTACCATCAGCACAATCAACATCAACATCACCAACACTACCATCAGCACAATCAACACCAACATCACCATCACTTCCATCATCACAATCAGCATCAACAGGACCATCACTACCATCAGCACAATCAACATCAACAGCACCATCACTACAATCAGCACAATCAACATCAATAGCACCATCACTACCATCAGCACAATCAACATTAACATCACCAACACTACCATCAGCACAATCAACACCAACATCACCATCACTACCATCATCACAATCAACATCACCAACACTACCATCACCATCACTACCATCACTACACTTAACATCACCAACACAACCATTACCACACTCAACATCACCAACACTACCATCATCACAATCAACATCACTAACACTACCATCAGCACAATCAACATCAACATCACCAACACTACCATCATCATCACTACCATCACCACAATCAACATCACCAACACAACCATTACCAACATTACCATCACCACACTCAACATCACCACACTCAACATTACCACACTCAATATCACCACACTCAACATCACCATTGCCATGATCGTGGTGTAGAAACCTCACCTCGTCCACAGCTACAACTCTTTGACCGCAACAGAGATGGCAAGCTACAACTCAGCGAGATGGCCAAGTATGTTCTGACTATTTAATGACCTTCTGTTTGTCATGTTCTAAACATTAACTTTAGTTTTGAGAAATGTTTTACAAATCCAATATTTTAATGGTATCTTCTTAATGTCCAATTCTTTCCTGATGACCTTAAAATCATATTTCATTTTATGACGTTATTAAAGTCCAATTACTTTTTGCAAAGCTCTTAAAGCTTAATTTGTTTTTGTGATATTCCTCGTGCCAGTATTCCCTGATGTTTTTAAAGTCTACTTTCTTTTTGTGATGTTTATTAGTTCCATTTTCTTTCCGTTTCATCTTCTAAAAGTTGCAGTTCTTTTATTTGTTCTTGAAAATTATTTTATTATATGTAATGTTTCTACAGTATAATATTTTGGTTTCGATGTTCTACAAGTCGATGTACTGTAAGTCGATGTTCTGTAAGTCTATGTTCTGTAAGACGATGTTCTGTAAGTCGATGTTCTGTAAGTCGATGTTCTACAAGTCGATGTTCTGCAAATCGATGCTCTGCAAGTCGATGTTCTGCAAGTCGATGTTCTGCAAGTTGATGTTCTGTAAGTCGATGTTCTGTAAGTCGGTGTTCTGCAAGTCGATGTTCTGCAAGTCGATGTTCTGCAAGTCGATGTTCTGTAAGTCGATGTTCTGCAAGTCGATGTTCTGTAAGTCGATGTTCTGCAAGTCGATGTTCTACAAGTTGATGTTCTACAAGTCGATGTTCTACAAGTCGACGTTCTACAAGTCGATGTTCTGCAAGTCGATGTTCTGCAAATCGACGTTCTACAAGTCGATGTTCTACAAGTTGATGTTCTACAAGTCGATGTTCTGCAAGTCGACGTTCTACAAGTCGATGTTCTACAAGTCGATGTTCTACAAGTCGATGTTCTACAAGTCGATGTTCTACAAGTCGACGTTCTACAAGTCGATGTTCTGCAAGTCGATGTTCTGCAAATCGACGTTCTACAAGTCGATGTTCTACAAGTCGATGTTCTACAAGTCGATGTTCTGCAAATCGACGTTCTACAAGTCGATGTTCTACAAGTTGATGTTCTACAAGTCGACGTTCTACAAGTCGATGTTCTACAAGTCGATGTTCTGCAAATCGACGTTTTGTCTGTTTCGAGAGTTCGTATTCACGAGACTATCCCAACACAACTTATCTCATGTAGGCCATGTATTTGTGTGTTTCTTGAATGGATGTTTTGCTGTTAGCAGCATTCTATTGATAACATTGTTGCTGTTGGTATTCTATGTTGATAATGTACCAGCAGTTGGTATTTCTATGTTGATAATGTACCCGCAGTTGATATTCTTGTGTTGAGACAGTCTTTGCTGTATGGAGGTAAAGAAACTAACGAGACGATTCAGCAATGCGATGTTGAGTTTTCGCTCCCCGAAAAGGGGCGGTAATTAGCGTGGGATTGTTAGTTGATGGACAGAACAGTCAAACTTGCTGCAATAGATCGGTCCACCACAGAGATAAGATCGTGTGTGAGTTTCTTGATTCGGATTATGAAGGAACTAGCGGTAATGGAGGACAGGATGCGCTGGCTCCAAAACACGACAGTGGAAGTGGAGTTTGACGTTGACGTAACGTCACGAGCTGATGCAGCCAGGGTGCCCTTTTACCCATTGATGTGGCGGGTCTTAATGGGTTTTCATGACATTCCCGGCACTTACTGGAGAGGTTGGAGTTCGTCTATTACAGGCTATACTGGGAAATTACTAGTCCAACCCAGGGGTAATGTGGGAGGATAAAGGATAGGTCCTAGAGACATTGACTACATGTGTGTTGAGTGGAGACATTGACTACATGTGTGTTGAGTGGAGACATTGACTACATGTGTGTTGAGTGGAGACATTGACTACATGTGTGTTGAGTGGAGACATTGACTACATGTGTGTTGTGTGGAGACATTGACTACATGTGTGTTGAGTGGAGACATTGACTACATTACATGTGTGTTGAGTGGAGACATTGACTACATGTGTGTTGAGTGGAGACATTGACTACATGTGTGTTGAGTGGAGACATTGACTACATCTGTATTGAGTGGAGACATTGACTACATGTGTGTTGAGTGGAGACATTGACTACATGTGTGTTGAGTGGAGACATTGACTACACGTGTATTGAGTGGAGACATTGACTACATGTGTGTTGAGTGGAGACATTGACTACATGTGTGTTGAGTGGAGACATTGACTACACGTGTGTTGAGTGGAGACATTGACTACATGTGTGTTGAGTGGAGACATTGACTACACGTGTGTTGAGTGGAGACATTGACTACATGTGTGTTGAGTGGAGACATTGACTATATGTGTGTTGAGTGGAGACATTGACTACATGTGTGTTGAGTGGAGACATTGACTACATGTGTGTTGAGTGGAGACATTGACTACATGTGTGTTGAGTGGAGACATTGAAATCTTTGTGTCCACAAGGTTCTTGGATGAATTTCTCGGCTGTGTAATCTTTGAGCCAAGATTTTCTTTTGCTGTTGATATAATTATACAAAACGAGTCATAAATTGAGTCAAATAGAAAAAAGACAAAAGAGGTAGATAGATAGATAGATAGATAGATAGATAGATAGAGAGAGAGAGAGAGAGAGAGAGAGAGAGAACGAGAGAGAAGAAAACAATTGCAAAAATTTAAAGTGCAGAACCTAGATACAACATATGGAGAGAAGAAGAGAGTGAGAGATGGAGATACTATACAAATGGTAAAATAAAGTGAATAAAAGAGAAAGAAAGAGAGAGAGAGAGAGAGAGAAAGAGAGAAGGAAGAAAGATAGAAAAAGACACAATAAAACAATGTAAACAAATGAGGATTGTCGAAACGTTTGTTTTCATGGTTTACTCGACAGACTCCTGCCTGTGAAAGAGAACTTTTTGATGAGACCAATATTTAAGGTAACAACACTACACACCTGGTTTACCTGTCTCATCACCTGTCTGTTTGTCATGTCATCATCTAATATATGTACACTCACATAATCACACACTCACTCACTCACTCATTCCATCGTTTACTTACTCAGCTCACTCATCCATTCAATCGATCATGCACTCTCTCACCCATCCACATACTCCATCCCTCACATACACTATCACTCACTCACTCTTTTGCTCATCCATCCATTCACTCACTCACTCACTCACTCACTCACTCACTCACTCACTCACTCACTCACTCACTCACTCACTCACTCACTCACTCACTCTTTTGCTCATCCATCAATTCACTCACTCCTCACTAACTCACTGAGCAAATCACCAACTCATTCACCCTCTCATTAACTTCTCACTCACCAATTCACTTGATCACTCATTCTATCACTCACCCACTCGCTAGGCTAAACCCAATTTGGAAAGATTAGAACATCACTCTTGCTTCTAAAATCAGGCTGATGTCCTCCCTTGTTATAACAGTGTTTCTATATGCTTGTGAAACATGGACACTTACAGACGAAAATACAAGCAACAGGGGTGAAATGGTTTCATAAGATTGTGAGCATCTCTTACTTAGATCGTATCACAAGTGTAATGAGTTCACCAAATGATAAAACAAGCAATCGGAGTACACGATGATCTTATGAGTTATTTGGTTATGGAAGGCCCCTGTATCACTGCAACCGAATTAAAATCCATAATTACTCAACCGCCCGTGCCAGCGTAATCACGCGAATTAATATCTCATCTCCCAAACAAAGAAAGGTAACTGTAGTCCCCATCGTAGCAGTCTCAGTACACGCTAAAAGACATAAGGCGAAACCGCGCAGAAAATGAACACAGCCAACTGTTCCCTGTCATACGATATCATCATTCACCGTAAACAATTGGAATATCGAAACATGATCAAAACGGATGAGACACACAGCTCACGGTGTGCACAGAACACTTAACTCATTAGCTCTTGTAACAAGCCGGACTTGGAATATGAGGAAACTGCAACAAGGAACACTTTTCATGCATAGCCTTCAATTGTTCCCGCCGCCTATCCACCATATCGATCTTATGAGTTTTGTGAAGGAAGGCAAAATGAAACGGTTGGGCCATGTATTTCGATCGTTTGGCATGGCAAAGAAGATTCTGCATGGAATTAAAGGGATAAAGAAAGAAAGGTGGACAGATAAAGAGATGGAAAGATAACATTAAAGACTGGACAGGACTCGACTTCGTACAGTCTCAAAAATGACCGAAGATAGAGATGTATGGAGAAGGTTGATAAAGTAAGTCAGTGATGTCCCAATAACCTCAGGTTGATGAAGTAAGTCAGTGATGACCCAATGGCCCTCAGGTTGATGAAGTAAGTCAGTGATGCCCCAATAACCCCCATGTTGATGAAGTAAGTCAGTGATGCCCCAATAACCCCCATGTTGATGAAGTAAATCAGTGATGCCCCAATAACCTCCATGTTGATGAAGTAAATCAGTGATGCCCCAATAACCCCCATGTTGATGAAGTAAATCAGTGATGCCCCAATAACCCCCATGTTGATGAAGTAAATCAGTGATGCCCCAATAACCTCAGGTTGATGAAGTAAATCAGTGATGCCCCAATAACCCCCATGTTGATGAAGTAAATCAGTGATGCCCCAATAACCTCAGGTTGATGAAGTAAATCAGTGATGCCCCAATAACCCCCATGTTGATAATGTAAGTCAGTGATGCCCCAATGACCCTCAGGTTGATGAAGTAAATCAGTGATGTCCCAATGGCCCTCAGGTTGATGAAGTAAATCAGTGATGTCCCAATGACCCTCAGGTTGATGAAGTAAATCAGTGATGTCCCAATGGCCCTCAGGTTGATGAAGTAAATCAGTGATGTCCCAATGGCCCTCATGTTGATGAAGTAAATCAGTGATGCCCCAATAACCCCCATGTTGATGAAGTAAGTCAGTGATGCCCCAATGGCCCCCATGTTGATGAAGTAAATCAGTGATGTCCCAATGGCCCCCATGTTGATGAAGTAAATCAGTGATGCCCCAATAACCCCCATGTTGATGAAGTAAATCAGTGATGCCCCAATGGCCCCCATGTTGATGAAGTAAATCAGTGATGTCCCAATGGCCCTCATGTTGATGAAGTAAATCAGTGATGCCCCAATGGCCCTCAGGTTGATGAAGTAAATCAGTGATGCCCCAATGACCCCCATGTTGATGAAGTAAATCAGTGATGCCCCAATAACCCCCATGTTGATGAAGTAAATCAGTGATGCCCCAATAACCACCATGTTGATGAAGTAAATCAGTGATGCCCCAATGGCCCCCATGTTGATGAAGTAAATCTGTGATGTCCCAATGGCCCCCATGTTGATGAAGTAAATCAGTGATGTCCCAATGGCCCTCATGTTGATGAAGTAAATCAGTGATGCCCCAATAACCCCCATGTTGATGAAGTAAATCAGTGATGCCCCAATGGCCCCCATGTTGATGAAGTAAGTCAGTGATGCCCCAATAACCCCCATGTTGATGAAGTAAGTCAGTGATGCCCCAATAACCCCCATGTTGATGAAGTAAGTCAGTGATGCCCCAATAACCCCCATGTTGATGAAGTAAATCAGTGATGCCCCAATAACCCCCATGTTGATGAAGTAAGTCAGTGATGCCCCAATAACCCCCATGTTGATGAAGTAAATCAGTGATGTCCCAATGGCCCCCATGTTGATGAAGTAAATCAGTGATGCCCCAATAACCCCCATGTTGATGAAGTAAATCAGTGATGCCCCAATAACCCCCATGTTGATGAAGTAAGTCAGTGATGCCCCAATAACCCCCATGTTGATGAAGTAAATCAGTGATGTCCCAATGGCCCCCATGTTGATGAAGTAAGTCAGTGATGCCCCAATAACCCCCATGTTGATGAAGTAAGTCAGTGATGTCCCAATAACCCCCATGTTGATGAAGTAAATCAGTGATGCCCCAATAACCCCTATGTTGATGAAGTAAATCAGTGATGCCCCAATAACCCCCATGTTGATGAAGTAAATCAGTGATGCCCCAATAACCCCCATGTTGATGAAGTAAGTCAGTGATGCCCCAATAACCCCCATGTTGATGAAGTAAATCAGTGATGTCCCAATGGTCCCCATGTTGATGAAGTAAATCAGTGATGCCCCAATAACCCCCATGTTGATGAAGTAAATCAGTGATGCCCCAATGGCCCCCATGTTGATGAAGTAAATCAGTGATGCCCCAATGGCCCCCATGTTGATGAAGTAAATCAGTGATGCCCCAATGGCCCTCAGGTTGATGAAGTAAATCAGTGATGCCCCAATGGCCCTCAGGTTGATGAAGTAAATCAGTGATGCCCCAATAACCCCCATGTTGATGAAGTAAATCAGTGATGCCCCAATAACCCCCATGTTGATGAAGTAAATCAGTGATGCCCCAATAACCCCCATGTTGATGAAGTAAATCAGTGATGACCCAATAACCCCCATGTTGATGAAGTAAATCAGTGATGCCCCAATAACCCCAATGTTGATGAAGTAAATCAGTGATGTCCCAATGGCCCCCATGTTGATGAAGTAAATCAGTGTTGCCCCAATGGCCCCCATGTTGATGAAGTAAGTCAGTGATGCCCCATTGACCCTCAGATTGATGAAGTAAGTCAGTGATGCCCCAATGGCCCCCATGTTGATGAAGTAAATCAGTGATGCCCCAATGACCCTCAGATTGATGAAGTAAGTCAGTGATGCCCCAATGGCCCCCATGTTGATGAAGTAAGTCAGTGATGACCCAATGGCCCCCATGTTGATGAAGTAAATCAGTGATGCCCCAATGACCCTCAGATTGATGAAGTAAGTCAGTGATGCCCCAATGGCCCCCATGTTGATGAAGTAAATCAGTGATGCCCCAATAACCCCCATGTTGATGAAGTAAATCAGTGATGCCCCAATAACCCCCATGTTGATGAAGTAAATCAGTGATGCCCCAATGGCCCTCATGTTGATGAAGTAAATCAGTGATGCCCCAATGGCCCTCATGTTGATGAAGTAAATCAGTGATGCCCCAATGGCCCTCATGTTGATGAAGTAAATCAGTGATGCCCCAATGGCCCTCATGTTGATGAAGTAAATCAGTGATGCCCCAATGGCCCTCATGTTGATGAAGTAAATCAGTGATGCCCCAATGGCCCTCATGTTGATGAAGTAAATCAGTGATGCCCCAATGGCCCCCATGTTGATGAAGTAAATCAGTGATGCCCCAATAACCCCCATGTTGATGAAGTAAATCAGTGATGCTCCAATGGCCCTCATGTTGATGAAGTAAATCAGTGATGCCCCAATAACCCCCATGTTGATGAAGTAAATCAGTGATGCCCCAATGGCCCCCATGTTGATGAAGTAAATCAGTGATGCCCCAATAACCCCCATGTTGATGAAGTAAGTCAGTGATGCCCCAATGGCCCCCATGTTAATGAAGTAAATCAGTGATGCCCCAATGGCCCCCATGTTGATGAAGTAAATCAGTGATGCCCCAATGGCCCCCATGTTGATGAAGTAAATCAGTGATGCCCCAATAGCCCCCATGTTGATGAAGTAAATCAGTGATGCCCCAATAACCCCAATGTTGATGAAGTAAGTCAGTGATGCCCCAATGGCCCCCATGTTAATGAAGTAAATCAGTGATGCCCCAATGGCCCCCATGTTGATGAAGTAAATCAGTGATGTCCCAATGGCCCCCATGTTGATGAAGTAAGTCAGTGATGCCCCAATGGCCCCCATGTTGATGAAGTAAGTCAGTGATGTCCCAATGGCCCCCATGTTGATGAAGTAAATCAGTGATGCCCCAATAACCCCCATGTTGATGAAGTAAATCAGTGATGCCCCAATGGCCCCCATGTTGATGAAGTAAATCAGTGATGTCCCAATGGCCCTCATGTTGATGAAGTAAATCAGTGATGCCCCAATGGCCCCCATGTTGATGAAGTAAATCAGTGATGCCCCAATGGCCCCCATGTTAATGAAGTAAATCAGTGATGCCCCAATGGCCCTCATGTTGATGAAGTAAATCAATGATGCCCCAATGGCCCCCATGTTGATGAAGTAAATCAGTGATGCCCCAATAACCCCCATGTTGATGAAGTAAGTCAGTGATGCCCCAATGGCCCCCATGTTGATGAAGTAAATCAGTGATGCCCCAATGGCCCCCATGTTGATGAAGTAAATCAGTGATGCCCCAATAACCTCAGGTTGATGAAGTAAATCAGTGATGCCCCGATGGCCCCCATGTTGATGAAGTAAGTCAGTGATGCCCCAATGGCCCCCATGTTGATGAAGTAAATCAGTGATGCCCCAATGGCCCCCATGTTGATGAAGTAAGTCAGTGATGCCCCGATGGCCCCCATGTTGATGAAGTAAATCAGTGATGCCCCAATGGCCCCCATGTTGATGAAGTAAGTCAGTGATGCCCCAATGGCCCCATGTTGATGAAGTAAGTCAGTGATGTCCCAATGGCCCTCAGGTTGATGAAGTAAGTCAGTGATGTCCCAATGAACCTCAGGTTGATGAAGTAAATCAGTGATGTCCCAATGGCCCCCATGATGATGAAGTAAATCAGTGATGCCCCAATGGCCCCCATGTTGATGAAGTAAGTCAGTGATGCCCCAATGGCCCCCATGTTGATGAAGTAAATCAGTGATGCCCCAATGGCCCCCATGTTGATGAAGTAAGTCAGTGATGCCCCAATGGCCCCCATGTTGATGAAGTAAATCAGTGATGCCCCAATGGCCCCCATGTTGATGAAGTAAATCAGTGATGCCCCAATGGCCCCATGTTGATGAAGTAAATCAGTGATGCCCCAATGGCCCCATGTTGATGAAGTAAATCAGTGATGCCCCAATGGCCCTCATGTTGATGAAGTAAATCAGTGATGCCCCAATGGCCCTCATGTTGATGAAGTAAATCAGTGATGCCCCAATGGCCCCCATGTTGATGAAGTAAATCAGTGATGCCCCAATGGCCCTCATGTTGATGAAGTTAATCAGTGATGCCCCAATGGCCCCCATGTTGATGAAGTAAATCAGTGATGCCCCAATGGCCCCCATGTTGATGAAGTAAATCAGTGATGCCCCAATGGCCCCCATGTTGATGAAGTAAATCAGTGATGCCCCAATGGCCCCCATGTTGATGAAGTAAATCAGTGATGCCCCAATGGCCCCCATGTTGATGAAGTAAATCAGTGATGCCCAATGGCCCCCATGTTGATGAAGTAAATCAGTGATGCCCCAATAACCCCCATGTTGATGAAGTAAGTCAGTGATGCCCCAATAACCCCCATGTTGATGAAGTAAATCAGTGATGTCCCAATAACCCCCATGTTGATAATGTAAGTCAATGATGCCCAAATGACCCTCAGGTTGATGAAGTAAGTCAGTGATGTCCCAAAAACCTCAGGTTGATGAAGTAAGTCAGTGATGTCCCAATGACACTCAGGTTGATGAAGTAAGTCAGTGATGTCCCAATGACCCTCAGGTTGATGAAGTAAGTCAGTGATGTCCCAATAACCTCAGGTTGATGAAGTAAGTCAGTGATGTCCAAATGTCCTCAGGTTGTTGAAGTAAGTCAGTGATGTCCCAATGACACTCAGGTTGATGAAGTAAGTCAGTGATATCCAAATGACCTCAGGTTGATGAAGAAAGTCAGTGATGTCCCAATGACCCTCAGGTTGATGAAGTAAGTCAGTGATGTCCCAATAACCTCAGGTTGATGAAGTAAGTCAGTGATGTCCCAATGACACTCAGGTTGATGAAGTAAGTCAGTGATGTCCCAATAACCTCAGGTTGATGAAGTAAGTCAGTGATGTCCCAATAACCTCAGGTTGATGAAGTAAGTCAGTGATGTCCCAATGACACTCAGGTTGATGAAGTAAGTCAGGGATGTCCAAATGACCTTCAGGTTGATGAAGTAAGTCAGTGATGTCCCAATGACCCTCAGGTTGATGAAGTAAGTCAGTGATGTCCCAATGACACTCAGGTTGATGAAGTAAGTCAGTGATGTCCAAATGACCCTCAGGTTGATGAAGTAAGTCAGTGATGTCCAAATGACCCTCAGGTTGATGAAGTAAGTCAGTGATGTCCAAATGACCCTCAGGTTGATGAAGTAAGTCAGTGATGTCCCAATGACACTCAGGTTGATGAAGTAAGTCAGTGATGTCCCAATGATCCTCCGGTTGATGAAGTAAGTCAGTGATGTCCCAATGACCCTCAGGTTTATGAAGTAAGTCAGTGATGTCCAAATGACCCTCAGGTTGATGAAGTAAGTCAGTGATGTCCCAATGACACTCAGGTTGATGAAGTAAGTCAGTGATGTCCCAATGACACTCAGGTTGATGAAGTAAGTCAGTGATCTCCAAATGACCCACAGGTTGTTGAAGTAAGTCAGAGAGGTCCCAATGGCCCTCAGTCTGATGAAGTAAGTCAGTGATGTCCCAATGACCCTCAGGTTGATGAAGTAAGTCAGTGATGTCCCAATGACCCTCAGTTTGATGAAGTAAGTCAGTGATGACCCAATGACCCCCAGGTTGATGTAGTAAGTCAGTGATGTCCCAATGACCCTCAGCTTGATGTAGTAAGTCAGTGATGTCCCAATGACCCTCAGGTTGATGAAGTAAGTCAGTGATGTCCCAATGACCCTCAGGTTGATGAAGTAAGTCAGTGATGTCCCAATGACCCTCAGTTTGATGAAGTAAGTCAGTGATGACCCAATGACCCCCAGGTTGATGTAGTAAGTCAGTGATGTCCCAATGACCCTCAGGTTGATGAAGTAAGTCAGTGATGTCCCAATGACCCTCAGGATGATGAAGTAAGTCAGTGATGTCCCAATGACCCTCAGGTTGATGAAGTAAGTCAGTGATGTCCCAATGACCCTCAGGTTGATGTAGTAAGTCAGTGATGTCCCAATGACCCTCAGGTTGATGAAGTAAATCAGTGATGTCCCAATGACCCTCAGGTTGATGAAGTAAGTCAGTGATGTCCCAATGACCATCAGGTTGATGAAGTAAGTCAGTGATGTCCCAATGGCCATCAGGTTGATGAAGTAAGTCAGTGATGTCCCAATGAACCTCAGGTTGATGAAGTAAATCAGAGATGTCCCAATGGCCCCCATGATGATGAAGTAAATCAGTGATGCCCCAATGGCCCCCATGTTGATGAAGTAAGTCAGTGATGCCCCAATGGCCCCCATGTTGATGAAGTAAATCAGTGATGCCCCAATGGCCCCCATGTTGATGAAGTAAGTCAGTGATGCCCCAATGGCCCCCATGTTGATGAAGTAAATCAGTGATGCCCCAATGGCCCCCATGTTGATGAAGTAAATCAGTGATGCCCCAATGGCCCCATGTTGATGAAGTAAATCAGTGATGTCCCAATGACCCTCAGGTTGATGAAGTAAATCAGTGATGTCCCAATGGCCCCATGTTGATGAAGTAAGTCAGTGATGCCCCAATGGCCCCCGTGTTGATGAAGTAAATCAGTGATGCCCCAATAACCTCAGGTTGATGAAGTAAATCAGTGATGCCCCGATGGCCCCCATGTTGATGAAGTAAATCAGCGATGCCCCAATGGCCCCCATGTTGATGAAGTAAATCAGTGATGCCCCAATGGCCCCATGTTGATGAAGTAAATCAGTGATGCCCCAATGGCCCCCATGTTGATGAAGTAAGTCAGTGATGCCCCAATAACCCCCATGTTGATGAAGTAAGTCAGTGATGCCCCAATAACCCCCATGTTGATGAAGTAAATCAGTGATGCCCCAATAACCCCCATGTTGATGAAGTAAATCAGTGATGCCCCAATAACCCCCATGTTGATGAAGTAAATCAGTGATGCCCCAATGGCCCCATGTTGATGAAGTAAATCAGTGATGCCCCAATGGCCCTCATGTTGATGAAGTAAATCAGTGATGCCCCAATGGCCCTCATGTTGATGAAGTAAATCAGTGATGCCCCAATGGCCCCCATGTTGATGAAGTAAATCAGTGATGCCCCAATGGCCCTCATGTTGATGAAGTAAATCAGTGATGCCCCAATGGCCCCCATGTTGATGAAGTAAATCAGTGATGCCCCAATGGCCCCCATGTTGATGAAGTAAATCAGTGATGCCCCAATGGCCCCCATGTTGATGAAGTAAATCAGTGATGCCCCAATGGCCCCCATGTTGATGAAGTAAATCAGTGATGCCCCAATGGCCCCCATGTTGATGAAGTAAATCAGTGATGCCCAATGGCCCCCATGTTGATGAAGTAAATCAGTGATGCCCCAATAACCCCCATGTTGATGAAGTAAGTCAGTGATGCCCCAATAACCCCCATGTTGATGAAGTAAATCAGTGATGTCCCAATAACCCCCATGTTGATAATGTAAGTCAATGATGCCCAAATGACCCTCAGGTTGATGAAGTAAGTCAGTGATGTCCCAAAAACCTCAGGTTGATGAAGTAAGTCAGTGATGTCCAAATGACCCTCAGGTTGATGAAGTAAGTCAGTGATGTCCCAATGACACTCAGGTTGATGAAGTAAGTCAGTGATGTCCCAATGATCCTCCGGTTGATGAAGTAAGTCAGTGATGTCCCAATGACCCTCAGGTTTATGAAGTAAGTCAGTGATGTCCAAATGACCCTCAGGTTGATGAAGTAAGTCAGTGATGTCCCAATGACACTCAGGTTGATGAAGTAAGTCAGTGATGTCCCAATGACACTCAGGTTGATGAAGTAAGTCAGTGATCTCCAAATGACCCACAGGTTGTTGAAGTAAGTCAGAGAGGTCCCAATGGCCCTCAGTCTGATGAAGTAAGTCAGTGATGTCCCAATGACCCTCAGGTTGATGAAGTAAGTCAGTGATGTCCCAATGACCCTCAGTTTGATGAAGTAAGTCAGTGATGACCCAATGACCCCCAGGTTGATGTAGTAAGTCAGTGATGTCCCAATGACCCTCAGCTTGATGTAGTAAGTCAGTGATGTCCCAATGACCCTCAGGTTGATGAAGTAAGTCAGTGATGTCCCAATGACCCTCAGGTTGATGAAGTAAGTCAGTGATGTCCCAATGACCCTCAGTTTGATGAAGTAAGTCAGTGATGACCCAATGACCCCCAGGTTGATGTAGTAAGTCAGTGATGTCCCAATGACCCTCAGGTTGATGAAGTAAGTCAGTGATGTCCCAATGACCCTCAGGATGATGAAGTAAGTCAGTGATGTCCCAATGACCCTCAGGTTGATGAAGTAAGTCAGTGATGTCCCAATGACCCTCAGGTTGATGTAGTAAGTCAGTGATGTCCCAATGACCCTCAGGTTGATGAAGTAAATCAGTGATGTCCCAATGACCCTCAGGTTGATGAAGTAAGTCAGTGATGTCCCAATGACCATCAGGTTGATGAAGTAAGTCAGTGATGTCCCAATGACCATCAGGTTGATGAAGTAAGTCAGTGATGTCCCAATGAACCTCAGGTTGATGAAGTAAATCAGAGATGTCCCAATGGCCCCCATGATGATGAAGTAAATCAGTGATGCCCCAATGGCCCCCATGTTGATGAAGTAAGTCAGTGATGCCCCAATGGCCCCCATGTTGATGAAGTAAATCAGTGATGCCCCAATGGCCCCCATGTTGATGAAGTAAGTCAGTGATGCCCCAATGGCTCCCATGTTGATGAAGTAAATCAGTGATGCCCCAATGGCCCCCATGTTGATGAAGTAAATCAGTGATGCCCCAATGGCCCCATGTTGATGAAGTAAATCAGTGATGTCCCAATGACCCTCAGGTTGATGAAGTAAATCAGTGATGTCCCAATGACCCTCAGGTTGATGAAGTAAATCAGTGATGCCCCAATGGCCCCATGTTGATGAAGTAAGTCAGTGATGCCCCAATGGCCCCCGTGTTGATGAAGTAAATCAGTGATGCCCCAATAACCTCAGGTTGATGAAGTAAATCAGTGATGCCCCGATGGCCCCCATGTTGATGAAGTAAATCAGTGATGCCCCAATGGCCCCCATGTTGATGAAGTAAATCAGTGATGCCCCAATGGCCCCCATGTTGATGAAGTAAATCAGTGATGCCCCAATGGCCCCCATGTTGATGAAGTAAGTCAGTGATGCCCCAATAACCCCCATGTTGATGAAGTAAGTCAGTGATGCCCCAATAACCCCCATGTTGATGAAGTAAATCAGTGATGCCCCAATAACCCCCATGTTGATGAAGTAAATCAGTGATGCCCCAATAACCCCCATGTTGATGAAGTAAATCAGTGATGCCCCAATGGCCCCATGTTGATGAAGTAAATCAGTGATGCCCCAATGGCCCTCATGTTGATGAAGTAAATCAGTGATGCCCCAATGGCCCTCATGTTGATGAAGTAAATCAGTGATGCCCCAATGGCCCCCATGTTGATGAAGTAAATCAGTGATGCCCCAATGGCCCTCATGTTGATGAAGTAAATCAGTGATGCCCCAATGGCCCCCATGTTGATGAAGTAAATCAGTGATGCCCCAATGGCCCCCATGTTGATGAAGTAAATCAGTGATGCCCCAATGGCCCCATGTTGATGAAGTAAATCAGTGATGCCCCAATGGCCCCCATGTTGATGAAGTAAATCAGTGATGCCCCAATGGCCCCCATGTTGATGAAGTAAATCAGTGATGCCCAATGGCCCCCATGTTGATGAAGTAAATCAGTGATGCCCCAATAACCCCCATGTTGATGAAGTAAGTCAGTGATGCCCCAATAACCCCCATGTTGATGAAGTAAATCAGTGATGTCCCAATAACCCCCATGTTGATAATGTAAGTCAATGATGCCCAAATGACCCTCAGGTTGATGAAGTAAGTCAGTGATGTCCCAAAAACCTCAGGTTGATGAAGTAAGTCAGTGATGTCCCAATGACACTCAGGTTGATGAAGTAAGACAGTGATGTCCCAATGACCCTCAGGTTGATGAAGTAAGTCAGTGATGTCCCAATAACCTCAGGTTGATGAAGTAAGTCAGTGATGTCCAAATGTCCTCAGGTTGATGAAGTAAGTCAGTGATGTCCCAATGACACTCAGGTTGATGAAGTAAGTCAGTGATATCCAAATGACCTCAGGTTGATGAAGTAAGTCAGTGATGTCCCAATGACCCTCAGGTTGATGAAGTAAGTCAGTGATGTCCCAATAACCTCAGGTTGATGAAGTAAGTCAGTGATGTCCCAATGACACTCAGGTTGATGAAGTAAGTCAGTGATATCCAAATGACCTCAGGTTGATGAAGTAAGTCAGTGATCTCCAAATGACCCACAGGTTGTTGAAGTAAGTCAGAGAGGTCCCAATGGCCCTCAGTCTGATGAAGTAAGTCAGTGATGTCCCAATGACCCTCAGGTTGATGAAGTAAGTCAGTGATGTCCCAATGACCCTCAGTTTGATGAAGTAAGTCAGTGATGACCCAATGACCCCCAGGTTGATGTAGTAAGTCAGTGATGTCCCAATGACCCTCAGCTTGATGTAGTAAGTCAGTGATGTCCCAATGACCCTCAGGTTGATGAAGTAAGTCAGTGATGTCCCAATGACCCTCAGGTTGATGAAGTAAGTCAGTGATGTCCCAATGACCCTCAGTTTGATGAAGTAAGTCAGTGATGACCCAATGACCCCCAGGTTGATGTAGTAAGTCAGTGATGTCCCAATGACCCTCAGGTTGATGAAGTAAGTCAGTGATGTCCCAATGACCCTCAGGATGATGAAGTAAGTCAGTGATGTCCCAATGACCCTCAGGTTGATGAAGTAAGTCAGTGATGTCCCAATGACCCTCAGGTTGATGTAGTAAGTCAGTGATGTCCCAATGACCCTCAGGTTGATGAAGTAAATCAGTGATGTCCCAATGACCCTCAGGTTGATGAAGTAAGTCAGTGATGTCCCAATGACCATCAGGTTGATGAAGTAAGTCAGTGATGTCCCAATGACCATCAGGTTGATGAAGTAAGTCAGTGATGTCCCAATGAACCTCAGGTTGATGAAGTAAATCAGAGATGTCCCAATGGCCCCCATGATGATGAAGTAAATCAGTGATGCCCCAATGGCCCCCATGTTGATGAAGTAAGTCAGTGATGCCCCAATGGCCCCCATGTTGATGAAGTAAATCAGTGATGCCCCAATGGCCCCCATGTTGATGAAGTAAGTCAGTGATGCCCCAATGGCTCCCATGTTGATGAAGTAAATCAGTGATGCCCCAATGGCCCCCATGTTGATGAAGTAAATCAGTGATGCCCCAATGGCCCCATGTTGATGAAGTAAATCAGTGATGTCCCAATGACCCTCAGGTTGATGAAGTAAATCAGTGATGTCCCAATGACCCTCAGGTTGATGAAGTAAATCAGTGATGCCCCAATGGCCCCATGTTGATGAAGTAAGTCAGTGATGCCCCAATGGCCCCCGTGTTGATGAAGTAAATCAGTGATGCCCCAATAACCTCAGGTTGATGAAGTAAATCAGTGATGCCCCGATGGCCCCCATGTTGATGAAGTAAATCAGTGATGCCCCAATGGCCCCCATGTTGATGAAGTAAATCAGTGATGCCCCAATGGCCCCCATGTTGATGAAGTAAATCAGTGATGCCCCAATGGCCCCCATGTTGATGAAGTAAGTCAGTGATGCCCCAATAACCCCCATGTTGATGAAGTAAGTCAGTGATGCCCCAATAACCCCCATGTTGATGAAGTAAATCAGTGATGCCCCAATAACCCCCATGTTGATGAAGTAAATCAGTGATGCCCCAATAACCCCCATGTTGATGAAGTAAATCAGTGATGCCCCAATGGCCCCATGTTGATGAAGTAAATCAGTGATGCCCCAATGGCCCTCATGTTGATGAAGTAAATCAGTGATGCCCCAATGGCCCTCATGTTGATGAAGTAAATCAGTGATGCCCCAATGGCCCCATGTTGATGAAGTAAATCAGTGATGCCCCAATGGCCCTCATGTTGATGAAGTAAATCAGTGATGCCCCAATGGCCCCCATGTTGATGAAGTAAATCAGTGATGCCCCAATGGCCCCATGTTGATGAAGTAAATCAGTGATGCCCCAATGGCCCCCATGTTGATGAAGTAAATCAGTGATGCCCCAATGGCCCCCATGTTGATGAAGTAAATCAGTGATGCCCCAATGGCCCCCATGTTGATGAAGTAAATCAGTGATGCCCAATGGCCCCCATGTTGATGAAGTAAATCAGTGATGCCCCAATAACCCCCATGTTGATGAAGTAAGTCAGTGATGCCCCAATAACCCCCATGTTGATGAAGTAAATCAGTGATGTCCCAATAACCCCCATGTTGATAATGTAAGTCAATGATGCCCAAATGACCCTCAGGTTGATGAAGTAAGTCAGTGATGTCCCAAAAACCTCAGGTTGATGAAGTAAGTCAGTGATGTCCCAATGACACTCAGGTTGATGAAGTAAGTCAGTGATGTCCCAATGACCCTCAGGTTGATGAAGTAAGTCAGTGATGTCCCAATAACCTCAGGTTGATGAAGTAAGTCAGTGATGTCCAAATGTCCTCAGGTTGATGAAGTAAGTCAGTGATGTCCCAATGACACTCAGGTTGATGAAGTAAGTCAGTGATATCCAAATGACCTCAGGTTGATGAAGTAAGTCAGTGATGTCCCAATGACCCTCAGGTTGATGAAGTAAGTCAGTGATGTCCCAATAACCTCAGGTTGATGAAGTAAGTCAGTGATGTCCCAATGACACTCAGGTTGATGAAGTAAGTCAGTGATGTCCCAATGGTTGACACTCAGGTTGATGAAGTAAGTCAGTGATGTCCAAATGACCTCAGGTTGATGAAGTAAGTCAGTGATGTCCAAATGACCCTCAGGTTGATGAAGTAAGTCAGTGATGTCCCAATGACCCTCAGGTTGATGAAGTAAGTCAGTGATGTCCAAATGACCCTCAGGTTGATGAAGTAAGTCAGTGATGTCCAAATGACCCTCAGGTTGATGAAGTAAGTCAGTGATGTCCAAATGACCCTCAGGTTGATGAAGTAAGTCAGTGATGTCCAAATGACCCTCAGGTTGATGAAGTAAGTCAGTGATGTCCCAATGACACTCAGGTTGATGAAGTAAGTCAGTGATGTCCCAATGATCCTCCGGTTGATGAAGTAAGTCAGTGATGTCCCAATGACCCCCAGGTTGATGAAGTAAGTCAGTGATGTCCAAATGACCCTCAGGTTGATGAAGTAAGTCAGTGATGTCCCAATGACACTCAGGTTGATGAAGTAAGTCAGTGATGTCCCAATGACACTCAGGTTGATGAAGTAAGTCAGTGATCTCCAAATGACCCACAGGTTGTTGAAGTAAGTCAGAGAGGTCCCAATGGCCCTCAGTCTGATGAAGTAAGTCAGTGATGTCCCAATGACCCTCAGGTTGATGAAGTAAGTCAGTGATGTCCCAATGACCCTCAGTTTGATGAAGTAAGTCAGTGATGACCCAATGACCCCCAGGTTGATGTAGTAAGTCAGTGATGTCCCAATGACCCTCAGCTTGATGTAGTAAGTCAGTGATGTCCCAATGACCCTCAGGTTGATGAAGTAAGTCAGTGATGTCCCAATGACCCTCAGGTTGATGAAGTAAGTCAGTGATGTCCCAATGACCCTCAGTTTGATGAAGTAAATCAGTGATGCCCCAATGGCCCCCATGTTGATGAAGTAAATCAGTGATGCCCCAATGGCCCCCATGTTGATGAAGTAAATCAGTGATGCCCCAATGGCCCCCATGTTGATGAAGTAAATCAGTGATGCCCCAATGGCCCCCATGTTGATGAAGTAAATCAGTGATGCCCCAATGGCCCCCATGTTGATGAAGTAAATCAGTGATGCCCAATGGCCCCATGTTGATGAAGTAAATCAGTGATGCCCCAATAACCCCCATGTTGATGAAGTAAGTCAGTGATGCCCCAATAACCCCCATGTTGATGAAGTAAATCAGTGATGTCCCAATAACCCCCATGTTGATAATGTAAGTCAATGATGCCCAAATGACCCTCAGGTTGATGAAGTAAGTCAGTGATGTCCCAAAAACCTCAGGTTGATGAAGTAAGTCAGTGATGTCCCAATGACACTCAGGTTGATGAAGTAAGTCAGTGATGTCCCAATGACCCTCAGGTTGATGAAGTAAGTCAGTGATGTCCCAATAACCTCAGGTTGATGAAGTAAGTCAGTGATGTCCAAATGTCCTCAGGTTGATGAAGTAAGTCAGTGATGTCCCAATGACACTCAGGTTGATGAAGTAAGTCAGTGATATCCAAATGACCTCAGGTTGATGAAGTAAGTCAGTGATGTCCCAATGACCCTCAGGTTGATGAAGTAAGTCAGTGATGTCCCAATAACCTCAGGTTGATGAAGTAAGTCAGTGATGTCCCAATGACACTCAGGTTGATGAAGTAAGTCAGTGATGTCCCAATAACCTCAGGTTGATGAAGTAAGTCAGTGATGTCCCAATAACCTCAGGTTGATGAAGTAAGTCAGTGATGTCCCAATGACACTCAGGTTGATGAAGTAAGTCAGGGATGTCCAAATGACCCTCAGGTTGATGAAGTAAGTCAGTGATGTCCAAATGACCCTCAGGTTGATGAAGTAAGTCAGTGATGTCCCAATGACACTCAGGTTGATGAAGTAAGTCAGTGATGTCCCAATGATCCTCCGGTTGATGAAGTAAGTCAGTGATGTCCCAATGACCCCCAGGTTGATGAAGTAAGTCAGTGATGTCCAAATGACCCTCAGGTTGATGAAGTAAGTCAGTGATGTCCCAATGACACTCAGGTTGATGAAGTAAGTCAGTGATGTCCCAATGACACTCAGGTTGATGAAGTAAGTCAGTGATCTCCAAATGACCCACAGGTTGTTGAAGTAAGTCAGAGAGGTCCCAATGGCCCTCAGTCTGATGAAGTAAGTCAGTGATGTCCCAATGACCCTCAGGTTGATGAAGTAAGTCAGTGATGTCCCAATGACCCTCAGTTTGATGAAGTAAGTCAGTGATGACCCAATGACCCCCAGGTTGATGTAGTAAGTCAGTGATGTCCCAATGACCCTCAGCTTGATGTAGTAAGTCAGTGATGTCCCAATGACCCTCAGGTTGATGAAGTAAGTCAGTGATGTCCCAATGACCCTCAGGTTGATGAAGTAAGTCAGTGATGTCCCAATGACCCTCAGTTTGATGAAGTAAGTCAGTGATGACCCAATGACCCCCAGGTTGATGTAGTAAGTCAGTGATGTCCCAATGACCCTCAGGTTGATGAAGTAAGTCAGTGATGTCCCAATGACCCTCAGGATGATGAAGTAAGTCAGTGATGTCCCAATGACCCTCAGGTTGATGAAGTAAGTCAGTGATGTCCCAATGACCCTCAGGTTGATGTAGTAAGTCAGTGATGTCCCAATGACCCTCAGGTTGATGAAGTAAATCAGTGATGTCCCAATGACCCTCAGGTTGATGAAGTAAGTCAGTGATGTCCCAATGACCATCAGGTTGATGAAGTAAGTCAGTGATGTCCCAATGACCATCAGGTTGATGAAGTAAGTCAGTGATGTCCCAATGACCCTCAGGTTGATGAAGTAAGTCAGTGATGTCCCAATGACCATCAGGTTGATGAAGTAAGTCAGTGATGTCCCAATGACCATCAGTTTGATGAAGTAAGTCAGTGATGTCCCAATGACCATCAGTTTGATGAAGTAAGTCAGTGATGTCCCAATGACCCCCAGGTTGATGTAGTAAGTCAGTGCTGCCCTAATGACCCTCAGGTTGATTAAGTAAGTCAGTGATGTCCCAATGACTCCCGTTTGATGAAGTAAGTCAGTGATGTCCCAATGATCCCCATGTTGATGAAATCTGTCAGTGATGCCTAAATGACCTCCCCTCCTAGGTTAATGAATCAGTGATGCCGCAACAACTATCCAGGTTAATAATCAAAGGTCAGCTATGAGTCATTGATCACTTTCAGTTCAGGTGCTGGAGGACATCTGGGATTGGCTCAGTATCCGAAGTAAACGTTAAGATACCGTCGGAAATGGAAAATAACAATACAAAAAATATTATTCCTTCTGTATCTATTCCCACAATTTATATCAACCTAGATCTATTCCCACGATTTGTCAACCTTGATTTATTCCCACAATTTATATCAGCCTTGATCTATTCACACAATTTATATTAGCCTTGATATATTCCCACATTTTGTATCAACCTTGATCTAATCCCACAATTTATATCAGCCTTGATCTATTCCCACAGTTTATATTAACCTTGATCTATTCCCACAGTTTATGTCAACCTTGATCTATTCCCACAATTTATATCAACCTTGATTTATTCCCACAATTTATATCAACCTTTATCTATTTCAACAATTTATATCAACCTTGATCTAATCCCACATTTTATATAAACTTTTAACTATCTCCACAATATATATTAGGCTTGAGCTATTCACACAATTTATATCAGCCTTTATCTATTCCCACAATTTACATTAGCCTTGATCTATTCCCACATTTTATATAAACCTTGATCTATTCCCCACAATTTATATCAGTCTTGATATATTCCCACAATTTATATCAACCTTTAACTATTCCCACAATTTATATCAACACTGATCTATTCCCACAATTTATATCAACCTTGATCTATCCCCACAATTTATGTCAGACTTGATCTATTCCCACAATTTATATGAACCTTGATCTATTTCCACAATTTATATCAATCTGTATCTATTCCCACAATTTATGTTATCCTGGATCTACTCCCACAATTTATATTAGCTTTGATCAATTCCCACAATTTTAGCCAGTATATATTCTCACAATTTTACATTAGCCTTGATTTATTTATACAATTTTTATCAGTTTTGATCTGTTCCAACAATTTATATCAGCCTTGATCTATTCCAACAATTTATATCATCCTGGATCTATTCCCACAATTGTCGTGAGCCAATACCCACCCCAACATTTGTCCTCGCCCCTGACTGATCGACCGACCGACTGACGCGTCCACAAAACAAAACGTCTGACTCCAGGACCAAAACCCTCACGTGACGTGGATATAATCATTTCACCAAATGTTTAATCTGACCCCGTTAGCTAGCACGCATCACTGGCCACCCATAAGGTAGCAACTCATACCAACGTCTCCAAACGAGACATGTCATAGACTCAACAATTGATCGTGTCTGCCCTAACTTTGCTCCACTTGACTAGTACGAAAGCTTTGGTCTCTGTGCTCCACCCTCTCAGAACTTTTGTGGTAAATTGATTCCGATGTTTAGTCCTTGAATTGTGGCCCTTGAATTGTGGCCCTTGAATTGTGGTTCTTTAATTGTAACCCTTGAATTGTTGTCGTGAGATTAGCGTTAGTTGACTGGCAACACTTTCTCTTTATAAAAGGTCTAATGATCTACGAACTAACAGCTTATACTTTTTACAGTAGTTCTATGATTTAATTAAACTGACAACCCTAGATCTAGATGATCTCAACAAACTGACAACCCTAGATCTAGATGATCTCAACAAACTGACAACCCTAGACCTAGATGATCTCAACAAACTGACAACCCTAGATCTAGATGATCTCAACAAACTGACAACCCTAGATCTAGATGATCTCAACAAACTGACAACCCTAGATCAAGATGATCTCAACAAACTGACAAACCTAGATCTAGATGATCTCAACAAACTGACAAACCTAGATCTAAATGATAAAAAAAAACTGACAAACCTAGATCTAGATGATTTCAATAAACTGACAACCCTAGATCTAGATGATTTCAATAAATTGACAACCCTAGATCTAAATGATTTCAACAAACTGACAACCCTAGATCTAGATGATCTCAACAAACTGACAACCCTAGACCTAGATGATCTCAACAAACTGACAACCCTAGATCTAGATGATCTCAACAAACTGACAACCCTAGATCTAGATGATCTCAACAAACTGACAACCCTAGATCAAGATGATCTCAACAAACTGACAAACCTAGATCTAGATGATCTCAACAAACTGACAAACCTAGATCTAAATGATAAAAAAAAAACTGACAAACCTAGATCTAGATGATTTCAATAAACTGACAACCCTAGATCTAGATGATTTCAATAAATTGACAACCCTAGATCTAAATGATTTCAACAAACTGACAACCCTAGATCTAAATGATTTCAACAAACTGACAACCCTAGATCTAAATGATCTAAATAAACTGACAACCTTAGATCTAAATGACCTCAACAAACTGACAACCCTAGATCTAAATGATCTCAATAAACTGACAACCCTAGATCTAAATGATTTCAACAAACTGACAACCCTAGATCTGAATGATCTCAATAAACTGACAACCCTAGATCTAGATGATTTCAATATACTGACAACCCTAGATCTAGATGATTTCAATAAACGGACAACCCTAGATCTAAATGATCTCAACAAACTGACAACCCTAGATCTAAATGATTTCAATAAACTGACAACCCTAGATCTAAATGATCTCAATAAACTGACAACCCTAGATCTAAACGATCTCAATAAACTGACAACCCTGGATCTAAATGATCTCAATAAACTGACAACCCTAGATCTAAACGATCTCAATAAACTGACAACCCTAGATCTAAATGATCTCAATAAACTGACAACCCTGGATCTAAATGATCTCAATAAACTGACAACCCTAGATCTAAATGATCTCAATAAACTGACAACCCTAGATCTAAATGATCTCAATAAACTGACAACCCTAGATCTAAATGATCTCAATAAACTGACAACCCTAGATCTAAATGATCTCAATAAACTGACAACCCTAGATCTGAATGATTTCAATAAACTGACAACCCTGGATCTAAATGATCTCAGTAAACTGACAACCCTAGATCTAAATGATCTCAATAAACTGACAACCATAGATCTAAATGATCTCAATAAAATGACAACCCTAGATCTGAATGATCTCAATAAACTGACAACCCTAGATCTAAATGATAATAAACTGACCACCATGGATCTAAATGATCTCAATAAAAGGACAACATTAGATCTGAATGATCTCAATAAACTGACAACCCTAGATCTAAATGATCTCAACAAACTGACAACCCTAGATCTAAATGATCTCAACAAACTGACAACCCTAGATCTGAATGATCTCAATAAACTGACAACCCTAGATCTAAATGATCTCAATAAACTGACAAACCTAGATCTAAATGATTTCAACATACTGACAACCCTAGATCTAAATGATTTCAACAAACTGACAACCGTAGATCTAAATGATCTCAATAAACTGACAACCCTAGATCTAAGTGATTTCAACAAACTGACAACCCTAGATCTAAATGATTTCAACAAACTGACAACCCTAGATCTAAATGATCTAAATAAACTGACAACCTTAGATCTAAATGACCTCAACAAACTGACAACCCTAGATCTAAATGATCTCAATAAACTGACAACCCTAGATCTAAATGATTTCAACAAACTGACAACCCTAGATCTGAATGATCTCAATAAACTGACAACCCTAGATCTAAATGATTTCAATAAATTGACAACCATAGATCTAGATGATTTCAATATACTTACAACCCTAGATCTAGATGATTTCTAAAAACTGACAACCCTAGATCTAGATGATCTCAACAAACTGACAACCCTAGACCTAGATGATCTCAACAAACTGACAACCCTAGATCTAGATGATCTCAACAAACTGACAACCCTAGATCTAGATGATCTCAACAAACTGACAACCCTAGATCAAGATGATCTCAACAAACTGACAAACCTAGATCTAGATGATCTCAACAAACTGACAAACCTAGATCTAAATGATAAAAAAAAAACTGACAAACCTAGATCTAGATGATTTCAATAAACTGACAACCCTAGATCTAGAGGATTTCAATAAATTGACAACCCTAGATCTAAATGATTTCAACAAACTGACAACCCTAGATCTAGATGATTAAAAAAAATTGACAACCCTAGAACTAAATGATTTCAATAAACTGACAACCCTAGATCTAGATGATTTCAATAAACGGACAACCCTAGATCTAAATGATCTCAACAAACTGACAACCCTAGATCTAAATGATTTCAATAAACTGACAACCCTAGATCTAAATGATCTCAATAAACTGACAACCCTAGATCTAAACGATCTCAATAAACTGACAACCCTGGATCTAAATGATCTCAATAAACTGACAACCCTAGATCTAAACGATCTCAATAAACTGACAACCCTAGATCTAAATGATCTCAATAAACTGACAACCCTGGATCTAAATGATCTCAATAAACTGACAACCCTAGATCTAAATGATCTCAATAAACTGACAACCCTGGATCTAAATGATCTCAATAAACTGACAACCCTAGATCTAAATGATCTCAATAAACTGACAACCCTAGATCTAAATGATCTCAATAAACTGACAACCCTAGATCTGAATGATTTCAATAAACTGACAACCCTGGATCTAAATGATCTCAGTAAACTGACAACCCTAGATCTAAATGATCTCAATAAACTGACAACCATAGATCTAAATGATCTCAATAAAATAACAACCCTAGATCTGAATGATCTCAATAAACTGACAACCCTAGATCTAAATGATAATAAACTGACCACCATGGATCTAAATGATCTCAATAAAAGGACAACATTAGATCTGAATGATCTCAATAAACTGATAACCCTAGATCTAAATGATCTCAACAAACTGACAACCCTAGATCTAAATGATCTCAATAAACTGACAACCCTAGATCTAAATGATTTCAACAAACTGACAACCCTAGATCTGAATGATCTCAATAAACTGACAACCCTAGATCTAAATGATCTCAATAAACTGACAAACCTAGATCTAAATGATTTCAACAAACTGACAACCCTAGATCTAAATGATTTCAACAAACTGACAACCGTAGATCTAAATGATCTCAATAAACTGACAACCCTAGATCTAAGTGATTTCAACAAACTGACAACCCTAGATCTAAATGATTTCAACAAACTGACAACCCTAGATCTAAATGATCTAAATAAACTGACAACCTTAGATCTAAATGACCTCAACAAACTGACAACCCTAGATCTAAATGATCTCAATAAACTGACAACCCTAGATCTAAATGATTTCAACAAACTGACAACCCTAGATCTGAATGATCTCAATAAACTGACAACCCTAGATCTAAATGATTTCAATAAATTGACAACCATAGATCTAGATGATTTCAATATACTTACAACCCTAGATCTAGATGATTTCTAAAAACTGACAACCCTAGATCTAAATGATCTCAATAAACTGACAACCCTAGTTCTAAATGATCTCAATAAACTGACAACCCTAGATCTAAATGATTTCAACAAACTGACAACCCTAGATCTAAATGATCTCAATAAACTGACAACCCTAGATCTAAGTGATTTCAACAAACTGACAACCCTAGATCTAAATGATTTCAACAAACTGACAACCCTAGATCTAAATGATCTAAATAAACTAACAACCCTAGATCTAAATGATTTCAACAAACTGACAACCCTAGATCTGAATCATCTCAATAAACTGACAACCCTAGATCTAAATGATCTCAATAAACTGACAACCCTAGATCTAAATGATCTCAATAAACTGACAACGCTAGATCTAAATGATCTCAATAAACTGACAACCCTAGATCTAAATGATCTCAATAAACTGACAACCCTGCATCTAAATGATCTCAATAAACTGACAACCCTGTATCTAAATGATCTCAATAAACTGACAACCCTGCATCTAAATGATCTCAATAAACTGACAACCCTAGATCCAAATGATCTCAATAAACTGACAACCCTCGTTCAAAATGATCTCAATAAACTGACAACCCTAGATCTAAATGATCTCAATAAACTGACAAACCTGCATCTAAATGATCTCAATAAACTGACAACCCTGCATCTAAATGATCTCAATAAACTGACAACCCTGCATCTAAATGATCTCAATAAACTGACAACCCTGCATCTAAATGATCTCAATAAACTGACAACCCTGCATCTAAATGATCCCAACAAACTGACAACCCTGCATCTAAATGATCTCAATAAACTGACAACCCTGCATCTAAATGATCTCAATAAACTGACAACCCTAGATCTAAATGATCTCAATAAACTGACAACCCTAGAACTAAATGATTTCAACAAACTGACAACCCTAGATCTAGATGATTTCAATAAACGGACAACCCTAGATCTAAATAATCTCAACAAACTGACAACCCTAGATCTAAATGATTTCAATAAACTGACAACCCTAGATCTAAATGATCTCAATAAACTGACAACCCTAGATCTAAACGATCTCAATAAACTGACAACCCTGGATCTAAATGATCTCAACAAACTGACAACCCTAGATCTAAACGATCTCAATAAACTGGCAACCCTAGATCTAAATGATCTCAATAAACTGACAACCCCTGATCTAAATGATCTCAATAAACTGACAACACTAGATCTAAATGATCTCAATAAACTGAGAACCCTGGATCTAAATGATCTCAATAAACTGACAACCCTAGATCTAAATGATCTCAATAAACTGACAACCCTAGATCTAAATGATCTCAATAAACTGACAACCCTAGATCTGAATGATCTCAATAAACTGACAACCCTGGATCTAAATGATCTCAGTAAACTGACAACCCTAGATCTAAATGATCTCAATAAACTGACAACCCTAGATCTAAATGATCTCAATAAACTGACAACCCTAGATCTGAATGATCTCAATAAACTGACAACCCTAGATCTAAATGATAATAAACTGACCACCATGGATCTAAATGATCTCAATAAACTGACAACCCTAGATCTGAATGATCTCAATAAACTGACAACCCTAGATCTAAATGATCTCAACAAACTGACAACCCTAGATCTAAATGATCTCAATAAACTGACAACCCTAGATCTAAATGATTTCAACAAACTGACAACCCTAAATCTGAATGATCTCAATAAACTGACAACCGTAGATCTAAATGATCTCAATAAACTGACAACCCTGCATCTAAATGATCTCAATAAACTGACAACCCTGCATCTAAATGATCTCAATAAACTAACAACCCTGCATCTAAATGATCTCAATAAACTGACAACCCTAGATCCAAATGATCTCAATAAACTTACAACCCTGGATCCAAATGATCTCAATAAACTGACAACCCTAGATCTAAATGATCTCAATAAACTGACAACCCTGCATCCAAATGATCTCAATAAACTTACAACCCTGGATCCAAATGATCTCAATAAACTGACAACCCTAGATCTAAATGATCTCAATAAACTGACAACCCTGCATCTAAATGATCTCAATAAACTGACAACCCTGCATCTAAATGATCTCAATAAACTGACAACCCTGCATCTAAATGATCTCAATAAACTGACAACCCTGCATCTAAATGATCCCAACAAACTGACAACCCTGCATCTAAATGATCTCAATAAACTGACAACCCTGCATCTAAATGATCTCAATAAACTGACAACCCTAGATCTAAATGATCTCAATAAACTGACAACCCTAGATCTAAATGATCTCAATAAACTGACAACCCTAGATCTAAATGATCTCAAACTGACAACCCCGCATCTAAATGATCTCAATAAACTGACAACCCTAGATCTAGATGATTTAAAAAAAATTGACAACCCTAGATCTAAATGATTTCAACAAACTGACAACCCTAGATCTAAATGATCTCAATAAACTGACAACCCTAGATCTAAGTGATTTCAACAAACTGACAACCCTAGATCTAAATGATTTCAATAAACTGACAACCCTAGATCTAAATGATCTCAATAAACTGACAACCCTAGATCTAAATGATCTCAATAAACTGACAACCCTAGATCTGAATGATCTCAATAAACTGACAACCCTAGATCTAAATGATCTCAATAAACTGACAACCCTAGATCTAAATGATCTCAATAAACTGACAACCCTAGATCTAAATGATCTCAATAAACTGACAACCCTAGATCTAAATGATCTCAATAAACTGACAACCCTAGATCTAAATGATCTCAATAAACTGACAACCCTGATCTAAATGATCTCAATAAACTGACAACCCTAGATCTAAATGATCTCAATAAACTGACAACCCTAGATCTAAATGATCTCAATAAACTGACAACCCTAGATCTAAATGATCTCAATAAACTGACAACCCTAGATCTAAATGATTTCAACAAACTGACAACCCTAGATCTAAATGATCTCAATAAACTGACAACCCTAGATCTAAATGATCTCAATAAACTGACAACCTGGATCTAAATGATCTCAATAAACTGACAACACTAGATCTAAATGATCTCAATAAACTGACAACCCTAGATCTAAATGATCTCAATAAACTGACAACCCTAGATCTAAATGATCTCAATAAACTGACAACCCTAGATCTAAATGATCTCAATAAACTGACAACCCTGATCTAAATGATCTCAACAAACTGACAACCCTAGATCTAAATGATCTCAATAAACTGACAACCCTAGATCTAAATGATCTCAATAAACTGACAACCCTAGATCTAAATGATCTCAATAAACTGACAACCCTAGATCTGAATGATCTCAATAAACTGACAACCCTAGATCTAAATGATAATAAACTGACAACCATAGATCTAAATGATCTCAATAAACTGACAACCCTAGATCTAGAATGATCTCAATAAACTGACAACCCTAGATCTAAATGATCTCAATAAACTGACAACCCTAGATCTAAATGATCTCAATAAACTGACAAACCCTAGATCTAAATGATTTCAACAAACTGACAACCCTAGATCTAAATGATCTCAACAAACTGACAACCCTAGATCTAAATGATCTCAATAAACTGACAACCCTAGATCTAAATGATTTCAACAAACTGACAACCCTAGATCTAAATGATCTCAATAAACTGACAACCCTAGATCTAAATGATCTCAATAAACTGACAACCCTGATCTAAATGATCTCAATAAACTGACAACCCTAGATCTAAATGATCTCAATAAACTGACAACCCTAGATCTAAATGATCTCAATAAACTGACAACCCTAGATCTAAATGATCTCAATAAACTGACAACCCTAGATCTAAATGATCTCAATAAACTGACAACCCTAGATCTAAATGATCTCAATAAACTGACAACCCTAGATCTAAATGATCTCAATAAACTGACAACCCTAGATCTAAATGATCTCAATAAACTGACAACCCTAGATCTAAATGATCTCAACAAACTGACAACCCTAGATCTAAATGATCTCAATAAACTGACAACCCTAGATCTAAATGATCTCAATAAACTGACAACCCTAGATCTAAATGATCTCAATAAACTGACAACCCTGATCTAAATGATCTCAATAAACTGACAACCCTAGATCTAAATGATCTCAATAAACTGACAACCCTAGATCTAAATGATCTCAATAAACTGACAACCCTAGATCTAAATGATCTCAATAAACTGACAACCCTAGATCTAAATGATCTCAATAAACTGACAACCCTGCATCTAAATGATCTCAATAAACTGACAACCCTAGATCTAAATGATCTCAATAAACTGACAACCCTAGATCTAAATGATCTCAATAAACTGACAACCCTAGATCTAAATGATCTCAATAAACTGACAACCCTAGATCTAAATGATCTCAATAAACTGACAACCCTAGATCTAAATGATCTCAATAAACTGACAACCCTAGATCTAAATGATCTCAATAAACTGACAACCCTAGATCTAAATGATCTCAATAAACTGACAACCCTGGATCTAAATGATCTCAATAAACTGACAACCCTAGATCTAAATGATCTCAATAAACTGACAACCCTAGATCTAAATGATCTCAATAAACTGACAACCCTAGATCTAAATGATCTCAATAAACTGACAACCCTAGATCTAAATGATCTCAATAAACTGACAACCCTGGATCTAAATGATCTCAATAAACTGACAACCCTAGATCTAAATGATCTCAGTAAACTGACAACCCTAGATCTAAATGATCTCAATAAACTGACAACCCTAGATCTAAATGATCTCAATAAACTGACAACCCTAGATCTAAATGATCTCAATAAACTGACAACCCTAGATCTAAATGATCTCAATAAACTGACAACCCTAGATCTAAATGATCTCAATAAACTGACAACCCTAGATCTGAATGATCTCAATAAACTGACAACCCTAGATCTAAATGATCTCAATAAACTGACAACCCTAGATCTAAATGATCTCAATAAACTGACAACCCTAGATCTAAATGATCTCAATAAACTGACAACCCTAGATCTAAATGATCTCAACAAACTGACAACCCTAGATCTAAATGATCTCAATAAACTGACAACCCTAGATCTAAATGATTTCAACAAACTGACAACCCTAGATCTAAATGATCTCAATAAACTGACAACCCTAGATCTAAATGATCTCAATAAACTGACAACCCTAGATCTAAATGATCTCAATAAACTGACAACCCTAGATCTAAATGATCTCAATAAACTGACAACCCTAGATCTAAATGATCTCAATAAACTGACAACCCTAGATCTAAATGATCTCAATAAACTGACAACCCTAGATCTAAATGATCTCAATAAACTGACAACCCTAGATCTAAATGATCTCAACAAACTGACAACCCTAGATCTAAATGATCTCAATAAACTGACAACCCTAGATCTAAATGATCTCAATAAACTGACAACCCTGCATCTAAATGATCTCAATAAACTGACAACCCTGCATCTAAATGATCTCAATAAACTGACAACCCTGCATCTAAATGATCTCAATAAACTGACAACCCTGCATCTAAATGATCTCAATAAACTGACAACCCTGCATCTAAATGATCTCAATAAACTGACAACCCTGCATCTAAATGATCTCAATAAACTGACAACCCTGCATCTAAATGATCTCAATAAACTGACAACCCTAGATCTAAATGATCTCAATAAACTGACAACCCTAGATCTAAATGATCTCAATAAACTGACAACCCTAGATCTAAATGATCTCAATAAACTGACAACCCTAGATCTAAATGATCTCAATAAACTGACAACCCTAGATCTAAATGATCTCAATAAACTGACAACCCTAGATCTAAATGATCTCAATAAACTGACAACCCTAGATCTAAATGATCTCAATAAACTGACAACCCTAGATCTAAATGATCTCAATAAACTGACAACCCTAGATCTAAATGATTTCAATAAACTGACAACCCTAGATCTAAATGATCTCAATAAACTGACAACCCTAGATCTAAATGATCTCAATAAACTGACAACCCTAGATCTAAATGATCTCAATAAACTGACAACCCTAGATCTAAATGATCTCAATAAACTGACAACCCTAGATCTAAATGATCTCAATAAACTGACAACCCTAGATCTAAATGATCTCAATAAACTGACAACCCTAGATCTAAATGATCTCAATAAACTGACAACCCTAGATCTAAATGATCTCAATAAACTGACAACCCTGATCTAAATGATCTCAATAAACTGACAACCCTGTATCTAAATGATCTCAATAAACTGACAACCCTAGATCTAAATGATCTCAATAAACTGACAACCCTAGATCTAAATGATCTCAATAAACTGACAACCCTAGATCTAAATGATCTCAATAAACTGACAACCCTAGATCTAAATGATCTCAATAAACTGACAACCCTGATCTAAATGATCTCAATAAACTGACAACCCTGGATCTAAATGATCTCAATAAACTGACAACCCTGATCTAAATGATCTCAATAAACTGACAACCCTGCATCTAAATGATCTCAATAAACTGACAACCCTGATCTAAATGATCTCAATAAACTGACAACCCTGCATCTAAATGATCTCAATAAACTGACAACCCTGCATCTAAATGATCTCAATAAACTGACAACCCTAGATCTAAATGATCTCAATAAACTGACAACCCTAGATCTAAATGATCTCAATAAACTGACAACCCTAGATCTAAATGATCTCAATAAACTGACAACCCTAGATCTAAATGATCTCAATAAACTGACAACCCTAGATCTAAATGATCAATAAACTGACAACCCTAGATCTAAATGATCTCAATAAACTGACAACCCTAGATCTAAATGATCTCAATAAACTGACAACCCTAGATCTAAATGATCTCAATAAACTGACAACCCTAGATCTAAATGATCTCAACAAACTGACAACCCTAGATCTAAATGATTTCAATAAACTGACAACCCTAGATCTAAATGATCTCAATAAACTGACAACCCTAGATCTAAATGATCTCAATAAACTGACAACCCTAGATCTAAATGATCTCAACAAACTGACAACCCTAGATCTAAATGATCTCAATAAACTGACAACCCTAGATCTAAATGATCTCAATAAACTGACAACCCTGATCTAAATGATCTCAATAAACTGACAACCTAGATCTAAATGATCTCAATAAACTGACAACCCTAGATCTAAATGATCTCAATAAACTGACAACCCTAGATCTAAATGATCTCAATAAACTGACAACCCTGATCTAAATGATCTCAATAAACTGACAACCCTAGATCTAAATGATCTCAATAAACTGACAACCCTAGATCTAAATGATCTCAATAAACTGACAACCCTAGATCTAAATGATCTCAATAAACTGACAACCCTAGATCTAAATGATCTCAATAAACTGACAACCCTAGATCTAAATGATCTCAATAAACTGACAACCCTAGATCTAAATGATCTCAATAAACTGACAACCCTAGATCTAAATGATCTCAATAAACTGACAACCCTAGATCTAATGATCTCAATAAACTGACAACCCTAGATCTAAATGATCTCAATAAACTGACAACCCTAGATCTAAATGATCTCAATAAACTGACAACCCTAGATCTAAATGATCTCAATAAACTGACAACCCTAGATCTAAATGATCTCAATAAACTGACAACCCTGATCTAAATGATCTCAATAAACTGACAACCCTGATCTAAATGATCTCAATAAACTGACAACCCTGCATCTAAATGATCTCAATAAACTGACAACCCTAGATCTAAATGATCTCAATAAACTGACAACCCTAGATCTAAATGATCTCAATAAACTGACAACCCTGGATCTAAATGATCTCAATAAACTGACAACCCTAGATCTAAATGATCTCAATAAACTGACAACCCTAGATCTAAATGATCTCAATAAACTGACAACCCTGCATCTAAATGATCTCAATAAACTGACAACCCTAGATCTAAATGATCTCAATAAACTGACAACCCTGATCTAAATGATCTCAATAAACTGACAACCCTAGATCTAAATGATCTCAATAAACTGACAACCCTAGATCTAAATGATCTCAATAAACTGACAACCCTGCATCTAAATGATCTCAACAAACTGACAACCCTGATCTAAATGATCTCAATAAACTGACAACCCTAGATCTAAATGATCTCAATAAACTGACAACCCTAGATCTAAATGATCTCAATAAACTGACAACCCTAGATCTAAATGATCTCAATAAACTGACAACCCTAGATCTAAATGATAATAAACTGACAACCCTAGATCTAAATGATCTCAATAAACTGACAACCCTAGATCTGAATGATCTCAATAAACTGACAACCCTAGATCTAAATGATCTCAACAAACTGACAACCCTAGATCTAAATGATCTCAATAAACTGACAACCCTAGATCTAAATGATCTCAACAAACTGACAACCCTAGATCTAAATGATCTCAATAAACTGACAACCCTAGATCTAAATGATCTCAATAAACTGACAACCCTAGATCTAAATGATCTCAATAAACTGACAACCCTAGATCTAAATGATCTCAACAAACTGACAACCCTAGATCTAAATGATCTCAATAAACTGACAACCCTAGATCTAAATGATCTCAATAAACTGACAACCCTGGATCTAAATGATCTCAATAAACTGACAACCCTAGATCTAAATGATCTCAATAAACTGACAACCCTGATCTAAATGATCTCAATAAACTGACAACCCTAGATCTAAATGATCTCAATAAACTGACAACCCTAGATCTAAATGATCTCAATAAACTGACAACCCTGCATCTAAATGATCTCAATAAACTGACAACCCTGGATCTAAATGATCTCAATAAACTGACAACCCTGCATCTAAATGATCTCAATAAACTGACAACCCTGATCTAAATGATCTCAATAAACTGACAACCCTGCTTCTAAATGATCTCAATAAACTGACAACCCTAGATCTAAATGATCTCAATAAACTGACAACCCTAGATCTAAATGATCTCAATAAACTGACAACCCTAGATCTAAATGATCTCAATAAACTGACAACCCTAGATCTAAATGATCTCAATAAACTGACAACCCTAGATCTAAATGATTTCAAAAAACTGACAACCCTAGATCTAAATGATTTCAATAAACTGACAACCCTAGATCTAGATGATTTCAATAAACTGACAACCTAGATCTAAATGATTTCAACAAACTGACAACCCTAGATCTAAATGATTTCAATAAACTGACAACCCTAGATCTAAATGATCTCAATAAACTGACAACCCTAGATCTAAATGATCTCAATAAACTGACAACCCTAGATCTAAATGATCTCAACAAACTGACAACCCTAGATCTAAATGATCTCAATAAACTGACAACCCTAGATCTAAATGATCTCAATAAACTGACAACCCTGATCTAAATGATCTCAATAAACTGACAACCCTAGATCTAAATGATCTCAATAAACTGACAACCCTAGATCTAAATGATCTCAATAAACTGACAACCCTAGATCTAAATGATCTCAATAAACTGACAACCCTAGATCTAAATGATCTCAATAAACTGACAACCCTGCATCTAAATGATCTCAATAAACTGACAACCCTAGATCTAAATGATCTCAATAAACTGACAACCCTAGATCTAAATGATCTCAATAAACTGACAACCCTAGATCTAAATGATCTCAATAAACTGACAACCCTAGATCTAAATGATCTCAATAAACTGACAACCCTAGATCTAAATGATAATAAACTGACAACCTGGATCTAAATGATCTCAATAAACTGACAACCCTAGATCTGAATGATCTCAATAAACTGACAACCCTAGATCTAAATGATCTCAACAAACTGACAACCCTAGATCTAAATGATTTCAATAAACTGACAACCCTAGATCTAAATGATCTCAATAAACTGACAACCCTAGATCTAAATGATCTCAATAAACTGACAAACCTAGATCTAAATGATTTCAACAAACTGACAACCCTAGATCTAAATGATCTCAATAAACTGACAACCCTAGATCTAAATGATCTCAATAAACTGACAACCCTAGATCTAAATGATCTCAATAAACTGACAACCCTAGATCTAAATGATTTCAAAAAACTGACAACCCTAGATCTAAATGATCTCAATAAACTGACAACCCTAGATCTAAATGATCTCAACAAACTGACAACCCTAGATCTAAATGATCTCAATAAACTGACAACCCTAGATCTAAATGATTTCAACAAACTGACAACCCTAGATCTAAATGATCTCAACAAACTGACAACCCTAGATCTAAATGATTTCAATAAACTGACAACCCTAGATCTAAATGATCTCAATAAACTGACAACCCTAGATCTAAATGATTTCAATAAACTGACAACCCTAGATCTAAATGATCTCAATAAACTGACAACCCTAGATCTAAATGATCTCAATAAACTGACAACCCTGATCTAAATGATCTCAATAAACTGACAACCCTAGATCTAAAAGATCTCAATAAACTGACAACCCTGCATCTAAATGATCCCAATAAACTGACAACCCTGGATCTAAATGATCTCAGTAAACTGACAACCCTAGATCTAAATGATCTCAATAAACTGACAACCCTAGATCTAAATGATCTCAATAAACTGACAACCCTAGATCTGAATGATCTCAATAAACTGACAACCCTAGATCTAAATGATAATAAACTGACAACCATGGATCTAAATGATCTCAATAAACTGACAACCCTAGATCTGAATGATCTCAATAAACTGACAACCCTAGATCTAAATGATCTCAATAAACTGACAACCCTAGATCTAAATGATCTCAATAAACTGACAAACCTAGATCTAAATGATTTCAACAAACTGACAACCCTAGATCTAAATGATCTCAATAAACTGACAACCCTAGATCTAAATGATCTCAATAAACTGACAACCCTAGATCTAAGTGATTTCAACAAACTGACAACCCTAGATCTAAATGATTTCAACAAACTGACAACCCTAGATCTAAATGATCTAAATAAACTGACAACCCTAGATCTAAATGATTTCAACAAACTGACAACCCTAGATCTGAATCATCTCAATAAACTGACAACCCTAGATCTAAATGATCTCAATAAACTGACAACCCTAGATCTAAATGATTTCAACAAACTGACAACCCTAGATCTGAATGATTTCAACAAACTGACAACCCTAGATCTAAATGATTTCAACAAACTGACAACCCTAGATCTAAATGATCTAAATAATCTGACAATCCTAGATCTAAATGATTTCAACAAACTGACAACCCTGCATCTAAATGATCTCAATAAACTGACAACCCTGCATCTAAATGATCTCAATAAACTGACAACCCTGCATCTAAATGATCTCAATAAACTGACAACCCTGCATCTAAATGATCTCAATAAACTGACAACCCTGCATCTAAATGATCTCAATAAACTGACAACCCTTCATCTAAATGATCCCAACAAACTGACAACCCTGCATCTAAATGATCTCAATAAACTGACAACCCTGCATCTAAATGATCTCAATAAACTGACAACCCTAGATCTAAATGATTTCAATAAATTGACAACCATAGATCTAGATGATTTCAATATACTTACAACCCTAGATCTAGATGATTTCTAAAAACTGACAACCCTAGATCTAAATGATCTCAATAAACTGACAACCCTAGTTCTAAATGATCTCAATAAACTGACAACCCTAGATCTAAATGATTTCAACAAACTGACAACCCTAGATCTAAATGATCTCAATAAACTGACAACCCTAGATCTAAGTGATTTCAACAAACTGACAACCCTAGATCTAAATGATTTCAACAAACTGACAACCCTAGATCTAAATGATCTAAATAAACTGACAACCCTAGATCTAAATGATTTCAACAAACTGACAACCCTAGATCTGAATCATCTCAATAAACTGACAACCCTAGATCTAAATGATCTCAATAAACTGACAACCCTAGATCTAAATGATCTCAATAAACTGACAACCCTAGATCTAAATGATCTCAATAAACTGACAACCCTAGATCTAAATGATCTCAATAAACTGACAACCCTGCATCTAAATGATCTCAATAAACTGACAACCCTGTATCTAAATGATCTCAATAAACTGACAACCCTGCATCTAAATGATCTCAATAAACTGACAACCCTAGATCTAAATGATCTCAATAAACTGACAACCCTAGTTCTAAATGATCTCAATAAACTGACAACCCTAGATCTAAATGATCTCAATAAACTGACAAACCTGCATCTAAATGATCTCAATAAACTGACAACCCTGCATCTAAATGATCTCAATAAACTGACAACCCTGCATCTAAATGATCTCAATAAAATGACAACCCTGCATCTAAATGATCTCAATAAACTGACAACCCTGCATCTAAATGATCCCAACAAACTGACAACCCTGCATCTAAATGATCTCAATAAACTGACAACCCTGCATCTAAATGATCTCAATAAACTGACAACCCTAGATCTAAATGATCTCAATAAACTGACAACCCTAGATCTAAATGATCTCAATAAACTGACAACCCTAGATCTAAATGATCTCAATAAACTGACAACCCTAGATCTAAATGATCTCAAACTGACAACCCCGCATCTAAATGATCTCAATAAACTGACAACCCTAGATCTAGATGATTTAAAAAAATTGACAACCCTAGAACTAAATGATTTCAACAAACTGACAACCCTAGATCTAGATGATTTCAATAAACGGACAACCCTAGATCTAAATAATCTCAACAAACTGACAACCCTAGATCTAAATGATTTCAATAAACTGACAACCCTAGATCTAAATGATCTCAATAAACTGACAACCATAGATCTAAACGATCTCAATAAACTGACAACCCTGGATCTAAATGATCTCAACAAACTGACAACCCTAGATCTAAACGATCTCAATAAACTGGCAACCCTAGATCTAAATGATCTCAATAAACTGACAACCCTGATCTAAATGATTTCAATAAACTGACAACACTAGATCTAAATGATCTCAATAAACTGACAACCCTGGATCTAAATGATCTCAATAAACTGACAACCCTAGATCTAAATGATCTCAATAAACTGACAACCCTAGATCTAAATGATCTCAATAAACTGACAACCCTAGATCTGAATGATCTCAATAAACTGACAACCCTGGATCTAAATGATCTCAGTAAACTGACAACCCTAGATCTAAATGATCTCAATAAACTGACAACCCTAGATCTAAATGATCTCAATAAACTGACAACCCTAGATCTGAATGATCTCAATAAACTGACAACCCTAGATCTAAATGATAATAAACTGACCACCATGGATCTAAATGATCTCAATAAACTGACAACCCTAGATCTGAATGATCTCAATAAACTGACAACCCTAGATCTAAATGATCTCAACAAACTGACAACCCTAGATCTAAATGATCTCAATAAACTGACAACCCTAGATCTAAATGATTTCAACAAACTGACAACCCTAAATCTGAATGATCTCAATAAACTGACAACCCTAGATCTAAATGATCTCAATAAACTGACAACCCTGCATCTAAATGATCTCAATAAACTGACAACCCTGCATCTAAATGATCTCAATAAACTAACAACCCTGCATCTAAATGATCTCAATAAACTGACAACCCTAGATCCAAATGATCTCAATAAACTGACAACCCTGGATCCAAATGATCTCAATAAACTGACAACCCTAGATCTAAATGATCTCAATAAACTGACAACCCTGCATCTAAATGATCTCAATAAACTGACAACCCTGCATCTAAATGATCTCAATAAACTGACAACCCTGCATCTAAATGATCTCAATAAACTGACAACCCTGCATCTAAATGATCTCAATAAACTGACAACCCTGCATCTAAATGATCTCAATAAACTGACAACCCTGCATCTAAATGATCTCAATAAACTGACAACCCTGCATCTAAATGATCCCAACAAACTGACAACCCTGCATCTAAATGATCTCAATAAACTGACAACCCTGCATCTAAATGATCTCAATAAACTGACAACCCTAGATCTAAATGATCTCAATAAACTGACAACCCTAGATCTAAATGATCTCAATAAACTGACAACCCTAGATCTAAATGATCTCAAACTGACAACCCCGCATCTAAATGATCTCAATAAACTGACAACCCTAGATCTAGATGATTTAAAAAAATTGACAACCCTAGAACTAAATGATTTCAACAAACTGACAACCCTAGATCTAGATGATTTCAATAAACGGACAACCCTAGATCTAAATAATCTCAACAAACTGACAACCCTAGATCTAAATGATTTCAATAAACTGACAACCCTAGATCTAAATGATCTCAATAAACTGACAACCCTAGATCAAAACGATCTCAATAAACTGACAACCCTGGATCTAAATGATCTCAACAAACTGACAACCCTAGATCTAAACGATCTCAATAAACTGACAACCCTAGATCTAAATGATCTCAATAAACTGACAACCCTGGATCTAAATGATCTCAATAAACTGACAACACTAGATCTAAATGATCTCAATAAACTGACAACCCTGGATCTAAATGATCTCAATAAACTGACAACCCTAGATCTAAATGATCTCAATAAACTGACAACCCTAGATCTAAAAGATCTCAATAAACTGACAACCCTGCATCTAAATGATCCCAACAAACTGACAACCCTGGATCTAAATGATCTCAGTAAACTGACAACCCTAGATCTAAATGATCTCAATAAACTGACAACCCTAGATCTAAATGATCTCAATAAACTGACAACCCTAGATCTGAATGATCTCAATAAACTGACAACCCTAGATCTAAATGATAATAAACTGACCACCATGGATCTAAATGATCTCAATAAACTGACAACCCTAGATCTGAATGATCTCAATAAACTGACAACCCTAGATCTAAATGATCTCAACAAACTGACAACCCTAGATCTAAATGATTTCAACAAACTGACAACCCTAGATCTGAATGATCTCAATAAACTGACAACCCTAGATCTAAATGATCTCAATAAACTGACAAACCTAGATCTAAATGATTTCAACAAACTGACAACCCTAGATCTAAATGATTTCAACAAACTGACAACCCTAGATCTAAATGATCTCAATAAACTGACAACCCTAGATCTAAGTGATTTCAACAAACTGACAACCCTAGATCTAAATGATTTCAAAAAACTGACAACCCTAGATCTAAATGATCTAAATAAACTGACAACCCTAGATCTAAATGATCTCAATAAACTGACAAACCTGCATCTAAATGATCTCAATAAACTGACAACCCTGCATCTAAATGATCTCAATAAACTGACAACCCTGCATCTAAATGATCTCAATAAACTGACAACCCTGCATCTAAATGATCTCAATAAACTGACAACCCTGCATCTAAATGATCCCAACAAACTGACAACCCTGCATCTAAATGATCTCAATAAACTGACAACCCTGCATCTAAATGATCTCAATAAACTGACAACCCTAGATCTAAATGATCTCAATAAACTGACAACCCTAGATCTAAATGATCTCAATAAACTGACAACCCTAGATCTAAATGATCTCAATAAACTGACAACCCTAGATCTAAATGATCTCAAACTGACAACCTCGCATCTAAATGATCTCAATAAACTGACAACCCTAGATCTAGATGATTTAAAAAAATTGACAACCCTAGAACTAAATGATTTCAACAAACTGACAACCCTAGATCTAGATGATTTCAATAAACGGACAACCCTAGATCTAAATAATCTCAACAAACTGACAACCCTAGATCTAAATGATTTCAATAAACTGACAACCCTAGATCTAAATGATCTCAATAAACTGACAACCCTAGATCTAAACGATCTCAATAAACTGACAACCCTGGATCTAAATGATCTCAACAAACTGACAACCCTAGATCTAAACGATCTCAATAAACTGGCAACCCTAGATCTAAATGATCTCAATAAACTGACAACCCCTGATCTAAATGATCTCAATAAACTGACAACACTAGATCTAAATGATCTCAATAAACTGACAACCCTGGATCTAAATGATCTCAATAAACTGACAACCCTAGATCTAAATGATCTCAATAAACTGACAACCCTAGATCTAAATGATCTCAATAAACTGACAACCCTAGATCTGAATGATCTCAATAAACTGACAACCCTGGATCTAAATGATCTCAGTAAACTGACAACCCTAGATCTAAATGATCTCAATAAACTGACAACCCTAGATCTAAATGATCTCAATAAACTGACAACCCTAGATCTGAATGATCTCAATAAACTGACAACCCTAGATCTAAATGATAATAAACTGACCACCATGGATCTAAATGATCTCAATAAACTGACAACCCTAGATCTGAATGATCTCAATAAACTGACAACCCTAGATCTAAATGATCTCAACAAACTGACAACCCTAGATCTAAATGATCTCAATAAACTGACAACCCTAGATCTAAATGATTTCAACAAACTGACAACCCTAAATCTGAATGATCTCAATAAACTGACAACCCTAGATCTAAATGATCTCAATAAACTGACAACCCTGCATCTAAATGATCTCAATAAACTGACAACCCTGCATCTAAATGATCTCAATAAACTAACAACCCTGCATCTAAATGATCTCAATAAACTGACAACCCTAGATCCAAATGATCTCAATAAACTGACAACCCTGGATCCAAATGATCTCAATAAACTGACAACCCTAGATCTAAATGATCTCAATAAACTGACAACCCTGCATCTAAATGATCTCAATAAACTGACAACCCTGCATCTAAATGATCTCAATAAACTGACAACCCTGCATCTAAATGATCTCAATAAACTGACAACCCTGCATCTAAATGATCTCAATAAACTGACAACCCTGCATCTAAATGATCTCAATAAACTGACAACCCTGCATCTAAATGATCCCAACAAACTGACAACCCTGCATCTAAATGATCTCAATAAACTGACAACCCTGCTTCTAAATGATCTCAATAAACTGACAACCCTAGATCTAAATGATCTCAATAAACTGACAACCCTAGATCTAAATGATCTCAATAAACTGACAACCCTAGATCTAAATGATCTCAAACTGACAACCCCGCATCTAAATGATCTCAATAAACTGACAACCCTAGATCTAGATGATTTAAAAAAAATTGACAACCCTAGAACTAAATGATTTCAACAAACTGACAACCCTAGATCTAGATGATTTCAATAAACGGACAACCCTAGATCTAAATAATCTCAACAAACTGACAACCCTAGATCTAAATGATTTCAATAAACTGACAACCCTAGATCTAAATGATCTCAATAAACTGACAACCCTAGATCAAAACGATCTCAATAAACTGACAACCCTGGATCTAAATGATCTCAACAAACTGACAACCCTAGATCTAAACGATCTCAATAAACTGACAACCCTAGATCTAAATGATCTCAATAAACTGACAACCCTGGATCTAAATGATCTCAATAAACTGACAACACTAGATCTAAATGATCTCAATAAACTGACAACCCTGGATCTAAATGATCTCAATAAACTGACAACCCTAGATCTAAATGATCTCAATAAACTGACAACCCTAGATCTAAAAGATCTCAATAAACTGACAACCCTGCATCTAAATGATCCCAACAAACTGACAACCCTGGATCTAAATGATCTCAGTAAACTGACAACCCTAGATCTAAATGATCTCAATAAACTGACAACCCTAGATCTAAATGATCTCAATAAACTGACAACCCTAGATCTGAATGATCTCAATAAACTGACAACCCTAGATCTAAATGATAATAAACTGACCACCATGGATCTAAATGATCTCAATAAACTGACAACCCTAGATCTGAATGATCTCAATAAACTGACAACCCTAGATCTAAATGATCTCAACAAACTGACAACCCTAGATCTAAATGATTTCAACAAACTGACAACCCTAGATCTGAATGATCTCAATAAACTGACAACCCTAGATCTAAATGATCTCAATAAACTGACAAACCTAGATCTAAATGATTTCAACAAACTGACAACCCTAGATCTAAATGATTTCAACAAACTGACAACCCTAGATCTAAATGATCTCAATAAACTGACAACCCTAGATCTAAGTGATTTCAACAAACTGACAACCCTAGATCTAAATGATTTCAAAAAACTGACAACCCTAGATCTAAATGATCTAAATAAACTGACAACCCTAGATCTAAATAACCTCAACAAACTGACAACCCTAGATCTAAATGATCTCAATAAACTGACAACCCTAGATCTAAATGATTTCAACAAACTGACAACCCTAGATCTGAATGATTTCAACAAACTGACAACCCTAGATCTAAATGATTTCAACAAACTGACAACCCTAGATCTAAATTATCTAAATAATCTGACAATCCTAGATCTAAATGATTTCAACAAACTGACAACCCTGCATCTAAATGATCTCAATAAACTGACAACCCTGCATCTAAATGATCTCAATAAACTGACAACCCTGCATCTAAATGATCTCAATAAACTGACAACCCTGCATCTAAATGATCCCAACAAACTGACAACCCTGCATCTAAATGATCTCAATAAACTGACAACCCTGCATCTAAATGATCTCAATAAACTGACAACCCTATATCTAAATGATCTCAATAAACTGACAACCCTAGATCTAAATGATCTCAATAAACTGACAACCCTAGATCTAAATGATCTCAAACTGACAACCCCGCATCTAAATGATCTCAATAAACTGACAACCCTAGATCTAGATGATTTAAAAAAATTGACAACCCTAGAACTAAATGATTTCAACAAACTGACAACCCTAGATCTAGATGATTTCAATAAACGGACAACCCTAGATCTAAATAATCTCAACAAACTGACAACCCTAGATCTAAATGATTTCAATAAACTGACAACCCTAGATCTAAATGATCTCAATAAACTGACAACCCTAGATCAAAACGATCTCAATAAACTGACAACCCTGGATCTAAATGATTTCAACAAACTGACAACCCTAGATCTAAACGATCTCAATAAACTGACAACCCTAGATCTAAATGATCTCAATAAACTGACAACCCTGGATCTAAATGATCTCAATAAACTGACAACACTAGATCTAAATGATCTCAATAAACTGACAACCCTGGATCTAAATGATCTCAATAAACTGACAACCCTAGATCTAAATGATCTCAATAAACTGACAACCCTAGATCTAAAAGATCTCAATAAACTGACAACCCTAGATCTGAATGATCTCAATAAACTGACAACCCTGGATCTAAATGATCTCAGTAAACTGACAACCCTAGATCTAAATGATCTCAATAAACTGACAACCCTAGATCTAAATGATCTCAATAAACTGACAACCCTAGATCTAAATGATCTCAATAAACTGACAACCCTAGATCTAAATGATAATAAACTGACCACCATGGATCTAAATGATCTCAATAAACTGACAACCCTAGATCTGAATGATCTCAATAAACTGACAACCCTAGATCTAAATGATCTCAACAAACTGACAACCCTAGATCTAAATGATTTCAACAAACTGACAACCCTAGATCTGAATGATCTCAATAAACTGACAACCCTAGATCTAAATGATCTCAATAAACTGACAAACCTAGATCTAAATGATTTAAACAAACTGACAACCCTAGATCTAAATGATTTCAACAAACTGACAACCCTAGATCTAAATGATCTCAATAAACTGACAACCCTAGATCTAAGTGATTTCAACAAACTGACAACCCTAGATCTAAATGATTTCAAAAAACTGACAACCCTAGATCTAAATGATCTAAATAAACTGACAACCCTAGATCTAAATAACCTCAACAAACTGACAACCCTAGATCTAAATGATCTCAATAAACTGACAACCCTAGATCTAAATGATTTCAACAAACTGACAACCCTAGATCTGAATGATTTCAACAAACTGACAACCCTAGATCTAAATGATTTCAACAAACTGACAACCCTAGATCTAAATGATCTAAATAAACTGACAATCCTAGATCTAAATGATTTCAACAAACTGACAACCCTAGATCTGAATCATCTCAATAAACTGACAACCCTAGATCTAAATGATCTCAATAAACTGACAACCCTAGATCTAAATGATCTCAATAAACTGACAACCCTAGATCTAAATGATCTCAATAAACTGACAACCCTAGATCTAAATGATCTCAATAAACTGACAACCCTGCATCTAAATGATCTCAATAAACTGACAACCCTGCATCTAAATGATCTCAATAAACTGCCAACCCTACATCTAAATGATCTCAATAAACTGACAACCCTGCATCTAAATGATCTCAATAAACTGACAACCCTGCATCTAAATGATCCCAACAAACTGACAACTCTGCATCTAAATGATCTCAATAAACTGACAACCCTGCATCTAAATGATCTCAATAAACTGACAACCCTAGATCTAAATGATCTCAATAAACTGACAACCCTAGATCTAAATGATCTCAATAAACTGACAACCCTGCATCTAAATGATCTCAATAAACTGACAACCCTGCATCTAAATGATCTCAATAAACTGACAACCCTAGATCTAAATGATCTCAATAAACTGACAACCCTGCATCTAAATGATCTCAATAAACTGACAACCCTGCATCTAAATGATCTCAATAAACTGACAAACCTAGATCTAAATGATCTCAATAAACTGACAACCCTGCATCTAAATGATCTCAATAAACTGACAATGTAATTTGTTTACAAAAGCCCAAATGATCTAAGTCTCGTGGTAATACTAGTTTCATGTTATTTTCTTTCAATGTCATCCATTGAACTACTTATGGGTCATCATCATTGCACTCCGAACATGTTCATAGGTGCTCACATCCCCTCCTAAGCAAGTCTCGCAGTGTCCAGCGACTGACGACTCCAATTCTGTGTTGGTTGATAAGTCTTCTGACACGCCCACTACGTTTCTCGTTCTGACTGTGCCCATTTTAACTCACATTTTTTCACCCGAAGGAGTGACGTAGGCTCATGGCTGTATATTAATGTCACAATTAATCGCGTGATCGTGCTCTGAGTATCATCAATCAATCAATCAATCAATCAATCAATCAATCGATCAATCAATCAATCAATACATCAATCAATCAATCAATAACATCAGCACACAATCAGAACATTCAAACAGGCAAAATGGCAGCAGACATACTGATAGAGACTTACAAAAGCATAAGTAAGATAAACATTCCAAAAGACCAACAGAAAACAGCAAGAAAGGAAAACCGAGATGCATAACACATGCCTTTAATATCAGAAGAACACCAGACGCTCATCTTTACAGCAACAGAACTAGATGTAGCCCTCACAGGATTGAAGCTCAAGAGTTCCACTAGAAAGGCGGAATCACCAACGAAATGCTCATACAACTGGGACACAAAGCCAAGGGCCAGCTCCTAAGGATAATAAATGCCAACTGGAAGAGAGGACAAATGCCGGCAACCTGGAAAGAAGTCATTATGGTGCCATCCTCAAACATGGAAAAGACCCACTGGACCCAAGCAGCTACAGACCAATTAGCCCACTGAGCTGTCTGAGCAAACTCATGGAAAGGCTGGTCAATAGAAGACTCACGTGGCAACTGGAGACAAAACAACAAGTCGTACCACAACAAAGTGGCTTCCGTCAGCACAGATCAACTGAAGACCTGATCACCTACATCGCACAGGAAATTGAGGATGCCCTACAAGAAAAGAAACACACACTGACAGTGTGGGTCGACATGGAGAAGGCTTTTGATAGGGCATGGAGAGAAGGATTAAAGAACAAGCTTCTCAGACTTGGCATCCAAGGCCGTTTATTAAATTGGATATCTCAATACCTACAAGAAAGAACGGCCAGAGTACAAGTACATGGACAACTAAGTAAGATAGCCAGAATCGAACAAGGTGTCCCACAAGGTGGAGTCCTATCCTCAACGCTCTTTTTAATTTTCATAAATGACATCATAATGGACATTCCACCCAGAACACACTCAGCAATGTACTTAAACGACCTGGCGATGTGGACACGTGAAAAACCTATGTAGTGGCTAGCTCCAGAATTCAAGTTCCCCCGGAAAACTTGAAAAATGGACCCCAAAAATGGACCATACACTTCCTTTTGACCAAAACCCAACATATCTTGGTTTCACCGTGGATCACAGAATGACAAAGATAAATCAAATAGACAAAGCAAACAAAAGAGCCAGAAAACGAACATAAATTATGAAGAAATTAGCAGGAACAGACTGGGGAGCAGACAGCAATATCTTGCAACGGCTATACGTAGGAAGAGTAAGACCAGTCCTAGAGTATGAAGCCACAGCCTGGGCTACAACTTGCAAACCTCAGCTTAGCAACCTCATCAAGGCCAGCTCCTTGTCGTGGGGATGGGGCTTAATAGTCACCAGGGACTGAAAACCAAGACTGGCCATGCCTTCCTACATCCGAGCAAGACCACAGTCTGCTCTAGCAAGTCAAGACCACAGTTTACTCTAGCAGGTTTAAGTGCTGAAGACGGAGGCAACCAGCCAAAAGGCGCACTACAACAATCAGGATGCCAGACACTCATGCCAATGGGAAGTATGTCTATAACCGCAAATCGATATGGCACTCGCCCTGTGATGGACACTCAGGCAGGAGCAGTGCCGGGCCCTCAGCCTCGAAAGGGTCCAACCTCTATTACTGGATGTCCTTCTCAACCGCTCTGTGGAGTCAAGGGACGAGAGAATAGAGCTACTGGCCAATCCAAACTAAGACCACTCAAAATAATGCACTGGAATGTTGAAGGCATCAACAGCAAAAGAGATGGGTACAGTAAACAGATAGAATTAGAAAATATCCTGCATGAAGAACAAGTAAGCATATGCTGTTTGCAGGAAACCCATCTAAACAACGACATAGCCTTGAAGATTAGAGGATACCAGTGCAACCAATCTGACAGAAAAAAAACAGACAAAAGGGCGGAATATTGACTCTTGTAAAGAACAACATCAATGCATATCAGATTGAAGTGTATATGGATGGGGCGGAATATCAAATACTGCACCTCAGGACAGAAAAACAGACTTTCACCTACTTAACTACTACTGTCCGAGTGACTGCCCACTAGCACTAGACAAAAATTACATTAAAAGAAAGAATAATTGTATGTGGAGACTTTAACAGCCACTCACAGAGCTGGGGCTATGAACATATGGACAAGAGAGGTGAAGAACTTGAAAACTGGCAGGATGACAATGGCTTATACTATTAAACCAGGCAACAGATCCACCAACATTCTACTCCAGATCATGACATACCACATCTACACCAGACCTTGCTTTCCATTCACCAGACCTGGATTGGAATATCACACGAATTGTTGGGAAACAACTTGGAGGCAGCGACCACCGACCAGTCTTTTTAGTGGTACAAAATAAGGCCATCAGGGAGAGCAGCACTCTCTCCAGATGGAATTACAAAAAGGCAGACTGGAAAATGTATCAAAATTACACCAGAGTTCTGACTAAAGATCTAAATACAGACAGTGAAATCAACAAAATAGTTGATGAATTCATTAGACTAATAATACAAGCTACCAGTGAAACAATACCTAGAGGGGCACGGAAACACTACAAACCATACTGGAGTAGTGAACTAGAGCAACTGCACAATGACATGGAAATATCTCGAAAACAAGCAGAAAACAACCCTTGCTAGGAACACCACAATAACTATCAGCATGCTAAAGTCAAATTTCAATGGGCTAAACTACAAGCCAGACGGAGACGCTGGAAAGAGAAAACGGAGATTCATCACATTCATGATGTTCATGATTCTTGGACGAGACACAAGAAAAGTGTGGAAGTTTGTAAAATATCTGAGTGATGAGGGTACAGAAAGGAACACCAGAATTACACTGAAGAAGGATGGAAACATCCTAACAGGTAAACATGCAACAAATTACTTTGCAGACTCCTTTGCAAATGACAATAATATTGAAATTAGCCTAGAGAAACGACAAGAGGCTCGTTTAAAACAACAAAATGCAAGACAAGAAGAGACCACACATGAAGTAATGGAAACACCAATTACACAAAGAGAGCTAGAGCTGGCAATATCCAAATTAAAAATGAAAAAGTCACTAGGCAGTGATGGAGTGTTCAATGAAATGATTAAGAACTTGGGAACTGCAGCTAAAGCAAAACTACTGCAGATCTACAACATTTGCTGGATCACAGGTAGAGTGCCACAGGCATGGAGAGAAGCAATTATGATACCATTACTAAAGCCAGGACACTCACATTCCTTGGTAACCACGTGTCATTGTTAGAATAATATTGGACGGAAAACAAGCGTTGCCGAGACTCTACTTGAACCAAGACATCACTCACAGCAATAGCAATGCTCTCGTTCTATGATTAACATGTTTTGTCTTTGTCCAATCAAAATGGTTCATTCGTCATCACGGCCATAAGTTTGTATAGTCTCATACAGCGACGTCTGTTCACCTGGAGCAACGCCATGCACCGCAGTACCGACTGCAAGTATGTAACTGTTCTAACCCGCCATCCATCTAAACATTCCGCACAGAATGACTCCGTCAAACATCGAAACAAGACATTTTGGACAATTATAAGAACTGTTATGTTGTAGAATTACTACCAACATCTGAAGACACAACAGAGGTATTTTGGCTACGATGTAATGAGATAGAAACAGATGATATACTGCACCTTGGCACTATGTAGGGACAGTAAGGGTAGAAATAGACCGTTCTACAAGTTGTCAGAGTAAAAGTAAAACTTAGTGTAAACATTAACAAGAAACAATTATCGTATGTTGACAGTCATGTAATGAGAAGAGAATAGCTGGAATATATTGTGACAACTGGACACATTTAGGGCAGAAGAGATAGAGGAATAACTAGAGAAAATATATCAAGCATTTTAAGAGAATCGTTTGATAGGAAGTAATGACAAGATATGATAATGATCTATAGAACGTTGTGGAGGGACATGATCACTTAAGCCAGCAGGTACGGTGATAAGAACTCTGATATAAAAGTGTGTCTTGGCAGTCAGTATACTGTAAGTTCTTTTCAAAGCTGAGTGGTTCTTTAGGTCTTCTCGTTCAAAGTACTCACATCTAGATTAGAGTTCGTTTCACATAGGATTAGGTAATCTGTCTCACATAGGATTAGGTAATCTGTCTCACATAGGATTAGGTAATCTGTCTCACATAGGATTAAGTAATCTGTCTCACATAGGATTGGGTAATCTGTCTCACGTAGGATTAGGTAATCTGTCTCACGTGGATTAGGTAATCTGTCTCACGTAGGATTAGGTAATCTGTCTCACGTAGGATTAGGTAATCTGTCTCACATAGGATTGGGTAATCTGTCTCACATAGGATTAGGTAATCTGTCTCACGTAGGATTAGGTAATCTGTCTCACGTAGGATTAGGTAATCTGTCTCATATTGAACTAGACATTCAGTCTCACACTGAACTAGACATTCAGTCTCACATTGAACTAGACATTCAGTCTCACATTGAACTAGACATTCTGTCTCACACTGAACTAGACATTCTGTCTCACATTGAACTAGACATTCATTCTCACACTGAACTAGACATTCTGTCTCACATTGAACTAGACATTCATTCTCACACTGAACTAGACATTCTGTCTCACATTGAACTAGACATTCATTCTCACACTGAACTAGACATTCTGTCTCACACTGAACTAGACATTCAGTCTCACACTGAACTAGACATTCTGTCTCACACTGAACTAGACATTCTGTCACACACTGAACTAGACATTCTGTCACACATTGAACTAGACATTCATTCTCACACTGAACTAGACATTCTGTCACACACTGAACTAGACATTCTGTCACACACTGAACTAGACATTCTGTCACACATTGAACTAGACATTCAGTCTCACACTGAACTAGACATTCTGTCTCACCTACCGTGAGTCCAAGGAACGATACCGGTTATTGTGTTCATCTCCACTCTTCACACATTGAACTAGACATTCAGTCTCACACTGAACTAGACATTCAGTCTCACACTGAACTAGACATTCAGTCTCACACTGAACTAGACATTCAGTCTCACACTGAACTAGACATTCAGTCTCACACTGAACTAGACATTCAGTCTCACATTGAACTAGACATTCAGTCTCACATTGAACTAGACATTCTGTCACACATTGAACTAGACATTCTGTCACACATTGAACTAGACATTCTGTCTCACCTACCGTGAGTCCAATGAACGATACCGGTTATTGTGTTCATCTCCACTCTTCACACATTCATCGAACTGACTGAATTAAAAAGAAAAAAAACTCCCACAAAACGTCATCATTTCATGCGCTAATCGGACTAGAAATTTAAACTCACGATAATTTAGCACCACCACCATGACGTCACAGTGAGTCTCAAGAACTATAGCTCGTTTCAAAACATTTGCCCAACTTCAAAACGCTATTACTCTCTAACCGTTTGTTAAATACTTTTGAAATTTTCCAAATGTTATTAGAATGCAAAAGACCCTTTAAATGTATATTTAACAAATATCTTGCAGCTGCAGTTTTCTTAAAGCGGCGATATTTCTTTGATGTTTGTCAAAATTGTAAATTATGAAGCCCTAAAGAATAGAAAATAGTGACACTGTGACCTTCCAGGCATGTCGTAAGAGGCGACTAAGGAGGTTGATCGATGGCTTGACAAGCTGTCATTGTAAAAAGTATTGTTATGGAAACAGTGCCATATATTTTAGAGCAGTGACCTCTGCAATATGTGCCACTTTGGCACGCAAGGTTTCTGTTTATGAGATTGTGGTTCTGCCCTATGTGCCGTCTTCGGCTCGAAAGGACAATAGATAGATAGAAAGAATAGAAATTACCGTAGTTGCTGGTCTACGATTAATTTTCACTAGGTAAAGGCGTGGCCGTAATGGGGAAATAACTGGATAAAACAAAACACCAGGAGAATTATTGTCTGCTCAGTTCGAGGACGGACGATAATAATATCAAGGTATACCTGTATGTCCAATTTTCATAGTTGTGTGGTCCTGAAAAGGACCGTTTGTTGAAATAATTTAAGGTAATATAGGGGCCAACATTGTGGGGGCTATATACTTTCATTCTGAATCAGACGAGTCTAAAAGATTAATAACTGTTTGGGGTTGAACATTCCACAAACCATCATTGGTTTCTATATTCCTCTTCCTGTTTTAAGACGTGGTCTTCACATTTAGCCCAATAATCTTTGTCTATATTTAATAAAGCGAGATTAGCAAGAGTCTTTACATCGCATATTTTGAATGTTGTATTTTCATCTGCCACTTGTCCTTTTAATTTTGCCCAGATTAGTTCTATTGGATTTAAATGAGCATGGTAAGGTGGCAGCCTCAAACTTATATGACCGTGCTCTTGGATAATCTTATCTATTTGAAAAATCTTTGTCCTTTGTTTTTGCTTTACTAGAGATAGTAATTCAGGTTTTAAGTACATGTTATTAAATTGTATGTGCTCCTTTGTGAGCCATATCTTAATAGCATCTTTTGTACTGGATGACGTCGGGACTTTATCTTCAAGTGCAACAATGTTGTAGTACGCTGCATTGTCCATTATTAGGCAAGATGGTCGATCTAGTGCTGGGAGAACAGAATTTTCAATCCAATGTCTAAATATGTGACCATTCATCTCAGAGTGATAATCCCGATTGTCTATGGATTTTGAAAGAAAAATTAGCTCTGCATTCTGTATTAGTCCATGTTGTCGACTACCTGCATGAGCAATTATCAAGCGCTGTCCTTTGCTGCTAGGTATTAATCTCTTAATCTTTCCATCTGATGACTGCCATTCCCTTTGGTTAGTGTGGTGAGCATTGATCCATGTTTCATCCAAGTACACAATATCATAACCTTGCTTGCGCACCTCTTTTACTTCACGTAAGTACTTACTTCTCATGACTACTATATGTGGCTTCTCACAGATGATGTTTCGTCCATTGGAATACTTTCTGAATGTAAAGCCTGCAGCTCTCACATTCCTCCATAATGTAGACTTTGATATTTCAATACTGTTGTTCTTTTTCAGCGATACTTTTAATTTTCTTATTCTAACAGTTTCATTCATACCCAACATTTTGCGAATTTCACTTCTAATAAGTTCACTGTCGAAATTATCCAACATTTTTGCTCTTCCTTGTGATTTTCTATATTTGGAACATTGACGGTCACGTGCTTGAATCCAGCGATTAAATGACCGTTTAGATAAATCCAAAATGTGTCTTGTCCTATTCTCTGGGTTTCTAAAGAATGAAATAATCTTCCTCGTTTAGCCTCTTTGTAAAAATAGTCATACATTTTTATTGCGATGTTTTGTAAACTGTAGAATTTCATTTTAAGACTCATGATAAATGTTATTGTTCCACGTTACGCCGCTGAATGAACGGAAATGGAACACACAATGTCTCGTGTTTACTACAAGTGTCTAATTGTGTCAGCCAACTCACGCGGAAAGCGTGAAAAATCGTAAATTGGACCGTCTATGGATTTGTAATCGCTATTTTTAACTTAAATACTGTAAACACTAAGTTTTGACTACATCAATGGGTCGTTATAAATTTATATAAATCAAATAAGCAATAACAATAACCAAATGTTTGTTTTTAATGAAATTAATTCCCTGTTGGGTTCTAATCATTATAACTATACATGCAAATTTTGAAAAAATTACAAAAAGCGGTTTAAAAGATATTGATTTTTAAAGTTGGGCACGACTTATGAAACAAACTATAGATAGACCTTCCTCTTTACACAAAAATGGGAAAAAGGGGGGAGGAGGGGGGCGAGGAGGAGAGAGAGAGAGCATTTGATGAGAATAATTGTGAGGTCTCTAGATGATGCTTGACAGCGTCTTAGAGGTCAACCTGTTTGACCATGTAAGATAAAAAAACAGGTCAGTCTTAATGTCTTTAAACACAGCCTGGTCAGCACTAGGACGTTCCGTCAATGTCTGTTCTGACTGTCCAGGCTAGAATTATCGGCATTTTAATCTGATTATAGGATGGAAGTAGGGGCAGACGATCGCTCGACTCCGGAGATTGCTGCCCTTTGAGAACAGAAACAAGTCAGAGAGAATAATGGGCCCTTCTATGCGGAGCAGAAGGCGGTGGTCTGAAAGGATGGCCCTGTTTTTGCAGACTTTCTATGGCTTGATTATGGGCACAGTTGCAGTCCAACAATGGGACGTAATCGAGTTGGCTAATGCCAGAGACAGGGGAATTAACTAATTACGTTCTGGCAGTCCCTGGGGCTGGTGACATGGGATGATCGGGAATGTGTGCCGGGCTAAGTCGCAACTTCTAACTGACCTTTGTGGCACAATCATCGTGTGCCTTTTCGGTTAATCTAGGAGATTGTGAACAGTTGGCAGCCCGTTGTGTTGCCATCTAGGAGATTGTGAACAGTTGGCAGCCCGTTGTGTTGCCATCTAGGAGATTGTGAACAGTTGGCAGCCCGTTGTGTTGCCAATCTGTTGTAATGTTAATTGGGCTGATTATCAAGGGGAAACGCGTCTGTAGCGAAGTGGTTAGTCACTGGGTTGTACTTCCATCGCGCCTTGATCTACCTCTGTTGGCAAAGCTAGAAAACTGGCTCAATGAATAGTGGACGACAACTCCACTGTAGCGGGATATAAAGCTAATAGAACATTCTGTGTAGGAGGGTATAAAGCTAATAGAACATTCTCTGTAGGAGGGTATAAAGCTGATAGAACATTCTCATTAGGAGGATATGAAGCTAATAGAACATTGTCAGTAGGAGGATATAAAGTAATAGAACATTCTCTGTAGGAGGGTATAAAGCTAATAGAACATTCTCTGTAGGAGGATATAAAGCTAATAGAACATTCTCTGTAGGAGGATATAAAGCTAATAGAACATTGTTTGTAGGGGAATATAAAGCTAATAGAACATTCTGTGTAGGGGATATAAAGTAATAGAACATTCTCTGTAGGAGGGTATAAAGCTAATAGAACATTCTCTGTAGGAGGATATAAAGCTAATAGAACATTCTCTGTAGGAGGATATAAAGCTAATAGAACATTGTTTGTAGGGGGATATAAAGCTAATAGAACATTGTCTGTAGGGGATATAAAGCTGATATAACATTGTCTGTAGGAGGATATAAAGCTAATATAACACTGCTGTAGGAGGATATAAAGCTAATATAACATTGTCTGTAGGAGGATATAAAGCTAATATAACATTGTCTGTAGGAGGATATAAAGCTAATATAACATTGTCTGTAGGAGGATATAAAGCTAATATAACATTGTCTGTAGGAGGATATAAAGCTAATATAACATTGTCTGTAGGAGGATATAAAGCTAATATAACATTGTCTGAAGGAGGATATAAAGCTAATAGAACATTCTCAGGCAGTAGGGGCTGGGCTTATACTGGCACTATTTTATTTTGATAAAAATAGCACATTTTGCTACATCATCATTGATGGCTGTGTAGAGAGAAGATATAAAGAGAGACAAGAGGACGGAGCCTCAGAAAATACACCTCTACACACGCACTTGTCTCAAAGCCGTCAAATACAGTCAACACGCACTTGTATCACAGCAGTCAAACATAGTCAACATGCACTTGTATCATAGCAGTCAAACATAGTCAACATGCACTTGTATCATAGCAGTCAAACATAGTCAACATGCACTTGTATCACAGCAGTCAAACATAGTCAACATGCACTTGTATCATAGCAGTCAAAAATAGCCAACATGGACTTGTATCACAGCAGTCAAACATAGTCAACATGTACTTGTATCATAGCAGTCAAACATAGTCAACATGCACTTGTATCACAGCAGCCAAACATAGTCAACATACACTTGTATCACAGCAGTCAAACATAGTCAACATGCACTTGTATCATAGCAATCATCTACAGTCAACACGCACTTGTATCACAGCAGTCAAACATAGTCAACATGCACTTGTATCATAGTAGTCAAACATAGTCAACATGCATTTGTATCATAGCAGTCAAACATAGTCAACATGCACTTGTATCACAGCAGTCAAACATAGTCAACATGCACTTGTATCATAGCAGTCAAACATAGTCAACATGCACTTGTATCACAGCAGTCAAATACAGTCAACACGCACTTGTATCACAGCAGTCAAACATAGTCAACATGCACTTGTATCATAGCAGTCAAACATAGTCAACATGCATTTGTATCATAGCAGTCAAACATAGTCAACATGCACTTGTATCACAGCAGTCAAACATAGTCAACATGCACTTGTATCATAACAGTCAAACATAGTCAACATGCACTTGTATCACAGCAGTCAAACATAGTCAACATGCACTTGTAACACAGCAGTCAAACATAGTCAACATGCACTTGTATCACTGCAGTCAAAGATAGTCAACATGCACTTGTATCACAGCAGTCAAACATAGCCAACATGCACTTGCATCACAGCAGTCAAACATAGTCAACATGCACTTGTATCGCAGCAGCCAAACATAGTCAACATGCTCTTGTATCACAGCAGTCAAACATAGTCAATATGCACTTGTATCACAGCAGTCAAACATAGTCAACATGCACTTGTATCATAGCAAATCATCTACAGTCAACACGCACTTGTATCACAGCAGTCAAACATAGTCAACATGCACTTGTGTCACAGCAGTCAACTACAAGCAACATGCACTTGTATCACAGCAGTCAAACACAATCAACATGCACTTGTATCACATCAGTCAAACACAATCAACATGCACTTGTATCACAGCAGTCAAACACAATCAACATGCATTTCAACATCCTAACATTATTTTCGTCATCAAATTCAGCACGGAAAGGGAGCTCTTGTCGGTTGGAAATAGAAATAACAAAGGCTGTATGCTGTTTCCCGGGCAATCAACTGCCAACATTTTCTATCATCACTGAAATGTAGAATGAACTCATTATATAAACTTAACCGTGGTTCCTCGTATGTGTCACGGAGTTACAGTTCCGCAATTAGATCTGTTTGTGAGGCAAAGACCGACGTAATCACTAGCAAAGACTGACGTGTTCACTGACAACGACCGTCGTATTCACTGACAAAGACCGACGTATTCACTAACAAAGACCGTCGTATTCACTGACAAAGACCTACGTATTCACTGACAAAGACCAACGTGTTCACTGACAACGACCGACTTATTCACTGGCAAAGACCGACCTATTCACTGGCAAAGACCAACGTGTTCACGGATAAAGACCGACGTATTCACTGGCAGAGACCGGCGTATTCACTGACAACGACCGACGTGTTCACTGACAACGACCGACGTGTTCACTGACAAATTCGACGTATTCACTGATAATGTTCAGGCTCATTATGTTGATTTTGCGAACGACAACATCAATGTTTGTTGTATAGCTACAAACACCTATATTGCTTACATTATGTATGTAGTTATTACACGTTAGTACATATTAAATACTAATAATAACAATAACAAAGTATCGTGCCTGCTGGCGTAGGTGATCATGTCTCTCCACAAATTTCGACATGTCTTTATCATTTCCTTTCATGACTTCCTATCAAACTATTCTCTTCAATGTGTGGTATATCTTCGCTCTGTTTTCATCTATCTCTTCTTTCCTCAAATGTTTCCAGTTGTCACAATATATTCCAGCTACTCCTGTCTCATTACATGACTGCCAACATAAGATGGTTTGTTTCCTCCAAATGTTGACAATATTTTAATTTTCCTCGGACCTTTCTCAGAAAGTCATGGCTGCCCTTCCCAAGTGCTGATACTAAATTAAAAAATAATAAGAATATTAAGTAATATCCATCATCAGGTCGAATGTCCTTTGTAGAACGTTACATTCCTTACAACCCGTCTGAAAGAATATCTGTCTCTAGCCAGATCTCCCACAGAACGTTACATTCATTACAACCCGTCTGAAAGAATCTCTGTCTCTAGCCAGATCTCCCACATAACGTTACATTCATTACAACCCGTCTGAAAGAATCTCTGTCTCTAGCCAGATCTCCAACAGAACGTTACATTAATTACAACCCGTCTGAAAGAATCTCTGTCTCTAGCCAGATCTCCCACAGAACGTTAAATTCATTACAACCCGCCTGAAAGAATCTCTGTCTCTAGCCAGATCTCCCACATAACGTTACATTAATTACAACCCGTCTGAAAGAATCTCTGTCTATAGCCAGATCTCCAACAGAACGTTACATTCATTACAACCCGCCTGAAAGAATCTCTGTCTCTAGCCAGATCTCCCACATAACGTTACATTCATTACAACCCGTCTGAAAGAATCTCTGTCTCTAGCCAGATCTCCCACAGAACGTTACATTCATTACAACCCGTCTGAAAGAATCTCTGTCTCTAGCCAGATCTCCCACATAACGTTACATTCATTACAACCCGTCTGAAAGAATCTCTGTCTCTAGCCAGATCTCCAACAGAACGTTACATTAATTACAACCCGTCTGAAAGAATCTCTGTCTCTAGCCAGATCTCCCACAGAACGTCACATTCATTACAACCCGTCTGAAAGAATCTCTGTCTCTAGCCAGATCTCCCACATAACGTTACATTCATTACAACCCGTCTGAAAGAATCTCTGTCTCTAGCCAGATCTCCAACAGAACGTTACATTCATTACAACCCGCCTGAAAGAATCTCTGTCTCTAGCCAGATCTCCCACATAACGTTACATTCATTACAACCCGTCTGAAAGAATCTCTGTCTCTAGCCAGATCTCCCACAGAACGTTACATTCATTACAACCCGTCTGAAAGAATCTCTGTCTCTAGCCAGATCTCCCACATAACGTTACATTCATTACAACCCGTCTGAAAGAATCTCTGTCTCTAGCCAGATCTCCAACAGAACGTTACATTCATTACAACCCGTCTGAAAGAATCTCTGTCTCTAGCCAGATCTCCCACAGAACGTTACATTCATTACAACCCGTCTGAAAGAATCTCTGTCTCTAGCCAGATCTCCCACATAACGTTACATTCATTACAATCCGTCTGAAAGAATCTCTGTCTCTAGCCAGATCTCCCACAGAACGTTACATTCATTACAACCCGTCTGAAAGAATCTCTGTCTCTAGCCAGATCTCCAACAGAACGTTACATTCATTACAACCCGTCTGAAAGAATCTCTGTCTCTAGCCAGATCTCTCACATAACGTTACATTCATTACAACCCGTCTGAAAGAATCTCTGTCTCTAGCCAGATCTCCCACAGAACGTTACATTCATTACAACCCGTCTGAAAGAATCTCTGTCTCTAGCCAAATCTCCCACATCACATTGCTTTCACCACATCCCGTCTGAGAGAATCTCTGTCTCTAGCCAGATCTCCCACAGGACGTTGCTTTCACCACAGACTGTCTGAGAGAATGACCCTAATTTTTATTGTCATTTTCAAGGTATCCTAGATATCATAATACCACATTCCTCTTGGTCTGCCTCTGATACGTCGCCTAGGAACCATGCCTTCCATTATTGTTCTTTCTAGCCCGCTGAATATCTTGACGTGACCATAGTACTGAAGGGAGGTCAAAAAGTAATGCACACCAATTTTTTTCTCGGCTAATAATAAAGATAGGAATATGAAATTTTGCACACTTGGAATATGACATGTTCCAATTATGTGTACCAAATTGCACAGCATTCTGATAAATATTACGCAATCTATGAACCGTTAAAATGGAGCTTGTCAACAATGTCCGTTACAAACAGCGAATTGTCATAGAATTTCTGGTTGCGGAAAAAGAAACTGTGGCAAACATTTATAAACGACTGTGTGCAGTGTACAAATGTTCTGCAGTCGATAGGAGCACAGTTAGTCGCTGGGTTCAGAGAATTAAAGCTGCAGAAAGTGTACGAGTGGAGCTGCATGATTTACCGCGTTCTGGACGTGTTGCCTCGGCTACCAGCACAGACATGTTAAACCGGGCTGATGCCATTATTCGTAAGGATAGGCGTATCACTAGTCAGCAATTGGCATTGCAGCTTACAGTCAGCAAGGGAAGTGCAATCGCAATTTTTAAAACTCTCGGATATTCAACGATTTGCGCTCGATGGGTTCCTCGGTGCCTAACAAATGATCACAGAGTTCAAAGGAAAACATTCTGTTCTGAATTGTTGGAGCGTTTCGGTGTTGAAGGAGAAATTATTTTGTCAAAAATTGTTACCGGTGACGAAACGTGGGCACATTATTATGAGCCTGAAACAAAAATGCAGTCAATTGAATGGCATCATCCGCAGTCACCAAAAAGAAAAAAATTCAAAACATCTCCATCAGCCGGAAAGGTGATGATCACTGTCTTCTGGGACATTGATGGTGTTATTCTTGTTGATGTAATGACAAGAGGTGAGCCAATCAACTCGACAGCTTACATCAATACACTGACAAAACTCAAAAATCGGTTCCACAGAGTTCGGCCTAATAAGCCATCTGCAGATTTGTTGCTTCAACATGACAATGCACGCCCTCACACAAGTCTGGTAACACGGGAAGCAATCAACAAATTTGGTTGGACTGTACTGCCCCATCCTCCTTACAGCCCTGATCTGGCTCCCTCAGATTTCCATCTGTTTGGACCACTCAAAAAATTCCTGCGTGGGACACACTTTGACAATGATGAGGATGTGATCCGTGCAGTTAAAAAATGGCTACGCGAGCAGGACAAAACTTGGTACAAACGAGGCATTCATGACCTAGTTTCGTGTTGGCGTAAGGCAATATGCTTGGACGGAGATTATGTTGAAAAATAGGTAGTGTAAAGGGGATGTTCAGCTACAATCTGTGAAAATTTCCTACATTTTGCCCGAATAGTTTCCGAGAAAAAAATTGGTGTGCATTACTTTTTGACCTCCCTACGTATTTAAATCTCCTGTGTATAATGGTGAGCCCGTTGTTTTTAATCTTTAAATCTGATATAGAGGCGAAGGCGCGCCTCCCAGCACCAGAGCTGGAAATTGTCAGCGACTCATAGCTGATGGCTTGCGCCAGGATCGGTGAACCAAAACCATCCAGACCCTACTCCACCTCTCAGCGGTGCCTCCAGTAACAGACTATCCTGTCTAGTCTGGCCAAGCGAGCAGGGGTCGAAGAGGGAAGACAACCCGGTACTCAGAAAAGTCGTGCTGAAGTCGGATGTGTTGGGCCGAAAGGCGCAAATATCACAGTGTTACACTGCAAACTACAACACAGCGCAAACACGTCCACTTAACGTCCTTTTAAGGGCGGATGACGAAGAGGAAGTCTACAGTCTACGAATACTCTAGAATACTTTAGTCATCGGGCGAACGAATCCATCCATCTAAATCTGATATAGTAAGCATACTTACAAAGAAATAAATAATGTTAAAATGGCAAAAGTAAACAGAATCAATTATTGTTATCACTGCTGCTACTATTATCATAACATTAATATTATTGGTGTTATGTGATTCAAATTCACCAAAAATGTTTGAAAAAGATGATCGATATGTGGTGATCGATATGTGATATGAATTTTTTATGCAAATTAACTAAATCACAAGAATGTGTGGCTGCCTTTGGTGCCGAGTTGAAGGTCATAATCAGCCGAAATTAGCCAAATCTGTCAGCTTCCATTGAGCATGTCTAATCTTAGCTTCGATTGATTTTACAACATTTGAGCTATGTTTTTGCTGTGTGGTTGAAAAGCTATGTAAGTTGAATATGTTGATCATTACGATGTTTGATAATGATTGAGTCAAATACAAATGCCATGTTTGTTGTATTTATTATTTTTTTTTTGGTGTTGTCATTGAGCGTGTTATGCTAGATCTGATTTCATTGCATGCTTTTCTCTTCCCATCATTCGCCATAACTCAAGTAGCAGAAACCAGTAAGTTCTCCAGCATGTTTCCTGTGGTGCTAGTAGTTGTGGTGCTGGTTCCGATGTTTTCATCCTCATAAACATATTGTTACTATAACATATACAGTTTTATTTTTGGAAGGGTTCCGAACAACATTCTTTGAGATAAAACATTAACTGTGTCACATCGACTTGTCGTGACAGGACACTGTCGCGTGGCATAGCGAAGTGATGTCCCCTGTGTTGTTTGTTGCACGCTGCGATCTCGTAAACTTGTAAACACTGCAGGGAAGCTAGTCGAAGACAGAGTTGCATTTAAGTTCACAGAACTATTTACGAGTAAGGATACGTCTTCTTAGAGTGGTCGCAGGGCTGTATACAAGTTTTGAACATTTTCTTAAAATTCACAGAGTTGTATACAAGTTTTGAACATTTTCTTAAAGTTCACAGAGTTGTATACAAGTTTTGAACATTTTCTTAAAGTTCACAGAGTTGTATACAAGTTTTGAACATTTTCTTAAAGTTCACAGAGTTGTATACAAGTTTTGAACATTTTCTTAAAGTTCACAGAGTTGTATACAAGTTTTTAAACTTTTCTTAGAAGTTCACAGTATACTATACCCATTTAAACTTTCCTTAGAAGTTCACAGTATACTATACCCATTTAAACTTTCCTTAGAAGTTCACAGTATAATATACCCATTTAGACTTTACTTAGAAGTTCACAGTATACTATACCCATTTAGACTTTCCTTAGAAGTTCACAGTATACTATACCCATTTAGACTTTCCTTAGAAGTTCACAGTATAATATACCCATTTAGACTTTACTTAGAAGTTCACAGTATACTATACCCATTTAGACTTTCCTTAGAAGTTCACAGTATACTATACCCATTTAGATTTTACTTAGAAGTTCACAGTATAATATACCCATTTAGACTTTCCTTAGAAGTTCACAGTATAATATACCCATTTAGACTTTCCTTAGAAGTTCACAGTATACTATACCCATTTAGACTTTCCTTAGAAGTTCACAGTATGCTATACCCATTTAAACTTTCCTTAGAAGTTCACAGTATACTATACCCATTTAGACTTTCCTTAGAAGTTCACAGTATACTATACCCATTTAGACTTTACTTAGAAGTTCACAGTATACTATACCCATTTAGACTTTCCTTAGAAGTTCACAGTATACTATACCAATTTAGACTTTCCTTAGAAGTTCACAGTATACTATACCCATTTAGACTTTACTTAGAAGTTCACAGTATAATATACCCATTTAAACTTTCCTTAGAAGTTCACAGTATAATATACCCATTTAGACTTTCCTTAGAAGTTCACAGTATACTATACCCATTTAGACTTTCCTTAGAAGTTCACAGTATACTATACCCATTTAGACTTTCCTTAGAAGTTCACAGTATACTATACCCATTTAGACTTTCCTTAGAAGTTCACAGTATACTATACCCATTTAGACTTTCCTTAGAAGTTCACTTAGTTGTATTACATTTTTACACTTTTATTTAGCAGAGCAATATACAGATTTATACTATTTGTAAAGTTAACAGAGCAATATACAGATTTATACTATTTGTAAAGTTAACAGAGCAATATACAGATTTATACTATTTGTAAAGTTAACGAGCAATATACAGATTTATACTATTTGTAAAGTTAACAGAGCAATATACAGATTTATACTATTTGTAAAGTTAACAGAGCAATATACAGATTTATACAATTTGTAAAGTTAACAGAGCAATATACAGATTTATACTATTTGTAAAGTTAACAGAGCAATATACAGATTTATGCTATTTGTAAAGTTAACAGAGCAATATACAGATTTATACTATTTGTAAAGTTAACAGAGCAATATACAGATTTATACTATTTGTAAAGTTAACAGAGCAATATACAGATTTATACTATTTGTAAAGTTAACAGAGCAATATACAGATTTATACTATTTGTAAAGTTAACAGAGCAATATACAGATTTATACTATTTGTAAAGTTAACAGAGCAATATACAGATTTATACTATTTGTAAAGTTAACAGAGCAATATACAGATTTATACTAATCTTAGAAGTTCGTAAAGTTGAATACAAGTTTTCAGATTGATCTAAAAGCCAACCCTGTTTGTTTAGAGGTTATCAGACTTCTCGTAAAGCTCACACAAAGAACATTTATAACTTCTCGTAAAGCTCACACAAAGAACATTTATACCTTCTCGTAAAGCTCACACATAGAACATTTATAACTTCTCGTAAAGCTCACACAGAGAACATTTACAACCTCTCGTAAAGCTCACACAAAGAACATTAACAACTTCTCGTAAAGCTCACACAGAGAACATTTACAGCCTCTCGTAAAGCTCACACAAAGAACATTTATAACGTCTCGTAAAGCTCACACAAAGAACATTTACAACTTCTCGTAAAGCTCACACAGAGAACATTTACAGCCTCTCGTAAAGCTCACACAAAGAACATTTACAACTTCACGTAAAGCTCACACAAAGAACATTTACAACTTCTCAAAAAGCTCACACAAAGAACATTTACAACTACAGAGTTGAATAAAAGTTCTCCGAGTTTGATCCAAGTTTCCAGGGGTAGACATGTTCCAATGTTGTTCTTTAAAATGTCTCTGAGTTTGATCAAATTTCGTAGTTTGCATTTAATAAAAAAAGTAAGTTGTATAAGCGTCCCATGATGTATTGAGACAATATAAATCGTTCTTAATAATTATTTAATTTAATTAATAATTTTTAGTAATTATTTTATGATTAATTCTTGATAATTATTTTATTGTATTATTGATAATCAAATTCTTAATTTTAATAAATAATCATAATAAAAAAACAGAGATTTCTAGGATCACTCGAGCAAGTGGCGAGGGTTACAATGCAAAACGTGACGCATTGAAAGGTCACATCAGCTGGTTGTTATTTTGTTGTCTGTGTGTTTTAAACCGGCACTTATTTCGTCAGTATCTCCCTGGGAGGCTGTGAGCGGGTGACAGTGAATCTTAACATTCGTCATTTTTAAAGTAACGTCCACATTTACTCCGAAATAGAGCATTATCTTATACAATAAGAATGGTTTGTCGTCACCAAACACACACACACCCACCAACACACACACACATTAAAATATTGTTCCTGGTTTTAATGAAATCCTATAATTTGACATCTATATTGTGTTACATATGATTCATTCTTTCTTCTTCTCTTCTTCTTCTTCTTCTATTCAACTCCCTGTGTTGAATAGGTTTTCAACAAACACTTTCCAAACTGTCCTGTGGCTTGTCATTAAAATAATCCCATATCCTTCCACTCTCTTCATCTCTGCTAGTCTTCTCCAAGTATAATTTAGTCTTCTCCAAGTATATTTTAGTCTTCTCCAAGTATATTTTAGTCTTCTCCAAGTATATTTTAGTCTTCTCCAAGTATATTTTAGTCTTCTCCAAGTATATTTTAGTCTTCCCCTTTGTCACCACCTCTGGAGATTCCCCAAAAAGGCCCTGTCGTGTAAGACCCTCACTTGACTTCCCGGTGTGTGACTATTCGCCTTGTACTTTCCCATAGTTATTTAGTTACTAAGTTAATTAAGACAGTCTTGCCACTGTCATTGTGACCAAGTATCCATTAATGAAATTATGTACATCCGTGGCTCTCGTTATCTTGTCCTCCATGTTTAACAGCCATACCTGTTCTTTACTATCTTCTAATGGCTTGATGGCTTTCATTATTTCTTTCCTTGCTTGACTGTGCGCAGTTAACGTGTAACTCTCATTCAGCTGCTAGTATATCTGGACGGTTATTGGACCGGGACAGTTCATGAGATCTTCAAAGTGCTCTTTCCATCTCTTATTTTATATTGCTACCCAGATGGCTTTTCTTATTTTTTATAAAGGCATACAACTTTCTCTTTGCATTTTCCTACTCATTTCTTTGTTCTGTTGTAGAGTTCTTTCATATTTTCTTTGTTTGCCGCCCCCTCTGTTTTTTTTTTTCGCTTGTACCCCTGCATATTTCCTTTATTCCTTATCATGCTTTTTCTTACTTCTTTGCTCTCCTTTGTGTATGTCTTCCACACATTTTTCCTCTCATTCCTCCTTCTATTTTTATTTATGTTTGCTTTCTTGTCCCTTCTTTCTTCAATTTTCTCCAGGTCTCTAGTTTAGTTTAGTTTAGTTTAGTTTAGTTTAGTTTAGTTTTGTTTTGTTTTGTTTTGTTTTGTTTAGTTTAGTTTAGTTTAGTCGACGAATCATTCACACATTGCACACGTCACATAACCCAGAACCTCTAATCTCATCTTTATCTGATTCTAGCACTGACCTTTCCCTAGAGTTCTCTCACGACTCCTTCCATGTAGGCTTCACCTGTTTCCAAATTTCTTCTGCATCGGTTATATTTTCTAGTTGTTGGATGGCATGTTAATTGTTTGAGACTGTTTTCTTTCCTTCTTTCTTTCTTTCTTTTCTTTCTTTCTTTCTTTCTTTCTTTCTTTCTTTCTTTCTTTCTTTCTTTCTTTCTTTCTTTCTTTCTTTCTTTTTCCACATTTGCCGCTCGGGGTCAAGGGGAGATATGGTTCATAGTTTCTTGCTCTTCTATTGCCCTCTTCTGCTGTTATACCTCCGAATGTTTCTAGTATTCCGTTTATCCACCTTTTTTTTTTGGTCGGCCTCTTGATCTGGTGTTCTTGTATTGTTTGTTGGTAACTCGTTGTATTATATTTAGTTCTTTATGTCTTATCACATGAGTAGTATATATAAAGAAAAAGACACCACCTCAGTGCAAAATAGATGACAAGTGGAACAATATTAAAACAGGTAATGAATTTAAATATTTGGGATCTTTGTTAACCTTAGATGGAAGATGTACAAAAGAGGTGAGATGCAGAATGGCTCAGGCAAAAGCAGCTTTCCAGAAAATGAGGAAGATACTATGCAATCCATTTTTGACAATAGAAACAAGAAAAAGAGTTCTTAAATGTTATGTAATCTTAACATATGGATGTGAATCATAGACAATAGGACAACATACAAGAAAATCACTGGAATCTGTAGAAATGTGGCTTTACAGAAGAATATTGAGAATACCATGGACAGCTAAGAAGAGTTATGAAGATGTTCTGAGAGGTGAAAGCAAAAAGAGAGCTGATTTCCAATATTAGGAAGAAACAATTATCATTTGTTGGCCATGTAATGAGAAGAGAACAACTGGAATATATTGTAACAACTGGAAACATTGAGGGACGAAGAGATAGAGGGAAGCAAAGAGAAAAGATACCAAACAGCTTAAGAGAATGGCTTGGCAGAAGGTCAACAACAGAAATGATAAAGAACTGTCGAGATCTTAAGTTGTGGAGAGACATGATCACCTACGCCAGTAGGCCCGGTACTTGATGATGATAAGTATATATAACAATATAAGTATATATAACAATATAAGTATATATAACAAAATATACTGCTCACATGCCCGAATCACTTGATCTGTTGTCGCTTTATGTAATTAATTTCTGGTTCTGTTCCTAGCCTTTCCGTTCACATTTCATTTCTTATCTTGTCTCCCACTCTGTTTCCTGTCATGCATATGACACACTTCATTTCTGTGGTGGTTATTTTTCTAATAGTTCTTAAGTCTAATGTCCATGTCTGGCACTGGTAGCACAACATTGGGATAAAGGTAGTCTTATAAACAGCGTTAACAATGCTCAGGGCAAAAACTAAGAATAGCAAATTGTTACATCTTCTCAATATTCCTATATGGTGCAAAAAAAGATCACATCGTACGTCACAAAGATCACCCCATGAAGTTCTCCCCATTTTTAATGCTCTCCTAATCTCTCTGTAATGCTCCCCTCCCCTCCCCTCCACACCTAGCTCCTTAACCTCCTCAGGAACTCCACTCACCTCATCACACAATTCCCATAAACACCATCACACAATTCTCCTTATTCCCTCGAGAATCTCCCCCTTCCCCTCCCCAACCCCCAAAGAGACTCCCACATCTACTCATGTCCAGCTCTAGACGAAACCTCCATTAAGTGAAAGCTAACAAATTTAGACAAACAAACACAGTACACCACGACAGTCTTCTTGATTTCATTACATTCTCTAGCCTGGGACTCACTTTGCCCAGTTTGCTGGCCACCATTTTCTCGTCTAGCGGAAGTGGAAAGTTGTAAATATAGAAATGATGGCCGGCAAATATTTGATGTTCATGAATAGTGATTGAAGTAAGCAATTGATTGAAGTAAGCAATTTATTTTTGTGAGAAATTTAGGGAAAAAAGTTATTTTGCTAAAGTTTTAGTGATATAGACAGGCAATTAAAGTAGGCTTGTGTAATGTAAGTAATTTAGATGGAGTTTTAGTGATATAGGCAGGCAATTAAAGTAGACTTGTGTAATGTAAGTAATTTAGATGGAGTTTTAGTGATATAGGCAGGCAATTAAAGTAGGCTATGTAATGTAAGTAATTTAGAGGGAGTTTTAGTGATATAGGCAGGCAATTAAAGTAGACTTGTGTAATGTAAGTAATGTAGAGGGAGTTTTAGTGATATAGGCAGGCAATTAAAGTAGGCTTGTGTAATGTAAGTAATTTAGAGGGAGTTTTAATGATATAGGCAGGCAATTAATGTAGACTTGTGTAGTGTAAGTAATTTAGAGGTAGTTTTAGTGATATAGGCAGACAATTAAAGTAGACTTGTGTAATGTAAGTAATTTAGAGGTAGTTTTAGTGATATAGGCAGGCAATTAAAGTAGACTTGTGTAATGTTAGTAATTTAGAGGGAGTTTAGTGATATAGGCAGGAAATTAAAGTAGGCTGTGTAATGTAAGTAATTTAGAGGGAGTTTTAGTGATATAGGCAGACAATTAAAGTAGACTTGTGTAATGTAAGTAATTTAGAGGGAGTTTTAGTGATATAGGCAGACAATTAAAGTAGACTTGTGTAATGTAAGTAATTTAGAGGGAGTTTATTGATATAGGCAGACAATTAAAGTAGACTTGTGTAATGTAAGTAATTTAGAGGGAGTTTATTGATATAGGCAGGCAATTAAAGTAGACTGTGTAATGTAAGTAATTTAGAGGTAGTTTTAGTGATAGTGGCAGACAATTAAAGTAGACTTGTGTAATGTAAGTAATTTAGAGGGAGTTTTAGTGATATAGGCAGACAATTAAAGTAGACTTGTGTAATGTAAGTAATTTAGAGTGAGTTTTAGTGACAAAGGCAGGCAATTAAAGTAGACTTGTGTAATGTAAGTAATTTAGAGGGAGTTTTAGTGATATAGGCAGGCAATTAATGTAGACTTGTGTAATGTAAGTAATTTAGAGGTAGTTTTAGTGATATAGGCAGACAATTAAAGTAGACTTGTGTAATGTAAGTAATTTAGAGGTAGTTTTAGTGATATAGGCAGGCAATTAATGTAGACTTGTATAATTTAGAGGTAGTTTTAGTGATATAGGCAGGCAATTAAAGTAGGCTGTGTAATGTAAGTAATTTAGAGGTAGTTTTAGTGATATAGGCAGGCAATTAAAGTAGACTTGTGTAATGTAAGTAATTTAGAGGGAGTTTTAGTGATATAGGCAGGCAATTAAAGTAGACTTGTGTAATGTAAGTAATTTAGAGGGAGTTTTAGTGATATAGGCGGGCAATTAAAGTAGGCTGTGTAATTTAAGTAATTTAGAGGGAGTTTAGTGATATAGGCAGACAGTTAAAGTAGACTATGTAATGTAAGTAATTTAGAGGGAGTTTAGTGATATAGGCAGACAATTAAAGTAGACTATGTAATGTAAGTAATTTAGAGGGAGTTTATTGATATAGGCAGACAATTAAAGTAGACTTGTGTAATGTAAGTAATTTAGAGGGAGTTTTAGTGATATAGGCAGACAATTAAAGTAGACTTGTGTAATGTAAATCGATTGAAGTTTCAGTCATTTGTTTAAATAAGCAAGTAACTTGAAAGTAATCTTGAGCGATGTAAGTAATTGAAATGAACTATCTAGTGTAGTTATACAAATGAAGTGAAGTAAATAAACATTGAAGTAAAATGTGAAAGTGCTTCTAGGAAACAGTTCAGTAAATGTTGTCAGTACTTTCATTGGACATTTGTCCCTTGTAATCACGGTACAACTTTGGCGGGAAATGTAAACTATTCCTGCCGGCAACCGGCAGTCTTACCCATCGTTGTTTCTGATGCTGTACGGTCAACCTTCACCTTTGCATATGTTGTCAATGTTGACACCGTTCACGTGTTTGTGTGTCTGCATGCAACTATCTAGTTCCAGATATTCACAGTTGTGAGCAAGACATTTCTTCTGGACATTTTGTCCCTGCCGTTTGAAATTATAAACTTGTCAGACCTTTCTCTATAATATAAAATGTCTGGTTCATAAAAATGAGTGTCATGAAATATGAACAAGTGCTAGATATTAATAATATTAAGTATGAGAGCTATTCAGTTTAACCCAAATAAAATATGACAACTCTCCCTTGAAGTCTCATTAAATGACAGTGTTTAATTAAGTGATGTTGCAATGTTGACTAGTCAAAGTATAAATGATATTAAATATTGAAAATGAAATCTAGAAATAATATAAAATATGGAAAATATAATCTAGAATCAACATAAAATATGGAAAATATAATATAGAAACAGTATAAAATATGAAAATATAATCTAGGAACAGTATAAAATATGGAAAATATAATCTCTGAAACAGTATAAAATATGGAAAATATAATATAGAAACAGTATAAAATATGGAAAATATAATATAAAAACAGTATAAAGTATGGAAAATATAATCTAGAAATAGTATAAAATATGGAAAATATAATATAGAAACAGTATAAAATATGGAAAATATAATATAGAAGTAATAAACATATGTAAAATATAATCTAGAAACGATGTAAAATATGAAAATATAATCGGGAAACAATGTAAAATGTGGAAAATATAAACTAGAAACAAAGTAAAATATGGTAAATATAATCTAGAAACAGTATAAAATATGGAAAATATAAACTAGAAACAAAGTAAAATATGGTAAATATAATCTAGAAACAGTATAAAATATGGAAAATATAATCTAGAAACAATATAAAATATGGAATATATAATCTAGAAGCAATGTTAAATATGGAAAATATAACCTAGAAACAATGTGAAATATGGAAAATATATTCTGGAAATAATGTAAAATATGGAAAATATAATCTGGATACAATGTAAAATATGGAAAATATAACCTAGAAACAATAGAAAATATGGAAAATATAATCTAGAAACAATGTACAATATGGAAAATATAATCTAGAAACAATGTAAAATATGGAAAATATAATCTACAAACAATAGAAAATGTGGAAAATATAATCTAGAAACAATGTAAAATATGGAAAATATAATCTAGAAACAATGTAAAATATGGAAAATAGAATCTACAAACAATGGAAAATATGGAAAATATAATCAAGAAACAATGTAAAATATGGAAAATATAATCTAGAAACAATGTAAAATATGGAAAATATAATCTGGAAACAATGTGACATTTTGGCTGCAGTCAGAAAGGAAGATGTGAATCATCGAAGGAGAAATGGGAACAAAATTGGAGGGGAAGCGTTATGGATAGGGTAAGAAAAGATACAGGACTGTCCAAGAGAAAGGTATAGCCGGGAATGAACTTGAGAAACAAGAAACAAGGAAACTGTAAAGTTGTGAAGATATGTGGGGCAGTGTGGAGAGCAGGAGAAAGTCAGGCTCAATATTGGGTCATTTGTGTTGATGTGATCTCTGTATAGGTCCAATCACATCATTACAAAGCTACAGTCACCTTATTGTAAAGCTACAATAATCTTATTGTAAAGCTACAGTCACCTTATTGTAAAGCTGCAAGCACCACTGTAAAGCTACAGTTACATCATTGTAAAGCTACAGTCACACCATTGTAAGGCTACAGTCATACAACTATAAAGCTGCAGTAACACTATTTGTAAAGCTGCAGTCACACAACTGTAAAGCTGCAACCACATCGTTTGTAAAGCTGCAGTCACACAACTGTAAAGCTGCAGTCATACCAAGGTAAATCTACAGTTACAATATTGTAAATCTGCAGCCGCACTATTGTAAAGCTGCAATCACACTATTGTAAAGCTGCAGTCACGCAATTGTAAAGTTGCTGTCACATTATTGTAATGCTGCAATCACACTATTGTAAAGCTGCAGTCACGTTATTGTAAATCTGCAATCGCACTATTTTAAAGCTGCAATCACTCTATTGTAAAGCTGCAGTCACGCAATTGTAACGTTGCTGTCACATTATTGTAAAGCTGTAGCCACACTATTGCAAAACTGCAACCACATCGCTGTAAAGCTGAGGTCTCAAAATTATACAGTCGCAATCACACCATTGTAAAGCTGTAGTTAGACCATCGTAAAGGAGCAGTCATACATTCTAAAGGGAATAGGCAAATAATTACGATGCTGCGGTAAAGCTGGTAGCAAGGAACCAGTGGTGGGGAGTGTTAAACACTCCAAGGTATGAAGACAGCTTTACAAGGGAGGAACACAACACAATACTGACGTTTCGGCCTGAGGCCTTCTTCAGAGTACAAGGACAACGAAAACAAACGATGAAACACAATTATCTATAATTACATGATCATAAGAAAGAAGAAGTGGGCAGAAAAGAGGGAAGTAGGATGTAGAAAAATGAAAAAAAGAAGAAGAAAGCTACATGAGGGGAGGTAGGATGAGTAAATAGAAAGAATAGGAGAATATATATATATATATATATATATATATATATATATATATATATATATATATATATATATATATATATATATAAATATATAAAATAGTAACACTTAGCTCGAATGACTTGTCTGTCAGCCGGGAACGAAAAAAGAAAGACCACATAGACCGGATAGACCGGAAACCACGTGTCCCAGAAGGAGGGTAACAAGAAATCGTGGAAAACAAAAGAGACAATGGGGAAAAGGGAAAGATACATTATAAAGCTGCAGACAGACCATTGTAAACCTGTAGTCAGACCATCGTAAAGCAGCAGTCAGACCATCGTAAACCTGTAGTCAGACCATCGTAAACCTGTAGTCAGACCAGTGTAAAGCTGCAGTCAGACCATTTTAAAGCTGCAGTCAGAACATTTTAAAGCTGCAGTCCGACCATCGTAAATCTGCAGTCAGACCATTGTAAAGCTGCAGTCAGACCATCGTAAAGCTGCAGTCAGACCATTGTAAAGCGGCAGTCAGACCATCGTAAAGCTGCAGTCAGACCATCATACAGCTACAGTCAGACCATTGTAAAGCTGCTGTCAGACCATTGTAAAACTGCAGTGAGACTATTGTAAAGCTGCAGTCAGACCGTTGTAAAGCTGCAGTCAGACCATCGTAAAGCTGCAGTCAGACCATTGTAAAGCTGCAGTCAAACCATCGTAAAGCAGCAGTCAAACAATCGCAAAGCAGCAGTCAGACCATCGTAAAGCTGTAGACAGACCATTGTAAAGCTGCAGTCAGACCATTTTAAAGGTGCATTCAGATCATCATAAAGCTGCAGTCAGACCAATGTAAAGCTGCAGTGAGACCATTGTAAACCTGTTGTCAGACTATCGTAAAGCTGCAGTCAGACCATTTTACAGCTGTAATCAGACCATTGTAAAGCTGCAGTCAGACCATTGTAAAGCTGCAGTCAGATCATTGTAAAGCTGCAGTCAGACCATTGTAAAGCTGCAGTCAGATCATTGTAAAGCTGCAGTCAGACCACTGTAAAGCTGCAGTCAGACCACTGTAAAGCTGCAGTCAGATCATTGTAAAGCTGTAGTCAGACTATTGTAAAGTTGCAGTCAGATCATTGTAAAGCTGCAGTGAGACCATTGTAAAGCTGCTGTCAGACCATTGTAAAGCTGCAGTGAGACTATTGTAAAGCTGCAGTCAGACCGTTGTAAAGCTGTAGTCAGACCGTCGTAAAGCTGCAGTCAGACCATTGTAAAGCTGCAGTCAGACCATCGTAAAGCTGCAGTCTTGCCATTGTAAAGCAGTTAACACAAATTGGTTATTTCCACCTCTAGCAGCTCCCACCTCACCTACATGTTCAAATCTCCGATATGAAACAATTGAGTCCTCTCAAATACGTCATAGACTATCCTCTCAGACAGCTGCACCACAGCCAACTATAACTTTACTAAGACCTGCGGGGCTGAGAGGCTTTTCCCGAAATCTTCCAAAGTTTGTGACGTCCTCAGCTATGTGACCTATAGAGTGCTGACGTACATTTCCCACTCAACCCACTTCGTAATGTATATGACGTCACAAGCTTTAGGTGATGCCTTTCAGCCGGCAGGCCTTAGTAAAATTATAACTGGCCGAGACTAGACTTAGGGTAACCTTTCGCTGGACTCCATGTCACCAAAAACACTAGAATAAAGTCAAAAGGTAATCCAGAAGTAAAATAACGCCAGCTATGGACGGTGAGTTCGAAACTTGAGAAGGTCAGGACATGAGACCAAACCTTTGATCTCATCATTTGCGAGATAAACGTTATTGCAATTTGCGCTATGTTATATAGTTCCTTCCATATTTGCCTTAAATTAACATATTTATAATGACATGATATCTTAGTTATTTGCATTATACGTTCCGAACAAAAACATGGTTTTGCAGTTAATTAATTTCTCTAACAATTTTGCTCAGGTTTTTTTTTTTTTTTTTTTTTTTTTTTGCATTTAAAGACGCAGCGCAGTGATTCTTACAATAGGCACCTGATAGGTTCACCTTCCCATCGGCACTACTTCTGTATGTTTCAATAAATTGATATAACGCCATCTGGGTAGTCGTTCGTTTGTTGCCATGGAAACGGGGAGGCAATTGTTGAAATTGTTTACCTAGTTCTCATGCACATTGCAGGGTCGATAGATGTCGTTGTACGGTTGTAGTAGGTCTGACCTTCATATATATATTGAAGCCTATTTATTAGTAACAGACTGAGTTATTGTAAATATATCACGGCTATACCAGGGAATACGGTAGCTGGTTGTACACTGACATTGAACTATATCACGACTATACTAGGGAATACGGTAGCTGGTTGTACACTGACATTGAACTATATCACGACTATACCAGGGAATACGGTAGCTGGTTGTACACTGACATTGAACTATATCACGGCTATACTAGGGAATACGGTAGCTGGTTGTACACTGACATTGAACTATATCACGACTATACCAGGGAATACGGTAGCTGGTTGTACACTGACATTGAACTATATCACGACTATACTAGGGAATACTGTAGCTGGTTGTACACTGACATTGAACTATATCACGACTATACTAGGGAATACTGTAGCTGGTTGTACACTGACATTGAACTCATTGAGCAGGAGGGTGATTGTGTTATATATTCTGATCAAATATTAGAGGAGTCGTGGTCGCCGTTGCGTCCTCTGAATAGCCTCCGGTAGTAGAATGACGTAGATAGAACAAATAAAGGAAACGGCTTAAACGTGGATTAGGAATGAAAGGAGAGACAACAGGAGAGATCTCTAGTGATGGGCTTACGTTCCAGAAGGAAAGGTAGGATAAGTCAGTAAAATATACGTGCTATATCAAGTGTCTTAATGTAAATATGAGCTTTACTAAATATACGTGCTGTATCAAGTGTCTTAATGTAAATATGAGCTTTACAAAATAATCGTCCTATGTCACTTGTCTTAGTGTAAATATGAGTTTTACAAAATATATGTTCCATATCAAGCGTCTTAGTGTAAATATGACTATTAAAAATTTACGAGCTATATAAGGTGTCTTAATGTAAATATGAGCTTTACAAAATATGCGTGCTATATCAAGTGTCTTAATATAAATATGAGCTTTACAAAATGTACGTGCTATATCAAGTGTCTTAATGTAAATATGAGCTTTACAAAATATATCTGCTATATCAAGTGGTTTAGTATAAATATGAATTTTACAAAATATACGTGCTGTATCAACTGTGTCTTAATGTAAATGTGAGCTTTACAAAATATACGTGCTATATCAAGTGTCTTAATGTAAATTTGAGCATTACAAAATATACGTGCTATATCAAGTATTTTAATGTAAATATGAGCTTAACGAAATATACATGCCATATAAAGTGTCTTAATGTAAATATGAGCTTTACAAAATATACGCGCTATATCAAGTGTTTTAATGTAAATATGAGCTTAACAAAATATACATGCTATATAAAGTGTCTTAATGTAAATATGAGCTTTACAAAATATACGTGTTATATAAAGTGTTTTAATGTAAATATGAGCTTTACAAAACCATACGTGCTATATCAAGTGTTTTTGTGTAAATATGAGTTTAACAAAATATACGTGCTATATCAAGTGTCCTAATGTAAATATGAACTTTACAAAACATACGCGCTATATCAAGTGTTTTAATGTAAATATGAGCTTTACAAAACGTACGTGCTCTATCAAGAGTCTTAATGTAAATATGAGTATTACAAAATATTATCATCATCAAGTACCATGCCTGTTGGCGCAGGTGATCATGTCTCTCCACAACTTTCGATCTCGACAGTTATTTATCATTTCTGTTGTTGACCTTCTGCCAAGTCATTCTCTTAAGCTGTCTGGTATCTTTTCTTTTTGCTTGCCTCTGTCTCTTCGTCCCTCAATTTTTCCAGTTGTTACAATATATTCCAGCTGTTTTCTTCTCATTAAATGGCCAAAAAATGATGATTGTTTCTTCCTAATATTGGAAATTAGCTCTCTTTTTGCTTTGACCTCTTTCAGAACATTTTCATTACTCTTCTTAGCTGTCCAAGATATCCTCAATATTCTTCTGTAAAACCACATTGCTACAGACTTCAGTGATTTTCTTGTCTGTTGTCCTATTGCCCATGATTCACACCCATATGTTAAAACTGGTTGTACATAACATTTAAGAACTTATTTTCTTGCTTCTATTGTCAAAAATGGATTGCATAGTATCATCCTCACTTTTTGGAAAACTGCTTTTGCCTGAGCCATTCTGCATCTCACCTCTTTTGTACATCTTCCGTCTGAGGTTAACAAAGTTCCCAAATACATATATTCATTTACCTGTTTTAATATTGTTCTACTTGTCTTTATTTTGCACTGAGGTGATGTCTTTTTCTTCATATACAAAATAAACGTGTCATATAAAGTGTCTTAATGTACATATGAGTATTACAAAATATACGTATCATAAGATTTTAGTATTCTAAAATATGCTGGTATAAATAATACAAGAGAACGTATGTAATATGAGCCTTGTATAATATTCTTGCATGAAAGAGCATAAATGCCTTACAAATGATTGAGTTTTAACGTAAAAAATATATTTGTTATTAGAAAACGTACACTATAACTGATGGTGATGATAGCTAAAGGATTCGGATGTGAAAGTTATGACAGCACCAGTGTAATCATTGTTATGATTCTTGTCACATTCACAACTTGGACCGTTCTTACATCGAAGGTTGGTTGTCATCCTTTGCCTTTTGATTCCAGTCTTGATGGTATATTACGTGACTGATTCCTCAGTCAATCTCAGGATGTTATCAGTCCACCACATGATGTTATCAGTCCACCACATGATGTTATCAGTGTACCACAGGATTTTATCAGTCCACCGCAGGGTGTTATCAGTCCACCACATGATGTTATCAGTCCACCACAGGATGTTATCAGTGTACAACAGGATTTTATCAGTCCACCGCATGATGTTATCAGTCCACATGTGTCTTTGTGTACTTTTGTCTCTGCCATCAAGTATTTCCTCATTCAATATAGTGCTATGTCCCCTTGCATGTATAATAGCAAAGGAAAGAAACAAGTAAGGTCTCTGTCTGAATTGTAAGTAAACGGAGAAGTAATAATCATATAGAAGAAACAATCACTGCCAACATGCTAGCAACAAAAAATAACAATAAATAAACAGGACAAATCTGAAACAAGTGCAACACGTCAAATACTTGGACACAATAATAACATCAGATGGAAGATGCACCACAGAAATAAAAAAAAAAAAGCACAGTAGCTCAGGCCAAAATTGCATTTCAGAAAATAAAAACATCTTATTCAACAAATCGATGTCAATAGAAATGAGAAAGAGAGTTCATCGGTGTTATATAGAACCAATTCTGACCTATGGAAGGGAATCATGGACAGCAGACAAACAAATGAAAAGACAATTAGAGGCCACATAGATGAGATTTCTTAGAAGAATGTTGAAAGTTCCCTGGACAGCTAAAAAAAATCAATGAGGAAATTCTCAAAGAGGCCAACACAAAAAGGGAGCTGCTAAGAAACATCAGAAAGAAACAATCGGCATTTATCGGGGAAACCATGAGAAGAGGAAAGTTGGAATACTTAGTTACAACTGGCAAAATACAGGAGAAGAGGAAAATTGGAATACTTGATTACAACTGGCAAGATACAGGAGAAGAGGAAAGTTGGAATACTTAGTTACAACTGGCAAAATACAGGAGAAGAGGAAAATTGGAATACTTGATTACAACTGGCAAAATACAGGAGAAGAGGAAAGTTGGAATACTTGATTACAACTGGCAAGATATAGGAGAATAGAAAAGTTGGAATACTTGATTACAACTGGCAAAATACAGGAGAAGAGGAAAGTTGGAATACTTGATTACAACTGGCAAGATACTAGAGAAGAGGAAAGTTGGAATACTTGATTACAATTGGCAAAATACAGGCTGCTAGATTCAATGTCATGTTTATTTTATATGTTGTACATATATCATCTTTGTCGTTGTTGATTTCTGCAACTAAATGTAGCAACGCTTACAACTGGCTACCTGCCAGGAAGACAGTACATATCTTATGTTGCTAATTATGTTCTTATCGATTTTGAAAGCTTGCACTCTACCGTTGTCTAGAAGAATCGTCTCAGCGTGTACAAGCACGTCAACACGGCCATGTCTGCCGACTCTACTCAACAACTAATCACTTCTCTCGGCTCGATCTTATTACTGCTGTTTGATGCCTGTATTAGTTGTACATCACTCTCACATTCCTATCATTATCTAACGCATATCCCTCACATCATTCTCACATCGATACCATTATCTGGCGTCTATCACTCACATTATTCTCACATCTCTATAATTATCTTGCACATATCTCCCACATCATTTTCCCGTCTCTGTCATCATCTAACGTGCATCTCCCACATTGCATCATTCTCCCGTCTCTGTCATCATTCTCCCGTCTATGTCATCACCTAACGTGTATCTCCCACATCATTCTCCCGTCTCTGTCATCATTCACCCGTCTCTGTCATCATCTAACGTGCATCTCCCACATTGCATCATTCTCCCGTCTCTAATATCATCTAACGCGTATCTCCCACATCATTCTCCCGTCCATGTCATCATCTAACGTGTATCTCCCACATCATTCTCCCGTCTGTCATCATCTAACGTGTATCTCCCACATCATTCTACCATCTATGTCATCATATAACGTGTATCTCCCACATCATTCTCCCGTCTCTGTCATCATCTAACGTGTATCTCCCACATTGCATCATTCTCCAGTCTCAAATATCATCTAACGTGTATCTCCCACATTGCATCATTCTCCCGTCTCTGTCATCATCTAACGTGCATCTCCCACATTGCATCATTCTCCCGTCTCTAATATCATCTAACGTGTATCTCCCACATCATTCTCCCGTCCATGTCATCATCTAACGTGTATCTCCCACATCATTCTCCCGTCTCTGTCATCATCTAACTAATATCTCCCACATCATTCTCCCGTCTCTGTCATCATCTAACGTGTATCTCCCACATCATTCTCCCGTCTCTGTCATCATCTAACGTGCATCTCCCACATCATTCTCACGTCTCTGTCATCATCTAACATGCATCTCCCACATCATTCTCACGTCTCTGTCATCATCTAACGTGCATCTCCCACATCATTCTCCCGTCTCTGTCATCATCTAACGTGCATCTCCCACATCATTCTCACGTCTCTGTCATCATCTAACATGCATCTCCCACATCATTCTCACGTCTCTGTCATCATCTAACGTGCATCTCCCACATCCTTTTCCCGTCTCTGTTATCATCTAACGTGCATCTCCCACATCGTTCTCCCGTCTCTGTCATCATCTAACGTGTATCTCCCACATTGCATCATTCTCCCGTCTCTAATATCATCTAACGTGTATCTCACACATCATTCTCCCGTCTCTAATATCATCTAACGTGTATCTCACACATCATTCTCCCGTCTCTGTTATCATCTAAAGGGTATCTCCCACATCATTCTCCAGTCTCTGTCGTCATCTATCGTGTATCTCCAACACCATTTTTCCGTCTCTGTCATCATCCAACGTGTATCTCCCACATCATTCTCCCGTCTCTGTCATCATCCAACGTGCATCTCCCACATCATTCACCCATCTATGTCATCATCTAACGTGTATCCCCCACATCATTCTCCCGTATATGTCATCATCTAACGTGTATTTTCCACATCATTATCCCATCTATGTCATCATCTAACGTGTATCCCCCACATCATTCTCCCATCTATGTCATCATCTAGCGTGTATCTCTCACATCATTCTCCCACCTATGTCATCATGTAACGTGTATCCCACACATCATTCTCCCATCTATGTCATCATCTAGCGTGTATCTCCCACATCATTCTCCCATCTATGTCATCATGTAACGTGTATCTCCCACATCATTCTCCCATCTATGTCATCATGTAACGTGTATCTCCCACATCATTCTCCATCTCTGTCATCATCTAACGTCTATCTCCCACATCGTTCTCCCATCTCTGTCATCATCTAACGTGTATCTACATCATCATTCTCCCATCTTTGTCATCATCTAACGTGTATCTCCCACATCGTTCTCCTATCCCTGTCACCATCTAACGTGTATCTCCAACACCATTCTCCCGTCTCTGTCATCATCAAATGTGTATCTCCCACATCATGCGCCCGTCTCTGTCATCATCTAACGTGTATCCCCCACATCATTCTCCCGTATATGTCATCATCTAACGTGTATCTCCCACATCATTCTCCCATCTATGTCATCATCTAATGTGTATCTCCCACATTCTTCTACCATCTATGTCATCATGTAACGTTTATCTCCCACATCATTCTCCCATCTATGTCATCATCTAACGTGTGTCTCCCACATCATTCTCCCATCTATGTCATCATCTAGCGTGTATCTCCCACATCATTCTCCCATCTATGTCATCATGTAACGTGTAACTCCCACATCATTCTCCCATCTATGTCATCATCTGACGTCTATCTCCCACATCATTCTCCCATCTATGTCATCATCTAACGTGTATCCCCCACATCATTCTCCCATATATGTCATCATCTAACGTGTATCTCCCACTTCATTCTCCTATCTATGTCATCATCTAACGTGTATCCCACACATCATTCTCCCGTATATGTCATCATCTAACGTGTATCTCGGACATCATTCTCCCATCTATGTCATCATCTAACGTGTATCTACATCATCATTCTCCCGTCTTTGTCATCATCTAACGTGTATCTCCAACACCATTCTCCCGTCTCTGTCATCATCTAACGTGTATCTCCCACATCATTCTCCCATCTATGTCATCATCTAGCGTGTATCTCCCACATCATTCTCCCATCTATGTCATCATGTAACGTGTTTCTCCCACATCATTCTCCCATCTCTGTCATCATCTAACGTCTATCTCCCACATCATTCTCCCGTCTCTGTCATCATCTAACGTGTATCTACATCATCATTCTCCCGTCTTTGTCATCATCTAACGTGTATATCCCACATCATTCTCCCATCTATGTCATCATCTATTGTGTATCTCCCACATCATTCTCCCATCTATGTCATCATCTAACGTTTATCTCCCACATCATTCTCCCATCTATGTCATCATATAACGTGTGTCTCCCACATCATTCTCCCATCAATGTCATCATCTGACGTGTATCTTCCACATCGTTCTCCCGTCTCAGCCATCATCTAACGTGTATCCCCCACATCATTCTCCCGTATATGTCATCATCGAACGTGTATCCCCCACATCATTCTCCCGTATATGTCATCATCTAACGTGTACCTCCCACATCATTCTCCCATCTATGTCATCATCTAACGTGTATCTCCCACATCATTCTCCCATCTATGTCATCATCTAGCGTGTATCTCCACATCATTCTCCCATCTATGTCATCATCTAGCGTGTATCTCCCACATCATTCTCCCATTTATCTCATCATCTAACGTGTATCCCCCACATCATTCTCCCATATATGTCATCATCTAACGTGTATCTCCCACTTCATTCTCCCATCTATGTCATCATCTTACGTGTATCTCCGACATCATTCTCCCATCTATGTCATCATCTAATGTGTATCTCCCACATCATTCTCCCATCTATGTCATCATGTAACGTGTATCTCCCACATCATTCTCCCATCTATGTTATCATCTAGCGTGTATCTCCCAGATCATTCTCCCATCTATGTCATCATCTAACGTGTATCTCCCACATCATTCTCCCATCTATGTCATCATCTAACGTGTATCTCCCACATCATTCTCCCATCTATGTCATCGTCTATCGTGTATCTCATACATCATTCTCCCATCTATGTCATCATGTAACGTGTATCTCCCATATCATTCTCCAACTCTGTCATCATCTAACGTGTATCTCCCATATCTTTCTCCCGTATATGTCATCATCTAACGTGTATCCCCCACATCATTCTCCCATATATGTCATCATCTAACGTGTATCACCCACATCATTCTCTCATCTATGTCATCATCTAACGTGTATCTCCCACATCATTTTCCCATCTATGTCATCATCTAACGTGTATCCCCCACATTATTCTCCCGCATATGTCATCATCTAACGTGTATCTCCCACATCATTCTCCCATCTATGTCATCATCTAACGTGTATCTCCCACATCATTCTCCCATCTATGTCATCATCTAACGTGTATCTCCCACATCATTCTCCCATCTATGTCATCATGTAACGTGTATCTCCCATATCATTCTCCAACTCTGTCATCATCTAACGTGTATCTCCCATATCTTTCTCCCGTATATGTCATCATCTAACGTGTATCTCCCACATCGTTCTCCCGTCTATGTCATCATCTAAAGTGTATCTCCCACATCATTCTCCCATCTATGTCATCATCTAGCGTGTATCTCCTACATCATTCTCCCATCTATGTCATCATCTAACGTGTATCTCCGACATCATTCTCCCATCTATGTCATCATGTGACGTGTATCTCCCACATCATTCTCTCATCTATGTCATTATATAACGTGTATCTCCCATATCATTCTCCCATCTCTGTCATCATCTAACGTCTATCTCCCACATCGTTCTCCTGTCTCTGTCATCATCTAACGTGTATCTACATCATCATTCTCCCGTTTTTTTTCATCATCTAACGTGTATCTCCCACATCGTTCTCCCATCTCTGTCATCATCTAACGTGTATCTCCACCGTCATTCTCCCGTCTCTGTCATCATCTAACGTGTATCTCCCACATCGTTCTCCTGTCTCTGTCATTATCTAACGTGTATCTCCCACATCATTCTCCCATCTATGTCATCATCTAACGTGTATCTCCCACATCATTCTCCCATCTATGTCATCATCTAATGTTTATCTCCCACATCATTCTCCCGTCTCTGAGTTTCTCCTTCAGATATTCCAAAAGTTACTCAAGCTTAAAGCAAGTCACCATCATCATCATCAAGTACCGGGCCTACTGGCGTAGGTGATCATGTCTCTCCATAACTTTCGATCTCGACAGTTATCTATCATCTATTATTATCTGTTATTATCTATCTGTTGTTGACATTCTCTTCTCTGCCAAGCCATTCTCTTAAGCTGCCTGGTATCTTTTCTCTTTGCTTCCCTCAATCTATTAGTCCCTTAATTTTTCCAGTTGTTACAATATATTCCAGTTGTTCTCTTCTCATTACATGGCCAAACAATGATGATTGTTTCTTCCTAATATTGGAAATTAGCTCTCTTTTTGGTTTAGCCTCTTGTCAGAACGTTTTCATTACTCTTCTTTGCTGTCCATGGTATTCTCTGTATTCTTCTGTAAAACCACATTTCTACAGACTTCAGTGATTTTCTTGTCTGTTGTTCTATTGTCCATAATTCACATACAAATGTTGAGACTGGCTCTACATAACAGTTAAGAACTCTTTTTCTTGTTTCTATTGTCAAAAATTGATTGCACAGTATCTTCCTCATTTTTTGGAAAGCTGCTCTTGCCTGAGCCTCTATCCCACATCTGCTGTACACATACCATCTGAGGTTAGCATTGTTCCCAGAAATTTAAATTAATTTACCTGTTTTAATTATTTTCCACTTGTCTTTATTGAGCATTTCGGTGAGGTATTTTTCTTTGTTGCTGCCATTACTTCTGTCCGTTTGCTATTAAGGCTGAGTTCTTTATTTTTGCTTTCTTTCACTATAATGTCCAACATTACTTGTAACTCATTTTCACTCTTAGCGATTAAGACTGTATTATCAGCATATCTTACATTAGTTATATTGTGACCTGCAATTGTTATTCCAGATATGCCCGTTATGGATCTTAAAATATTCTCACTATACATATTAAAGAAATCTGGTGACAGCACACAACCTTGCCTAACACTGTTCTATTTGTTGAAATATTCCCAATTGATTTCCAGTTCCTATGGCCGCTGCTTGTTGTCAGTACATGTTCTTTATTTTTCTTAGATCTTTGCTGTCTGCGTTTACACCTTCTGAAATTGTGATTATTCTTTAAGCTTTACTTTGTCAAATGCTCTGGTATGAAACACAGGTATAGATCTGTTTTCACCTCTATGTCTCTTTCTACTAAAGATCGTATGATGTATATGGCATTGCTTGTTCCTTTACCTCCAACAAAACCACACTGTTCATCGCTAATTTCTGGACTGATTTTGTTTCGCACTCTTCGCATGATGTTTGTTAGTAATATCTTAGTCATATGTCTCATAAGGCTTATTGTGCGATGATCATCGCATTCAAACGCACCAGATTTCTTTGGTAGGGCTATGAATATTTATTTGAGCATGTCGTCTGTAGATATCTTTCAATATTTTTGTTATTCTTTCTATTTTAAAATCACACATAGTTAAAACAAGTGAAGGAATTCAAATACCTAGGACGTTTAGTGGCGAACGACAATTCCCAAACAGCAGAGATAGAATCAAGATGCAACAAAGCTTGTCAAATCATTGGACAGTTATCACCACTACTGTCCAACAAGGAAATAACTCTGGAGGCAAAACGAGCACTATACAATACAATCTTCATCCCAACGTTGTGCTACCAATGCTAGTCCTGGACCATAGATGCAAGAACAATAAGATAATAACCTCTACTGAGATTAAATGTGTTAAACAAATGATAGGAAACAGCCTGAGAGATAAGATCAGAAATGAAGAACTGAGAAAAAAGCTAGGAATAGCCCCCGCCATATAATACATAAAGAAACAACTGATAAAATGGTTTGGCCACGTGGCAAGGCAGAAAGATCAAAATACAAGACAACGAGCCTTCAATAAACGTTAAAAGAACACCAGACTCAAGGACCGACCAGGAAAAAGATGGATTGATGGAATATTAGAAACACTAGGAAATATAACAGCAGGAGAGGTCAACAGAAGAGCAAAAGATGGATTGATGGAATATTAGAAACACTAGGAAACATAACAGCAGGAGAGGCCAATAGAAGAGCAAAAGATGGATTGATGGAATATTAGAAACACTAGGAAACATAAAACATAATACAGGAAAAGAAAGGGAAAGTGAGAGATAGAAAGTGAGAGAGGGGAGGAAAGAAAGGGAGAAGAGCGAAGAGTGAAACAGACAAAGTGAATGAGGGAGAGGTAGAGAAAAAGAAAATGAACGAAATATAAAGATACAGAAAGAGAGAAAGAAGGAGAAAGAAAGAGAGAGACAGAGAAGGTGAAACATGGAGAGGGAGTGAAAGAAAAAAATAACGAAATATAAAGATAGAGAAGAGAGAGAGAGACAGAAAAAGACTACTCCGGCCACCTCATTGGTGAACATTCATTAGTGAACGCTCTGGCTTCAGGGCTAACAATCGTCACTGCAACACTAGAGCTCCAGTTGACAAAATTTGTGTCTACCGACGACGCTCCACAGTCAAACTAGCTCTCTTTAAAGCACTATGTCATTGCTGGGGTCTGCCGAGTAGACTTATAGGACCGGAGAATAGAGGGCGCGTGTCCAGGGCAGTGGCCGCGAGGTGTTTGGGTTTAAGCTTTATTGTTTCATCCCTGAACGAACAAAACTGACCCCACCGGGAATCGAACTCGCGTTCACATGTAGGCATGTGGATGTGGGGGTTGTGAATGTGGGGGTTGTGAATGTGGGGGTTGTGGATGTGGGGGTTGTGGATGTGGGGGTTGTGGATGTGGGGGTTGTGAATGTGGGGGTTGTGAATGTGGGGGTTGTGAATGTGGGGGTTGTGGATGTGGGGGTTGTGAATGTGGGGGTTGTGAATGTGGGGGTTGTGAATGTGGGGGTTGTGGATGTGGGGGTTGTGGATGTGGGGGTTGTGGATGTGGGGGTTGTGAATGTGGGGGTTGTGGATGTGGGGGTTGTGAATGTGGGGGTTGTGAATGTGGGGGTTGTGGATGTGGGGGTTGTGGATGTGGGGGTTGTGGATGTGGGGGTTGTGGATGTGGGGGTTGTGGATGTGGGGGTTGTGGATGTGGGGGTTGTGGATGTGGGGGTTGTGGATGTGGGGGTTGTGGATGTGGGGGTTGTGGATGTGGGGGTTGTGGATGTGGGGGTTGTGGATGTGGGGGTTGTGGATGTGGGGGTTGTGGATGTGGGGGTTGTGGATGTGGGGGTTGTGGATGTGGGGGTTGTGGATGTGGGGGTTGTGGATGTGGGGGTTGTGGATGTGGGGGTTGTGGATGTGGGGGTTGTGGATGTGGGGGTTGTGGATGTGGGGGTTGTGAATGTGGGGGTTGTGGATGTGGGGGTTGTGGATGTGGGGGTTGTGAATGTGGGGGTTGTGGATGTGGGGGTTGTGAATGTGGGGGTTGTGAATGTGGGGGTTGTGAATGTGGGGTTGTGAATGTGGGGGTTGTGAATGTGGGGGTTGTGAATGTGGGGGTTGTGAATGTGGGGGTTGTGAATGTGGGGGTTGTGAATGTGGGGGTTGTGGATGTGGGGGTTGTGGATGTGGGGGTTGTGGATGTGGGGGTTGTGGATGTGGGGGTTGTGGATGTGGGGGTTGTGAATGTGGGGGTTGTGAATGTGGGAGTTGTGGATGTGGGGGTTGTGAATGTGGGGGTTGTGAATGTGGGGGTTGTGGATGTGGGGGTTGTGGATGTGGGCGTTGTGGATGTGGGGGTTGTGAATGTGGGGGTTGTGGATGTGGGGGTTGTGGATGTGGGGGTTGTGAATGTGGGGGTTGTGGATGTGGGAGTTGTGAATGTGGGGGTTGTGGATGTGGGGGTTGTGGATGTGGGGGTTGTGAATGTGGGGTTGTGAATGTGGGGGTTGTGAATGTGGGGGTTGTGGATGTGGGGGTTGTGAATGTGGGAGTAGACATGTAAATGTGAGGGTTGTAAATGTGTGTTACCGGGGCCTCATTATGAGGGAAGTAAAGAATAGTGACACTGTGACCTTCCAGGCATGTCGTAAGAGGCGACTAAGGAGATTGATCGATGGCTTGACAAGCTGTCATTGTAAAAAGTATTCTTATGGAAACAGCGCTATATATTTTAGAAGCAGTGATCTCTGCAATGTGTGCCGTCTTCGGCTCGAAAGGACAATAGATAGAAATGTGGGAGTAGACATGTAAATATGAGGGTTGTAAATGTGGGAGTAGACATGTAAATATGAGGGTTGTAAAGGTGGTAGTAGACATGTAAATGTACCAGTAGACATGTAGATGTGAGGCTTGTTAAGGAGATCAGACGTTTTCTCCGACTAGTTCTAGGTCAGCAACAACCAAACAAAACACAACACATTTATGTTTCTTTAAACTAACCGAGCTATCGTAACCGCATTTGTTTTCCTTTACGTGGTCACTTATCAAGGTAAACAAAATATGTTTACTCGTATCTGTTAGGAATGAATATGTTGACAGTAAATCCACACAAAAAGGAAAGTCATCACTTAAAACTTATCTAGAAATGAAAACAAAAACATGAAAGTTGAATATTTTAGTTTCATCGCTTGATGTTTGTGTTGCTTGATTTTTTTCTGTTTAACAACCAGAAGTGTGGAATATTTTACTTGATTTTATTTGCGTTAATTTGCTGCGTGGCTGTACTGTTGCAATTCATTGTTTGCATTGATGTGCTTTTTAGTTTTTTTTAATGTTTTGCTGCTTTCTGTTGTGTTTTTTTTTTAATTAACTGAACAACTGTACTATTTTGCCAGATTATGTTTGCATTGATTTTTTCTGCTTAACTCTACGTTTTTGCCAGCTTTTGTTTATATTGATTTTCTGCATTGCTAGACTGTTTTGTTTCACACCATGTCTACATGAAACCACATCAGTTAAACTGTTTAGATTCACGCACTGTCTATATGATATCACAGCAGTTAAACTGTTTAGATTCACGCACTGTCTATATGATATCACAGCAGTTAAATTGTTTAGATTCACGCACTGTCTATATGATATCACAGCAGTTAAACTGTTTAGATTCACCCACTGTCTATATGACATCCATCTATCTATCTATCTATTGTCCTTTCGAGCCGTAACCGGCCCATAGGGCGTAGACCAAGATACACCTTCTCCTATATGAATTTTTGTTCTAGCAGTTTTCTTTTAAAGATATTTTATCAAATCTCGCCATCTGTCTCTGTTCTGTGCAAGCAGTTCTATCTCATTGATGGAGCCGATTCCTGCTGCTCTTGCCTCTCTCATCAATGTTCTTCTCAGTGTCTCCCTGGGTCTTCCTCTTTTTCTTTTACCTGTTGTTTCCCATATGAGGGCTTGCTTTGCTATTCGATTATTATCTCTTCTCATCACATGTCCAACGTATGACCATCGTCTTTTCTTTATTACTGAAGATATTAGTGGTTGATTGGCGATTTCTCTAATTTCCTCGTTTGTTTTGAATTCGTTCCATTCTATACCAAGTATTTTCCTTAGACATTTATTTTCGAATGCGTTCAACTTTGTTTCTATATCTCTTGTTGTTTTCCAGCTTTCACACGCATACGTAAGGGTTGATAGTACATTTGATTTGAATAGCCTAAGTTTTGTGTTTGTGCTAATGAGTTTTGATTTCCACAACTTTTCAAGGCTTCTGAAAGACATTGCTGCTTTAGCCAGTCTGATTCTAATTTCTTTGCTCGTATCCCCTTCTCGATCAATGTGACTTCCAAGATAGATAAAGTGATCGATCTCTTCTACTGGTTTGTTTTCCATGTATATTTTGTCACTTGTTGGAATTAAACTTTTCATGACTTTAGTCTTTTCATGATTGACCTCAAGCCCAATTTTGCTGGCTATTGATGATAGTTCATTTGTGTTTTCCTGCATCGTTTTTATCTGACTGCTGATGAGAACTATGTCATCAGCAAAGTCGAGGTCCTCCAAATGGTCTCCTTGTATCCATTCGATGCCTTTATTACCAGTGCAGCATTTCTTCATTATGAAGTCCATAACAATTCCAAATAACAAGGGCGATAAAATACATCCTTGTTTAACCCCAGTTTCTATTGGGAAACATTCGCTCAGTCCTTCCTCTGTTCGAACTGCACATGTGTAACCATCATACATGTCTTTGATAATATTTATGATTTTTGATGGTAAGCCATATTGCTTCAGAATTTTCCACAAAGAATCTCTATGAATACTATCAAATGCTTTTTTGAAGTCGATGAAGTTAAGTACAAAAGGTTTTTGCTTTTCAATGTGTTCCTCCAATATAAGTCGTAGAGTGAAAATGTGGTCAAGACAGCTTCTCCCTTTTCTAAACCCAGCCTGTTCTTCACGCATTACTGTATCTATTGAATCCTTTATTCTATTTAGGATGATTTTACAGAATAACTTTGAGGCAACTGACAAAAGTGTCACGCCTCTCCAGTTGTTACAATCTCTAAGATTGCCCTTTTTTGGGATCTTAACAATGATTCCTTTTTTCCATTTATGAGGCGTCTTCTCTGTTTTCCAAATGATGTTGAACATTTTTTGGAGATGTATTAAATTATGGCTATCAATTGCCTTGAGGATCTCAGCTGTTAACTTATCCTCTCCAGCAGCCTTGTTATTGGTCATTAGCTTTAAGGTGGTTTCTATTTCACTCAAGGTGAAGTCATCTAAATTTACATCTAATTCTGCTGCTGGTGTTTCAGCTTCAAAATCTATTAAACTGTGAGGTAGTGGACGGTTAAGAATTTCTTTGAAGTGTTCTGCCCAACGGGCTTTTATGTCTGCGCTTGTTGTTAGCATTAATCCAGATTTGTCTAGAATTGGTGTTCCAATGGATGTATAGGTGTTTGTCAGCATCTTTTGTACAGTATAAAGAGTTCTGCTGTCTCCTGTAATTGCAGCTGTCTCTGCTTTCTCTGCCAAGTTGTCTATATAAGCTCTTGTATCTCTTCTTGCCGAACTTTTCACTTTGTTGTCTAATTCTTTGTATGTTGCTTTTGCCAGAACCTTTCCAAGATCTGTCTTTACATTAGTCATGGCTCTCTTCGCTTCTCTTCTTTCTTTGATGTATTTCCATGTGGTGTCTGAGATCCAAGCTCGTTTTTCCATTTTCTTCAGTCCAGCACTTGCTTCTGCTGCTGTCATTAGTATTTTGCTCTGTGAGTCCCACATTTCATTGATATCTAAGTCTATTTCACCAAGTGCTGGATAACAACTACTTAGCTCTATGTTAAACTTTTCCTTTATGGCTTCATCTTTCAGTTTATGACTATCAATTTTATGTGTAATTGACCTCTTCTGTTGGTTTCTAAATTTTAATCTTATTTTCCCAATGCACAGGTTGTGGTCACTATTAACATCAGCACCTCTGTATGCTCTTACATCTAATAATGATGATCTGAATTGTTGTTTAATACATAGGTGGTCAATTTGATTTGATGTTCTATCATCAGGAGATATCCATGTTGTTTTGTGGATATTTTTGTGTGGAAATAATGTCCCACCTATATGACATCACAGCAGTTAAATTGTTTAGATTCACGCACTGTCTATATGACATCACAGCAGTTAAACTGTTTAGATTCACGCCCTGTCTACATGACATCACAGCAGTTAAACTGTTTAGACTCACGCACTGTCTATATAACATCACAGCAGTTAAACTGTTTAGATTGACGTCCTGTCTACATGACAACTCAGTAGCTACTATTTTGTTTGACATTTCTTCTCACTTGTTGATGAACTGACATGTTAATGGCCCACAGTCTACATTATTCATGTCACAACAAGACCACCCCGATGAAAGTATTATGAAGCCCACATACCGTATCAGCCAACAAATAGACATATATATGGCCATGCAGGTAAAGCTGGGGTAAAGTAACGAAGGTACAATCACATACATATTGTGTACTAGAGCTTTAGGGATAACTGACAAGACTACTCACCAACGTTTGGACTTATAATGTGTTAATGAACGTTAATGACCGGAAATGAATTCGTCGAAACGTTGCTGAGTAACCCTATCACCTTTCCGCGAAGCTGTGCCGTACAGTTTATATGCGTGTTTTTTTCCCAGGTTAACATATATAATAAGAGATAACGCTGTAGATTTGGCTAGAGTCAGTCGTAGCAATGTTGTTCTATACTTGGTTACCATTTATGTGCTTGTGTGCGTGTTGCTTGTCCAATAAATAACCGGTTTTGTTTTGCTTCTGTGCACGAACCAACGGCGACGGCGAGCACTGCATACAGCCACTGCAACCCTGCCACGCATGTCGTAAAAGGCAACTAAGAAGATTTGGAATCGTCGCCTGGGCAGTCGAGTAAGATATACATTCACAAACCGTGTCAAAGTAATTTACCGTGACATTTTGAAAAATGATGTGACAAGTGGGGGAGCGGATATGCGTAATTCCTTGCAACAATGAAACTGGTTGCATGGATATAATAGAATCGATGAGGCTTCAACAGTGCGTGATGAGGGTCCAATAGTACGAGATGAGGCTCCAATAGTACGGGATAAAGCTCCAATAGTACGAGATGAGGCTGAAATAGTACGAGATGAGGCTCCAATAGTACGAGATGAGGCTCCAATAGTACGTGTTGAGGCTCAAATAGTACGAAATGAGGCTCCAACAGTGCGTGACGAGGCTCCAATAGTGTGTGATGAGGCTCCAATAGTACGAGATGAGGATCCAATAGTACGAGATGAGGCTCCAATAGTACGTGTTGAGGCTCAAATAGTACGAAATGGGCTTGAACAGTGCGTGACGAGGCTCCAATAGTACGAGATGAGGCTCCAATAGTACGTGATGAGGCTCCAATGGCACGAGATGAGGCTCCAATAGTACGAGTTGAGGCACCAATATTACGAGATCAGGCTCCAAAAGTACGAGATGAAGCTCCAATAGTACGAGATGAGGCTCCAATATTACGAGATGAGGCTCCAATAGTACGAGATGAGGCTCCAATAGTACGTGATGAGGCTCTAATAATACGTGATGAGGCTCCAATAGTATGTGTTGAGGCTCCAATAGTACGTGATGAAGCTCCAATGGTACGAGATGAGGCTCCAATAGTACGAGATGAGGCTCCAATAGTACGTGATAAGGCTCCACTAGTAGGTTATGAGGCTCCACTAGTAGGTTATGAGGCTCTAATAGTACGAGATGAGGCTCCAATAGTACGAGATGAGGCTCCAATAGTAAGAGATGAGGCTTCAATAGTACGAGATGAGGCTCCAATAGTACGTGTTTAGGCTCCAATAGTACGTGTTGAGGCTCCAATAGTTCGTGATGAGGCTCCAATAGTACGTGATAAGGCTCCAATAGTAGGTTATGAGGCTCTAATAGTACGAAATGAGGCTCCAATAGTACGAGATGAGGCTCCAATATTACGAGATGAGGCTTCAATAGTACGAGATGAGGCTCCAATAGTACGTGATGAGGCTCTAATAATACGTGATGAGGCTCCAATAGTATGTGTTGAGGCTCCAATAGTACGTGATGAAGCTCCAATGGTACGAGATGAGGCTCCAACAGTACGAGATGAGGCTCCAATAGTTCGTGATGAGGCTCCAATAGTACGTGATAAGGCTCCACTAGTAGGTTATGAGGCTCTAATAGTACGAGATGAGGCTCCAATAGTACGAGATGAGGCTCCAATAGTACGTGTTGAGGCTCCAATAGTACGTGTTGAGGCTCCAATAGTTCGTGATGAGGCTCCAATAGTACGTGATAAAGCTCCAATAGTAGGTTATGAGGCTCTAATAGTACGAGATGAGGCTCCAATAGTACGAGATGAGGCTTCAATAGTACGTGATGAGGCTCCAATAGTACGGGATAAGGCTCCAATAGTACGTGTTGAGGCTCCAATAGTACGTGATGAGGCTCCAATGGTACGAGATGAGGCTCCAATAGTACGAGATGAGGCTCCAATAGTACGTGTTGAGGCTCCAATAGTACGTGATGAGGCTCATATAGTACGAGATGAAACTCCAGCAGTGCGTGATGAGACTCCAATAGTACGTGTTGAGACTCCAATCGTACGAGATGAGGCTCCAACAGTGTGTGATGAGGCTCCAATAGTACGAGATGAGGCTCCAATAGTACGTGTTGAGGCTCAAATAGTACGAAATGAGGCTCCAACAGTGCATGACGAGGCTCCAATAGTACGAGATGAGGCTCCAATAGTACGAGATGAGGCTCCAATAGTACGAGATGAGCCTCCAATAATATGAGATGAGGTTCCAGTAGTACGAGATGAGGCTCTAATAGTACGAGATGAGGCTCCAAGAGTACGAGGTGAGGCTCCAATAGTACGAGATGAGGCTCAAATAGTACGTGATAAGACTCCAATATTACGTGAGGAGGCTCCAATAGTACGTGATAAGGCTCCAATAGTACGTGTTGAGGCTCCAATAGTACGTTATAAGACTCCAACAGTACACAATAAGACTCCAATATTACGTGTTGAGGCTCCAATAGTACGTGATAAGACTCCAATAGTACGTGATAAGACTCCAATAGTACGTGATAAGACTCCAATAGTACGTGTTAAGACTCCAATAGTACTTGATAAGACTCGAATAGTACGTGATAAGACTCTAATAGTACGTGATGAGGCTCCAATAGTACGTGATAAGACTCCAATAGTACGTGATAAGACTCTAATAGTACGTGATAAGACTCCAATTGTGCGTGATAAGACTCCAATAGTACGTGTTAAGACTCCAATAGTACGTGAGGAGGCTCCAATAGTATGTGATGAGGCTCCAATAGTACGTGATGAGGCACCAATAGTACGTGATAAGACTCCAATAGTACGTGTTGAGACTCCAATAGTACGTGATGAGGCACCAATAGTACGTGATAAGACTCCAATAATACGTGTTAAGACTCCAATCGTACGTGATGAGGCTCCAATAGTACGTGAGGAGGCTCCAATCTCTTCCACGCTGGTTAGCCTAATTCGTCTTTCGTGTCCTGAATATGCCTCTTGTGTACCACACACTTTGCTGTCTTCGCTTCCCGAGCAGTTGATCATTTCTGATTCTTCCGCCCCATCTACTGTCACAGACTTGCTACATTCCGGAGGTACATTCCCGGCAGCCATTAACACAACAAATGGTGCTCCTAACAAATATAGCATGACGACTTTGTGAAGGTCGCTAACACCATATACCCTATGGCCTAGCTAGGCAGTGGAGGGAACATATACTACAGTAGAACATTCTAACAAACCATCACATAAAGAACAAATGCCAGATGTTCTTCTGTTGTACCCTCAGTTGTACATAAGTCATATTATTCCGTTGTACCATGAGTTGTACATATGCCAGCTATTCTTCTGTTATATCCTGAGTTGTACATATGCCAGCTATTCTTCTGTTGTACCCTGAGTTGTACATATGCCAGCTATTCTTCTGTTGTACCCTGAGTTGTACATATGCCAGCTATTCTTCTGTTGTACCCTGAGTTGTACATATGCCAGCTATTCTTCTGTTATACCCTGAGTTGTACATATGCCAGCTATTCTTCTGTTGTACCTTGAGTTGGGGGCCTCGGTAGCCTAATTGGGAAAACCACCCGACTGGACTACCGACGTTCGGACAACCCGTGTTCGCTTCCCGCTGGGAGCAGTGTGAATTGTACTCGTGTTTGGAATAAACAAAAAAAAAATACCCCAACGGTCGACCCAGCCGTTCGCAGAAATGGGTACCAGGGCATTAACCTGGGAAGGTGAGGAATGTCGCTTCGCATCTGAGTTCCGATGCTTAGGGCGACACTATACAGAAATATCCGAACATTTCTGGATAGGCGACCGAGCACATATGGGTGTAAACTCGTGTGCTAAAACACCGGTTCAAGTCTCGTACTTGACCTTTACCTTGACCCTGAGTTATATGTTGAAAAATAATGTTCTTCCCTTGTAGAACTTTCATTTATGAGGCCATTCCAACTGTTCATCCAGCTCGATATTGACTAGGTGACGTGTACCAATAACATAAATGTACACATGCTCTCAAGTAGGTTAAACCAGAGCTATACTGAATGCTGAGCTTGGCATGTATAGAAGCAATATACAAGTTCTACGTGACGGCTTAAAAGCCATCCTCGGGGGAAATAAATAGAAATTGTTTGCTGAACTAAATTAAAATATAGATTTGAAGGACTTGAGGAATAGAGAGAGAGAGAGAGAGAGTAAGAGAGTTAGAGAATTGTGATGTACCGAATTGCTGCATGCTAAATTGTGAGAAAGTGACGTGTAGGTGGAAGCATCACGGCACTATCGGCAAACCTATAGGTCGAAAGGCTCCTTTTTGGAAACGAACGAAAGGTACGCATGATAACGAAAGGTACGCATGATAACGAAAGGTATGCATGATAACGAAAGGTTTGCATATTAACGAAAGACATGCATAATAGCGAAATATATGCATAATGATGAAAGATTTGGATAATGACGAAAGAAAGAGAGGAGGATAGACAGAAAAAGGGAGAATAGAATTGGACGTAAACAAATAAGGATGAAAAAGAGAGAAGCGTGATTGAAAAAGAGAGATGAAGAAATTATCACTCAAAAACAGTGGCGTATCCTGGGGTCTGAAAGAGAGCATGCAACTTTTAAAAAATGATAATTTTCTACTCACCCAGTTATTTGAAGTTCAGTTCTATTCTGCGGCTCTTTCTGCTAAAGTCCTCTGTTACTTTGTTATAAAAGTCATCATTGCCTTTCATCTCTACAAGAAGGTCTTTTTCAATTGACATCATTGATAGAGCAGAAAGACTACATTGCCCCTGCGAGTTCCTTATGAAATTTTTAATGCGTTTTAATGCAGAAAACGAACGTTCCACTGAAGACGACGATGCAGGAATTGTCAATATTAATTCACAAAGTTTATGAAGTTCTGGAAGACCACTGTGAAGTCCTTTGTTCAAAAGAAATCTATGAATGTCGGACACATACATTTCTTTAAAGTGTTGGGATACAAACATTGCCTTTAATTCAGATCTCAGTCTTACTATATTAAAATATTTCCCATATATTCCGTTCAGTTTGGAAAACTGCTCTTCTGGAAACTCTTTTGAAAATGTTAAAAATTTCTTACAGTCAAAAATTTCAAGAAATGACAAATCTGACAGAGAATCAAACCGGCTTTGTAACTGGCAGTTTACCGTATCATGAATTTCACAATACAGCCTTCTGTACTCATCCTTTGGGATAACTGAGGATTCTCGCTTTCTTCTCTTTGTTGGAGGACCACACTTGAACTCTATTTTGGCCCAAATTGAATCAAAGCCAGTATTGCGCATTGTGAACAATTTTTCTTTTAACTCAACTATCTCTCTAGAGCAATATGTGATGTCCAGTGAATTTGACTGAAGGATATTAAATACAACATCTGTCATCGAAAAAAATATCGGTGAACACAGCCAAAAGGAAATTGAATTCAAAATCTCCTAGGTTTGACAGAAATCCAACTGCTTCATTAATTGTTGCGTGATCCCAATCACCAGGTCGTTCCAAAATGCATTCAAATAAATCTATTAATTCATTATGATATTCAGAAACAGTCTGTACTAAACGACTGGAATAATTCCATCTGGTTGCCGCCAGCTTGGGAAACCGTTTTTTCACTATGGTGTCCAACAAATGTGTTCTCTTTGCTGAATGAGTAAAAAATGAAGCAAAACTGCTAAGTGACGAAAAGAATATTCTACACGCACTTATGCATGAGACAGCTTGAGACAGTACTAAATTAAGTTTGTGTGCATAGCAATGGATGAATAATGCCTGAGAAACAACTTCCCTAACTCTCGTCTGCACACCATTCAATTGGCCTGCCATTACTGCTGCACCATCATAAGTTTGTGCTACTAGTTTTTCTCTACAGTCAAATTGATCAAGACTGTCTAAAGCTAGTTTTGACAATGCTTGTGCAGATCTGTCAGAGCTAACGTCATGAAAGCCAATAAATCTTTCGTAAATATTACCATTATAAATATATCTAAAAACAACTGACAGCTGAGACAAGTTTGTTACATCAGAGGTCTCGTCAATTAGGATGGCGACAAATCTGGACGATTGAATCTGAAATTTCACTTCTGCAGTTATTACATTGTTCACACTTTGGATAAGATCGTTCTGTATTAATGGGGAAAGACCCGTGAATATATTTGACGTCATGAGATGCTGATGCAATTTTTCATCAAACTCTGCTAATAAATTTAAAGCTTCAATGTAGTTCCCACGATTAGTGGAATCACTCCCCTCGCTGTGACCACGAAAAGCTAATTCTTGTTTTCCTAAAAAAACAAGTAACAGCAATTAACCTCTTTAGGATTTCTCGATTTTCTTTAACTGTTTCATTGTGTTTCATAATACTTTGTTTTTTCTGAAAATCCAATTGAACATCAATTCTGCTGGAGCCAAACACTTGTAACGCTATCCAAGCGTGAATATGACTTTCAGACTTTTCGTGTCTTGAAATAGCGTTATGTAAATTATTTAAATCAGAATACCCGCGTTGTCTGCTGTTCCAAGGCGAAGTGTCATTTACAAACAATATACATGGCCAGCAAAATAACTGACATAATGATTCCGAACCACAAAGTCAAACGACTTTCTTATATAAATCATTGTTAAATGAACGGACACATTTTGTTCCTTCTCGTTTCAAACTGCTTAACGCAGGAATCGGTCTGCCCTTTTTTACCAAGTCCAATTTTTCATTAAATGTTCGCGATTGAAACGGTCGCTCAAATAAATCTACAACATCATTAATTGAATCAGTCATAATAACTACAGTAAACAAATATACTAAGTTTAGTAATTAACAATAGCAAAACAACATGTTTCTGTACGAACACAAAATATTAAATATCAGCTGATTAAAATCACGTTTGAAGTTTTGAATTCTGAAGGTTTGAAATCGAAACCACATCGCTGTGTAAATGTGCGTGTGTGTTGAGTAAAATCACGTGACGTGTACCAAAAATGACCAGAAATGGTTTACTAAACAAGTGTGTGTGTAGGCATTCAAGATTATAATTGCTTGCATTGTTATCATTAGTTTAACATTCAAATAAAAGTACTAGAACATAGAAATTGCACTGTTTCACACCAGTAAATAAATGTTCATCAATCAATTTATTATTTGCCAGTGCTAAATTGTTATAATAGTGATTGAATCATAAAATGTATTTATTTTTTTTTCATCGCAAGCTTACTGTGGAGACACGGATTTAATAAAACACACACAGTATATCACTGCGCTTATATGTAAAGGGACTATTTTAACGAAAGCAACTTCAAAATTGCTTCAGAGCGGGCTAGTTCAACTATCATAAAAAACGATTGGACATATACAATTTTCTTTTAACGTCAGTGTTGCCAGCACTAATTTTTGGAAAAATTCAGATTTGTGAGAAAAACATTTTAAAATATATTTTTGAGCAATGCTGCAAGGGCTAAGTTTGGATGGGGGATAGATCACTGACTGGTTTATCATTTTCGCAACTCTTGAAGGCATGCAATGCTTGCCTTGCTTATATTAAGTATACGCCACTGCTCAAAAAGGAAGACAGAGAGAGAGAGAGAGAGGTTGGCTTATGAATAAACATTTTTCCCTCTCTTTATATTGATAAGTAAAAACACACACATATTAATGATCGTTAGTTCTATGAGTCACCTGATGAAGACCTATTCGTTGAAACGTTCCGCCGATGTACACGTGTACAACTGTCAAGCTGATTAACGTGACCTATTCCTTCACTCACTTCTCACAGACTACAAATTCACTTCTTAGTGAATTACTGCGCCCTCCCCAACTGGGAATACTCACGGGAATATGGTGTTAAGTGTCCCCCCCCCCTCTCCCCCTAGACACCGTCCTTGAGTCCCTCTGTGGAAACAGCCACTAGTTAACGGGCTTTACTTGCTTATTAACCGAACCCGCTGACGAGGGCACACCTAGCCGGGCTTCCGAAGCTAATGAATTTCTTGAATGAAATAAGAGGCGATCGTCTGTTTAAAGCGGGGAATGGGAATTCAATTTCCAAGATGGCCGTTAGGCTTTTAGGGGTTTGTGAGGAAGTTTATGTAAATTGTTTATTTTTGTCTTTGATTCCTTTGAATGCATGCAGACGTGATGAACAGATGTGCATAAACTGAAAGCTTTAAAGTTTAAAAAAAAATGCTTTTGCTGGGGGTAACGAGAAGAGATTGGATCTGGAGTGACAATTAAAAGGTAAGAGGGAATCATAGTTTGAATGATGAGGAGAAGAGGATATGTGGATTGTGGGTATGTTTGACAATAAAATAAGAGAAAGATATTCGAATGATTATAGTGTGGGCATGTTTGACAATAAAATAAGAGAAAGATATTGGAATGATTGTAGTGTGGGCATGTTTGACAATAAAATAAGAGAAAGATATTCGAATGATTATAGTGTGGGCATGTTTGGCAATAAAATAAGAGAAAGATATTCGAATGATTGTAGTGTGTGTATGTTTGACAATAAAATAAGAGACAGATATTGGAATGATTGCAGTGTGCGTTTGAAAATAACGGAATGATTGCAGTGCGCTTTTGTTTGTCTGTAAAATAAGAGATACTTTTGAAATAATTGCAGTGTGGGTGTATTTGGCAACTGAAGTTGAATCCTTACCAGTGCGTGCGTTCTGATCGAAATAATCGTGACTGAAATAAGGATGACTTTTATCTTCTTTGTTGTTTGGACTTGCCACGGATGTCAAAGAAATAGTATGCAGCAGTGCACAGGTAAAACCGACATTCTGTCGATAATGGGCCTTAAAGGGCCTTTTTTTGCAGACCGTAAAGTTGTTATCTGTATCAATTTGTACAACTAGGTAAAAGTAAAGAGCCCCGTCACGCCACGTGGCGTATAGGGAATATGGTGTTAGGGACCCGTCACGCCACGTACGTATAGGGAATATGGTGTTAGTGACCCGTCACGCCACGTACGTATAGGGAATATGGTGTTAGGGACCCGTCATGCCACGTGGCGTATAGAGAATATGGTGTTAGGGCCCCGTCATGCCACGTGGCGTATAGAGAATATGGTGTTAGGGACCCGTCATGCCACGTGATTTTTGTAGTAACGTGGTCGGTATTACGTCCGTGTCGCTTTACTTTCCCATAAAATACCGGTACCAATTTAAGGCTTGGTGAACCCGGAAGCCGTCGATCTAGTCCCTTGTAGTCCTTACAACTGAGCTAAATTTGAACAAATAGCTGGATCCAAAAGGCATCACTGACTAGAGAAATGGGAGGCATCACTGACTAGAAAAATGGGTGGCATCAACCAAGAAGGGTTGAGGATTCTCAATAATTTATTTACTTTACAAGAAAATGTACACACCACTTTCCATATCACAGAGATTATTGATCGTCATTGCTGCACACCGGACGAGCCCATAGGTGTTCCGACATCTCGCCGGGAGAATGTCAAGACAATCAAAAAGGAATCATGGCTCTTGTGGACGAACTCCGTAGCACGGCCTGGGATCCACGGTGCGGTTAGGTTCCTTTTGACAATTTTGCCCGGGCAGCGGCACATATTTGTGGCCTACTGTTTTCGATGTTAACTACCAAGGGTTCTTTAACGTGTGTGAGTGTACACGGAACCTCCTGTTTATTGCCGTTATCCGAGAGGGCCAGACTCGGGTCTCACTAACCAAGAGATCAGGGGAGGGTAACGTCATAAACAAACCACGGATTAAGTTTTCCTTATTTTTTACAATTTTAGGACAAAATCACCAGTTTCTAGTGGGTTTGAACTCTGCTCATTCCTGTCCTTATGCCAACGATGCATCTCTAGACTAACACCTCCCCCCCCCTTTTAAGTAGAACAAGAATGGTTACAAAGAAAGAAATTAGGCTCAAAATAGCTACGACAACAACGGATTAAAATAAAAAAAATCCACTGCATTTTATTGAAATTGTAAAAAAATCTGAAATATAAATACACAGGTGAGGATATTCGACTCGAACGAGTTATCCACCCTTAATTACGCTCAAACAGATGGACAGACAGTAAGAGAGACAGACAGATGGACAAAAAGCAAGAGAGACAGACAGATGGACAAACAGTAAGAGAGACAGACAGATGGACAAACAGTAAGAGAGACAGACAGATGGACAGACAGTAAGAGAGACAGACAGATGGACAAACAGCAAGAGAGACAGACAGATGTACAGACAGTAAGAGAGACAGACGACAGACAGATGTACAGACAGTAAGAGAGACAGACGACAGACAGATGAACAGACAGTAAGAGAGACAGACGACAGACAGATGTACAGACAGTAAGAGAGACAGACGACAGACAGATGTACAGACAGTAAGAGAGACATACGACAGAAAGATGGACAGACAGTAAGAGAGACAGACGACAGACAGATGGACAGACAGTAAGAGAGACAGACTGACGACAGACAGATAGACAGACAGTAAGAGAGACAGACGATAGACAGATGCACAGACAGTAAGAGAGACAGACGACAGACAGATGTACAGACAGTAAGAGAGACAGACAACAGACAGATGTACAGACAGTAAGAGAGACAGACGACAGACAGATGTACAGACAGTAAGAGAGACAGACAACAAACAGATGGACAGACAGTAAGAGAGACAGACAACAGACAGATTTACAGACAGTAAGAGAGACAGACGACAGACAGATGTACAGACAGTAAGAGAGACAGACGACAGACAGATGGACAAACAGTAAGAGAGACAGACGACAGACAGATGTACAGACAGTAAGAGAGACAGACAACAAACAGATGGACAGACAGTAAGAGATACAGACAACAGACAGATTTACAGACAGTAAGAGAGACAGACGACAGACAGATGTACAGACAGTAAGAGAGACAGACGACAGACAGATGGACAAACAGTAAGAGAGACAGACGACAGACAGATGTACAGACAGTAAGAGAGACAGACGACAGACAGATGAACAGACAATAAGAGAGACAGACGACAGACAGATGTACAGACAGTAAGAGAGACAGACGACAGACATACGACAGAAAGATGGACAGACAGTAAGAGAGACAGACGACAGACAGATGGACAGAAAGTAAGAGAGACAGACTGACGACAGACAGATGGACAGACAGTAAGAGAGGCAGACCGACGACAGACAGATGGACAGACAGTAAGAGAGACAGACTGACGACAGACAGATGAACAGACAGTAAGAGAGACAGACCGACGACAGACAGATGGACAGACAGTAAAAGAGACAGACGACAGACAGATGGACAAACAGTAAGAGAGACAGACCAACGACAGACATATGGACAGACAGAAAGAGAGACAGACTGACGACAGACAGATGTATAACACAGCTTTAATGATTTAAATTTATTCAATTTCAAAATTAAACCCAAAAAAATCAATGTTTGTTTCAAGGCATGTTTCTGCATCTTATATCCTTGGTGTTTGTGCTTGCCTATGATATATGTTGTTCTATCTTGTTATTCCTATATGTTGTTCTATCTTGTTGCTCATATATGTTGTTATTCCTATATGTTGTTCTATCTTGTTGCTCATATATGTTGTTATTCCTATATGTTGTTCTATCTTGTTGCTCATATATGTTGTTATTCCTATATGTTGTTCTATCTTGTTGCTCATATATGTTGTTATTCCTATATGTTGTTCTATCTTGTTGCTCATATATGTTTTTTTTCATATATGTTGTTTTATCTTGTTGCTCATATGTTTTTATTCCTATATGTTGTTGTATGTTGTTATATGTTGTTATTCCTTAATGTTGTTGTATGTTGTTATTCTTATATGTTATTATTCCTATATGTTGTTATATGTTGTTGTATGTTGTTGTTCTTATATGTTTTCGTTATTATATGTTATTGTATGTTGTTATTCTTATATGTTGTTATATGTTGTTGTTCCATATGTTATTGTATGTTGTTGTTCTTATATGTTGTTGTATGTTGTTATTCTTATATGTTGTTGTTCTCATATATTGTTGTGCGTTATTCTTCTTATACATGTATGTTGTTGTACTTATATGTTATTGTATGTTGTTCTTATATGTTATTGTAAGTTGTTGTTCTTATATATTGTTGTATGTTGTTGTTCTTATATGTTGTTGTATGTTGTTGTTCTTATATGTTGTTGTATGTTGTTATTCTTATATGTTGTTGTTCTCATGTATTGTTGTATGTTAATCTTCTTATATGTTGTTGTATGTTGTTCTTATATGTTGTTGTTCTTATATATTGTTGTATGTTTTTCTTTTATGTTGTAGTTCTTATATGTTGTTGTTTGCTGTTCTTATATGTTCTTGTATGTTGTTCTTCTTATATGTTGTTGTATGTTGTTGTTCTCATATGCTGTTTTTCTTATATGTTGTTGCTATTTATTGTTGTATGTTGTTCTTTGTATGTGTTGTTGTATGTTAATGTTATATTTTGTTAAATGTTTTATATATTAGTGTATGTTGTTTTTTATGTCATTATATGTACATTGTACTTTATATGTACATGTACAAATACACTGTTGTTGTGCGTTGTTTTATGTTGCTATATGTTACTGTATGTTATAAAAAGGTGCTTGTAAAATATTTATAATTCTTGCCGTGACATATATACCAGCCAACATAATGTCAACACGACTTATGCAGTTATTGAACCTCAAACATAACCTGCCCAAAAATAAACAAAATAAATTTGAACTCAGCCCAAACTAAACCCTAACCTGTTTAACCACTAAAACCAAACTAATAAAAAGGTAACATAAAATAAACTAACCCAAATCAAGATAAATCAAGTAAAGTCATACGGAATGTTTCTAGCCACAAGTTAAAACACCGTAAGATCAATTCGAACAACTCAACTCAACCTATCATCACATAAACAAAACAAACCAACGCAGTCTCAAATAATCCTCAACAATCACATCTGACCTTGCTCTATATTGACAAACTACACGCCTTCCTCAAACTAACCCTTCTATATTGACAAGCTACACGCCTTCCTCAAACTAACTCTTCTATATTGACAAACTACACGCCTTCCTCAAACTAACCCTTCTATATTGACAAACTACACGCCTTCCTCAAACTAACCCTTCTATATTGACAAGCTACACGCCTTCCTCAAACTAACCCTTCTATATTGACAAACTACACGCCTTCCTCAAACTAACCCTTCTATATTGACAAACTACACGCCTTCCTCAAACTAACCCTTCTATATTGACAAATTACACGCCTTCCTCAAACTAACTCTTCTATATTGACTAACTACACGCCTTCCTCAAACTAACTCTTCTATATTGACAAACTACACGCCTTCCTCAAACTAACCCTTCTATATTGACAAACTACACGCCTTCCTCAAACTAACCCTTCTATATTGACAAACTACACGCCTTCCTCAAACTAACTCTTCTATATTGACAAACTACACGCCTTCCTCAAACTAACTCTTCCATATTGACAAACTACACGCCTTCCTCAAACTAACTCTTCTATATTGACAAACTACACGCCTTCCTCAAACTAACTCTTCTATATTGACAAACTACACGCCTTCCTCAAACTAACTCTTCTATATTGACAAACTACACGCCTTCCTCAAACTAACTCTTCTATATTGACAAACTACACGCCTTCCTCAAACTAACCCTTCTATATTATCCCAGTTTTACGTAGCTTAGTGTATGGAATAAAATAAAACAGAGCTGATCTGAAATAACGTCAAACAAACTAAACTAAACAAAGGTAAACTAAACCAGCCTAATTTAAACTAAATCAATATAACCTAAACAGAAAAAAACACAAGACAAATTAAACATACGATAAACATATAACCATAAGGTAAGCCTTATATAACCTATGCTAAACAAAAATATTAACTCGTTCTATAGAACATCGGTTCGGCCACCTGGTCAGAATGAATCCTCACCAATCACCATCAAGGGCGTTCTTCTCGAGAATGCATGGGAAAAGACCAAGAGGAAGACCCAGAAGAAGATGGATAGATGCAGTGACAGAGACATGTAACAACAAAGGAAAATCACTAATTCAGACAGTTCGAGCAGCTCAAGAACGACAAATGATATAAACCACGACACCTTTTAGGTATCAGTGAAAAGAGAAAAGAGAAGAAGAGGAAGATAGAACATCACAATTGTGTCCACTTTCTCTTATAATCTCAACCATTTCGTTGTTCTGGACTGGGACTAAGCTAACCATGCTCGTTTTCCCTTCGCCGTGTATGATCTATTTTAATATATATCTTCTGTCAACATAGGACCCATTCAACTCCAACTTCTTCCTCTTATCATTGTGCTAATTTCCTCGACTGCAATCGGCGATCACTCTCTTCTATTTGCTAATTTTGTTCATTCATCAATTTTGTTTGGTTTTATTTATGTTGCCCAGACCAATGCACCGCCAGTGATGCACAAATTGAATAATTTTCCGTCTGGTTAGCTGCCATCTGCTGCCTTTTCCAGTTTGTAATTTACTGGGAACAGAAACGAGATGAGGAAACAAATGAGTTATCGTTCTTGCTGTGATTTTTATAATGCGATTTTGAGATGTCTCCCATATAGAAAATTGTGATAAATCGAGTTTAATTAATACGGATCGAGAAGATGCGAGGTGTAGTGAGATGAGCGGTGGAAAAGGGAGGGGGGGGAACTAGATGGAGTTGAGGTCACGTGGGTGATTATGTTTACATTTACTGCTGGAGTTAATAAGTTCGGGCATAAACGTTGAGTTTGGTGAAATTGAATAAACAAGATTGTTGACATAAGGGAAATAAGATTGGGGGGGGGGGTTAAATGACATAAATGCCTACTAAAAGTAATATTGGAAGGGAAAAATACAAGGTAAAATAGGCAGACCAAGACTAACATGGACGAGTAACATCGAAAGATGGGTAGTGGAATGGCGCTCAATAGTAGCCAACTTTGGGTGTGGAGACGGCACTCAATGATGATGATTTGAGATTGTTGAAGATAGAGACATTGAAAGAGACTATGAAAGGTATAATCAGCGAGCTATATTAACCAAAGATGTAATATTGTTATCCTTTTGCAAGGAAAAACAAGAGACCATTATCGAGCAATAACTTCTGGCGTGTGAAAAGTAGATGATATCTCTCGCCGAGCCTAGCATATATTGCTAGCTGACTTGTTTGACAATAAAATAAGACTAGAATATGTTGCTAGCTGACTTGTTTGACAATAAAATAAGACTAGAATATGTTGCTAGCTGACTTGTTTGACAATAAAATAAGACTAGAATATGTTGCTAGGTGACTTGTTTGACAATAAAATAAGACTAGAATATGTTGTTAGCTGACTTGTTTGACAATAAAATAAGACTAGAATATGTTGCTAGCTGACTTGTTTGACAATAAAATAAGACTAGAATATGTTGCTAGCTGACTTGTTTGACAATAAAATAAGACTAGAATATGTTGGTAGGTGACTTGTTTGACAATAAAATAAGACTAGAATATGTTGCTAGCTGACTTGTTTGACAATAAAATAAGACTAGAATATGTTGCTAGGTGACTTGTTTGACAATAAAATAAGACTAGAATATGTTGGTAGGTGACTTGTTTGACAATAAAATAAGACTAGAATATGTTGGTAGGTGACTTGTTTGACAATAAAATAAGACTAGAATATGTTGCTAGCTGACTTGTTTGACAATAAAATAAGACTAGAATATGTTGCTAGCTGACTTGTTTGACAATAAAATAAGACTAGAATATGTTGGTAGGTGACTTGTTTGACAATAAAATAAGACTAGAATATGTTGCTAGCTGACTTGTTTGACAATAAAATAAGACTAGAATATGTTGGTAGGTGACTTGTTTGACAATAAAATAAGACTAGAATATGTTGCTAGCTGACTTGTTTGACAATAAAATAAGACTAGAATATGTTGCTAGCTGACTTGTTTGACAATAAAATAAGACTAGAATATGTTGTTAGCTGACTTGTTTGACAATAAAATAAGACTAGAATATGTTGCTAGCTGACTTGTTTGACAATAAAATAAGACTAGAATATGTTGCTAGGTGACTTGTTTGACAATAAAATAAGACTAGAATATGTTGCTAGCTGACTTGTTTGACAATAAAATAAGACTAGAATATGTTGCTAGCTGACTTGTTTGACAATAAAATAAGACTAGAATATGTTGGTAGGTGACTTGTTTGACAATAAAATAAGACTAGAATATGTTGCTAGCTGACTTGTTTGACAATAAAATAAGACTAGAATATGTTGGTAGGTGACTTGTTTGACAATAAAATAAGACTAGAATATGTTGCTAGCTGACTTGTTTGACAATAAAATAAGACTAGAATATGTTGCTAGGTGACTTGTTTGACAATAAAATAAGACTAGAATATGTTGGTAGGTGACTTGTTTGACAATAAAATAAGACTAGAATATGTTGCTAGCTGACTTGTTTGACAATAAAATAAGACTAGAATATGTTGCTAGCTGACTTGTTTGACAATAAAATAAGACTAGAATATGTTGGTAGGTGACTTGTTTGACAATAAAATAAGACTAGAATATGTTGGTAGGTGACTTGTTTGACAATAAAATAAGACTAGAATATGTTGCTAGCTGACTTGTTTGACAATAAAATAAGACTAGAATATGTTGGTAGGTGACTTGTTTGACAATAAAATAAGACTAGAATATGTTGGTAGGTGACTTGTTTGACAATAAAATAAGACTAGAATATGTTGCTAGCTGACTTGTTTGACAATAAAATAAGACTAGAATATGTTGCTAGCTGACTTGTTTGACAATAAAATAAGACTAGAATATGTTGCTAGCTGACTTGTTTGACAATAAAATAAGACTAGAATATGTTGGTAGGTGACTTGTTTGACAATAAAATAAGACTAGAATATGTTGCTAGGTGACTTGTTTGACAATAAAATAAGACTAGAATATGTTGGTAGGTGACTTGTTTGACAATAAAATAAGACTAGAATATGTTGCTAGGTGACTTGTTTGACAATAAAATAAGACTAGAAAATGTTGCTAGGTGACTTGTTTGATAATAAAATAAGACTAGAATATGTTGCTAGCTGATTTGTTTGACAATAAAATAAGACTAGAATATGTTGCTAGGTGACTTGTTTGACAATAAAATAAGACTAGAATATGTTGGTAGGTGACTTGTTTGACAATAAAATAAGACTAGAATATGTTGCTAGCTGACTTGTTTGACAATAAAATAAGACTAGAATATGTTGGTAGGTGACTTGTTTGACAATAAAATAAGACTAGAATATGTTGCTAGGTGACTTGTTTGACAATAAAATAAGACTAGAATATGTTGGTAGGTGACTTGTTTGACAATAAAAAAAGACTAGAATATGTTGCTAGCTGACTTGTTTGACAATAAAATAAGACTAGAATATGTTGCTAGGTGACTTGTTTGACAATAAAATAAGACTAGAATATGTTGCTAGCTGACTTGTTTGACAATAAAATAAGACTAGAATATGTTGCTAGCTGACTTGTTTGACAATAAAATAAGACTAGAATATGTTGGTAGGTGACTTGTTTGACAATAAAATAAGACTAGAATATGTTGCTAGCTGACTTGTTTGACAATAAAATAAGACTAGAATATGTTGGTAGGTGACTTGTTTGACAATAAAATAAGACTAGAATATGTTGCTAGCTGACTTGTTTGACAATAAAATAAGACTAGAATATGTTGGTAGGTGACTTGTTTGACAATAAAATAAGACTAGAATATGTTGCTAGGTGACTTGTTTGACAATAAAATAAGACTAGAATATGTTGGTAGGTGACTTGTTTGACAATAAAATAAGACTAGAATATGTTGCTAGGTGACTTGTTTGACAATAAAATAAGACTAGAAAATGGATCTAGGTGACTTGTTTGACAATAAAATAAGACTAGAATATGTTGCCAGGTGACTTGTTTGACAATAAAATAACACTAGAATATGTTGCTAGGTGACTTGTTTGACAATAAAATAAGACTAGAATATGTTGCTAGCTGACTTGTTTGACAATAAAATAAGACTAGAATATGTTGCTAGCTGACTTGTTTGACAATAAAATAAGACTAGAATATGTTGGTAGGTGACTTGTTTGACAATAAAATAAGACTAGAATATGTTGCTAGGTGACTTGTTTGACAATAAAATAAGACTAGAATATGTTGCTAGCTGACTTGTTTGACAATAAAATAAGACTAGAATATGTTGCTAGCTGACTTGTTTGACAATAAAATAAGACTAGAATATGTTGCTAGGTGACTTGTTTGACAATAAAATAAGACTAGAATATGTTGCTAGCTGACTTGTTTGACAATAAAATAAGACTAGAATATGTTGGTAGGTGACTTGTTTGACAATAAAATAAGACTAGAATATGTTGCTAGCTGACTTGTTTGACAATAAAATAAGACTAGAATATGTTGCTAGGTGACTTGTTTGACAATAAAATAAGACTAGAATATGTTGGTAGGTGACTTGTTTGACAATAAAATAAGACTAGAATATGTTGCTAGCTGACTTGTTTGACAATAAAATAAGACTAGAATATGTTGCTAGCTGACTTGTTTGACAATAAAATAAGACTAGAATATGTTGCTAGCTGACTTGTTTGACAATAAAATAAGACTAGAATATGTTGGTAGGTGACTTGTTTGACAATAAAATAAGACTAGAATATGTTGCTAGGTGACTTGTTTGACAATAAAATAAGACTAGAATATGTTGGTAGGTGACTTGTTTGACAATAAAATAAGACTAGAATATGTTGGTAGGTGACTTGTTTGACAATAAAATAAGACTAGAATATGTTGCTAGCTGACTTGTTTGACAATAAAATAAGACTAGAATATGTTGGTAGGTGACTTGTTTGACAATAAAATAAGACTAGAATATGTTGCTAGGTGACTTGTTTGACAATAAAATAAGACTAGAATATGTTGCTACGTGACTTGTTTGACAATAAAATAAGACTAGAATATGTTGCTAGGTGACTTGTTTGACAATAAAATAAGACTAGAATATGTTGGTAGCTGACTTGTTTGACAATAAAATAAGACTAGAATATGTTGTTAGGTGACTTGTTTGACAATAAAATAAGAGAAAAACATTGGAATGATTGTAATGCGGGTATGTTTGACAATAAAATAAGAGATAGATATTGGAATGATTGCAGTGTGCGTTTGAAAATAATGGAATGATTGCAGTGTGCTTTTGTTTGTCTGTAAAATAAGAGATACTTTTGAAATAATTGCAGTGTGGGTGTATTTGGCAACTGAAGTTGAATCCTTACCAGTGCGTGCGTTCTGATCGAAATAATCGTGACTGAAATAAGGATGACCAATGAATTCTTGGAGAAGACAGATAGAAGCAGAGATGAAGATGATGGGGAAGACATGGAATGATCTTAAAAGAATGGCAAGAGATAGAACGACTTGGAAAGTCTTTCTTGAAGACCTATGCTCCACTGGGAGCTAAAAAGGTAGAAGAAAGAAGAAGAAATAAGGATGGCTTTTATCTTCTTTGTTGTTTGGACTTGACATTGACGTCAAAGAAATAGTGTGCGGCAGTGCACAGGTAAAACCGACATTTTGTGGATAATGGGCCTTAAAGGACCTTTGATTTTTGCAGACCGTAAAGTTGTTATCTGTATCAATTTGTACAATTAAGTAAAAGTAAAGAGCCACGTGGCGTATAGGGAATATGGTGTTAGTGTCCCGTCACGCCACGTGACGTATAGGGAATATGGTGTTAGTGTCCCGTCACGCCATGTGACGTATAGGGAATATGGTGTTAGTGTCCCGTCACGCCACGTGACGTATAGGGAATATGGTGTTAGTGTCCCGTCACGCCACGTGACGTATATGGAATATGATGTTAGTGTCCCGTCACGCCACGTGACGTATATGGAATATGGTGTTAGTGTCCCGTCACGCCACGTGACGTATAGGGAATATGGTAGCTGTGCAACAGTGAGGTATCGGAGCAAAGTACATGGGCTACTTGATTGGGACCAATAGACAAACAACCTGCCAAGTTAAGCAAATAATTAACCAACTAAACATGCAGCCAACTAATTAACCAGCCTCCAAACAGCCAACTAATTAACCAGCCTCCAAACAGCCAACTAATTAACCAGCCTCCAACCAGCCATTTAATTAACCAGCCTCCAACCAGCCAACTAATTAACCAGCCTCCAACCAACCAACTAATTAACCAGCCTCCAACCAGCCAACTAATTAACCAGCCTTCAACCACCCAACTAATTAACCAGCCTCCAACCAGCCAACTAATTAACCAGCCTCCAACCAGCCAATTAATTAATCAGCCTCCAAACAGCCAACTAATTAACCAGCCTCCAAACAGCCAACTAATTAACCAGCCTCCAAACAGCCAACTAATTAACCAGCCTCCAACCAGCCATTTAATTAACCAGCCTCCAACCAGCCAACTAATTAACCAGCCTCCAACCAGCCAACTAATTAACCAGCCTCCAAACAGCCAACTAATTAACCAGCCTCCAACCAGCCATTTAATTAACCAGCCTCCAACCAGCCAACTAATTAACCAGCCTCCAACCAGCCAACTAATTAACCAGCCTCCAACCAGCCAACTAATTAACCAGCCTCCAACCAGCCAACTAATTAACCAGCCTCCAACCAGCCAACTAATTAACCAGCCTCAAAACAGCTAAGCGTCAAAGAAATCAACAAACTGGGTAATTTTTAACTAGCCAATCACCTAAGAAACCAACTAACCGGGTAGCTGGCAGCCACTTAAACAACCAAGTAATTGGGTTGCCGGCAGCCACTTAAACAACCAACTAATTGGGTAGCCGGCAGCCACTTAAACAACCAACTAATTGGGTAGCCGGCAGCCACTTAAACAACCAAGTAATTAGGTAATCGGCAGCCACTTAAGCAACCAACTAATTATGTAGCCGGCAGCCACTTAAACAACCAACTAATTGGGTAGCCGGCAGCCACTTATAAACGGGTAGCTGGCAGCCACTTATAAACGGGTAGCTGGCAGCCACTTATACAACCAACTAATTGGGTAGCCGGCAGCCACTTATAAACGGGTAGCTGGCAGCCACTTATAAACGGGTAGCTGGCAGCCACTTAAACAACCAACTAATTGGGTAGCCGGCAGCCACTAATACAACCAACTAATCGGGTAGCCGGCAGCCACTTATACAACCAACTAATTGGGCAGCCGGCAGCCACTTAAACAACCAACTAATCGGGTAGCCGGCAGCCACTTATACAACCAACTAATTGGGTAGCCGGCAGCCACTTAAACAACCAACTAATTGGGTAGCCGGCAGCCACTTATAAACGGGTAGCTGGCAGCCACTTATAAACGGGTAGCTGGCAGCCACTTATACAACCAACTAATTGGGTAGCCGGCAGCCACTTATAAACGGGTAGCTGGCAGCCACTTAAACTACCAACTAATTGGGTAGCCGGCAGCCACTTAAACAACCAACTAATCGGGTAGCCGGCAGCCACTTATACAACCAACTAATTGGGTAGCCGGCAGCCACTTAAACAACCAACTATTTGGGTAGCCGGCAGCCACTTATACAACCAACTAATTGGGTAGCCGGCAGCCACTTAAACAACCAACTATTTGGGTAGCTGGCAGCCACTTATAAACGGGTAGCTGGCAGCCACTTAAACAACCAACTATTTGGGTAGCCGGCAGCCACTTAAACAACCAACTATTTGGGTAGCCGGCAGCCACTTATACAACCAACTAATTGGGTAGCCGGCAGCCACTTAAACAACCAACTATTTGGGTAGCTGGCAGCCACTTATAAACGGGTAGCTGGCAGCCACTTATAAAAGGGTAGCCGGCAGCCACTTATAAACGGGTAGCTGGCAGCCACTTAAACAACCAACTAATTGTGCAGCCGGCAGCCACTTAAACAACCAACCAGCCAACCAGCCAACCAGCCACACAACCAACCATCCGATCAGCTCAGAAACAATAATACGTCACACAAAAAATACCAGAAAGCAAAGAAGGCACATGCGCTGACATAGACCGGATAGAAACAAGAACATAATTCGGACATCGAGCAAGACGCATATAAAGATCGATAAATTCCATTTTGGCTGCAGCAATTTCTTGAAGCCTTTTATTGTGTTTATCTTGACCTGTCAGGGCACAAACATGGCGCGATGTGCCAGAGCTCTTCACATGAAGCTTCCATCCAGGTCAGGTGGGGAGCGGCTAGATAACAGAATCATTACGCCTCTCTATTGATAACAAACAGATCATTCCCAAATGTTATCACTTCTACTGAACTCAGTTCTGTTAATGAAATGATTATCAGTGCAGACGAAAATGTCCCATATCCGCTCCACTGATGTCACGGACTTCACGAAAGCGAGATGGCAATTTATGTTGACAGGGTCGACTACCATGCAGCCCTTTTCGGCGTATGAACGACGATTACAAACGACTTCCATCGAATCTGTTGAACCAGTGACAGTGGACTTCAACTCCAAGTTTTTCCTCTTCATGTTGACTTAGTGACAGTGGACTTCAACTCCAAGTTTTTCCTCTTCATGTTGACTTAGTGACAGTGGACTTCAACTTCAAGTATTTCCTCTTCATGTTGACTTAGCGACAGTGGACTTCAAGTATTTCCTCTTCATGTTGACTTAGTGACAGTGGACTTCAAGTATTTCCTCTTCATGTTGACTTAGTGACAGTGGACTTCAAGTATTTCCTCTTCATGTTGACTTAGTGACAGTGGACTTCAAGTATTTGCTCTTCATGTTGACTTAGTGACACTTCTAAGTCCAAGTTTAATCAATTGACTGGAGACTTTTGGTTTGCACCAGAACGATAATGATACTTCTTTACAAGAACATCAAGAGCAAGAGCCATGAAAAGATGCATTAAAAAAGATGCATTAAAAAAGATACATTAAAAAAGATGCATTAAAAAAAGATGCATTAAAAATAGATGCACCCCTGGAATAAAGAACAGAATAGCTCAGGCCAAAAGAGCATTTCAGAGAAGGAAAAACGTCTTATGCAATAAGTCTAAATCAATAGAAGTGAGAACGAGAGTCCATCGGTGCTACATAGAGCCAATTCTGCCCTATGGAAGCGAATCATGGACAGTAAATAAATAAAAAGATGATTAGACGCCACAGAGATAGGATTTACCAGGAGAATGTTGAAAGTTCCCTTGACAGCTAAAAAGACAAACGAAGATATGTTCAAAGAGGCCAACACAAAAAGGGAACTTCTAAAAAACATCAGAAAGAAACAATCATCATCTTTCGGGCACATCATGAGAAGAGGAAAGTTGGAATACTTGGTTACAACTGGAAAATACCAGGAAAGAGAGATCGCGGACGACCCAGGGAGAAGATACTAGATAGCTCGGTGTCATGGCACGGACAACAGTCAACAACAGAATTAATAATTTGCTCTATGGATAGAAAATTGTGGAAGGATATGATCACCCACGCCAACGGGTAAGGCACATGATGGTGATGATAAAACAAAAAAGCGAGACAGCATTAAACAATCTAGGTCAGGCTTCAGTTAATAACCAAGCGCACACTTTCTACTATTATTATATTTATGTGTCTGACCTCGGAGTTGCCCCAACCATGTACTCACTATTGGAGTAGATTCATCTCGACACTGGTATCTAGTTAATGTGTTTATTTATTGCGTGTTGCTCGCAGTACGCTCTGCCAGTTTAGTCTCCCACCGTCTATATCAAAGTGACTGCAACGTCTAGTCTACATCGTTTCTGGACATCTCCTAGTGACATCAATAAGTCACTTACCTTAAGTGTGCATCAATTTCTTCTTCATTTTCTTCCCCTACCTCTTCTTATTATTCACCTCCTCATCCATCTTCTTCTTCTCCTCCTCCTCCTTTTTATTCTTTTTCTATTTCTTCTTCTTTTCATCCTGCTCCATCTTCTTCTTCTTCTCCTTCTCTTCTTCCTTCGCCTCATCCACCCTCTTCTTGCCCTCCTCCTTCGACTCCGCCTCCATCTTCTTCTTCTCCTCCTCTTCTTCCTCCGCCTCCTCCTCCATTTTCTTCTCCTCCTTCTTCTACTTCTAGATTTATCTGAATACGTTGAAAGCAAGCACTGATCATTTCATTCATTCACAGTCACTCGGTGGATGTTTCATTCATTCACAGTCACTCGGTGGATGTTTCATTCATTCACAATCACTCGGTGGATGTTTCATTCATTCACAATCACTCGGTGGATGTTTCATTCATTTACAATCACTCGGTGGATGTTTCATTCATTCACAATCACTCGGTGAATGTTTCATTCATTCACAATCACTCGGTGGATGTTTCATTCATTTACAATCACTCGGTGGATGTTTCATTCATTCACAATCACTCGGTGGATGTTTCATTCATTCACAATCACTCGGTGAATGTTTCATTTATTCACAATCACTCGGTGAATGTTTCATTCATTCACAATCACTCGGTGGATGTTTCATTCATTCACAATCACTCGGTGAATGTTTCTTTTATTCACAATCACTCGGTGAATGTTTCATTCATTCACAATCACTCGGTGGATGTTTCATTCATTCACAATCACTCGGTGAATGTTTCATTCATTTACAATCACTCGGTGGATGTTTCATTCATTCACAATCACTCGGTGAATGTTTCATTCATTCACAATCACTCGGTGGATGTTTCGTTCATTCACAATCACTCGGTTGATGTTTCGTTCATTCACAATCACTCGGTGGATGTTTCGTTCATTCACAATCACTCGGTGGATGTTTCACTCATTCACAATCACTCGGTGGATGTTTAGTTCATTCACAATCACTCGGTGGATGTTTCATTCATTCACAATCACTCGGTGGATGTTTCACTCATTGAAAATCACTCGGTGGATGTTTCATTCATTCACAATCACTCGGTGAATGTTTCATTCATTCACAATCACTCGATGGATGTTTCATTCATTCACAATCACTCGGTGGATGTTTTACTCATTGACAATCACTCGGTGGATGTTTCATTCATTCACAATCACTCGGTGAATGTTTCATTTATTCACAATCACTCGGTGAATGTTTCATTCATTCACAATCACTCGGTGGATGTTTCATTCATTCACAATCACTCGGTGGATGTTTTACTCATTGACAATCACTCGGTGGATGTTTCATTCATTGACAATCACTCGGTGGATGTTTCACTCATTGACAATCACTCGGTGAATGTTTCATTCATTGACAATCACTCGGTGGATGCTTCGTTCATTCACAATCACTCGGCGGATGTTTCGTTCATTCACAATCACTCGGTGGATGTTTCACTCATTGACAATCACTCGGCGGATGTTTCACTCATTGACAATCACTCGGTGGATGTTTCACTCATTGACAATCACTCGGTGCATGTCTCATTCATTCACAATCACTCGGCGGATGTTTCATTCATTCACAATCACTCGGCGGATGTTTCATCACTGTGTTCTCGACCGCTGTGTTACAACCAGGGGTTCGTGAGCATGTTGAGAAGCGTCTCACAAGCCAGTTTTGAACAATCTATTCCGCTCGTCTACCTCTTCTAGTGACAGACACCTTATGGTGATTTCACTCGTCGATAATTTACATCTGATCTCATTCATTCGATGATTTACGATTGGTCTCATTCATTCGATGTTTTACAATTGGTCTCATTAATTCAATGTTTCACAATTGGCTTCATTCATTCTCGGATCAATAAAAGGATGGTTATATACTACGTCTCCTTGGTGAATGCTTGAAATGAGGCGACCATTTTTACACTGCTACTTTGACGGCGTTTTGCTTTACGCTGTACTGCCACTTCATATCATAGGTAACAATGTTCAGGACAATTTGCGATGTTTGAGTTTCTGTCGCCATGTTACTTTTTGTATTCACTGCCATCGTTTGCAACCTTTCATCGCCAGTTTGCAGGTCTCATCAATGCCCCGACAAGCACGTCAACAATTTAGCAGTACATGTCTTGACATACTTGTTGGTAGCAAGCAATCATGATAAGTCAGTTGTTTGGTAAAATATTAGTGTCTTATGTTGGATGTTATTTTACTGAACAGCTTTTCTCGTGGCTGAATCTACCAATATTGGATAGACATATCTATCCACAGAACGAACAAGATGTGCTCGTGGTGCCTGGACTCTTCTCCTTTATTCTGCGACTTATGACTTTGACATCAACACTTCCTAGAATGCTGCTGTGCTGTTATTTTATATTTTTGTTCTCCGTGTACTACAATCTGCAGCCAGATCCTCCCAGTTTCTTTCACTGGCAGAGAATATTCCCCAATGAAGCCCTGCAAACATCTTTATATCTCTGCTTGTTTATCTCTTTCCGTCCCTAAGTTCGTCATACAATATTTGTTTGGGAATACGAATGTTTGCCATTCTTATTACATGACCCAGTCACCTTAGTCAACAACTCCTAAGTGTTGCCATGATGGATGGGAGCTTGGCTCGTTGTAAGATATTAGAGTTGGTTACTTTGTCCTGCCATGATGTATGGGAGCTTGGCTCGTTGTAAGACATTAGAGTTGGTTACTTTGTCCTGCCATGATTGATGGGAGCTTGGCTCGTTGTAAGACATTAGAGTTGGTTACTTTGTCCTGCCATGATGTATGGGAGCTTGGCTCGTTGTAAGACATTAAAGTTGGTTACTTTGTCCTGCCATGATTGATGGGAGCTTGGCTCGTTGTAAGACATTAGAGTTGGTCACTTTGTCCTGCCATGATTGATGGGATTTTGGCTCGTTGTAAGACATTAGAGTTGGTATTTTGTCCTGCCATTTGATGTTCATAATCTTTCTAAGGCAACGCACATGAAAGCTGTTTAACCTTTTCTCCTGCCCTGCATAGGTAGTCCAAGTTTCTGATCCTACAGAAGTGTACTAAGCACACACACATGGGGCCTTGGTAGCCTAGTTGGGAAAACCACCCGACTGGACTACCAACGTTCGGACAACCCGTGTTCGATTCCCGCTGGGTACAGTGTGAATTGGTTAGAAAAAAAAAATACCCCCACGGTCGACCCAGCCGTTAGCGGAAATTTGTACCAGGTTATTACCCTGGGAACGTGAAGAATGTCACCTCGGATTTGAGTTTCGATGCTTGAGGCGACACTATACAGAAGTCTCCGAACATTTCTGGATAGGCGGCCGAGCACATATGTGTGTAAACTCGCGTGCTAAGACGCCGGTTCAAGTCTCGTATTTTACTATCACCTTTACTAAGCACACAACTTTGGTACATTGGGAATCTTAGTTCTGAGTGTTAGTTTGGTGTTGGCCCATGCAAACAGTTGTTGTGGTGGTATAGGTAGCACTCGTCTCTTTATACATGCCACCTATTCTATGGATGACACTCCCTCCAAAGTAAACACATTTTACTTACTCATCTCTGACGCTTTCTATTTTCAAAATGTATTTTATGTGCTTTTTTCACTTTGTGCCCTGATTGGTAATGTTGATTAGATGTAAACAGACATTGAACATCAAGATTGTACATGTTCATGTTCACAAAGGTACACAGTTGAGAGCCGATGAATATTTACAACTGGAAGTTTTCATGTACGCTTGGATGTAAACGACAATAAAATGTTAGATTTAATGTAGGTTTGTATGTACGCTGAATATAAAGATGATATTTAATGTAGATTTGTATGTACGCTGAATATAAAGATGATATTTAATGTAGATTTGTATGTACGCTGAATATAAAGATGATATTTAATGTAGATTTGTATGTACGCTAAATATAAAGATGATATTTAATGTAGATTTGTATGTACGCTGAATATAAAGATGATATTTAATGTAGATTTGTATGTACGCTAAATATAAAAATGATGTTTAATGTAGATTTGTATGTACGCTAAATATAAAGATGATATTTAATGTAGATTTGTATGTACGCTAAATATAAAGATGATATTTAATGTAGATTTGTATGTACGCTAAATATAAAGATGGTATTAAAGTAATATTAAAGTTGATTTTTATGTACACTAAATATAAAGATGATATTTAATATATATTTTTATGTACGTTACATAAAAAGATGATATTGAATGAAGATTTAAACTTAGCTGTACAAAAAATGTGTACTTCCTGTGAACTTCGATGTTTGCAAATGTAGTATTTTGAGAGTTGGTGAACATCTGCAAGCATGCTAACATGGACGATGAAGATTTGATACACATTCTCATGTACTCTTTCATAGACATGTAAGATTGTCTTTACATTATCATTTCATCATCATCATTGGGTGCCTTCTCCGCATCGAAGGTTGGCTACCATGGAGCGCCATTCCACTCTTTCTCTTGCTTTGATGGTGCAGATTGTCATAGGCTGACTTGTCCATCTTTTGATGTTACTCCTCAATGTTAGTCTTGGTCTGCCTCTTTTACCTTGTATTTTCCCCTCTAATATTACTTTTATTAGACTGTTGTGTCTTTTAACATGACCAAAAAATGTCATTTGTCTTGCTCTAATTGTGTTTAGTAGTTCTTTTTCACCCTTAGTCGTCCTAAAACTTCCTCGTTTGTTTTCTTTTCTTTCCATCCATTTCTACCTATTCTTCTGTAAATCCACATTTCAAAGGCCTCAATTTTCTATTCTGTTTTCTGGTCTAATGTCCATGTTTCTGCACCATACAGGAATTTTGAGAAGATGTAACATTTTGCTATTCTTAGTTTTAGCCCTGTTGTTATTTCTTTTGATGTTAGTATATTTTTCATGGCATTGAAATTACATTGTCATTTACACTAACAATAAATACGATTTGACGTAAAGTAAACTGATTGCTTTATAGAATATAGAGATCTGATGTGAATCTATATGTAGGCTATACAGAGTGTTGAGGTTTGATGTAAATGCATATGTGGGCTATATATAGTTTTGAGATTTCATTTAAATGCATATTTAGGCTCTATAAAATGGTCAGATTTCATGTAAATGTATGTGTAGGCTACATAGAATGTTCAGATTTCAAATACATTATGCAAATAGATCAATACTGATGTAAATCTATATAGACAATGACATAGAGAGTTGAGATTGATGTAGAAGCGCATGTTAATGTAAGCTGAAGGTTATGTAGATCGCATGTGCCGCTAGTGACGCAACCTGACGCCACCTTGGATGTCACCAGAAGCTGATAAGAGTCGTTTTATTGAGAACTGACGCAGTTGTCTGGTCTAGCAACGATCTTTCTCCGAGGTGCTCTGAAGAAGCGGTTGTAGAGTCAGCGATAGGAGAACTATCTTTACGGCATTCACCCATTACTGGGGCCTGCCGGGGGAACTCTTGAACCAGAGAATAAAGTCCGCTTGTCCAGTGCAGTCGAAGCGTAGTGTTCGACTCTGAGTTGTTATTTTATCCTGATAGAAAAAATAAACTTTGACCTCTCGGGGATTCGAATTTGCGTTCTTCTGGTTTCGAGGACAATGAGTTATCGCTTGGACCACCGGCTCTTCTAGGAATGGTAAGATAACATCAAAGAGTCGACAGTCCTTGACTTAGCAGAGTCCTAGGAACTGAGTGAAGATAAAGAGAAATTGAAAAGGTTGACGAAGTCTGTGATGATGCACCAACGATGCCCAGCTTTATGGGATGATGATGATGACGATGATGATGATGATGATGATGATGACGACGATGATGATGACGATGATGATAATGATGAGGATGATGATGACGATGTTGATGATGATGATGATGACGATGATGATGATGATGGTGATGATAATGATGATAATGATGATAATGACGATGTTGATGATGATGATGATACTGATGATGATAATTATGATGATGACGATGTTGTTGATGATGATGATGATACTGATGATGATAATTATGATGTTGACGATCATGATGGTGATGATAATGATGATAATGACGATGTTGTTGATGATGATGATGATACTGATGATGATAATGACGATGTTGATGATGATGGCGATGATGATGATGACGACGATGATGATGATGATGATGGTGATGACGATGATCATGATGATGATGATGATGACGACGATGATGATGATGACGATGATGATGATGATCATGATGATGATGACGATGATCATGATGACGATGATGATGATGATGATGATGATGACGATGATGACGATGATGATGATGACGATGAGGATGATGATGACGATGATGATGATGACGATGAGGATGATGATGACGATGATGATGATGATGATGACGATGATGATATGATGATGATGATGATGATGATGATGATGATGATGCTGACGATGATGATGATAATGATGACGATAAAGATGATGACGATGATGATGATGACGATGATGACGATGATGATGATGACGATGATGATGATGACGACGACGATGATGATGATGATGACGTTGAAGATGTTGACGATGATGATGAAGATGATGGTAATGATGATGATGATGGTAATGATGATGATGATGAAGAAGAAAGCAAAATTAGAAATGTGTGGGCAACTATGAAAAGAAAAAAGCAAAGAAAGTGGACGCCTTATTTACATGTTCGGGAATAATTAGAAAAGAAACGGATGCCGCTTTACACATGCATGAACAAGGGCGGAGAGCATCAAGTGCATGGGCACAATAATAGCATCAGTTGGAAGATGCGCCACGGAAATAAGCAGAATAGCTCAGGCCAAAATAGCATTTCAGAAAATGAAAACTTATTGTCCAACAAGTCTATGTCAATAGAAGTGAGAAAGATAGTTCATCGGTGCTATATAGAGCCAATTCTGACCTATGGATGCGAATCATGGACAGTAAACAAACAAATGAAAAGACTATAAGAGGTCACATAAATTTCTCAGAAGAATGTTGAGATTTCCCTGGATAGCTGAAAAGACGAACACGGAAATTCTCAAAGAGGCCAACACAAAAAGGGAGCTATTTTAAAAAATGTTAAAAAGAAACAATCAACATTTATCGGACACATCATCATTTGAGGAAAGTTGGAATACTTGGTTACAACTGGCACAATACACGGGAAGAGATATCGCGGACGACAAAGAGAGAAGATGCTAGGTAGCTTGGTGTCATGGAATGGAAAACAGTCAACAACAGAACTGATACGGTTTAGTGTAGATAGGAAATTGTGGAAGGACATGATCGCATACGTCAACCGGTATGGTGCATGATGATGATGCTACATGTATGTGCGTGAATTGTGAGAGCCGACAGTTAAAGTTATTTGATATGTGGCCCGACAATTCAATTGAAAACTGGAATCCAAGATAAGATTTGGAAAACTCGCCATCGAAACACGTCACGTGACTCGCGACAACGAATTTAGAAATTGTTCTTTTTCCGACAAGAAGCGAGACTTAACCGAGGGCTGAATCAAACAATCAATAACTCATCTCAAATCATGCAAATGAGATCGGGTGAAAGGTCAGGCTATCGGTTCTACACGCAATATTTACATACAGATGGCGCTCGTCATTATTAATGTAAATTAATGCACCAAGAAATTGATGTCTTTTCCCCTCGACATCCTCCGTCACAAATGTGTGATTTTATATGTGCGGTGTGTATGTATGTGTGTGTATACGTGTGTGTGTGGGTTTGTGTAGGTGTGTTTGCTGGGTGCCTGCATGGCAGGAGAAAGTAAGAGAAAAGTAAAGATTGAGGGGAAAAGAAAGATAAATCTGATCTGATCTGATCTTGTCGTGACTATGATATTGTCCATGCTAAAAAAACGTAAAGGGAATGTCGTTTTTATTTTTGAGTGTGTAGTTCCTTTGATAGCTTTTGATATTCCAGCGATGACACATTCGGAGCAGAGTATCTGGAGCAGAGTATCTGACCACTTTCTCTGATAAATTGATCTTAATGTTGTCTTTGATATTAATCTATTACTATTACTTTGAATGGAGCTACTGTTACTATTGCTGCTGCTGTTACTATTGCTGCTGTTGTCACTATTGCTGTTGCTGTTACTATTGCTGCTGTTGTCACTATTTCTGCTGCTGTTACTATTGCTGCTGTTGTCACTATTGCTGTTGCTGTTACTATTGCTGCTGCTACTTCAAATGATGTTAATACTGCTGCAAAAAAAGTAATATTTCTATTACAGATAGTACTAGTATCTTTTATAGTACTGATACACTAAAAATACATGTAATACTACTACCACCAACTCTACTACTATTAATACTACTACTACCACTATACCACTACCGCCAATATTACTACTACTATTACTAGTACTAGCACCACTAATACTACTACCACCACCACTATTAGTAATACTGCTACTACCACCACTACTACCAATACTACCACTACTACTACTACTACCACTACTACCACTACTACCACTGCTACTATTACTACTAATAAGACCACTTCTAATACTACTACTACCACCAACTCTACTACTATTAATACTACTACTACCACTATACCACTACCGCCAGTATCACTACTACTATTACTAGTACTAGCACCACTAATACTACTACCACCACTACTACTTCTACTACTACCACCACTACTATTAGTAATACTACTACGACCACTAACATTATTATTACTACTACCACTACTACCACTACTACCACTACTACCACTGCTACTATTACTACTAATAAGACCCCTTCTAATAATACTACTACTACTACTACTACTACTACCAACACCATTACTACTACTACTATTACTACTATTATCACCAATACTATTATTATTACAACTACTACCACTACTACCACTACTACAACTACAACAGCTACTACTACCACCACAACTACTATAACTACTACTACTACTATTACAAGAACTACTAGAAATACAACAATAACTACTGCTACTGCCGCAATCACAATTACCGCCACTACTACTTCAAGTACTGCTTCCACGGCTACATCTTCTACAACAACTACTACTAACACTGCTTCCACGGCTACATCTTCTACAACAACTACTACTAACACTGCTTCCACGGCTACATCTTCTACAACAACTACTACTAACAATGCTTCCACGGCTACATCTTCTACAACAACTACTACTAACACTGCTTCCACGGCTACATCTTCTACAACAACTACTACTAACACTGCTTCCACGGCTACATCTTCTACAACAACTACTACTAACAATGCTTCCACGGCTACATCTTCTACAACAACTACTACTAACAATGCTTCCACGGCTACATCTTCTACAACAACTACTACTAACAATGCTTCCACGGCTACATCTTCTACAACAACTACTACTAACAATGCTTCCACGGCTACATCTTCTACAACAACTACTACTAACAATGCTTCCACGGCTACATCTTCTACAACAACTACTACTAACACTGCTTCCACGGCTACATCTTCTACAACAACTACTACTACCGCCACTACCACTTTAAGTACTACTAACACTGCTTCCACGGCTACATCTTCTACAACAACTACTACTAACACTGCTTCCACGGCAACATCTTCTACAACAACTACTACTACCGCCACTACCACTTTAAGTACTACTAACACTGCTTCCACGGCTACATCTTCTATAACAACTACTACTACTACAACTACAACTACAACTTCTACTACTACTACTACCACTAGTACTACTACCACTAGTACCAATACTGACACTGCTACTAATACTACAATTTTAACTATACAACTGCAACTACTACTACTGCAAATACCACTACTGCTACTACTACTACTACAAATACAATTACTACTGCTACTACCACTACTATTACTACCCCTATTACTACCACTATTACTACTACTACTACTACTACTAACGCTGCTACTACCACTATTATTAGTACCACAACAATTACTACACCAACTACAACTACTACTGCTAACACTAACACCAATACTACTACAAATACTACTATTACAGCTACTACAACCACTTCTACTACTTTTACTACTATTACTACTACTGTTACTACTATTACTACTTCCATTAGTACTACTATTACTAATTCGACTACTACTACTCTTAATACAGTACTACTACTACTATTACTAATTCCACTACTACTGCTACTGTTACTACTGCCATTATTACTACTATTACTGCTTTCACTGCTACTATTACTACTTCCACTACTACTACTACTACTATTACTACTTCCACTACTACTATTATTACTACTATCTGTACTACTAGTATAACTACTTCCACTACTATTACATCTACTACTACTTCCACTATTAGCTCTGCTACTACTAATACTACTATTACTACTACTACTTGCAATATTACTACTACTACTACAACAACTACTACTACTACTACTATTACTACTACTACTACTTCCACTATAACTTCTACTACCACTACTAATACTACTATTCCACTATTACACCAACAACAACTAATACTACCATTACAACTACTTCCACTATTACTACTACTACTACTTGTACTATTACTACTACTATTACTTCCACTATTAATTCTACTACCACTACAACAACTACTACTACTACTACTGCTTCCACTATAACAACAACAACTACTACTACTACCATTACAACTACTTCCACTATTACTACCTCTACTACTACTACTATTACTACTACTTCCACTATTAGTACTACTACTACTAGTACTACTAGTACTACTACTACATTTCAACTACTTCCACTATTACTACTAATACTACTACTTCCACTATTACGACTACTTCCACTACTCATACTTCCACTATTACTACTACTACAACTACTACCATTTCAACTACTTCCACTATTACTACTACTTCCACTATTACTACTACTACTACTACTACTACTACTACTACTTCTACTACTACCATTATAACTACTTCCACTATTACTACTACTTCCACTATTACTACTACTTCCACTATTACTACAGTTAATACTGCCACTACTACTACTACAATTTCTAATAACACTAATAATAATAAAAATACATAATAATCTGTCAAGGAACAGATTCATTAGTGTTGAGTTTACTCTCTCTCTCTCTCTCTCTCTCTCTCTCTCTCTCTCTCTCTCTCTCTCTCTCTCTCGTGTCTCGGACTATCTCACTACATTTCAAGAAATCATCCGACGATTCTGTAATGATGACGTCACGTTGACCAATCTATTAAGTTGCACTTTCTAAAACAAATCTCTGTGACCCTCGTAATTAGCTCGTCCTGTACGATACGTCCAGACAACAAGACTTGATTAACGCCATCTCATCAAGCTAGTGCTTCACTCGTATCCGCTTACACGTATTGACACTTCTTTCTTTGCGGACACTCGCATTTCACCGAGCTCTGTCGAGGGAATCGACGACATTCGAGTGAAGACTTGTTGAGACTAAATTCAATATCCTGAAATCTTTCCTCAATCTAACCGTCCATAGAATTCCCTGAATTCTCTTGTGAGACAAAGCTCTCCACAGCCAGAATCATTCTAATCGATTGAAAATGTGAAGCTTGGGTAAGTCTGCTGATTCTAGCCGTCAGTCATAATCCATCTTAAGTCGTTGTCCTCACGAGCAATTAATCTTAACTTCCAATCTTCTCATCACACAGTGTTCCTTTCTTGCCCATTGTTGGTATCTCCCTACTCAACAATCTCCTTTCTCACACAGTGTTCCTTTCTTGTCCATTGTTGGTATCTCCCAACTCAACAATCTCCTTCCTCACACAGTGTTCCTTTCTTGTCCATTGTTGGTATCTCCCTACTCAACAATCTCCTTCCTCACACAGTGTTCCTTTCTTGTCCATTGTTGGTATCTCCCTACTCAACAATCTCCTTCCTCACACAGTGTTCCTTTCTTGCCCATTGTTGGTATCTCCCTACTCAACAATCTCCTTCCTCACACAGTGTTCCTTTCTTGTCCATTGTTGGTATCTCCCTACTCAACAATCTCCTTCCTCACACAGTGTTCCTTTCTTGTCCATTGTTGGTATCTCCCTACTCAACAATCTCCTTCCTCACACAGTGTTCCTTTCTTGTCCATTGTTGGTATCTCCCTACTCAATAATCTCCTTCCTCACACAGTGTTTCTTTCTTGTCCATTGTTGGTATCTCCCTACTCAACAATCTCCTTCCTCACACAGCGTTCCTTTCTTGTCCACTGTTGGTATCTCCCTACTCAACAATCTCCTTCCTCACACAGTGTTTCTTTCTTGTCCATTGTTGGTATCTCCCTACCCAACAATCTCCTTCCTCACTCAATCTGTCTATTTTACTCACTGTTTTACTATTTTCTCATTACAAATATGCCTCTTTCTATTGGCATTAGCTACGACCACGCCCATTTCTACTCACATAAACTTTAACAACACAAGTTTCCAGGGACGACCCTGTCGTTGCTAGCGCCCTGGACAAGCTAAACGTCGGCGCCTTGTTCACTGTTTTATTTGTTCTTTTCCCTTTTGTGTGTGTGGGTGAAGATGACGCCCCTAAGCTCATGGTGCTCCCTGGGCAAATGCCTGAGTTGCCGGTACCCCGAACCGGCACTGTCCATTTCTATTCACATAAGTTGTGACCACACCCATTTCTATTGACATAAGTTGTGACCACACCCATTTCTATTCACATAAGTTGTGACCACACCCATTTCTATTCACATAAGTTGTGACCACACCCATTTCTATTCACATAAGTTGTGACCACGCCCATTTCTATTCACATAAGTTGTGACCACACCCATTTCTATTCACATAAGTTGTGACCACACCCATTTCTATTGACATAAGTTGCAACCACACACATGTCTATTCACATAAGTTGCATCCACGCCCATTTCTATTCACATAAGTTGCAACCACACACATTTCTATTCATATAAGTTGCAACCTCACCCATTTCTATTGACATAAGTTGCAACCACGCCCATTTCTATTGACATAAGTTGCAACCTCACCCATTTCTATTGACATAAGTTGCAATCACACCCATTTCTATTGACATAAGTTGCAACCTCACCCATTTCTATTGACATAAGTTGTGACCACACACATTTCTATTGACATAAGTTGTGACCACACCCATTTCTATTGACATAAGTTGTGACCACACCCATTTCTATTGACATAAGTTGTGACCACACCCATTTCTATTGACATAAGTTGCAACCACAACCATTTCATATCACATAAGTTGCAACCACACACATGTCTATTTACGTAAGTTGCGACCACACCCATTTCTATTGACATAAGTTGCAACCTCACCCATTTCTAATGACATAAGTTGCAACCTCACCCATTTCTATTGACATAAGTTGCAACCACACACATTTCTAATGACATAAGTTGCAACCACACACATTTCTAATGACATAAGTTGCAACCACACACATTTCTAATGACATAAGTTGCAACCACACACATTTCTAATGACATAAGTTGCAACCACACACATTTCTAATGACAAAAGTTGCAACCTCACCCATTTTTATTGACATAAGTTGCAACCACGCCCCTTTTTATTCATATAAGATTCTATTCTATTCCTTTCTGCTCAAATAAGCTACCACCATACCCCACTCTATTCACATAAGCTACCACCATACCCCACTCTATTCACATAAGCTACCACCATACCCCACTCTATTCACATAAGCTACCACCATACCCCACTCTATTCACATAAGCTACCACCATACCCCACTCTATTCACATAAGCTACCAACATACCCCACTCTATTCACATAAGCTACCACAATACCCCACTCTATTCACATAAACTACCACCATACCCCACTCTATTCACATAAGCTACCACCATACCCCACTCTATTCATATAAGCTACCACCATACCCCACTCTATTCACATAAGCTACCAAAATACCCCACTCTATTCATATAAGCTACCACCATACCCTACTCTATTCACATAAGCTACCACCATACCCCCACTCTATTCACATAAGCTACCACCATACCCCCACTCTATTCACATAAGATACCACCATACCCCCACTCTATTCACATAAGCTACGAACACACCTGTCTCTCCTCAATCGATGATCGAGCCACACAACAAAATCAGATGCCCTCGCCATCACCTCGTTTTGCATCTGAACATTAACACGATGAACGTAATCGTAAAGAGAATAATAAACAAGCTCCCATGAGACAAACAGATTGTCAACACATGAATAAATAATAGGAGATATATCAGGCGAGCCTATACTGAAAGGATAACAGGCACGGATATTGAATTGTCACTGGGAATATAAGGCATACAAGAAGAGAAATTAATATACAAAGCTGAATAGAAGAGGAATAGTTATCTGTGGTCACAGCGATTTACTGGAAGCCGCGGTAGCTCAGTGGATAGTGAACGGGACTACAAAGGGCAAGAGGTAGGGTTTGATCGTAATCGACGATTACCAGGTTCACCCAGCCTTAAATGGGTACCGGAGTTTTTTAATGGGAAAATAAAGCGGCACGGGCGTAATACCGACCACATTACCCCAACAATCACGTGCCGAATGTCTGGAAAAATGATGGTTACTAACACCATATTCCCTATACGCCATTGGTGTGACGGGTTACTAACACCATATTCCCTATACGCCATTGGTGTGACGGGTTACTAACACCATATTCCCTATACGCCACTTGGCGTCATAGGGGCTTTTTACTTCTTTTTTTTTTAACTTTCATATTTTTTTCCCTAAAGAGATTTGCTGCAAACATAGCTTGAGATCCTTGCCATTCTGTCTATGTCGCTACTACCAGCATGATACAAATGTCTGTCTATGTCGCTACTACCAGCATGGTACAATTGTCTGTCTATGTCGCTACTACCAGCATGATACAAATGTCTGTCTATGTCGCTACTACCAGCATGGTACAATTGTCTGTCTATGTCGCTACTACCAGCATGATACAAATGTCTGTCTATGTCGCTACTACCAGCATGGTACAATTGTCTGTCTATGTCGCTACTACCAGCATGATACAAATGTCTGTCTATGTCGCTACTACCAGCATGGTACAATTGTCTGTCTATGTCGCTACTACCAGCATGATACAAATGTCTGTCTATGTCGCTACTACCAGCATGATACAATTGTCTGTCTATGTCGCTACTACCAGCATGATACAAATGTCTGCCTATGTCGCTACTACCAGCATGGTACAAATGTCTGTCTATGTCGCTACTACCAGCATGGTACAAATGTCTGTCTATGTCGCTACTACCAGCATGGTACAAATGTCTGTCTATGTCGCTACTACCAGCATGGTACAAATGTCTATCTATGTCGCTACTACCAGCCCGGTACAAATCTCTGTCCAAGTCGTTGCTACCAGCCCGGTACAAATGTCTTTCTATGTCGTTGCTACCAGCCCGGTACAAATGTCTGTCTATGTCGCTACTACTAGCCCGGTACAAATGTCTGTCTATGTCGCCGCTACCAGCCCGGTACAAATGTCTGTCTATGTCACTGCTACCAGCCCGTTACAAATGTCTGTCTATGTCGCTGCTACCAGCATGGCACAAATGTCTGTCTATGTCTCTGCTACCGGCCCGTTACAGATGTCTGTCTATGTCGCTACTACCAGCCCGGTACAAATGTCTGTCTATGTCGCTGCTAGCGGCCCGTTACAAATGTCTGTCTATGCCGTTGCTACCGGCCCGGTTCAAATGTCTGTGAATGTCGCCTCTACCAACCCGGTACAAATGTCTGTGAATGTCGCTGCTGCCAGCCCGGTACAAATGTCTGTCTATGTCTCTGCTACTAGCCCGTTACAGATGTCTGTCTATGTCGCTGCTACCGGCCCGTTACAAATGTCTGTCTATGCCGTTGCTACCGGCCCGATTCAAATGTCTGTGAATGTCGCTGCTACCAACCCGGTACAAATGTCTGCGAATGTCGCTGCTGCCAACTCGGTACAAATGTCTGTGAATGTCGCTCCTACCAACCCGGTACAAATGTCTGTGAATGTCGCTCCTACCAACCCGGTACAAATGTCTTTCTATGTCGTTGCTACCAGCCCGGTACAAATGTCTGTCTATGTCGCTACTACTAGCCCGGTTCAAATGTCTGTCTATGTCGCCGCTACCAGCCCGGTACAAATGTCTGTCTATGTCACTGCTACCAGCCCGTTACAAATGTCTGTCTATGTCGCTGCTACCAGCATGGCACAAATGTCTGTCTATGTCTCTGCTACCGGCCCGTTACAGATGTCTGTCTATGTCGCTACTACCAGCCCGGTACAAATGTCTGTCTATGTCGCTGCTAGCGGCCCGTTACAAATGTCTGTCTATGCCGTTGCTACCGGCCCGGTTCAAATGTCTGTGAATGTCGCTGCTACCAACCCGGTACAAATGTCTGTGAATGTCGCTGCTACCAGCCCGGTACAAATGTCTGTCTATGTCTCTGCTACTAGCCCGTTACAGATGTCTGTCTATGTCGCTGCTACCGGCCCGTTACAAATGTCTGTCTATGCCGTTGCTACCGGCCCGATTCAAATGTCTGTGAATGTCGCTGCTACCAACCCGGTACAAATGTCTGCGAATGTCGCTGCTGCCAACTCGGTACAAATGTCTGTGAATGTCGCTCCTACCAACCCGGTACAAATGTCTGTGAATGTCGCTCCTACCAACCCGGTACAAATGTCTGTCTATGTCGTTCCTACCAGCTCGGTACAAATGTCTGTCTATGTCGCTGCTACCAGCTCGGTACAAATGTCTGTCTATGTCTTTCCTAAAAGCCCGATACAAATGTCTGTCTATGTCACTGCTACCAGCCCGGTACAAATGTCTGTCTATGTCGCTGCTACCAGCCCAGCACAAATGTATGTCTATGTCGTTGTTACCAGCCCGGTACAAATGTCTGCCTATGTCGCTGCTACCAGCCCGGTACAAATGTTTGTCTATGTCGCTGCTACCAGCCCAGTACACATGTCTGTCTATGGGTGTGCTACCAATCCGATACAAATTTCTCTGTCTATAGCGCTGCTACTAGCCCGATACTAATTTATGTCAATTGCAATGCTACCAGCCCTATAAAATTGTCTGTCTATGGCGCTGCTGCAAACCAGATACAAATGTCTGTATATGGAGATGCTACCAGCCCGGTACAAATATAAAATGTCTGTCTGTGGTGATGCTACCAGCCCGGTACAAATATAAAATGTCTGTCTATGGCGATGCTACCAGCCCGATACAAATATCAAATGTCTGTCTATTCTGAAAATTGAGATTTCCACTTTATTTCAGTAATGACTTCCCTCTAGGTCTTACTTTAACACGCGCTGGGAGTACGGCGGTAGTGTCCATATTTATCAGTGTCTACATCACCATCATCATGTGCCATACCGGTTGGCGTAGGCGATCATGTCCTTCCACAGTTTTCTAACCACAGTGTGTCGTATCAGCTCTGTTGTTCAACTTTTCCATGCCATGACACCAAGCTATCTAATATTTTCTCTCTTTGCCGTCCGCGATCTCTCTTTCCCTGTATTTTGCCAGTTGTAACCAGATATTGCAACTTTCCTCTTCCCAAGATGTGCCAGACAAATGTTGATTGTTTTTTTTTCTGATGATTTGTTTAAAAAAATAGCTTCCTTTTTTGTGCTGGTTTTATGTAGAATGTTGTCGTTGGTCTTTTGAGCTGTCCAAGTAACTCTCAATATTCTTCTTTGAAATCCCATCTCTGTTGCCTCTAATTGTTTGTTTTTTCCTATTTGTTTGTCCACTGTCCATCAATCGCTTCCATAGATTAGAATTTGAGGTATTCATCATGATGTGAAATTGCCTGTAGCGAACAATATAAAAGTAATACCTATTACCACCAATAAACATCATATACAGAGTATATTCATTCCCACATCGTGCTACTAGTGCTAAACATAGTCACTCTTAGGACTAAGCATAGAATAAAGCTTATCACTACAGAGATGAGATGTCTGAGAAAAGCACAAGAAAAGACAGAATCAGAAATGATAATATAAGAGAAAGAATAGGCGTTGAACCAATCCTAAACTACATACAAAAAAAAAACAAACAAATAAATTGGTTTGCACATCTAGAAAGAATGTCGTGTGATTCTTTACCATAAAAAAGCACATATTAAAGGAGGAGAAGGGAGAAGAGCAAGATGCAGACCCAGAGTAAGATGGACAAACAACATAAATTGACAAAAAGTGAAGCCGACAAAAGAGCGAGAACCAGAACCTTTCTATCTCCCTCGACACCATTTAGAGACAGGAGAAAGTGAAGAAATAAATTTGAGATAAAATATCTCAGTCCGTGATTGGAGGAAGACAAGACCAAATTGAAAACATATTTTGTTTGACAAACACGCTTTCCTAACGTCCATATCGTGCTATAGTCTACGTTCAAGGACATGAACTCTTCACAGAACATGACCAAATATACGGTAAATGCCAGAAGTTTGTCTCCCCCTTGTCGATCTATCTTGGTTGTAAGAGGCAGACTAATCCCAGTCTTTTCTCGTCTCTTTCATTTACAATCTTGGCTGGGATTGCGTGATAACTTCCCTTTAATGGCATTTCTCGAGGTAACATTAACATCTATTATGGAAGTTAGCAGTAAAAGATATCATGGAAGTTAACGTTAGAATCCTTTATGGAAGTTAGCAGTAAAATATATCATGGAAGTTAACGTTAGAATCCTTTATGGAAGTTAGCAGTAAAATACATCATGGAAGCTAACATTAGAATCCTTTTTGGAAGTTAGCAGTAAAATATATCATGGAAGCTAACATTAGAATCCTTTTTTGGAAGTTAGCAGTAAAATACATCATGGAAGCTAACATTAGAATCCTTTTTGGAAGTTAGCAGTAAAATACATCATGGAAGCTAACATCAGAATCCTTTATGGAAGTTAGCAGTAAAATATATCATGGAAGCTAACATTAGAATCCTTTATGGAAGTTAGCAGAACCTATTATGGAAGTTAACATTAAGAACTACTGTAAAGCTTCACGTTAAATATGTTAATACCCGTAAAGGTTAAAATCCACGATAGAAACTAACATTAAAAGACGGAACATATTATTGATGTTAACATTAGAATAGTTGGAGGTCATAAGAATTGGGTAAAGTTATAGTAAGTTAACATTTGCTGATTGTTTCATACATGCTTTCTTGTTTTGGGTTTGAATGGAAGGTCGGTGTATTGGTGGGACAAGAGAATGTTAACTTCAAAAGGATGAGATACCAGCCTGGCAGGAATTTTAGAATTTTAGAATGCGGCATTAGAACTTTAGGACGCTACATGCATAGTATCTTAGTACACGGCGTGAGTGGAACTTTAAAACGCTACAGGAATAGTATCTTAGTACACGGCGTGAGTGGAACTTTAGGACGCTACATGAATAGTATCTTAGTACACGGCGTGAGTGTAACTTTAGAACGCTACAAGAATAGTATCTTAGTACACGGCGTGAGTGGAACTTTAGGACGCTACATGAATAGTATCTTAGTACACGGCGTGAGTGGAACTTTAGAACGCTACAAGAATAGTATCTTAGTACACGGCGTGAGTGGAACTTTAGAACGCTACAAGAATAGTATCTTAGTACACGGCGTGAGTGGAACTTTGGAACGCTACAAGAATAGTATCTTAGTACACGGCGTGAGTGGAACTTTGGAACGCTACATGAATAGTATCTTAGTACACGGCGTGAGTGGAACTTTGGAACGCTACATGAATAGTATCTTAGTACACGGCGTGAGTGGAACTTTAGAACGCTACAAGAATAGTATCTTAGTACACGGCGTGAGTGGAACTTTGGAACGCTACATGAATAGTATCTTAGTACACGGCGTGAGTGGAACTTTGGAACGCTACATGAATAGTATCTTAGTACACGGCGTGAGTGTAACTTTAGAACGCTACATGAATAGTATCTTAGTAAACGGCGTGAGTGGAACTTTGGAACGCTACATGAATAGTATCTTAGTACATCGGCGTGAGTGTAACTTTAGAACGCTACATGAATAGTATCTTAGTACACAGCGTGAGTGGAACTTTGGAACGCTACAAGAATAGTATCTTAGTACACGGCGTGAGTGGAACTTTAGAACGCTACATGAATAGTATCTTAGTACACGGCGTGAGTGGAACTTTGGAACGCTACATGAATAGTATCTTAGTACATCGGCGTGAGTGGAACTTTGGAACGCTACAAGAATAGTATCTTAGTACACGGCGTGAGTGTAACTTTGGAACGCTACAAGAATAGTATCTTAGTACACGGCGTGAGTGGAACTTTAGAACGCTACATGAATAGTATCTTAGTACACGGCGTGAGTGGAACTTTAAAACGCTACAAGAATAGTATCTTAGTACACGGCGTGAGTGGAACTTTAGAACGCGACATGAATAGTATCTTAGTACACGGCGTGAGTGTAACTTTAGAACGCTACAAGAATAGTATCTTAGTACACGGCGTGAGTGGAACTTTAGAACGCTACATGAATAGTATCTTAGTACACGGCGTGAGTGGAACTTTAAAACGCTACAAGAATAGTATCTTAGTACACGGCGTGAGTGGAACTTTAGAACGCTACATGAATAGTATCTTAGTACACGGCGTGAGTGGAACTTTAAAACGCTACAAGAATAGTATCTTATTACACGGCGTGAGTGTAACTTTGGAACGCTACAAGAATAGTATCTTAGTACACGGCGTGAGTGGAACTTTGGAACGCTACAGAAATAGAAGCAATGTAATACACGACATAGTGATAATTTTGCAGGACAGATATTCCCAAATGTGATAACATCTCCTTTTCTGAAAACGTACAATCCGGAAAGTCTAGAATCTAAGAACACACATTTCACAACAACATTACTTCTCTAGAACTCTGCTCCACTTTACTTGGCACTGAGTCCACCACATCCACGACACTCTGGCCCCACCAGCACTAGACCCTTCTACTCCCAGACGTGATTATGTTTACAGTTATAGCATGACCATCAAGACGGTGCATCAGTGTCAGTGACATGGGTGACCATATCACATTGGTTTTTACAGTAAGAATTTAAACTGTGAACCACACAGTTATTCTATTTCTGTCATTCTCTTGCAGGGAGCCAAGCAAGTCACCCAGGATGACATCACGAGGGTGTTTCACCTTTACGACAGGGTGAGTTTATCGTGTACAGAATGCAGGGTGTGTTTATCGTGTACAGAAGGCAGGGTGAGTTTATCGTGTACAGAAGGCAGGGTGAGTTTTTCGTGTACAGCAGGCAATGTGAGTTTATCGTGTACAATAGGCAATGTGAGTTTATCTTGTACAACAGGCAGGGTGAGTTTATCGTGTACAACAGGCAAGGTGAGTTTATCGTGTACAACAGGCAAGGTGAGTTTATCGTGTACAACAGGCAAGGTGAGTTTATCGTGTACAACAGACAGGGTGAGTTTATCGTGTACAGCAGACAAGGTGAGTTTATCGTGTACAACAGGCAAGGTGAGTTCATCGTGTACAACAGGCAAGGTGAGTTCATCGTGTACAACAGGCAAGGTGAGTTCATCGTGTACAACAGGCAAGGTGAGTTCATCGTGTACAACAGGCAAGGTGAGTTTATCGTGTACAACAGGCAAGGTGAGTTTAACGAGTACAACAGCCAAGATCAGTTTATCACATACAATAGTCAAGGTGAGTTTATCACATACAACAGTCAAGGTGAGTTTATCACATACAACAGTCAGGGTAAGTTTATCACATACAACAGTCAAGGTTAGTTATCACATACAACAGTCAAGGTGAGTTTATCACATACAACAGTAAAGGATAGGTATCACATACAACAGTCAAGGTGAGTTTATCACATACAACAGTCAAGGTGAGTTTATCATATAGAATAGTCAAGGTGAGTTTATCACATACAATAGTCAAGGTGAGTTTATCACATACAACTGTCAAGGTTAGTTATCACATACAACAATCAAGGCGATTTTATCACATACAAGAGTCAAGGTGAGTTTATCACATACAAGGGTCAAGGTGAGTTTATCACATACAACAGTCAAGGTGAGTTTATCACATACAACAGTCAATGTGAGTTTATCACATACAATAGTCAAGGTGAGTTTTATCACATACAAGAGTGAAGGTGAGTTATCATATACAACAGTCAAGGTGAGTTTATCACATATAACAGTCAAGGTGAGTTTATCACATACGACAATCAAGGTTAATTATCACATACAACAGTCAAGATGCGTTTATCACTCGCAACTGTCAAGATGAGTTTATCATATACAACAGTCAAGTGTAGTCATCACATACAATAGTCATGACGAGTTTATCATATACAACAGTCAAGTGTAGTTATCACATACAATAGTCAAGATGAGTTTATCACATACAACAGTCAAGTGTAGTTATCACATACAACAGTCAAGATGAGTTTATCACATACAACAGTCAAGTGTAGTTATCACATGCAACTGTCAAGATGAGTTTATCACATACAACAGACAAGTGTAGTTATCACATACAACAGTCAAGATGAGTCTATCACATACAACAGACATGGGTGATGTTATCATGTCCAACATACAAGGGTGAGGTTACCATGTCCAACACACAGGGGTTAGGTTATCGTGTCCAACACACAGGTGTGAGGTTATCATGTCCAACATACAGGTGTGAGGTTATCATGTCAAAAGATAGGAGTGAGGTTATCATGTCCAACACACAGGAGTGAGGTTATCATGTCCAACACACAGGAGCGAGGTTATCATGTCCAACACACAGGAGCGAGGTTATCGTGTCAAAAGATAGGAGTGAGGTTATCATGTCCAACACATAGGGGTGAGGTTATCATGTCTAACACACAGGAGTGAGGTTATCATGTCTAAGAGACAGGTGTGAGGTTATCATGTCCAACACATAGGGGTGAGGTTATCATGTCCAACAGACAGGGGTGAGGTTATCATGTCCAACAGACAGGGGTGAGGTTATCATATGCAACACATAAGGGTGAAGTTATCATGTCCAACACACAGGGGTGAGGTTATCATGTCCAACACATAGGGGTGAAGTTATCATGTCCAACACACAGGGGTGAGGTTATCATATGCAACACATAAGGGTGAGGTTATCATGTCCAACACACAGGGTGAGGTTATCATGTCCAGCACATAGGGGGTGAAGTTATCATGTCCAACACACAGGGGTGAGGTTATCATGTCCAACAGGCAGGTGTGAGGTTATCATGTCATAAGATAGGGGTGAGGTTATCATGTGCAACACATAGGGGTGAGGTTATCATGTCCAAAACATAGCTGTGAGGTTATCATGTCCAACACACAGAGGTGAGGTTATCATGTCCAACAGACAGGGGTGAGGTTATCATGTCCAACAGACAGGGGTGAGGTTATCATTGTGTGGTGATTGTGTCTAGATTGTGTAAAAGTCCCTGTTTCAATCATTAAACTAGAATCTCTGTCATGATATGACGATGTTGGTTTAACAATCCACTGTGTGGAAGTTGAGTTCGTCACTTGCTTAAACTCAACAATGACGTCATCGAGTCCTGGTTGTCCGGCTCGGCACATTCTCACAAATAGAAAAGTCATCAACATCTCAACTCTCAGATCAACATTATTAACAGTGCAGTACTTATATCAGCATTATCAACAGTACAAAACGCATATCAAATTATTATTAATTAATTGTATTAATTATCAAATACGTATCTCTTTATTTTTTATTTGTTTTGGGCAGTAGGATTTGTTTTTCTTCCTCTTCCTCTTTTCTTCCTCTTCTTCAGCATTGAAGTCTTGTGATCATGCAAACTTGACTCTGTCCTACCTCATGATAAAGGAGTAAGGACAACATGATGACACACTATGAGGTGGAGACAGGATTTAGTTAGACCAAAGGAACCAACAAGTGATAAGTTGGAAACAGGATGAGCTAGAGATAGGATTTAGTTATACCAAAGGAACCAACAAGTGATAAGTTGGAAACAGGATGAGCTAGAGATAGGATTTAGTTAGACCAAAGGAACCAACAAGTGATAAGTTGGAAACAGGATGAGCTAGAGATAGGATTTAGTTAGACCAAAGGAACCAACAAGTGACAAGTTGGAAACACGATGAGCTAGAGACAGGATTTAGTTAGACCAAAGGAACCAACAAGTGACAAGTTGGAAACACGATGAGCTAGAGATAGGATTTAGTTAGACCAAAGGAACCAACAAGTGACAAGTTGGAAACACGATGAGCTAGAGACAGGATTTAGTTAGACCAAAGGAACCAACAAGCGATAAGTTGGAAACACGATGAGCTAGAGACAGGATTTAGTTAGACCAAAGGAACCAACAAGTGATAAGTTGGAAACAGGATGAGCTAGAGATAGGATTTAGTTAGACCAAAGGAATCAACAAGTGATAGGTTGGAAACACGATGAGCTAGAGACAGGATTTAGTTAGACCAAAGGAACCAACAAGTGATAAGTTGGAAACACGATGAGCTAGAGACAGGATTTAGTTAGACTAATGGAACCAACTAGTGACAAGTTGAAACACCATGAGCTAGAGATAGGATTTAGACCAAAGGAACCAACTAGTGACAAGTTGGAACACGATGAGCTAGAGATAGGATTTAGACCAAAGGAACCAACTAGTGACAAGTTGAAACACGATGAGCTAAAGATAGGATTTAGTTAGACCAAAGGAACCAACTAGTGACAAGTTGAAACACGATGAGCTAAAGATAGGATTTAGTTAGACCAAAGGAACCAACTAGTGACAAGTTGAAACACGATGAGCTAGAGATAGGATTTAGTTAGACCAAAGGAACCAACTAGTGACAAGTTGAAACACGATGAGCTAGAGATAGGATTTAGTTAGACCAAAGGAACAAACTAGTGACAAGTTGAAACACGATGAGCTAGAGATAAGATTTAGTTAGACCAAAGGAACCAACAAGTGACAAGTTGGAAACACGATGAGCTAGAGATAGGATTTAGTTAGACCAAAGGAACCAACAAGTGACAAGTTGGAAACAGGATGAGCTAGAGATAAGATTTAGTTAGACCAAAGGAACCAACAAGTGACAAGTTGGAAACACGATGAGCTAGAGATAGGATTTAGTTAGACCAAAGGAACCAACAAGTGACAAGTTGGAAACACGATGAGCTAGAGGCAGGATTTAGTTAGACCAAAGGAACCAACAAGTGACAAGTTGGAAACACGATGAGCTAGAGATAGGATTTAGTTAGACCAAAGGAACCAACAAGTGACAAGTTGGAAACACGATGAGCTAGAGACAGGATTTAATTTAGTTAGACCAAAGGAACCAACAAGCGATATGTTGGAAACACGATGAGCTAGAGACAGGATTTAGTTAGACCAAAGGAACCAACAAGTGATAAGGTGGAAACACGATGAGCTAGAGACAGGATTTAGTTAGACCAAAGGAACCAACAAGTGATAAGTTGGAAACACGATGAGCTAGAGACAGGATTTAGTTAGACCAAAGGAACCAACAAGTGATAAGTTGGAAACACGATGAGCTAGAGACAGGATTTAGTTAGACCAAAGGAACCAACAAGTGATAAGTTGGAAACAGGATGAGCTAGAGATAGGATTTAGTTAGACCAAATGAACCAACAAGTGATAAGTTGGAAACACGATGAGCTAGAGACAGGATTTAGTTAGACCAAAGGAACCAACAAGTGATAAGTTGGAAACACGATGAGCTAGAGACAGTATTTAGTTAGACCAAAGGAACCAACTAGTGACAAGTTGGAACACAATGAGCTAGAGACAGGATTTAGTTAGACCAATGGAACCAACTAGTGACAAGTTGGAACACAATGAGCTAGAGATAGGATTTAGTTAGACCAAATGAACCAACTAGTGACAAGTTGTAAACACGATGAGCTAGAGACAGGATTTAGTTAGACCAATGGAACCAACTAGTGACAAGTTGAAACACGATGAGCTAGAGATAGGATTTAGACCAAAGGAACCAACAAGTGACAAGTTGGAACACGATGAGCTAGAGATAGGATTTAGTTAGACCAAAGGAACCAACAAGTGATAAGTTGGAAACACGATGAGCTAGAGACAGGATTTAGTTAGAGCAAATGAACCAACAAGTGATAAGTTGGAAACACGATGAGCTAGAGACAGGATTTAGTTAGACCAAAGGAACCAACAAGTGATAAGTTGGAAACACGATGAGCTAGAGACAGGATTTAGTTAGACCAAAGGAACCAACTAGTGACAAGTTGGAACACAATGAGCTAGAGACAGGATTTAGGTAGACCAAATGAACCAAATAGTGACAAGTTGTAAACACGATGAGCTAGAGACAGGATTTAGTTAGACCAATGGAACCAACTAGTGACAAGTTGAAACACGATGAGCTAGAGATAGGATTTAGTTAGACCAAAGGAACCAACTAGTGACAAGTTGAAACACGATGAGCTAGAGATAGGATTTAGTTAGACCAAAGGAACCAACAAGTGACAAGTTGGAAACACGATGAGCTAGAGATAGGATTTAGTTAGACCAAAGGAACCAACAAGTGATAAGTTGGAAACACGATGAGCTAGAGATAGGATTTAGTTAGACCAAAGGAACCAACAAGTGACAAGTTGGAAACACGATGAGCTAGAGATAGGATTTAGTTAGACCAAAGGAACCAACAAGTGACAAGTTGGAAACACGATGAGCTAGAGACAGGATTTAGTTAGACCAAAGGAACCAACAAGTGACAAGTTGGAAACACGATGAGCTAGAGATAGGATTTAGTTAGACCAAAGGAACCAACAAGTGACAAGTTGGAAACACGATGAGCTAGAGACAGGATTTAATTTAGTTAGACCAAAGGAACCAACAAGCGATAAGTTGGAAACACGATGAGCTAGAGACAGGATTTAGTTAGACCAAAGGAACCAACAAGTGATAAGTTGGAAACACGATGAGCTAGAGACAGGATTTAGTTAGACCAAAGGAACCAACAAGTGATAAGTTGGAAACACGATGAGCTAGAGACAGGATTTAGTTAGACCAAAGGAACCAACAAGTGATAAGTTGGAAACACGATGAGCTAGAGACAGGATTTAGTTAGACCAAATGAACCAACAAGTGATAAGTTGGAAACACGATGAGCTAGAGATAGGATTTAGTTAGACCAAAGGAACCAACAAGTGACAAGTTGGAAACACGATGAGCTAGAGATAGGATTTAGTTAGACCAAAGGAACCAACAAGTGACAAGTTGGAAACACGATGAGCTAGAGACAGGATTTAGTTAGACCAAAGGAACCAACAAGTGACAAGTTGGAAACACGATGAGCTAGAGATAGGATTTAGTTAGACCAAAGGAACCAACAAGTGACAAGTTGGAAACACGATGAGCTAGAGACAGGATTTAATTTAGTTAGACCAAAGGAACCAACAAGCGATAAGTTGGAAACACGATGAGCTAGAGACAGGATTTAGTTAGACCAAAGGAACCAACAAGTGATAAGTTGGAAACACGATGAGCTAGAGACAGGATTTAGTTAGACCAAAGGAACCAACAAGTGATAAGTTGGAAACACGATGAGCTAGAGACAGGATTTAGTTAGACCAAAGGAACCAACAAGTGATAAGTTGGAAACACGATGAGCTAGAGACAGGATTTAGTTAGACCAAAGGAACCAACAAGTGATAAGTTGGAAACAGGATGAGCTAGAGATAGGATTTAGTTAGACCAAATGAACCAACAAGTGATAAGTTGGAAACACGATGAGCTAGAGACAGTATTTAGTTAGACCAAAGGAACCAACAAGTGATAAGTTGGAAACACGATGAGCTAGAGACAGGATTTAGTTAGACCAAAGGAACCAACTAGTGACAAGTTGGAACACAATGAGCTAGAGACAGGATTTAGTTAGACCAAAGGAACCAACTAGTGACAAGTTGGAACACAATGAGCTAGAGATAGGATTTAGTTAGACCAAATGAACCAACTAGTGACAAGTTGTAAACACGATGAGCTAGAGACAGGATTTAGTTAGACCAATGGAACCAACTAGTGACAAGTTGAAACACGATGAGCTAGAGATAGGATTTAGACCAAAGGAACCAACAAGTGACAAGTTGGAACACGATGAGCTAGAGATAGGATTTAGACCAAAGGAACCAACTAGTGACAAGTTGAAACACGATGAGCTAAAGATAGGATTTAGTTAGACCAAAGGAACCAACTAGTGACAAGTTGAAACACGATGAGCTAAAGATAGGATTTAGTTATACCAAAGGAACCAACTAGTGACAAGTTGAAACACGATGAGCTAGAGATAGGATTTAGTTAGACCAAAGGAACCAACTAGTGACAAGTTGAAACACGATGAGCTAGAGATAGGATTTAGTTAGACCAAAGGAACCAATTAGTGACAAGTTGAAACACGATGAGCTAGAGATAGGATTTAGTTAGACCAAAGGAACCAACAAGTGACAAGTTGGAAACACGATGAGCTAGAGATAGGATTTAGTTAGACCAAAGGAACCAACAAGTGACAAGTTGGAACACGATGAGCTAGAGACAGGATTTAGTTAGACCAAAGGAACCAACAAGTGACAAGTTGGAACACGATGAGCTAGAGACAGGATTTAGTTAGACCAAAGGAACCAACAAGTGACAAGTTGGACAAATGAAAGGGGGTTCCATATGCTACGAAGAAAACGAGAAGATGAATACATTAGAGGGAGGATAGGGATTACAAGGGGGGGGGGGGGAGAAGAGCAGGAGAGGTAATTAAGAAAACACAGGGATGAATAAAGATAAGATACAGGAAGGAAAAGGAGTGGAGACCACTGATTAAAGCAAGGAGTGAAAAGAGTTTAATCTTCTCGATTAAAAAAAAAAGCAAAAGCAAAGATACAGACCTGAGTTGAAAGTGATAACAAGGAGGAAAAACACTGGTCTGCCGTCTCTAAATGAAATGGCTTACACAGTAAATTGTACAATGTAATTTTCCCTACATCATTACACACTATACAACACTCATTACTCTTGCTGTTAGAATGCACACATTATTGACACTGTCATCTTGGTTCGAAACTTAACAGAATTGCAAACCTGTTCGCAAAAATCTCCGCATTGAAAACATAGACAAGGATTCCAGAGTTATCAATATTATCACTCCCCACACTACTAACTTTATTCCAAACACTATCCAGATACTCACTTTATTCCAAACACTATCCAGATACTAACTTTATTCCAAACACTATCCAGATACTAACTTTATTCCAAACACTATCCAAATACTAACTTTATTCCAAGCACTCCCCACACTACTAACTTTATTCCAAGCACTATCCAAATACTAACTTTATTCCAAACACTATCCTAATACTAACTTTATTCCAAACACTATCCAAATACTAACTTTATTCCAAACACTATCCAAATACTAACTTTATTCCAAAAACTATCCAAATACTAACTTTATTCCAAACACTATCCAAATACTAACTTTATTCCAAACACTATCCAAATACTAACTTTATTTCAAACAATATCCAAATACTAACTTGTTTCGAAAACTATCCAAACTACTAACTTTATTTAAACAACCACCCAAAACTACTAACTTTATCCTAAACTATTCAAACTACTAATTGTATCCAAAAACTATCCAAACTGCTGACTTTAGCCAGAAACTATCCGAACTGCTGACTTTACCCAGAAACTACCCAAACTACTGACTTTACCCAGAAACTATCCAAACTGCTGACTTTACCCAGAAACTATCAAAACTACTGACTTTATCCAGAAACTATCCAAATTACCGACTTTACCCAGAAACTATCCAAAATACTAACGTTATCCAGAAATTATCCAAAACCATGACTTTACCCAGAAACTATCCAAACAGCTGACTTTACCCATAAACTATCCAAACTGCTGACTTTACCCAGAAACTATCAAAACTACTGACCTTACCCAGAAACTATCCAAACTACTGACCTTACCCAGAAACTATCCAAACTGCTGACTTCACCCAGAAACTATTCAAACTACTGACTTTACCCAGAAAATATCCGAACAGCTGACTTTACCCATAAACTATCCAAACTGCTGACTTTACACAGAAACTATCCAAACTGCTGACTTTACCCAGAAACTATCCAAAGTACTGACCTTACTCCGAAACTGTCCAAACTGCTGACTTTACCAAGAAACTATCCAAACTGCTGACTTTACCCAGAAACTATCCAAACTACTGACTTTACCCAGAAACTATCCAAACTGCTGACTTTACCAAGAAACTATCCAAACTGCTGACTTTACCCAGAAACTATCCAAACTGCTTACTTTACCCAGAAACTATCTAAACTAGTGATTTAATAAAAAGAATCGCCATTAAAGCAGCTGCAACCACCACCTCCCCCATTACAAGTGTTTTTCTTGTGATATACAATATCCTTGATCTCCCCAATAACTTTGACTGTTCCTACCTCCCCAGGACTGCAACAACAGCATCGAGGACGAAGAGTTGAGCGGATTCCTCAAGGACCTCATGGAACTAGTTCAGGAGGTAACGTCCCCTGTGTATGGCCTCCACTTGGGAATACTTGAGTCAATCAAAGATTAAATATGACTTTCGTTCATCATTGATGAATTCTCTGTACATCCCACAAGATTACTTTCGTTCATCATTGATGAATTCTCTGTACATCCCACAAGATTACTTTCGTTCATCATTGATGAATTCTCTGTACATCCCACAAGATTACTTTCGTTCATCATTGATGAATTCTCTGTACATCCCACAAGATTACTTTCGTTCATCAATGGTTAATCCCGTGTTCACCCAACATGACCACTTTGTGGATCACTAACTAATCTTCTGTACAGATCGCATGTCATCTTCCATAAAATAATCTTCTGTACACACCTACTTAACTACTTCAGTGAACCAACAACTTATCTTATGTACACACCTGTTTAACTACTTCAGTGAACCACCAACTTATCTTATGTACACACCTGTTTAACTACTTCAGTGAACCAACAACTTATCTTATGTACACACCTGTTTAACTACTTCAGTGAACCAACAACTTATCTTATGTCCACATCTGTTTAACTACTTCAGTAAACCACCAACGTATCTTCTGTACACATCTGTTTAACTACTTCAATGAACCACCAACTTATCTTATGTACACATCTGTTTAACTACTTCAGTGAACCACCAACTTATCTTCTGTACACATCTGTTTAACTACTTCAGTGAACCATCAGCTGATCTTATGTAGACATCTGTTGAACTACTTCAGTGAACCATCAACTTATCTTATGTACACACCTGTTTAACTACTTCAGTGAACCATCAACTTATCTTATGTACACACCTGTTGAGCTACTTCAGTGAACCACCAACTTATCTTATGTACATACCTGTTTAACTACTTCAGTAAACCACCAACTTATCTTATGTACACACCTGTTTAACTACTTCAGTGAACCACCAACTTATCTTATGTACACACCTGTTTAACTACTTCAGTGAACCACCAACTTATCTTATGTACACACCTGTTTAACTACTTCAGTGAACCATCAACTTATCTTATGTACACATCTGTTGAACTACGTCAGTGAACCACCAACTTATCTTATGTAGAAGCTAATTAAATATGTGGCCTTTGGCGTGACCTTGACAGACAGTTGGTAGCAATCAATCATAAGTCAGTAGTTTCATAAAATATTAGTGTCTTATGATGGTTGTTGCTTTACTGAACAGCTTCTCTCATGACTGAATCTGCCAATATTGGATAGACAGATCCGACTGCAGAACGAACAAGATGTATTTGTGGTGCCTGGCCTCATGTCCTTTCTGCTGCTCCTTTCGCCTTCTAAATTAATATCAGCACTGCCTCAAAAGTTGCTGTGCCGTTTTTGTTGTTGTTGTTGTTCTGCATATGCTACTATCTGAGGCCACATTCTCACAGGTTCTTTCACTGATAGAGAATTCACTTAACGAAGCCCTGCAAACATCTTTACATCTCAGCAATGGTCTGCCCTTTGGTCTATTTCCGTCCCTAAGTTCGCCATACAATATTTGTTAGAGAATACGAATGTTTGCCATACTTCTGACATGACCCAGCCACCTTAGTCTACGACTCCTAAGTGTTGCCATGATGGATGGGAGTTTGCTCGTTGTAAGACATTAGAGTTGGTTACTTTGTCCTGCATGATGGATGGGAGTTTGGCTCGTTGTAAGACATTAGAGTTGGTTACTTTGTCCTGCATGATGGATGGGAGTTTGGCTCGTTGTAAGACATTAGAGTTGGTTACTTTGTCCTGCATGATGGATGGGAGTTTGGCTCGTTGTAAGACATTAGAGTTGGTTACTTTGTCCTGCATGATGGATGGGAGTTTGGCTCGTTGTAAGACATTAGAGTTGGTTACTTTGTCCTGCCATGATGGATGGGAGTTTGGCTCGTTGTAAGACATTCGAGTTGGTTACTTTGTCCTGTCATGATGGATGGGAGTTTGGCTCGTTGTAAGACATTCGAGTTGGTTACTTTGTCCTGTCATGATGGATGGGAGTTTGGCTCGTTGTAAGACATTCGAGTTGGTTACTTTGTCCTGCCATGATGGATGGGAGTTTGGCTCGTTGTAAGACATTCGAGTTGGTTACTTTGTCCTGTCATGATGGATGGGAGTTTGGCTCGTTGTAAGACATTCGAGTTGGTTACTTTGTCCTGCCATGATGGATGGGAGTTTGACTTGTTGTAAGACATTAGAGTTGGTTACTTTGTCCTGCCATGATGGATGGGAGTTTGGCTCGTTGTAAGACATTAGAGTTGGTTACTTTATCCTGCCATGATGGATGGGAGTTTGACTCGTAAGACATTAGAGTTGGTTACTTTGTCCTGTCATAATGGATGGAGTTTGCTCGTTGTAAGACATTAGAGTTGGTTGCTTTGTCCTGCCATGATGGATGAGAGTTTGACTCGTTGTAATACATTAGAGTTGGTTACTTTGTCCTGCCATGATGGATGGGAGTTTGACTCGTTGTAAGACATTAGAGTTGGTTACTTTGTCCTGCCATGATGGATGGGAGTTTGACTCGTTGTAAGACATTAGAGTTGGTTACTTTGTCCTGCCATGATGGATGGGAGTTTGACTCGTTGTAAGACAATAGAGTTGGTTACTTTGTCCTGCCATGATGGATGGGAGTTTGACTCGTTGTAAGACAATAGAGTTGGTTACTTTGTCCTGCCATGATGGATGGGAGTTTGACTCGTTGTAAGACAATAGAGTTGGTTACTTTGTCCTGCCATTTGATGTCCATAATCTTTCGTAGACAACGTACATGACAACTGTTTAACCTTGTCCGTGAACAACTACCTAATCCTCTGTACAAACAATATGTCTTATTTCATGACTACAATCTTTGTAACAAGACAACAGCCCGCTGAATTATTTATTTGAATCTGAGACGAAGATTGTCACCTTCATTAACATTTGTTCTGTCTGACGAATTCTCGTCAAAGAAGCTTTCTCTCCGAATAATCCTTCAATAGGATTTTCTTCGTAAATTGTAAGCTTGTTCCGTCTCATTAATCCTTCATTAATGTAGTACCCTGGGAAGGTGAGGAATGTCGCTTCGCATCTGAGTTTCGATGTTTGAGGCGACACTATACAGAAATATCCGAACATTTATGGATAGGCGGCCGAGCACATATGGTTGTAAACTTGCGTGCCAAGACACCGGTTCAAGTCTCGTACTTTACCTTTACCTTTAATCCTTCATTAATATGATTAACTTCATAAATTTTCAGCTATTTCTGTCTCATTAATCCTTCATTAATATGATTAACTTCATAAATTTTCAGCTATTTCTGTCTCATTAATCCTTCATTAATATGATTAACTTCATAAATTTTCAGCTATTTATGTCTCATTAATCCTTCATTAATATGATTAACTTCATAAATTTTCAGCTATTTCTGTCTCATTAATCCTTCAATAATAGGATTAATTTTCTAAATGTACAACTAATTATGTCTTCTCAATCCTGCATCCTACAGGATTATGACACTGCAGACATAGATGAGTTCAAGTCAATCCTACTCAAGGAGTGCGACATTAACCACGACGGCAGGATCGACAAGGACGAGCTGTCCATGGTTCTCATGTCCTTTGCCAAGTGCTCGCAGGGACCAGGAGATGATCCCGACGCTGAGGAGAGCCGAGGGAATGCCGACGGAGGAGCTGGGAAAGTGTGACGTGTGAATGAGGAGTTGTAATAAATGGTGAACATCCAGTTGGGAGTTGTTTCAAAGGAGATGGATTAGATTAGGGAGAAGTTAGAGTTAGATTCCGAGTCGTTATACGAACATTTCTTGATATGAATAACGAGGACAAAGCTAGGGCTGGATGGAAAATGAGTGTTGGTCAGAAAACGTGCAGAACTTCAATCTAAATTTTATTATTTGTGGCTTCCGCGTTCGCTGTGTTTGTCGACTTTGTATTTGTTATTTCTTATAATTGTTACAATAATGTTATATTACCTTGCTAACTATTGAAGTAATCTTTCATTCTATATACGGTAATCATCTACATTTAACATCGTGATCATAGTGTGATACTGAATGTCTTGACACATTTCCTGGAAGTAAGAATAGGGGTCTCCAAGTTGTGAAAGGAAGGGTCATGTCTATGCAGGGTGGTAGAGATGTACGTATATCTGCAACATTTCAACGAACATTAGCCCCAGATGCATTGTGCAGTTAAAGCAGACAACGAGAAATCAGACACCAGAACTGAATGTACAGACAATACCTCACAACTGAATAAAGGGCCTTCCGAGTTAGTTCAGACGGAATTATCGTTCGTTCAAAAGGAAAACTTCGTGACATCTAGTCCAGACTTCTATACCAATTTTTACTTAAGTACACATTATTACTTTAAGTGACAGATTCATCTACTTTCTCTACTTCTTCTTCCTTTCTTTGTGCTGAATTGTTTTTTTTTTTTTCATTTTCTACACATCTGTCGAACATCCTACAAGTAATCTACACTTTTCGGCCCCCGATGCATCCGAATTCCTTACGATTGTTTCAGTTTGCCTTTCTTTTGTCATCGACATTTTATCAGTGCCTGTTTATAGGACAACAGAGAGATAAAGTATGACCTTGGTGAGCACTGACCTGCACGATGACAGTTACCAGTCACTGTGGCCTGTCTGTCCAATCACTGGAATCTTGAATTTTGTTTCAGTTCCAAGGAGAATGATTTCTAAATAAAAGAGTTAAGAGATAATAATAATAAAATAATAAAAGAAATAAATTAAAAGATAATAAATAGAACAATAACAAATCAGTTAACAGGTTATAAATAGAACAATAACAGAAAAGATAATAAATAAAACAATAACATATAGAAATTATAACTTTCTTGACATTCCGGACATGTTTTTCGCAAGCAGACAAACTAGATCCATTAAAGTGGTGGTCCATGTAGTGCGAGGTGACTGCGAAGTGGACAGGGCTTGAAGTGTAGCAAATCTGAGTTGATCGCTGTTGTCATAATCTTTAAAAGCCAAAGAGTAGAAAGATCAAGAAATGATCAGAAAGGATATTGTCCTCAAGTTGACTGGCATGTTTGATGTGTTTTGTTGTTGCCCACATTTCTGTTACCTCTTTGCCCTCCCAGTATCGCTGACATCGGATCATTTATTTTGCCTTTCCTTTCCCAAAAACGCTCTCTCCGGCTCTTGCGATATCCAGTTTTAACAAAGCAGTCAAGTAAGATAATTCAGCTCAAACTATCGAAATAATCAGGGAGTGAAAGAGTTCATTAACACATTTAATTTCTAGACGATTTTTTTATAAACAAACAAACAAAAAACACAACTTGTCGTAACGTAAAACAAAATAATAGATTCACTTCGTTGTGTACACCCATTCAGGTGCCAGGTCAGATGTCTAGTTCTCGTTCTTCTCGCCGGCATCAGTCATTGCAAAATGATGCTGTTCTAGACTTTCTGTGATGTAATAAAGACAACAAAAGTATGTACACGATGCTCGACTTGTTGAGTTCTACTTTTTTAATTAACCATCGTCTCGGTTCTCGAAAAATCCAGTTCGATTTCCCCTTTTCTTACATCAGAATATTTTAGTTAAAAAAAAATTTAAAAAAATAAAATAAACATAAAAAATGTAATAAAAATCGCCATCTCGTTAAATAACAGAGTTCTTATTTCATGTCATCTTGTTGCACTCAATAGTTCCCTTAATACAACATTTTTTATTGGTTTCTATGAATTTTCCCTTATTTGTAAACCACAAACACAAACCACACATTGGGATAATGACCGCTCATAACTTGTAGACTCCTGTATAGACTGAGTGTGCACACAGCCACACACACAAACCACACATCGGGATAATGTCCATTCATAGCTTGTAGTAGACCCCTTGTATAGACTGAGTGTACATACAGCCACACACATTGGGACAATGACCGCTCATAGCTTGTAGTCAACCCCTGTATAGACTGAGTGTACATACAGCCACACACACAAACCACACATTGGGACAATGACCGCTCATAGCTTGTAGACTCCTGTATAGACTAGGTGTACATACAGCCACACACACAAACCACACATTGGGACAATGACCACTCATAACTTGTAGACCCCTGTATAGACTGAGTGTACATACTGCCACATACACAAACCACACATCGGGATAATGACCACTCATAGCTTGTAGTAGACCCCTGTATAGACTGAGTGTACATACATAATCGAAGATCATTGATACTGAAGTATGGAATAGTTTAGTGCACTGTTGTAGTAGCCTAGTATTATAGTGGTGTTAAGGAGATTCGATTAATGGGTTGTGCTATCACATAGTAGATAATCGTGTTCATGAATTAAACGAGTTGCGAATAAATGCGACATTAATACCAGTATTTGAGAACTTTCACTCCTGCACATGTTTTTGTTGGAAACAGTTTTCCCATCTTCATCTCCAGATTAACTTATTTGATGTACGCACAACGTTTGTTCCAGTCTGTCTATCTGCGTGGTGTCAGCGTGAGTGAGTGATTGTGGAGGTCAGCTCTTGCGTTGTGGAAGTGTGTTGGCCGTGAAGCGTCCGGTTAATGTGAACCCTGTTTTAAATGCATGAAACATTTATTGTCCTCGAAGAGAGAGAGATGGAGAGAGAGAGAGATAGAGAGAGACAGCGCGCGCGGCAGGGAGAAATAGAGAGAGACAGAGAGAGAGAGAAAGGGAGAGAGAGATTACACGCGAGGGTAGGATTAAATAATGATTATTGACTTATCATACCCCAACATACCTTTACCTGAGCATGTGAAAGTTGGAAAATAACAAAAGAGATTGGGAGAAAACTAAACGCTTTTGAAGACAAATACTCAGTGTACAATGGAATGAATTCAAGACTAATATAGAGATAAGAGAAATGGTCATGCAACCAACGATCTCATCTACAATGGAATGAATTAAAGACTAATATAGAGATAAGAGAAATGGTCATGCAACCAACGATCTCATCTACAATGGAATGAATTAAAGACTAATATTGAGATAAGAGAATTGGTCATGCAACCAACGATCTCATCTACAATGAAATGAATTCAAGACTAATATAGAGATAAGAGAAATGATCATGTAACCAACGATCTCATCTACAATGGAATGAATTAAAGACTAATATTGAGATAAGAGAATTGGTCATGCAACCAACGATCTCATCTACAATGAAATGAATTCAAGACTAATATAGAGATAAGAGAAATGGTCATGCAACCAACGATCTCATTTACAATGGAATGAATTCAATACTAATATAGAGATAAGAGAAATGGTCATGCAACCAACGATCTCATAATTCAAGACTAATATAGAGATCAGAGAAATAGTCATGCAACCAACGATCTCATAATTCGAGATTAATAAAGAGATCAGAGAAATGGTCATGCAACCAACGATCTCATCTACAATGAAATGAATTCAAGACTAATATAGAGATCAGAGAAATGGTCATGCAACCAACGATCTCATCTACAATGAAATGAATTCAAGACTAATATAGAGATAAGAGAAATGGTCATGCAACCAACGATCTCATCTACAATGGAATGAATTCAAGACTAATATAGAGATAAGAGAAATGGTCATGCAACCAACGATCTCATAATTCGAGACTAATATAAAGATAAGAGAAATGGCCATGGAGCCAACTATCGCATCTACAATGGAATGAATTCAAGACTAATATAGAGATAAGAGAAATGGTCATGCAACCAACGATCTCATAATTCGAGACTAATATAAAGATAAGAGAAATGGCCATGGAGCCAACTATCTCATCTATAATGGAATGAGTTCAAGACTAATATAGAGATAAGAGAAATGGTCATGCAACCAACGATCTCATCTACAATGGAATGAATTCAAGACTAATATAGAGATAAGAGAATTGGTCATGCAACCAACGATCTCATCTACAATGGAATGAATTCAAGACTAATATAGAGATTAGAGAAATGGTCATGCAACCAACGATCTCATAATTCGAGACTAATATAGAGATTAGAGAAATAGTCATGCAACCAACGATCTCATAATTCGAGATTAATATAGAGTTCAGAGAAATGGTCATGCAACCAACGATCTCATCTACAATTGGGAAGAGAAAATGGACATATGTCGGACATGTGCTGAGGAGAGACAAGAGAATTCCAAAACAAACTCTTCTATGGGAAACATCAGGATACAGAAAAAGAGGAAGACCTAGAGAGACACTAAAAATAACATTTATAAGAGAAGCAAAATGGCAGGCATAGACTCATTTAATAAGATCTAACATCTCGCCAAGAACAGAGACGCATGGCGAAAACACTTCGAGCACTATGTGACGTTTAGCGTTTACTGTGTGACGTTTAGCGTTTACTATGTGACGTTTAGCGTTTACTGCGTGACGTTTAACGTTTACTATGTGACGTTTAGCGTTCACTGTGTGACGTTTAGCGTTTACTATGTTACGATTAGCGCTTATTAAGTAACATTTAGCGATTACTATGTGACGTTTAGCGTTCACTATGTGACGTTTAGCGTTCAATATGTGAAGTTTAGCGTTTACTATGTGACATTTAGCGTTTACTGTGTGAAGATTAGCGTTTACTATGTGACTTTTAGCGTTTACTATGGACGTTTATCTTTTACTATGTGACGTTTAGCGTTTACTATGTGACGTTTAGCATTTATTGTGTGACGTTTAGCGTTTACTATGTGACGTTTAGCGTTTACTATGTGACGTTTAGCGTTCACTGTGTGACGTTTATAGTTTACTATGTGACGTTTAGCGTTTACTATGTGACGTTTAGCGTTTACTATGTGACGTTTAGCATTTATTGTGTGACGTTTAGCGTTTACTGTGTGACGTTTAGCGTTTACTATGTGACGTTTAGCGTTTACTATGTGACATTTAGCGTTTACTATGTGAAGTTTAGCGTTTACTATGTGACGTTTAGAGTTTACTATGTGGCGTTTAGCGTTTACTATGTGACGTTTAGCGTTTACTATGTGACGTTTAGCGTTTACTATGTGACGTTTAGCGTTTACTATGTGACTTTTAGCGTTTACTATGTGACGTATAGTGTTTACTATGTGACGTTTAGCGTTTACTATGTGACGTTTAGCGTTTACTATGTGACGTTTAGCGTTTACTGTGTGACGTTTAGCGTTTATTATGTGACGTATGAAAGGATGAAGATACTCCAACAACATGTTTTCTTTGTTGGCGGGAAGTAATCAGAGAATTCCGTTGTGACAACTTGAGGTAGCCTCTAGCGTGGCTTTAGCAATTAGAGAATTTTGTTGTTACAACCTGAGGTAGCCTCTAGCGAGGCTTTAGCAATCAGAGAATTTCGTTGTTACAACCTGAGGTAGCCTCTAACGTGGCTTTAGTAATCAGAGAATTTCGTTGTTACAACCTGAGGTAGCCTCTAGCGTGGCTTTAGCAATTAGAGAATTTCGTTGTTACAACCTGAGGTAGCCTCTAGCGTGGCTTTAGCAATTAGAGAATTTTGTTGTTACAACCTGAGGTAGCCTCTAACGTGGCTTTAGTAATTAGAGAATTTCGTTGTTGCAACCTGAGGTAGCCTCTAGCGTGGCTTTAGCAATTAGAGAATTTTGTTGTTACAACCTGAGGGAGCCTCTAGCGAGGCTTTAGCAGTCAGAGAATTTCGTTGTTACAACCTGAGGTAGCCTCTAACGTGGCTTTAGTAATCAGAGAATTTCGTTGTTACAACCTGAGGTAGCCTCTAGCGTGGCTTTAGCAATCAGAGAATTTCGTTGTTACAACCTGAGGTAGCCTCTAACGTGGCTTTAGTAATCAGAGAATTCCGTTGTTACAACCTGAGGTAGCCTCTAACGTGGCTTTAGTAATTAGAGAATTCCGTTGTTACAACCTGAGGTAGCCTCTAGCGTGGCTTTAGTAACGGAACTGCTGTATAAGAACGTCATCACTGAGTTTATGCAGTGTGCAACACCCAAGGAAAATCTCAGCGCAACATACGACATCTGTCGCAATCAACGACCGTCCGTAAAACACCAGGACAAACGTAAAATCACCTTAATGATAGTAATAATTGAATTGCTTTGATTCAGGGCAGAGGCGTACAGCCAGCTGTTTACGATATGCAATAATTAGAGTTGTTTTATGTGTCCAAATTGAGGCAGAAGTTACATTAATTTTGGGGGGTTCGCCTCTGATAGATCTAGGATTTGAGATCGTTGTCAATACTGGCCAGTCTCGACAAATATTACAACAGGAAGAAGTAACGAGGAAAGAATATGATTGGCTGCAGGTTTTAACGTCGTTATATGCTGTTACGTTAACGTAGAGTCTTGTTAAAAACTGTCAGTGACGTATGTCGAAAGGTACAAACATTCATTGAGGTATGCAGGCAGGTACAAACATCCAGTGATGTATGTAGGCAGGTACACACATCCAGGGATGTATGTAGGCAGGTACAAACATTCAGTGAGGTATATAGGCAGGTACAAACATCCAGTGAGGTATGTAGGCAGGTACACACATCCAGGGATGTATGTAGGCAGGTACAAACATCCAGTGAGGTATGGCGGCAGGTACAAACATTCAGTGAGGTATGTAGGCAGGTACAAACATTCAGTGAGGTATGTAGGCAGGTACAAACATCCAGTGAGGTATGTAGGCAGGTACAAACATTCAGTGAGGTATGTAGGCAGGTACAAACATTCAGTGAGGTATGTAGGCAGGTACAAACATCCAGTGAGGTATGGCGGCAGGTACAAACATCCAGTGAGGTATGTAGGCAGGTACAAACATCCAGTGAGGTATGTAGGCAGGTACAAACACGAGGACAATTACAGGGAGGAAGCAATTTACAGATACGTAGTCGTGTACAAAAATAGACAGTCAGGTGTAAACAAGTTTATAGGTGTAGGCAGGTAGACAAAAAAAGAGTCGCAGACAGGTACAGTCGCAAAGTCAAATACTTTCACTCACTCACTCACCCATTCACCCTCCCCTCACTAACTCACGCACACCTACCCATTCACTTACTCTTTCCAACATTTCTAACCGCAGCCTTGACATATCAGCAACAGACAGAAGAAAACCGAGAGACGATCCAACTCGTGGCAACCATTACCGGCCGTGTCACAATTCTCTGCCCCTGTCTCTCCCCTCCTCATATCAACAGAAACATATCGCCAGCCCCTGTTCCTTCTCTCCCCTTCCTCATATCAACAGAAACCTGTCGCCAGCCCCTTGTTCCTTCTCTCCCCTCCTCATATCAACAGAAACCTGTCGCCAGCCCCTTGTTCCTTCTCTCCCCTCCTCATATCAACAGAAACATGTCGCCAGCCCCTTGTTCCTTCTCTCCCCTCCTCATATCAACAGAAACCTGTCGCCAGCCCCTTGTTCCTTCTCTCCCTTCCTCATATCAACATAAACTGTCGCCAGCCCTGTTCCTTCTCTCCCCTTCCTCATATCAACAGAAACCTGTCGCCAGCCCCTTGTTCCTTCTCTCACCTCCTCATATCAACAGAAACATGTCGCCAGCCCCTTGTCCTTTTCTCCCCTCCTCATATCAACAGAAACCTGTCGCCAGCCCCTTGTTCCTTCTCTCCCCTCCTCATATCAACAGAAACTGTCGCCAGCCCCTTGTTCCTTCTCTCCCTCCTCATATCAACAGAAACCTGTCGCCAGCCCTTGTTCCTTCTCTCCCTTCCTCATATCAACAGAAACCTGTCGCCAGCCCCTTGTTCCTTCTCTCCCCTCCTCATATCAACAGAAACCTGTCGCTAGCCCTTGTTCCTTCTCTCCCCTCCTCATATCAACAGAAACCTGTCGCCAGCCCCTTGTTCCTTCTCTCCCATCCTCATATCAACAGAAACCTGTCGCCAGCCCCTTGTTCCTTCTCTCCCCTCCTCATATCAACAGAAACCTGTCGCCAGCCCCTTGTTCCTTCTCTCCCCTTCCTCATATCAACAGAAACCTGTCGCCAGCCCCTTGTTCCTTCTCTCCCCTTCCTCATATCAACAGAAACCTGTCGCCAGCCCCTTGTTCCTTCTCTCCCCTTCCTCATATCAACAGAAACCTGTCGCCAGCCCCTTGTTCCTTCTCTCCCCTTCCTCATATCAACAGAAACCTGTCGCCAGCCCCTTGTTCCTTCTCTCCCCTTCCTCATATCAACAGAAACCTGCCGTTTCAGGTCGCATCACCAACACACGTGACCCTGAGTGTAAACTATCAGATTTCAGACAGTGTGATCGACTCCCCAGGGACCAGCTATAGAATCAATGCCCCCACAAGCTGTCTTTACCACCTTCAGATGATATCACTATATTCACTGTTTTAACTGTCATTTATTTAACTGACCGCTGTTAGATAATCTGTTTATGTATTGTTAGTGTATCAAACATGGCAGTGTCCCTAAAACAAGCACAAGGATTGGTCTCGTTTCTGTGATGTCTTTGATTGGAAAGGCTTTCTAGTCTAGTAAGTGCGTCATGCAGTTCTGTTTTATTATGTGTGATGGTGTGTTTGTGTGAATCCGTGAATTTGTTTGCTGCTTGAGTGATAGGTAGTCAATGTCTGATGTGGGGACTTCATTAAAAGAGTTGTCGACGATCACCTCAAAACTGGTGCGTTAATGACTTAAGTGTTGGCCATAGCAAGTTTAATGACTAAAGTGTTGCCCATTGCAAGTTTAATGACTAAAGTGTTGCCCATTGCAAGTTTAATGACTAAAGTGTTGCCCATTGCAAGTTTAATAATGACTAAACTGTTGCCCACTGCAAGTGAAATGACTAAACTGTTGCCCATTTAAGTTTAATGATTAAAGTGTTGCCCATTGCAAGTTTACAAATTTGAGTGTGGGGGCTTTTGTGTTAAAGTAAATAAAAACAGAGTTGGGTTAGAGTAGGACACACCAAAATGGGACATACTTTTAATAGAACACAATTTGGGACGTATTTAAATGAGAATTATTTCAGAGTATTAGACATTAGAGTTGACGACACGTAAAATGGGACATATTTCAAGCCTGGAACACTAGCAAATGAACATAAACATAATGGGGTGGCGCGTATACAATAACCACATAGTAAACAAAGAATCTATTTCAGTCTATTCAGATCTCCTGAGATGCCGCACACGGTTTGTGGACACTGTTGACGCGACAAATGTTGGTGTAAAAATTGTCGTTTTTAGAATAATCTATCTGCCTTGATGGGATGTGTGATATATGTAAGCTTGTGATATCTACCATTTCTTGTGACGTACTCAAACAATTAGCTTACCGCCTGGCGTAGATGTTTTGCGACGGAATCCTTAGCGCCTGCTCTCTTATCTACACTCAGATCAACTCGTTGAATGTGTTTATGGTCGAACATGTGAGTGTTCTAGTACACATGTTTTGCTGACACCACTTCTATAATTTTTGCAAGCTTTTCATTTTAGTTGTATGTTTGTCATTTATTATTATTATTCTTTATATGTTTGCTTTAAATTTATTGTATTTTTTGGTATGTTTGTATTTTATGAGAATCTGAAGTGACGAAGCAAAGAACTTTTATTTCGACACGATCTGTCATCAGTTGCGCCATTTTGATAAATGCGTGTCTTGTTGTTGCTAGTTTCTTGTCAACTTAGTCAAGAGTTGCAGATTACTGCATTTAGATTAGTCAGCCAGACATGTCAATAGTTGGAACCAACAGGGTAAGAGAAGAGAGTGTGAGAATCGGGAGTGATGACAACAGTGTGGGATGGCAAAGACAAACACCGAAAATTCTCATTTTAAAATCTGATAAAACATGAACTATACGACACGCTGAGGTTGGGTCACCATGCTCTGGATCAGCTGCAGACAGTAGGAAACGTCATGTTCGATCACAGCAACAGCTGCAGACAGCAGGAAACGTCATGTTCGATCACAGCAACAGCTGCAGACAGCAGGAAACGTCATGTTCGATCACAGCAACAGCTGCAGACAGCAGGAAACGTCATGTTCGATCACAGCAACAGTTTCAGACAGCAGGAAACGTCATGGAAACGGACGGTAAACTCTGAGTTCACTAGACGCTTTCCAGAAAGTCAAGGTCTTGGAAATCTAGGTCTTGAATGTCAAGGTCGTGGATGTCAAGGTCTTGGAAATCAAGGTCTTGCAGCATCAAGAACACGTCCACCAGACGACAGAATGAAATACATAATATAGAACACGTCCACCAGATGACAGAATGAAATACATAATATAGAACACGTCCACCAGACGACAGAATGAAATACATAATATAGAACACGTCCACCAGATGACAGAATGAAATACATAATATAGAACACGTCCACCAGACGACAGAATGAAATACATAATATAGAACACGTCCATCAGACGACAGAATGAAATACAGAATATAGAACACGTCCACCAGACGACAGAATGAAATACATAATATAGAACACGTCCATCAGACGACAGAATGAAATACAGAATATAGAACACGTCCACCAGACGACAGAATGAAATACAGAATATAGAACACGTCCATCAGATGACAGAATATAGAACACATCCACCAGACGACAGAATGAAATACAGAATATAGAACACGTCCATCAGACGACAGAATGAAAGACAGAATATAGAACACGTCCACCAGACGACAGAATGAAAGACAGGATATAGAACACGTCCATCAGACGACAGAATGAAAGACAGAATATAGAACACGTCCACCAGACGACAGAATGAAATACAGAATATAGAACACGTCCATCAGATGACAGAATGAAAGACAGAATATAGAACACGTCCATCAGACGACAGAATGAAAGACAGAATATAGAACACGTCCACCAGACGACAGAATGAAAGACAGAATATAGAACAAGTCCATCAGACGACAGAATGAAAGACAGAATATAGAACACGTCCATCAGACGACAGAATGAAAGACAGAATATAGAACACGTCCATCAGACGACAGAATGAAAGACTGAATATAGAACACGTCCATCAGACGACAGAATGAAAGACTGAATATAGAGCACGTTCTCTAGTAATGTGGGAGCTCAAGAATGATGACTATTAACGGACCTCTGAGCCCATCAAAGCCGTCTGTGATGTTGTGTGTTAGCCATGTGAGAAATGAAGACATCGGTGTGGCTCATGATGATGATTATAGATACCGAAAGGCTTGTGGTTGTCCAGTAGAAGAGCCCAGTATCGTGGTCTTCAACAAAACAGAAACTCCAGAAACAAGTTACCAGTCTCAACAACTTCCGCCCTGCGCTTTCACTGACGATTCTCAAAATATTAGCAGGTTGACTTAGACATTGTCTAGGACTATCATCGCTCAGAGCTCTGAGAATTTGACATGCTTTCGGTGTTTTTTTATGTTTTTTTTTCTTAAATCCCTATTAACTGTACGATGTATTGTAAAATAAATTAATTTCTCACAAAAATCCCTGTTGTGTACATTATCCTGTTGTGTACCATATCCCTGTTGTGTACCATATCCCTGTTGTGTACCATGTCGTTAGTGTGATGCACTACTGTGAGGTGTTTCTTCAACTGTGCAAACATTAAAACCGCTGTGAACAATATTCTATTGATAACCTCAGTGACGTCACACAGAGAACACTGTAGACGGTTGCACAAGATGGTTACAAAACCTTTATTATGTAGGCCCTAGAGGCTCATACAACACACCGAGGAAGTCAACTAAGAGGATTACACGACAAGCCCTTTTTTGGAATCACCAAGTGAGGAGATATAGAGGAAGACTAAAATATACTTGGAGAAGACTGTTGGAAGCAGAGATCGAGATGATGGAGAAGACATGGAATGATTTTAAAAGAATGGCAAGGAACAGAACGGCTTGGAAAGTGTTTGTTGAAGACCTATGCTCCACAGGGAGCTGAAAGGTAGAAGAAGAAGTAAATATTAATAAAAGACAAATATCTATTTATTTATCATACACAGCAAATAAAGGAAACAAACAATTCATCTATTATGTAAAATACCTAAACAACAATTCATCAATATGTTTGTGTTTCAATCAAAACAGAAGTAAACAGAACACACTTCAACAGAGTCGTCATTATGAAAGTGGAGTGGTGTGATTGCCAGATTTTAACTATTGTTTCTAGTTGGATTAATGGGATTCATATTATGGAAATAAGAGGTGTCAGGCGAATGGTAGGAGCCAAATTGAGGGAGAAAATTGGTAGTGCAGAATTAAGAAAAAACAGTTGAGGTTTATCACTTCATACAGGGAAGCTATAACATCGTGAGTGAGTCACTTCATACAGGGAAGCTATAACATCGTAAGTGTATTACTTCATACAGGGAAGCTATAACATCGTAAGTGAATTACTTCATACAAGAGAAGTTAGACATCGTGAGTGAGTCACTTCACACAGGGAAGCTATAATATCGTGAGTGAATTACTTCACACAGGGAAGCTATAATATCGTGAGTGAATTACTTCACACATGGAAGCTATAACATCGTGAGTGAGTCACTTCACACAGGGAAGCTATAATATCGTGAGTGAATTACTTCACACAGGGAAGCTATAATATCGTGAGTGAATTACTTCACACATGGAAGCTATAACATCGTGAGTGAATTACTTCACACAGGGAAGCTATAACATCGTGAGTGAGTTACTTCACACATGGAAGCTATAACATCTTGAGTGAGTCACTTCACACAGGGAAGCTATAATATCGTGAGTGAGTCACTTCACACAGGGAAGCTATAACATCGTGAGTGAGTCACTTCACACAGGAAAGCTATAACATCGTGAGTGAGTCACTTCACACATGGGCTTATACTTAAAATCAAAATATGAACAGTGCTTTTGTGACGGGTCAGAATTCTCACACAACTTCATCATCATCATGTGCCATACCGGTTGGCGTAGGCGATTATGTCCTTCCACAATTCTCTATCTACAGTCCATTGTATCAGTTCCGTTGTTGACTGTTTCCATGCCATGATACCAAGCTATCTTGTATCTTCACTCTTTGCCGTTCGCGATTTTTTTCCCTGTATGTTGCCAGTTGTAACCAAGTATACCAACTTTCATCTTCTCATGATGTGCCTGAAAAATATTAATTGTTTCTTTCTGATGTTTTTTTAGGAGTTCACTTTTTGTCGTGGCCTTTGAGAATTTTCTCATTGGTCTTTTTAGCTGTCCAGGGAACTTTCAACATTCTTCTGAGAAATCCCATCTCTGTGGCCTCTAATCGTCTTTTTATTTGTTTGTCTACTGTCCATGATTCGTTTCCATAAGTCAGAATTGGCTCTATATAGCACCGATGAACTCTCTTACTTCTACGGATATAGATTTGTTACACAAGACGTGTTTCATTTTCTGAAGTGCTATTTTGGCTTGTACTGCTCTGCTTTTTATTTATGCGATGCATCTTCCATCTGATGTTTTATTGTGCCCAAATATTTGACGCGTTGTACTTGTTTCAGATTTGTCCTGTTTATTTATGTGTGCTGCATGATGGTGATGCTTGTTTCTCCGATATGATCATTACTTCTGTTTTCTTACTATTCAGACTGAGATAGCTTTTATTGCTTTCTTTTACTATTATGTCTATCATTTCTTGTAGCTCATTCTCTGTCTCTGCTATTAAGACTGTGTCATCCACATATCGTAAATTATTTATGTTTTGACCGTTGATTTCAATTCCTTTTTTGTCTACTATTGATCTCATAATATGTTCGCTGTAAAGTGAAAAAAAAATCCTGCGACAGAACACAGCCTTATCTGACTCCTTGTTTTATATATTGGAACTGTCCTGTTTGGTTGTTAATTCTTATGACTGCTGTTTGTTTGCAGTACATATCTTTTATTATTCGCAGATCCTTGCCATCAATGTTTCATTTCCACACGTTTAACTTTCTCACACCCAACGCACTTTAGCGAGAGTTTAGACATGAGTGGAGCGGATATGGGGATGTTCAACTGCAGCGATACTGATTCATCAAAACAGAAGTCTGTTGTTTGTACAATCGATGTCTTTGAATTGTGTCCATTGAGTCTATTGATTCCACCCCAACTGTCCCAGGCTGCTGACTTCATAGTCCCGTGTCTGGCCAGCAGAAATAGGAAGGATAACACATGGCAGCTCTATCTTCACTTGTCTTTACCTAAAACATTTCTCATAGTTCGCTTCTATAAACTATTCTGCATGTTTGTTTTTCTATCTCCACATTCCTTTGAAATTATATTGTCTAGCTTGTCTGATCATGTACTTGAAGTTTTCAGAGAGTTTTTCTGTCCGCACTGTCAAACATGATTTTGTAATAGTTTATTGACTTCAAATATGGTGGTATGTCCTATGCAGTTGATTGTTCCAGATGAAGACTAATGTTGCTATTTGGTTAGTGCAGGATGAAGACTAATGTTGCTATCTGGTCAGTGCAGGACGAAGACTAATGTTGCTATCTGATCAGTGCAGGACGAAGACTAATGTTGCTATTTGGTTAGTGCAGGATAAAGACTAATGTTGCTATCTGATCAGTGCAGGACGAAGAATAATGTTGCTATCTGGTCAGTGCAGAATGAAGACTAATGTTGCTATCTGGTCAGTGCAGGATGAAGACTAATGTTGCTATCTGATCAGTGCAGGACGAAGACTAATGTTGCTATCTGGTCAGTGCAGGACGAAGACTAATGTTGCTATTTGGTTAGTGCAGGATGAAGACTAATGTTGCTATTTGGTTAGTGCAGGATGAAGACTAATGTTGCTATTTGGTTAGTGCAGGATGAAGACTAATGTCGCTATTTGGTTAGTGCAGGACGAAGACTAATGTTGCTATTTGGTTAGTGCAGGATGAAGACTAATGTCGCTATTTGGTTAGTGCAGGATGAAGACTAATGTTGCTATTGGTCAGTGCAGGATGAAGACTAATGTTGCTATTTGGTTAGTGCAGGATGAAGACTAATGTTGCTATTTGGTTAGTGCAGGATGAAGACTAATGTTGCTATTTGGTTAGTGCAGGATGAAGACTAATGTTGCTATTTGGTTAGTGCAGGATGAAGACTAATGTTGCTATTTGGTTAGTGCAGGATGAAGACTAATGTTGCTATTTGGTTAGTGCAGGACGAAGACTAATGTTGCTATTTGGTTAGTGCAGGACGAAGACTAATGTTGCTATCTGGTCAGTGCAGGACGAAGACTAATGTTGCTATCTGGTCAGTGCAGGACGAAGACTAATGTTGCTATCTGGTCAGTGCAGGACGAAGACTAATGTTGCTATCTGGTCAGTGCAGGACGTAGACTAATGTTGCTATCTGGTCAGTGCAGGACGAAGACTAATGTTGCTATTTGGTTAGTGCAGGACGAAGACTAATGTTGCTATCTGGTCAGTGCAGAATGAAGACTAATGTTGCTATCTGGTCAGTGCAGGACGAAGACTAATGTTGCTATTTGGTTAGTGCAGGATGTCGCCTCCAGCGTCGAGGGCAGGTATCGTTGATTTTGTTCTTCTGTTGGCCTCTGCTACTGTTATGTTCTGAACTTTCTCTTACTATCAGGTCACATAACCTATGCAGAACGTTGCAGTCACCAAAGCCAGTCTGAAAGAATCTCTGTCTCTAGCCAGATCTCCCACTTCTTCTGTTGGCCTCTGCTACTGTTATGCTCTGAACTTTCTCTTACTATCAAGTCACATAACCTATGCAGAACGTTGCAGTCACCAAAGCTCGTCTGAAATAATCTGCCTCTAGCCAGATCTCCCACTTCTTCTATTGTCATGTTCAAGATCTCCTTGATGTCTTGAAGCCACCTACTTCTTAGTCTGCCTCTAACGCGTTGCCCAGGAACCATACCTTCCATTATACCTCCAGCCTTCTGTGTATTTTTGATTGGCCACAGTATTTTAGTTTCCTGTTTAGAAGCCAGTTTATTTTATATAAAAAACTCTTTCCGTACCTTTCGACGCACTGTGCGTCACTCTCAATTTGATTAGTTTGAACCGTCAGCAAACCACATTTTTAAAAACATATACTGAATCATCATATTATTGGTTAAATCTAATACCTTGTTCAATTATCTAAAAATTCATTGTAATATGTTATATTTTAGATAAATATAAATTTGAAGATCATGATTTTAAAATCATGAAAAATATTGTCTTGGAAATCTGTCCCGCTACATGGATGAAAGCTTCCGTAGAGCTAATGTTTAAATCTGTTATTATGTTTTCATTACTGTTTTTATTGCACAAGACATATTAATGATTTTTCTGTAGCGTTTTGTTTCGAATGATTCCATTTTCATCCTTGCTGTTTGCGAGATTGTCCATGTTATACAACAATATGTTGCATCTACAGCTGGAAAAATTCATGAGAATGTTAGTTTATAAAGGCTTTCAATAAGAAGACATTTTCGCGCCAATCTGGAATGTTTGTGTGTGTGTGTGCGTGTGTGTGTGTTCATTCTCGCAGACTTTCTCCACCACGGAACACACCAACTGCTGGCCAAAGTCCTTACACGAAACGCCATCTTGTCTTGAGTTGAAAACACCGCAGATCATTTATTTTGCAGCGCCTTCTACAGTAGATCCGATAACTTCTATAGGAGATTCCATAACTTCTATAGTAGATCCGATAACTTCTATAGTAGATCCCATAACTTCTATAGTAGATCCCATAACTTCTATAGTAGATTCCATAACTTATATAGTAGATCCCATAACTTCTATAGTAGATCCCATAACTTCTATAGTAGATTCCATAACTTCTATAGTAGATCCCATAACTTCTATAGTAGATCCCGTAACTTATACATTAGATCCCATAACTTCTATAGTAGATCCCATAACTTCTATAGTAGATCCCATAACTTCTATAGAAGATTCCATAACTTCTATAGTAGATCCCATAACTTCTACAGTAGATCTCATAACTTCTATAGTAGATCCCATAACTTCTATAGTAGATCCCATAACTTCTACAGTAGATTCCATAACTTCTATAGTAGATCCGATAACTTCTATAGTAGATCCCATAACGTCTATAGTAGATCCCATAAATTCTACAATAGATCCCATAACTTCTACAGTAGATCCCACAACTTCTATAGTAGATACTATAACTTCTACAGTAGATCCCATAACTTCTACAAAAGATCCCATAGCTTCTACAATAGATCCCATAACTTCAATAGTAGATCCCATAACTTCTACAGTAAATCCCATAACTTCTACAATAGATCCCATAACTTCTTCTATCGTAGATAGAACAGCGAAAATCAAGAGGTTCCGTGTGCACTCGCGCACGTTAAAGAACCCTTCTCAGTTAACATAGAAAAGAGTAGGCCATAGATGGCCGCTGTCAGGGCAAACATTGTTAAGCAAAATTTACTCATCCAAGTCGAAGACGGATGAGTCGGGACGAAAGGCGCAGATATCACGGCTTTGTCGTAAACTAGAGACACAACGCAACCACGGCAATTTAACGACTGAACGCTAAGAATAAAAAGAAGATCAGCAAGGAGAGCAACGAAGAAGAAATGAAACAAAATATTTTTAAAATAGTATGGTTAAAGCTTTACCTAATTGATGGAAGACACAAAGTTGATCGACGTTTCTGCTCAATAGGACTTCAGCAGCAACAAACAAAAAATATCACACACACAGATATGTAAACACATAAAACTAATCCTACATAGGGAGTAGCGATAGATCAGTGGTTAGTGAACTGGACTACAAAGGACAAGAGGTAGGGTTCGATCCCAACCGACGGCTTCCGGTTCACCCAGCCTTTAATGGGTACCGGGTTTTTTTTTTCTGGGAAAGTAAAGCGGCACGGGCGTAATATCGACCACATTACCACAACAATCATGTGACGAAGGTCTGTAAAATCTATGGTCACTAACACCATATTCCCTATACGGCACTTGGCGTGATGGGACTAGAAAAAAAAATCCTACATAGCTAATTAATAATGTAGCTAGTTCTACATAGTTAACTAATAATGAAGCTAGTCCTACATAGCTAATTAATAATGTAGCTAGTCCTACATAGTTAACTAATAATGAAGCTATCCCTATATAACTAACTAATAATGAAGCTAGTCCTACATAGCTAAATAATAATGAAGCTATCCCTATATAGCTAACTAATAATGAAGCTAGTCCTACAAAGCTAACTAATAATGAAGCTAGCTCTATATAACTAACTAATAATGGAGCTAGGTCTACATAGCTAACTAATAATGAAGCTAGTCCTACAAAGCTAACTAATAATGAAGCTAGTCCTACATAGCTAACTAATAATGAAGCTAGTTCTACAAAGCTAACTAATAATGAAGCTAGTCCTACAAAGCTAACTAATAATGAAGCTAGTCCTACATAGCTAACTAATAATGAAGCTAGTCCTACATAGCTAACTAATAATGAAGCTAGTCCTACAAAGCTAACTAATAATGAAACTAGTCCTACATAGCTAACTAATAATGAAGCTAGTCCTACAAAGCTAACTAATAATGAAGCTAGCTCTATATAACTAACTAATAATGGAGCTAGGTCTACATAGCTAACTAATAATGTAGCTAGTCCTCATAACTAACTAATAATGGAGCTAGTCCTACATAACTAACTAATAATGAAGCTAGTCCAATATAACTAACTAATAATGAAGCTAGTCCTGCATAGCTAACTAATAATGTAGCTAGTTCTCATAGCTAACCAATAATGAAGCTAGTCCTACATAACCAAGTAATATGAAGCTAGCCCTACATAGCTAACTAATAATGAAGCTAGCCCTACATTGCTAACTAATAATGAAGCATCCAAAACAAAATAATATCGAACTAGTACGAGAAACAAAAATAATATCTAATATCTTCCCTGTATACTGCACTGTGGCCAGAAGGAAAATGACAGTAACGACGTCGGTCATCTGGACATGTTGTGCAAACGGTATTTATTGTTCCCACACAAACCCTCACCTCGGCCCACCCTCCGTGTTATCTATACTCTTTATACTTCAACTTAAACATATTTCCCCTCCTTTTCTACAATTTATGTTCGAGTTTCCCTCGAATATTTTCCCTACTTTGTACTTCTGTACTCTCCGTCCTTCACCTTCAAATAAATCTCTCAATTTCTGTAATTTATGCGCGAGTATCCCCCGTCAAGGATTTGTTGTGAATTGATCCACTATTTCGGTGTCCTCCAGCAACCACAACGAGCTTCGTATCATGCAATCACATTAACCCCTACAGCAACAGACGTCTGCCATTTGTAATTGTCGATCCCAACAAGAAAATCCAGAACAGCGCACTTTTCACATCAGCCAGCACGCGCTAGACTGTAAATAATCGATTTAAAAAGCATTCACAAGCTTGACAGTTACAATATTTATTTATATTTGGGAAACTGCAGTTGAATAAAGTAAATGTGAAATGTGGTAGCACAAAGTCTTCAGCCGGGAATCGATATACGAGCCATCCCTTGGGGTTAGTCAGGCACGAGACTGGCAGGCGAGGGTCGCAAGAAACGATAGGGTGTAGGGGCAGTGAATGACGTTGTCAGTGTGATGATGCGCGAACATTGATGTGTTCAGTAATGGTTGATGTTGTTCATTCAGTGGGGAAACATCAACAGTAAATCATGTTTATTAAGTGGGAAAACATCAACAACAAATAAGGTTTATTAAGTGGGAAAAAATAAACAATAAATCAGGTTTATTAAGTGGGAAAGCATCAACAATAAACGTGCCTTATTAAGTGGGAAAACATAAACAACGAATCAGGTTTATTAAGTGGGAAAAAATAAACAATAAACGAGGTTTATTAAGTGGGAAAACATCGACAATAAACCAGGTTTATTAAGTGAGAAAACATCAACAATAAACCAGGTTTATTAAGTGGGAAAACATCAACAATAAACGAGTTTTATTAAGTGGGAAAGCATCAACAATAAACCAGGTTTATTAAGTGGGAAAACATCAACAATAAACCCGGTTTATTAAGTGGGAAAACATCAACAGTAAACGAGGTTTATTAAGTGGAAAAACATCAACAATAAACAAGGTTTATTAAGTGGGAAAACATCAACAATAAATGAGGTTTATTAAGTGGGAAAACATCAACAGTAAACCACGTTTATTAAGTGGGAAAACATCAACAATGAACCAGGTTTATTAAGTGGGAAAACATCAACAATAAACGAGTTTTATTAAGTGGGAAAACATCAACAGTAAACCACGTTTATTAAGTGGGAAAATATCAACAATAAACCAGGTTTATTAAGTGGGAAAACATCAACAGTAAACCAGGTTTATTAAGTGAGAAAACATCAACAATAAACCAGGTTTATTAAGTGGGAAAACATCAACAATAAACCAGGTTTATTAAGTGGGAAAACATCAACAATAAACCAGGTTTATTAAGTGGGAAAACATCAACAATAAATTAGGTCTTTTAAGTGGGAAAACATCAACAATAAACGAGTTTTATTAAGTGGGAAAACATCAAAGGTAAAAAAACTTTTTTTCCATAAAAAATCCGGTACCCATTTAAGACTGGATGAACCTGGAAGCCGTCGATCAGGATCAATCCCGACCTCTTGTTAACATCAACAGTATATGAGGTTTGTTAAGTGGGAAAACATCAAGAGTACACGAGCCATGAACAAGAACTCTTGATGTTATACTATCACAAATAGAAGTAATGTGATCAAAGACAAAGCAATTCCTTGTTATTTCACAAATTGATATATAACAGAGAACATAGTGTGAAGAGAACGTATATGTGATAGTATAACTGCAGTTGCACGTTTATGAAGCGACAAAATGTAGCACATACGATAAATACGGTCTCACATAATCTCTTTCTGCTGTGGACACAATGAAACATCTTTTGTTTTGGATCTTTTAGTTTTCTATTTTTAACGTTATTTCATGTTTTTAAATGTTCTAAAACATCAGAAGCGATATAAATAGATCAGAGGTACAGTACTACAAACAGGGAGCAAGTGGTGGGATGTAGCGTCCGCTCCGACAAAGTTTGGTGACAGTTTTATAGAAGAGGAACACAACTAAACCACGACGTTTCCATATAAATGCGGCCTTCTTTCGAAAACAAGATCACAGAAACAGGCAGCGAAGATTTCTATGGTTCGTCTATTTCTACTGTCTAAATGAGTTTATATGATTTCGTCTATTTCTACTGTCTAAATGAGTTTATATGATTTCGTCTATTTCTACTGTCTAAATGAGTTTATATGGTTTCGTCTATTTCTACTGTCTAAATGAGTTTATATGGTTTCGTCTATCTCTACTGGCTAGATGAGTTTATATGGTTTCGCCTATTTCTACTGTCTAAATGAGTTTATATGGTTCGTCTATTTCTACTGTCTAAATGAGTTTCTATGGTTCGTCTATTTCTACTGTCTAAATGAGTTTATATGGTTTCGTCTATTTCTACTGTCTAAATGAGTTTATATGGTTTCGTCTATCTCTACTGGCTAGATGAGTTTATATGGTTTCGCCTATTTCTACTGTCTAAATGAGTTTATATGGTTTCGTCTATTTCTACTGTCTAAATGAGTTTATATGGTTGCATCTATTTCTACTGTCTAAATGAGTTTATATGGTTTCGTCTATTTCTACTGTCTAAATGAGTTTATATGGTTTCGTCTATCTCTACTGTCTAAATGAGTTTATATGATTTCGTCTATTTCTACTGTCTAAATGAGTTTATATGGTTTCGCCTTTCTCTACTGTCTAAATGAGTTTATATGGTTTCGTCTATTTCTACTGTCTAAATAAGTTTATATGATTTCGTCTATTTCTACTGTCTAAATACATTTCTATGGTTCGTCTATTTCTACTGTCTAAATGAGTTTATATGGTTTCGTCTATTTCTACTGTCTAAATGAGTTTATATGGTTTTATCTATTTCTACTGTCTAAATGAGTTTATATGGTTTTATCTATTTCTACTGTCTAAATGAGTTTATATGGTTTTATCTATTTCTACTATCTAAATGCTGTATTATAGTTTAATCCTGCTGTATTATCGTTTAATCCTGCTGTATTATCGTTTAATCCTGCTGTATTATTGTCTAATCCTGTTTTATTATCGTCTAATCCTGTTTTATTATCGTTTAATCCAGCTGTATTATCGTCTAGTCCTGTTATATGATAGTTTACGTAACAAGGGACATAAGCAATGAATTAATTGAGAATTATTTAAAAGTAGACAAAGGTAGATAATCAAGTAAACATGAGTGAAACTGTTATAGCTTCCCTTTGTTCACATCCAGCTTGTGTGATGTTGCAAGGCATTCTCAGGCCCGTTTGTATCTTCTCACACAGCTAGGGTTCTTGTTAATGTTGTATGTATCATCTTCTCCCTTCTCTCTAGTGATCTACTGCATCTAATCTGAGCAGCTGTAGAGAGGGACAACGTTCATGGCATCATTGCTGCGTTGTGTGTTCAGTGTTTTAACGTGTGCCTTATACTGTTCCTTGCCTTTGAGAAATGTCTAGAGTTAGCTCTGTGTGTGAGTCACTGTGGGTGTGTCACTGTGTTTGTCATTGTGGGTGAGTCACTGTGGGTGTGTCACTGTGTGTGTCATTGTGGGTGTGTCACTGTGTGCGTGTCATCGTGCGTGTGTCATTATGAGTGTGTCAATGTGGGTGTGTCACACTGTGTGTTTCACTGTGGGTGTGTCACTGTGTGTATCATTGTGGATGTGTCATTGTATTTGTGTCAATGTGCGTGTTACTGTGTGTGTCATTGTGGGTGTGTCACTGTGGGTGTGTTACTGTGGGTGTGTTACTGTGGGTGTGTCACTGTGTGTGTCACTGTGGGTGTGTCACTGTGTGTGTCACTTTTGGTGTGTCGCTGTGTGTGTCATTGTGGGTGTGTCACTATGTGTGTCATTGTGGGTGTGTCACTGTCTGTATCACTGTGGGTGTGTCACTGTGTGTGTCACTGTGAGTGTGTCCCTGTGGGTGTCATTGTGGGTGTGTCAATGTAGGTGTGTCACTGTGTGTGTCATTGTGGGTGTGTCAATGTGGGTGTGTCACTGTGTGTATTATGGTATGAGTCATTGTATGTGTCACCGTGTGTATGTCACTATGGGTGTGTCACTGTGTGTGTGTCACTGTGTGTGTGTCACTGTGTGTGTGTCACTGTGTGTGTGTGTCACTGTGTGTGTCACTGTGTGTGTCACTGTGTGTGTGTCACTGTGTGTGTCACTGTGTGTGTCATTGTGTGTGTCATTGTGTGTGTCATTGTGTGAGTCACTAAATGTGTCATTGTGTGTGTCACTGTGTGTGTGTCACTGTGTGTGTGTCACTGTGTGTGTCACTGTGTGTGTCATTGTGTGTGTCATTGTGTGTGTCATTGTGTGTGTCATTGTGTGAGTCACTATATGTGTCATTGTGTGTGTCACTGTGTGTGTCACTGTGTGAGTCACTATATGTGTCATTGTGTGTGTCACTGTGTGTGTCACTGTGTGAGTCACTATATGTGTCATTGTGTGTGTCACTGTGTGAGTCATTATATGTGTCATTGTGTGTGTCACTGTGTGAGTCACTATATGTGTCTGTGTCTTTGTGTGTGTCATTGTGTGTGTCATTGTGTGTGTCATTGTGTGTGTCACTGTATGTATCAACATTAACGTCCGCCCTATATGTACAAATTAACAGCTATTTAATGTACATAACTATAAGGTTTCTTCCCTCATTGAAGAACACTGACACTATAGTTTGTTGATGTTGTGGATTCTCTTTGCGATACAGTATCTAATATTGTTATTATGATTGTAGCAATGTTTTTGTATTTGAACAGCTTGTTTGATTGTTAGAAACATTTAGTATTTAGACTCTCACATGTTAAATCACAGACAATCAGTCATGTGTTAGACATTTACTGTTACACAAAAAGTGTGAACAATTTGTATAAAAGATGTGTTTTAAAAACAAATAGCCAATGGAGACAATGTGATAGTCTATAGACTGTGTGTAAATGGAAGACAATGTGATAGTCTATAGACTGGGTGTCAATGGAGACAATGTGATAGTCTATAGACTGTGTGTAAATGGAGACAATGTGATAGTTTATAGACTGGGTGTCAATGGAGACAATGTTATAGTCTATAGACTGGGTGTCAATGGAGACAATGTGATAGTCTATAGACTGTGTGTAAATGGAGACAATGTGATAGTCTATAGACTGGGTGTCAATGGAGACAATGTGATAGTCTATAGACTGGGTGTCAATGGAGACAATGTGATAGTCTATAGACTGGGTGTCAATGGAGACAATGTGATAGGCTATAGACTGGGTGTCAATGGAGACAATGTGATAGTCTATAGACTGGATGTCAATGGAGACAATGTGATAGTCTATAGACTGGGTGTCAATGTAGATAATTTGATAGTCTATAGACTGGGTGTCAATGGAGACAATGCGATAGTCTATAGACTAGGATAGAATAGGTCACAAATGGGAGATATTGCTTGGGTTGGTTAGTTTATGAGTTTACCCATATTGAGTTATTTGCGGGTCATCATCATTGCACTCCGGGCATGTTTACCCATATTGAGTTATTTGCGGGTCATCATCATTGCACTCCGGACATGTTTACCCATATTGAGTTATTTGCGGGTCATCATCATTGCACTCCGGACATGTTTACCCATATTGAGTTATTTGCGGGTCATCATCATTGCACTCCGGACATGTTTACCCATAGTTAAGTGGATGATAGCAGTACATTTATAACACAGACAGCGAAAAACAGTAGCCAGTTTCAGGGGAATGGAAAGTATAGCTCTCATTAGAAAGGTGGGGGAATAGATGTCAACTTGACTTGACTGTCACATGTCCAGACACTAGGTTGATAAACAAACTCGGGTGCAGGTTAAGTTTATGAGAAATATATCACTCTTAGAGTTCATGTTAACATTACTTTTGAAACTCAGAGGTTAACTAAATGTCAAGATGGAGTTTGTTTTGAAAAAAATTGACATAAAAGTCACCTAGAGTTGAACTCATTGGCTGGACAGAGACTGAGCCAATAAATTATGCAAATGAGACAGGGGCTTTAAACCTCATGTGTTTCAACATTCCTAAATGATGCACAAACATGGACATTAGACAAGAAAACAGAACCGAAAATTGAACCTTTTGAAATGTAGATATATAGAAGAATAGGTAGAATTGGATGGAACGGAACGAAAAGAAAACAAACGATGAAATCTTAAAACATCTGCTAATGAAAAGACAACTGCTAAATACAATTAAAACAAGACAAATGAGATTTTAGGGGCATGTTTAAAGACACAACAGCCTATTAAAAGTAATCTTGGAAGGGAAAATACAAAGTAAAAGAGGCAGAGGCAGACCACGTCTAGCATGGACCAGTAACATCAAAAGATGGACAAGTCAGCCTATGACAACCTGCACCATCAAAGCAAGAGACAGAGTAAAATGGCGCTCCATGGTAGCCAGCCTTCGATGCGGAGATGGACAAACCAGCCTATGACAACATGTACCATCAAAGCAAGAGACAGAGCAGAGTGGCGCTCCATGGTAGCCAATCTTCGATGCAGAGATGGACAAGTCAACCTATGACAACCTGCACCATCCTAGCAAGAGACAGAGCAGAGTGGCGCTCCATGGTAGCCAATCTTCGATGCAGAGATGGACAAGTCAGCCTAGGACAACCTGCACCATCCTAGCAATAGACAGAGCAGAATGGTGCTCCATGGTAGCCAACCTTCGTTGCGGAGACGGCTCCTAATGTTAATGATTCATTGTTCTAGTTTGTCTAATATACTTCTAATTAGACATTTTCTCACGTTTATTCATTGTTCTATCTTCCCTGTTGTACTTCAAATTAAACATTTTATCACGTTTATTCATTGTTCTGTCTTCCCTGTTGTATTTCATTTAGACCTTTCTCAAAATGTATCCATTGTTTTATCTTCCCCTTCATACTACTAATTGGACATTCTCCACATTTATTCATTGTTCTATATTCTGTAATTTACTTCTAATTTCTCAAAATGTGTTTCTTTTTGTTTCCCTTTTATCGGAAAATTTTTCCTCTTATTCGTTTTTCTGTGGACTTCATTGTAAATTTTTTTTTTTTATTTATTAAATCAGCTTTTTCTAAATTTGTTTCTTGGATATCCCCTTTTCACTTATTGTCATTTCAACATATTCAGTATTTCCCTTATTTTTTTATTAGTTTGACCTTCTCAGTTTATATTTTGTGTTTGCAGAAAGGGGATATTGGAAATGTGTGTATGTTGATAAGCTCACTGGTGGGCACTTATCTCTCCAAAAATAGAAATTTGCTACAAGAGTTGTACATTTGAGTGACTTGTTGGACATCCTGGTCTCACAGAATGGCAGAGTCACGCAATGAAAGGTCCACAACCAGAAATCATTAGGGAGCATAAAGGTGGGGCGATCCCTTGATCACAGCCGACAAGGGAGGTAACTCTTCAGGGTTATTGCGACGTTTCACCGCCCTGAGCGTTAGGAACCCTAAACAAATGATTGTCGCAATCACACGTTTTATGCTATTACCCTCAATCATTCTTCATATCTCATATCTGTCTATCTCACATCTTAGATCTATACCGCTGTTATCGTTTCTTACAATTCTTTTATCACATTCTTTCACTTATTATCACAGAACTTATCTACCTTAACATCACGCTTTCAAAGGTTATACTTGTAGTCAATTATCCCAGCAGACTCTAATTGCTTCATTAGCTCGCTAGTTATCTATTTTAACATCACATTACAAAAATACAGTAGAAAAAATACGTTACTAAAAAAAGTTAAAGATTTCAAACGCCAACTACGACTCATTTTACCTATCCATCACCTACCTCAAGAGTCGCAGCAGACGATTAGAGGTAAGCCCATGTTGGAAAAGTCCACATCCTCAAATCAACGACGGAAAAAATAGAAAGAACAGACTGTGTGTCCTCGACCAGGAAAATAAAGAAATTGTTCAATCTCATGATGGATGTCCACTATTGAAGGCTGAGAAAGAACTTGGGTGACAAGAAAATCATACAGTCCAGCAATACAATAGAAATAACCTGGACAGGGGCTACTACATCAATACCAAATACAAGACCTAGAGTTAGGTGACAAGGGCTACTACAGCAATAGCAAATACAAACCTGGAGTTAGCTGACAAGGGCTACTCCATCATTAACAAATACAAGACCTGGAGTTAGCTGACAAGGGCTACTCCATCATTAACAAATACAAGACCTGGAGTTAGCTGACAAGGGCTACTACAGCAATAGCAAATACAAGACCTGGAGTTAGCTGACAAGGGCTACTACAGCAATAGCAAATACAAGACCTGGAGTTAGCTGACAAGGGCTACTACAGCAATAGCAAATACAAGACCTGGAGTTAGCTGACAAGGGCTACTACAGCAATAGCAAATACAAGACCTAGAGTTAGGTGACAAGGGCTACTACAGCAATAGCAAATACAAGACCTGGAGTTAGCTGACAAGGGCTACTACATCAATACCAAATACAAGACCTAGAGTTAGGTGACAAGGGCTACTACAGCAATAGCAAATACAAGACCTAGAGTTAGGTGACAAGGGCTACTACAGCAATAGCAAATACAAGACCTAGAGTTAGGTGACAAGGGCTACTACAGCAATAGCAAATACAAGACCTAGAGTTAGGCGACAAGGGCTACTACAGCAATAGCAAATACAAGACCTGGAGTTAGCTGACAAGGGCTACTACATCATTAACAAATACAAGACCTGGAGTTAGCTGACAAGGGCTACTCCATCATTAACAAATACAAGACCTGGAGTTAGCTGACAAGGGCTACTCCATCATTAACAAATACAAGACCTGGAGTAGCTGACAAGGGCTACTCTATCAATACCAAATACAAGACCTGGAGTTAACTGACAAGGGCTACTCCATTATTAACAAATACAAGACCTGGAGTTAACTGACAAGGGCTACTCCATTATTAACAAATACAAAACCTGGAGTTAGCTGACAAGGGCTACGCTATCAATACCATATACAAGACTTTGAGTTAGCTGACAAGGGCTACTCCATCAATACCAAATACAAGACTTTGAGTTAGCTGACAGGAGCTACTCCATCATTAGCAAATAAAAGACCTGGAGTTAGCTAACAAGGGCTACTCCATCAATACCAAATACTAGACCTGGATTTAGCTGACAGGGGCTACTCCATCAATACCCAATACAAGACCTGGAGTTATCTGACAGGGCTACTCCATCAATAGCAAATACAACACCTGGAGTTAACTGACACGTGATAATTTTTATCTGAACGTGGGAATATATCATGGATCACCGGAGGTATGTCCTTGTGGATGATTGAGAGAATTGAGTGACCTAGTCAAGGACCCTTGAAGGTAGGTCCTTGTGGATGAGTGAGATAGTTGAGTAACCTAGTCAAGGACCCTTTGAGGTAGGTCCTTGTGGATGAGTGAGATAATTGAGTGACCTAGTCAAAGACCCTTGAAGGCAGGTCCTTGTGGATGAGTGAGATAATTGAGTGACCTAGTCAAGGACCCTTGGAGGTAGGTCCTTATAGATGAGTGAGATAATTGAGTGACCTAGTCAAGGATCCTTGGAGGTAGGTCCTTGTAGATGATTGAGATAATTGAGTGACCTAGTCAAGGACCCTTGGAAGTAAGTCCTTGTAGATGATTGAGATAATTGAGTGACCTAGTCAAGGACCCTTGGAGGTAGGTCCTTGTGGATAGAGTGAGATAATTGAGTGACCTAGTCAAGGACCCTTAAAGGCATGTCCTTGTGGATAGAGTAAGATAATTGAGTGGCCTAGTCAAGGACCCTTGGAGGTAGGTCCTTGTGGATAGAGTGAGATATTTGAGTGGCCTAGTCAAGTACCCTTAGAGGTAGGTCCTTGTGGATAGAGTGAGATATTTGAGTGGCCTAATCAAGGACCCTTAGAGGTAGGTCCTTGTGGATAGAGTAAGATAATTGAGTGGCCTAGTCAAGGACCCTTAGAGGTAGGTCCTTGTGGATAGAGTAAGATAATTGAGTGGCCTAGTCAAGGACCCTTGGAAGTAAGTCATTGTAGATGATTGAGATAATTGAGTGACATAGTCAAGGACCCTCGGAGGTAGGCCCTTGTGGATAGAGTGAGATAATTGAGTGACCTAGTCAAGACCCTTGGAGGTAGGTCATTGTAGATGAGTGAGATAATTGAGTGACCTAGTCAAGGACCCTTGGAGGTAGGTCCTTGTAGATGAGTGAGATAATTGAGTGACATAGTCACGGACCCTCGGAGGTAGGCCCTTGTGGATAGAGTGAGATAATTGAGTGACCTATTCAAGACCCTTGGAGGTAGGTCCTTGTGGATGAGTGAAAAAATGGAGTGACCTAGTCAAGGACCCTTGGAGGTAGGTCATTGTAGATGAGTGAGATAATTGAGTGACCTAGTCAAGGACCCTTGGAGGTAGGTCCTTGTAGATGAGTGAGATAATTGAGTGACCTAGTCAAGGACCCTTGGAGGTAGGTCCTTGTAGATGAGTGAGATAATTGAGTGACCTAGTCAAGGACCCTTGGAGGTAGGTCCTTGTAGATGAGTGAGATAATTGAGTGACCTAGTCAAGGACCCTTGGAGGTAGGTCCTTGTAGATGAGTGAGATAATTGAGTGACCTAGTCAAAGACCCTTGGAGGTAGGTCCTTGTAGATGAGTGAGATAATTGAGTGACCTAGTCAAGGACCTTTGGAGGTAGGTCCTTGTAGATGAGTGAGATAATTGAATGACCTTGTCAAAGACCCTTAGAGGTAGGTCCTTGTGGATTTGAGTGAGATAAATGAATTTAAATATATGGGACCAATGTTAACCCTAGATGGTAGATGTACAACAGAGGTGAGATGCAGAATGGCTCAGGCAAAAGCAGCTTTCCAAAAAAAAAAAAAATGAGGAAGATACTGTGCAATCCATTTTTAACAATAGAAACAAGAAAAAGAGTTCTTAAATGTGATGTAGAGCCACTTTTAACATACTGATGTGAATCATGGACAATATGACAACAGACAAGAAAATCACTTGAGGATGTAGAAATCTGGTTTTACGGAAGAATGTTGATAAGACCATGGACAGCTAAGAAGAGCTGTGAAATGAATGTGGAGAGACATGATCACCTACGCCAGCAAGCATAGTACTTTAATGATGACTATTATTAGTTGCTATGTAGTGTTAGTTTTATCTACTTACATATCTGTCTGTGTATGTGTTTTTCATTCTTCCTACTGAAGGCCTATTGACCCGTTACGTCGGGACCGATTTTATTTCTTCATTACTTACGTAAAGCTATAACCTTACCACCTTTTTCTCCTTTTCGATCAATTCTCCTCCCCCAACAACAGATGTGTTTGTGTTCTTATGTTTAATGAGCTCTTCTTTCTTTTGATGTTTTACACAAATATATGTGACGTGTGCCTGATTCACGACAAACATTAGCAGTCTATGTTTTTGTTTTTACTTTTCATGGATTCATCCTTCAATTCATTGCTTCAAGCCTAGATCATATATTTATTGTTTTGTTATTGAATTGTTTGTTCCGGACATGAAGATGTTGATCGTAAATGTTGGGACTTCTTTTGAAGCGGTCTGGGTGGTTTACAGGTTAGTCGCCGGCCTCTAGGCAGGCAGGACACGCGGTTCAAGCACCACTACAGGTGGTGGGAATTTGTCAAAAATCGAATCTGTTGTGTTTTCGTGCCTTCACCCTCCCCATAGTCTCTGGGTAGTGGGATCCGATGTTTGGCCCTCTCTAGGTGGTGAGATCATGTCTAGTCCTCTCTAGGTAGTGAGATCCGATGTCTGACCCTATCTGGGTAGTGAGATCCGATTTCTGGCTATCTCTGGGTATTGAGATCCGATGGTTGGACATCTCTAGGTGGTTGGATCCGATGTCTAACCCTCTCTGGGTTGTGAGATCAGAGGCCTGGCCTTCTCTGGGTAGTGGGATCCGATGCCTAGCACACTCTGGGTAGTGAGACCCAATTCCTAGCCCTCTCTGTGTATTAAGACCCACTGCCTTGCCCTCTCTGGGTAGTGAGACCCAATGCCTAGTCCTCTCTGGGTAGTGTGACCCAATGCCTAGCCCTCTCTGGGTAGTAAGACCCAATGCCTTGCCCTCTCTGTATAGTGAGTCCCAATGTCTAGCCCTCTCTGTATAGTGAGACCCAATGTCTAGCCCTCTCTGGATAGTGAAACCCAATGCCTAGCCCTCTCTGGGTAGTAAGACCCAATGCCTTGCCCTCTCTGGGTAGTGAGACACAATGCCTAGCCCTATCTGGCTAGTGAGACCCAATGTCTAGCCCTCTCTGGATAGTGAGACCCAATGTCTAGCCCTCTCTGTATAGTGAGTCCCAATGTCTAGCCCTCTCTGGATAGTGAGTCCCAATGTCTAGCCCTCTCTGGATAGTGAGTCCCAATGTCTAGCCCTCTCTGGATAGTGAGACCCAATGTCTAGCCCACTGGGGAAACAGCGACAAATAGGATGTCCGGCGTGCACTAGCGAACGTTATAGAGCCCTTGGCAGCTGAAGTGTTGAATAAGAGTAGGCCAGAATGGCAGATGTCCGGGCAAACAATGTTAAGCAAATCTTGAAGACAAAAAATAATAAATGAATATTATTATAGAGGGAAACTTCCGAGGCGATAATCAGCGAATCAATTCAGAGGAAGAGGTATGTTTACAGCACTCTGAAAAATTGACAAATAATCAACAGAAAAAAATATAGACCAATGCAGGATCGAACCCGTACTCAGTGGCACAGCGCCTTGCCACGAAAAGCCAAACGCTAGAGAGCACTGCCACTCAGCTAACTAAAAAAATTAGCTTCGTAGGCAATATGTATTTCCAAGCTGTGATCGCAGCCTTATGCTATAGTCATGAGAACACCTGCGCGAAAGACATTGCCTACGAAGCTAATTTTTAGTTAGCTGAGCGGCAGTGTTCCCTAGCGTTTGGCTTTTCGTGGCAAGGCGCTGTGCCACTGAGTACGGGTTCGATCCTGCATTGGTCCATATTTTTTTCTCTTGTTGATTATTTGTCAATTTTTCAGAGTGCTGTAAACATACCTCTTCCTCTGAATTGATAAGCAATTCTTCCCATGCCAAAGACGGATGTGTCGAGCTGAAAGACGCAGATATTACAGCGTTGCCGTGAACTAGCGACACAACGCATCCACGCCCATTTAACGCCTGAACAATAAGAAGAGGAGGAGAGAGACTTCATTTAATGTGTGCACTTTTGATGTGTGCACTTTTGATGTGTGCACTTTTGATGTGTGCACTTTTGATGTGTGCACTTTTGATGTTTGCATTTTTAAAATCAAAAGTTGATCTACCCACGTCACAGTCACGTCCAATTGAACCCCGACAAGTCAATTTGATGGTCTCTTCTTTGAGTAGTTATCTTGTGATGGATTCTGAGACAGTAATAGTACCGGTGACATAGAATCAGTGGTATGGTAGGTAACAATGGGACAGTAATAAGGCCGGTGACATAGAATCAGTGGTATGGTAGGTAACAATGGGACAGTAATAAGGCCGGTGACATAGAATCAGTGGTATGGTAGGTAACAATGGGACAGTCATAGAGCCGGTGACATAGAATCAGTAGTATGGTAGGTAACAATGGGGCAGTAATAGGGCCGGTGACATAGAATCAGTGGTATGATAGGTAACAATGGGACAGTAATAGGGCCGGTGACATAGAATCAGTGGTATGATAGGTAACAATGGGACAGTAATAAGGCCGGTGACATAGAATCAGTGGTATGGTAGGTACAATGGGCAGTAATAGGGCCGGTGACATAGAATCAGTGGTATGATAGGTAACAATGGGACAGTCATAGGGCCGGTGACATAGAATCAGTGGTATGGTAGGTAACAATGGGACAGTAATAGGGCCGGTGACATAGAATCAGTGGTATGGTAGGTAACAATGCGACAGTAATAGGGCCGGTGACATAGAATCAGTGGTATGGTAGGTAACAATGGGGCAGTAATAGGGCCGGTGACATAGAATCAGTGGTATGGTAGGTAACAATGGGGCAGTAATAGGGCCGGTGACATAGAATCAGTGGTATGATAGGTGACAATGGGACAGTAATAGGGCCGGTGACATAGAATCAGTGGTATGATAGGTAACAATGGGGCAGTAATAGGGCCGGTGACATAGAATCAGTGGTATGATAGGTAACAATGGGACAGTAATAGGGCCGATGACATAGAATCAGTGGTATGATAGGTAACAATGGGGCAGTAATAGGGCCGGTGACATAGAATCAGTGGTATGATAGGTAACAATGGGGCAGTAATAGGGCCGATGACATAGAATCAGTGGTATGGTAGGCAAAATAGGACAGTAATAGGGCCGGTGACATAGAATCAGTGGTATGGTAGGTAACAATGGGGCAGTAATAGGGCCGGTGACATAGAATCAGTGGTATGGTAGGTAACAATGGGGCAGTAATAGGGCCGGTGACATAGAATCAGTGGTATGGTAGGTAACAATGGGGCAGTAATAGGGCCGGTGACATAGAATCAGTGGTATGGTAGGTAACAATGGTGAGTTGATGAATGTCGTGTAAACAGGAATATTCAACGTAAATTTGTAAATGTAAATTTCATTTCGTATCTGTGGCTATTCCTCGACATATAAAATTGACCATAAACTGGAAGGAACAAAACAACCAACAACATAACCAACAACATAACCAACAACAACACAACCAACAACATAACCAACAACACAAAGAACAAAACAACCAACAACACAAAGAACAAAACAACCAACAACACAACCAACAACATAACCAACAACAACACAACCAACAACATAACCAACAACGTAATCAACAACATAATTAACAACGCAACCAACAACATAACCAACAACACAACCAACAACATAACCGACAACACAACCAACAACATAACCAACAACACAACCAACAACATAACCAACAACACAACGAACAAAATAGCCAACAACACAACCAACAAAACAAACAACAACATAACAAACAACACAACCAAATACACAACAACAACATAACCAACAACACAACCAACAACACAACCAACAACATAACCAACAACACAACAACCAACTACATAACCAACAACATAACCAACAACACAATAAACAACATAACCAACAACATAACCAACAACACAACCAATAACATAACCAACAACACAACCAACAACATAACCAACAACGTAACCAACAAGATAACTAACAGCACAAACAATAACACAACCAACAACATAACCAAAATATAACTAACAACACAAACAATAACACAACCAACAACATAACCAAAATATAACTAACAACACAAACAATAACACAACCAACAACATAACCAAAATATAACTAACAACACAACAATAACACAACCAACAACATAACCAAAATATAACTAACAACACAAACAATAACACAACCAACAACATAACCAAAATATAACTAACAACACAAACAACAACACAATCAACAACATAACGAAAACATAACTAACAACACAAACAATAACACAACAACAACATAACCAAAATATAACTAACAACACAAACAATAACACAACCAACAACATAACCAAAATATAACTAACAACACAAACAACAACACAATCAACAACATAACGAAAACATAACTAACAACACAAACAACAACAACACAACCAAGAACACAGCCAACAACACAGTCAACAACACAACCAACAACATAACCAAAATATAACTAACAACACAAACAATAACACAACCAACAACATAACCAAAATATAACTAACAACACAAACAACAACACAATCAACAACATAACGAAAACATAACTAACAACACAAACAACAACAACACAACCAAGAACACAGCCAACAACACAGTCAACAACACAATCAACAACATAACCAAAATATAACTAACAACACAAACAATAACACAACCAACAACATAACCAAAATATAACTAACAACACAAACAATAACACAACCAACAACATAACCAAAATATAACTAACAACACAAACAACAACACAATCAACAACATAACGAAAACATAACTAACAACACAAACAACAACAACACAACCAAGAACACAGCCAACAACACAGTCAACAACACAACCAACAACATAACCAACAACATAACCAACAACATAACCAACAACATAACCAACAACACAACCAACAAAACAAACAACAACATAACAAACAAGACAACCAACAACACAACCAACAACACAACCAACAACATAACCAACAACACAAACAACAACATAACCAACCACACAACACAACCAACATAACCAACAACACAACCAACAAAACAAACAACAACATAACAAACAACACAAACAACAACATAACCAACAACACAACCAACAACATAACCAACAACACAACCAACAACACAACCAACAACATAACCACACAACATAACCAACAACACAACTAACAACATAACTAACAACACAACCAACAACATAACAAACACAACATAACCAAACACATAACCAACAACACAACCAACAACACAACCAACAACACAACCAACAAGAATAATCAGCAACACAACAGATAGAAACAAATGTAATCCATATTATTACCAAGTTGACAACTGATGTCATCCATTAACGGTTTGAGAACATTATAATCAATATGATAACAAAGATTAACACAGGATGTTATAAACCAGATAACAACAAATGCTAGTTTTGATATCTGTGTACAGCCACAAACTGTCAGGGATCAGGTAGAAGGATGCTATCAATAAGCATAAACTAACCGTGTAGGCCGCATCTACTAACCGGGCGCAACATGCCTGCATGTATATTTTACATTTAACGGATTGCTGTTATCGTGGGTAGCTCAAATCCAGATAGGGGCAACTTATAAAGTCAAACAGGCTGATTGGTAGCTGTTTCCATATTTTACGTTAGGTACTTATGTTGATGTTTTCAGTTGATGTTTTCTTTTGATGTCTGTAATTTCTGTTGATGTTTCCCCTATGGCTAATCAATCGATGGGGTGCACTATTATCTGCACATCAGCGCAGCCGTTGAATGGCGACCACATCACGTGACATAGTGCAGCCATTGTCTGCCAGGGAAGATAATGATGAACTGTGGGTCATGATCGAGTTGATTAACTTAATTACGAGTTGCAGGCCGTGAGGCTGCAACACCAGCAGGGGGCACAGGGAGGTCAGGTGTAGTAGGTGTGGATGGAGAGAACTCCAGCCCTTTGAAATTAGCAGTGTGGAGTGAGAGAGTAGCAACACATTAGTATATTGATGACTGTAGCTCTTAGTGTAAGTAGCATAGTCTCGATTTGTAAGTAATATATCAGTAGTATAGTTCTAATAGTTTAGTAGCACATCAGTAGTATAGTTCTAATAGTTTAGTAGCACATCAGTAGTATAGTTCTAATAGTTTAGTAACACATCAGTAGTATAGTTCTAATAGTTTAGTAACACATCAGTAGTATAGTTCTAATAGTTTAGTAGCACATCAGTAGTATAGTTCTAATAGTTTAGTAGGACATCAGTAGTATAGTTCTAATAGTTTAGTAACACATCAGTAGTATAGTTCTAATAGTTTAGTAGCACATCAGTAGTATAGTTCTAATAGTTTAGTAACACATCAATAGTATAGTTATAATAGTTTAGTAACACATCAGTAGTATAGTTCTAATAGTTTAGTAGCACATCAGTAGTATAGTTCTAATAGTTTAGTAGCACATCAGTAGTATAGTTCTAATAGTTTAGTAACACATCAGTAGTATAGTTCTAATAGTTTAGTAACACATCAGTGGTATAGTTCTAATAGTTTAGTAACACATCAGTAGTATAGTTCTAATAGTTTAGTAACACATCAGTAGTATAGTTCTAATAGTTTAGTAACACATCAGTAGTATAGTTCTAATAGTTTAGTAGCACATCAGTAGTATAGTTCTAATAGTTTAGTAGCACATCAATAGTATAGTTCTAATAGTTTAGTAACACATCAGTAGTATAGTTCTAATAGTTTAGTAACACATCAGTAGTATAGTTCTAATAGTTTAGTAGCACATCAGTAGTATAGTTCTAATAGTTTAGTAACACATCAGTAGTATAGTTCTAATAGTTTAGTAACACATCAGTAGTATAGTTCTAATAGTTTAGTAACACATCAGTAGTATAGTTCTAATAGTTTAGTAACACATCAGTAGTATAGTTCTAATAGTTTAGTAACACATCGGTAGTATAGTTCTAATAGTTTAGTAGCACATCAGTAATATAGTTCTAATAGTTTATTAACACATCTGTAGTATAGTTCTAATAGTTTAGTAACACATCAGTAGTATAGTTCTAATAGTTTAGTAACACATCAGTAGTATAGTTCTAATAGTTTAGTAAAACATCAGTAGTATAGTTCTAATAGTTTAGTAACACATCAGTAGTATAGTTCTAATAGTTTAGTAACACATCAGTAGTAAAGTTCTAATAATTTAGTAGCACATCAGTAGTATAGTTCTAATAGTTTAGTAGCACATCAGTAGTATAAGTCTGATAGTTTAGCAACACATCAGTAGTACAGGGTGTTTCTAAAGTCGCAGTGCAGTGAATTTCTACTCTCGGAAGAAAAACGTCACCAGAAATGCGGTTAACTAATGCGTCACACAAATTGTAAAATAAATGGTATTATTCAAATATACTTGACTGCTATCGGCGAGCTTATAATATGTAATGTTGGTATTAACACAATAAAGTGCCTAAAGCATATGTTGAAAATGTCCACCACGGGCCTCAAGACATGTCGTGATTCGTCTTTCCATATTTGCGAAAACCTTCAGAATAATGTCTGGTGATATTTGTTTAATCGTGTCTACTATTTCAGTCTTTAGGTCATTAATTGTCTGCGGATTATTTTCATAAACTTTCCCTTCAATGCCCCCCACAGATAATAATCTGGGGGTGTTAGATCTGGTGAACGAGCAGGCCAGATTCCACGTGAAATAATGCGATTTGCAAATATGCTTTCTAAATAATTGAGTGTTGTTGTGGCTGTGTGTGCTGTTGCCCCATCCTGCTGAAATAGGATTCCATAATTTCCCGTTCTGTAAGGTGTGCTATGAACGGTTCCAGAATTAAAGTACGGTAACGTTCTGCATTTATTGTTTCATTAAAAAATATAGGCCCTATTATCCGCATACGACTTATAGCGCACCACACTCCGACTTTTTGATCGTAAAGCGGCACTTGATGAAATTCATGGGGGTTTTCACTGCTCCACAGCCGATTGTTCTGACTGTTCACATAACCGGATAAATGAAACCAGGCCTCATCAGTGAAAAAGTGACGTCAAGGATGGCAGCGCCATGTTCATAAATAAAATTCTGAAACCACATGCAGTAGTTTAAACGGGATTCATAATCTCTTTCTTGGAGTTGAGACACTTCAGTTAATTTGTATGGACGATAGTGTAGTTCACTTCTTAAAACCTTGTGAACAGAACTCTTAGATATTTGCACCTGTTGAGACAAGTGGTTAAAAGATGCATTTGGACTCATTGTAATTCTGTCTTGGAGTTCCATAATTTGGTCTTGTGAAATTGAAGGTCTTCCAGATCGGTGGGTGTTTCTTTAATGACTGTGCATTATTTGAAAATCTAGTTGTTCCAATTTATTTATGTAAATCACGCATCATGTACTGCTGTAGCTTGTTCCTTTTTCGGTAAAGTTAAACATATAACATCACTATTCACAAAAGGTATTCGAAATATCCACCACGTTTTAGTTGGCAAATGTTGATACGTTTTTTCATATTGTCAAAAACCTTATGCAGTATGGGCTGTGTAACATTATTAATGTTGTTGGCGATTGAAACCTGCAGCTCATTGAGTGTGTGGGGATTGTTTTCGTACACTTTTCCTTTCAGTTCACCCCAGAGATAGTAGTCCATGGGAGTAAGATCAGGAGACCGTGCAGGCCAAATTCCGCGAGAGATTATACGATTAGCAAAAATTTCATATAAAAATTCCAGTGATTTTACAGCAGTGTGAGCAGTTGCGCCATCTTGTTGAAACCAAGCTTTTTCAATTTCTGGCTCAGAAAGTTGGGTTACGAATCGCTCCAGTATGTTAATCCTGTATCTTTCTGAATTTATTGTGTCATAGAAGAAAATTGGGCCGATTATCCGCTGACGACTCATTGCACACCACACTCCTACTTTTTGATCGTGGAGAGGCACTGGGTGCAATGCATGTGGATTTTCATCACTCCAAAGACGATCATTCTGCCTTTTCACGTACCCAGACAAATGGAACCATGCTTCATCTGTGAAGAAAGTGAAATCAAGGATTTCCTCACCTTCTTGGGCTAGAAAATTCTCAAACCGCATACAATAATTAATTCTGGATTGGTGATCTAATTCTTTTAATTGAGGAACGACGGAAAATTTGTACGGATGTAACTTTAATTTTTTTTTCAGAACTCTATGAACAGTACTGCTTGATTTGTGTACTTGTTGAGCCAGCTTTCTTATTGATTTGCCAGGACTCATTAGAATGCTGTCCTGGATGTTGAGAGATGTTACTTCAAGAACAGATGGTCTACCAGGACGGCTAACATCATGTACACTACCGGTGTTTTGAAATTTGATTATTAAATTACTCACAGTATTTCGATGAAGCACTGGTTTATCAGGAAATCTATTCACAAATTGTTCAACAACCCCATTCGAATACTTGCCGCCGTTACGGAACACATGCTCCACTATAAATACTCTTTCTTCAATCGTTAACACCATTGTAAGCCAGACCTATCATTTAGCAGTGATGTTTAAATGAACACGTAAATGGTGCTTGAACTATTAAGTCATACATAGATAAAATTTCGGTGCATAATTATTACAACAAAAAATGCACAGTCATTAAAGAGACACCCTATATATTTCTAACAGTTTAGTAACACATCAGTAGTATAGTTCTAATAGTTTAGTAACACATCAGTAGTATAGTTCTAATAGTTTAGTAGCACATCAGTAGTATAAGTCTGATAGTTTAGTAACACATCAGTAGTATAGTTCTAATAGTTTTAGTAGCACATCAATAGTATACTTCTAATAGTTTAGTAGCACATAAATAGTATAGTTGTAATAATTTAGTAGCACATCAATAGTATAGTTCTAATAGTTTATTAACACATCAATAGTATAGTTCTAATAGTTTAGTAACACATCAGTAGTTTAGTTCTAATAGTTTAGTAATACAACAGTAGTATAGTTCTAATAGTTTAGTAGCACATCAGTAGTATAGTTCTAATAGTTTAGTAACACATCAGTAGTATAGTTCTAATAGTTTAGTAACACATCAGTAGTATAGTTCTAATAGTTTAGTAATACATCAGTAGTATAGTTCTAATAGTTTAGTAGCACATCAGTAGTATAGTTCTAATAGTTTAGTAGCACATCAGTAGTATAGTTCTAATAGTTTACTAGTACATCAGTAGTATAGTTGTAATAGTTTAGTAGCACATCAATAGTATAGTTGTAATAGTGTAGTAAGACATCATCATCAGTAGTATAGTTCTAATAGTTTACTAGTACATCAGTAGTATAGTTGTAATAGTTTAGTAGCACATCAATAGTATAGTTGTAATAGTGTAGTAAGACATCATTAGTCAATAATGGATGGTATGGTTTCTAAGCGGGAGCCGCGATAGCTCAGTGGTTAGTGAACTGGACTACAAAGGACAAGAGGTATGGTTTGATCCCAACTGACGGGTTCCGGTTCACCCAGCCTTTAATGGGTACCAGATCTTTTTCTGGGAAAGTAAAGCGGCACGGGCGTAATACCAACCACATTACCCCAAAAATCATGTGCCGAAGGTCTGTAAAATTTATGGTCACTAACACCATATTCCCTATATTCCACTTGTCGTGACAGGGGTACTTTACTTTTTATTGGACTTGTTAATGGTTTCTGAGCGACGCATCAAGGGCAGACCAAGAAGTAGGTGGTTTCAAGACACCAAGGAGACCTTGAACATGACAACAGAAGAAGTGGGAGATCTGGCTAGAGACAGAGATTCATCCTAACGTGCTGTGGTGAATGGAACATTCTTGAAAAGACACGTGACCTAATGATGATGATGATGATGGGGCAGTTTCTTCTTCATCTTCTTAAATCCTTCCTGCTATGCCGTTGGCGTCGAGGGGAGATGCAATCCGCGATCCTTTGCTCTTCTGTTGGCCTTTTCTGGTGTTATCCCTCCTAGTGACTCTAGTATTCCCTTTATCCATCTCTTTCTCGGTCTTCCTCTTAATCTGGCGTTTTCGTAGCGTTTGTTTATGGCTCTTTGAGTTATTGTTAGTTATTTTTGTCTTGTTATGTGACCGAACCATTTTATCTGTTGTTTCTTTAGGTATTCGCTGGCTGGTTGAATTTCTTCCTCACAGATGGGGCAGCAAATTCACTTATAACTCGTTAACAAGCGGTGTTACCGTTACACGGCAGGAATTAAAGTATCAGATATAAAGTGAATTAAACAGCTTGATTAGCTACCGCCACCCCCTCCCATTACAACACGAGTGGCAGCCAGCCATCAATAGAGACGTCAGCACGTGAACCTGGCTCGCGCGTGCGCGTGATAACTGATATCATCTCACCTCGCCAGTGCCTACATGGGACGGTTATTCATTGACTTAACTCATTAAGTAGCGAGGCGGCCAGGCGGAACCATGTAAGTTGTTGCCTCCCTTTTGATCGTGTTCTAAAAAGTTCTAAGTGCAAGGGTAACTTTTCCTGGACTACTACTCACGTTGATAGGAGCACATCTTTCAGGTAATGTGATCTTGTCTAGAAGATGGTATAGAACAAATACATAGCACTGCTTATGAATTTAGCAATTACACACATGCTGTGGGACAAACAATAATTCCTGTTTTTTGTCACTGATACTTTAGTTAATTTGCTGATTTGTGTCTTTACAGTAAAAGAAAATTATACTTGCTGTTTCTGTTAGGCATTCACAGTGATAAGGATCCCATATATTTTAGCGTCAAAACCCTTACGTGATTACAAATTGATATATAATCTAGTGAAAATCATATCGAATGACAGGAAACAGCCTGAGGAATTAGATCAGAAATGAAGAAGTGAGAAAAAGCTGGGAATAGCCCACGCCATAGAATATATAAAGAAACAACAGATAAAATGGTTTGGTCACGTGACAAGACAGAGTGATTAAAAGATAACACAACGAGTCTTCAAAAAACGTTGCGAGAACACCAGACCTAAGGATTGACCACGAAAAAGATGGATCGACGGAATATTAGAAACACTAGGAAACATAACAGCAGCAGAGGCGAACAGAAGAGCAAACGACTGCAAATGATATCTCCCCTCGACGCTGAATGGCAAATGTGGAAGGGAAGAAGAAGAGGAAGACATTCTCAAATGTCCTAGTTTTTTTATTTCCCTTTCCTTACAAGCATAACTAAAATATATCATTCATTCGTGCAGGGTGGTCTAAGGGTATGACGTCGGCCTCACAATAGGAAGGATCCTGGTTCAAAACCCACTAGAAGCCGTGGTGATTTTTAAAAGATAGGAAAATTGACTCCGTGGTTTCTTTATAACGTCCACCCTCCCCTGGTCTCTTGGCTAGTGAGATCTGATGTTTAGCCCTCTCGGATAACGGCAATAAACATGAGGTCCCGTGTGTGCATTCGCGCACGTTAAAGATCCCTTGGCAGTTGAAAATCCTAAAGAGTAGGCCATGAATATGGCCGCTGTACGGGCAACATTGTAGGCAGAAACCTACCCACACAGTAGATCTCTGGCCGTGCTACAGAGTTCGGGCACGTGGACCAGGATTCTCCTCGGATTGTCTCGAGATTCCCGAGTGGGATTTCGGAGCACCCTTGTCTGGTGCAGAGTGATGATGATCCTGACAACCAACAACAGTGTTGGTAAATACTGACTTCAGCTGCAAATGTTGCGATATCCGTGTTCGGTGTAACAAATAATAATAGAGAGGGGAATGTTGAAGACATCACCATACATAAAGAGGGGAATGTTGAAGACATCGCCATACATAAAGAGGGGAATGTTGAAGACATCACCATACATAGAGAGTGAAATGTTGAAGACATCACCATACATAAAGAGGGGAATATTGAAGACATCACCTAACACAGAGAGGGGAATGTTGAAGACATCACCATACATAAAGAGGGGAATGTTGTAGACATCACAATACATAGAGAGGGGAATATTGTAGACATCACCATACATAAAGAGGGGAATGTTGTAGACATCACCATACATAGAGAGGGGAATGTTGAAGACATCACCATACATAGAGAGGGGAATGTTGAAGACATCACCATACATAAAGAGGGGAATGTTGAAGACATCACCATACATAGAGAGGGGAATGTTGAAGACATCACCATACATAGAGAGGGGAATGTTGAAGACATCACCATACATAGAGAGGGGAATGTTGAAGACATCACCATACATAGAGAGGGGAATGTTGAAGACATCACCATACATAAAGAGGGGAATGTTGTAGACATCACAATACATAGAGAGGGGAATGTTGTAGACATCACCATACATAAAGAGGGGAATGTTGTAGACATCACCATACATAGAGAGGGGAATGTTGAAGACATCACCATACATAGAGAGGGGAATGTTGAAGACATCACCATACATAAAGAGGGGAATGTTGTAGACATCACAATACATAGAGAGGGGAATGTTGTAGACATCACCATACATAAAGAGGGGAATGTTGTAGACATCACCATACATAGAGAGGGAATGTTGAAGACATCACCATACATAGAGAGGGAATGTTGAAGACATCACCATACATAGAGAGGGGAATGTTGAAGACATCAGCATACGTAAAGAGAGGGAAATATTGAAGACATCACCATACATAGAGAGGGAAATATTGAAGACATCACCATACATAGAGAGGAGAATGTTGAAGACATCACCATACATAAAGAGGAGAATGTTGAAGACATCACCATACATAGAGAGGAGAATGTTGAAGACATCACCATACATAGAGAGGGGAATGTTGAAGACATCACCATACATAAAGAGTGGAATGTTGAAGACATCACCATACATAAAGAGGAGAATGTTGAAGACATCGCCATACATAAAGAGGAGAATGTTGAAGACATCACCATACATAAAGAGGAGAATGTTGTAGACATCGCCATACATAAAGAGGAGAATGTTGAAGACATCACCATACATAAAGGGGAGAATGTTGAAGACATCACCATACATAGAGAGGGGAATGTTGAAGACATCACCATACATAGAGAGGGGAATGTTGAAGACATCACCATACATAAAGAAGAGAATGTTGAAGACATCACCATACATAGAGAGTGAAATGTTGAAGACATCACCATACATAAAGAGGGGAATATTGAAGACATCACCTAACACAGAGAGGGAAATGTTGAAGACATCACCATACATAAAGAGGGGAATGTTGAAGACATCACCTAACACAGAGAGGGGAATGTTGAAGACATCACCATACATAAAGAGGGGAATGTTGTAGACATCACAATACATAGAGAGGGGAATATTGTAGACATCACCATACATAAAGAGGGGAATGTTGTAGACATCACCATACATAGAGAGGGGAATGTTGAAGACATCACCATACATAGAGAGGGGAATGTTGAAGACATCACCATACATAAAGAGGGGAATGTTGAAGACATCACCATACATAGAGAGGGGAATGTTGAAGACATCACCATACATAGAGAGGGGAATGTTGAAGACATCACCATACATAGAGAGGGGAATGTTGAAGACATCACCATACATAAAGAGGGGAATGTTGTAGACATCACAATACATAGAGAGGGGAATGTTGTAGACATCACCATACATAAAGAGGGGAATGTTGTAGACATCACCATACATAGAGAGGGGAACGTTGAAGACATCACCATACATAGAGAGGGGAATGTTGAAGACATCACCATACATAGAGAGTGGAATGTTGAAGACATCAGCATACGTAAAGAGAGGGAAATATTGAAGACATCACCATACATAAAGAGGGGAATGTTGAAGACATCACCTAACACAGAGAGGGAAATGTTGAAGACATCACCATACATAAAGAGGGGAATGTTGAAGACATCACCTAACACAGAGAGGGGAATGTTGAAGACATCACCATACATAAAGAGGGGAATGTTGTAGACATCACAATACATAAAGAGGGGAATGTTGTAGACATCACCATACATAGAGAGGGGAATGTTGAAGACATCACCATACATAGAGAGGGGAATGTTGAAGACATCACCATACATAGAGAGTGGAATGTTGAAGACATCAGCATACGTAAAGAGAGGGAAATATTGAAGACATCACCATACATAAAGAGGGGAATGTTGAAGACATCACCTAACACAGAGAGGGAAATGTTGAAGACATCACCATACATAAAGAGGGGAATGTTGAAGACATCACCTAACACAGAGAGGGGAATGTTGAAGACATCACCATACATAAAGAGGGGAATGTTGTAGACATCACAATACATAGAGAGGGGAATATTGTAGACATCACCATACACAAAGAGGGGAATGTTGTAGACATCACCATACATAGAGAGGGGAATGTTGAAGACATCACCATACATAGAGAGGGGAATGTTGAAGACATCACCATACATAAAGAGGGGAATGTTGAAGACATCACCATACATAGAGAGGGGAATGTTGAAGACATCACCATACATAGAGAGGGGAATGTTGAAGACATCACCATACATAGAGAGGGGAATGTTGAAGACATCACCATACATAGAGAGGGGAATGTTGAAGACATCACCATACATAAAGAGGGGAATGTTGTAGACATCACAATACATAGAGAGGGAATGTTGTAGACATCACCATACATAAAGAGGGGAATGTTGTAGACATCACCATACATAGAGAGGGGAATGTTGAAGACATCACCATACATAGAGAGGGGAATGTTGAAGACATCACCATACATAGAGAGGGGAATGTTGAAGACATCAGCATACGTAAAGAGAGGGAAATATTGAAGACATCACCATACATAGAGAGGGAAATATTGAAGACATCACCATACATAGAGAGGAGAATGTTGAAGACATCACCATACATAAAGAGGAGAATGTTGAAGACATCACCATACATAGAGAGGAGAATGTTGAAGACATCACCATACATAGAGAGGGGAATGTTGAAGACATCACCATACATAAAGAGTGGAATGTTGAAGACATCACCATACATAAAGAGGAGAATGTTGAAGACATCGCCATACATAAAGAGGAGAATGTTGAAGACATCACCATACATAAAGAGGAGAATGTTGTAGACATCGCCATACATAAAGAGGAGAATGTTGGAGACAACAACATACATAAAGGGGAGAATGTTGAAGACATCACCATACATAGAGAGGGGAATGTTGAAGACATCACCATACATAGAGAGGGGAATGTTGAAGACATCACCATACATAAAGAAGAGAATGTTGAAGACATCACCATACATAAAGAAGAGAATGTTGAAGACATCACCATACATAGAGAGTGAAATGTTGAAGACATCACCATACATAAAGAGGGGAATATTGAAGACATCACCTAACACAGAGAGGGAAATGTTGAAGACATCACCATACATAAAGAGGGGAATGTTGAAGACATCACCTAACACAGAGAGGGGAATGTTGAAGACATCACCATACATAAAGAGGGGAATGTTGTAGACATCACAATACATAGAGATGGGAATATTGTAGACATCACCATACATAAAGAGGGGAATGTTGTAGACATCACCATACATAGAGAGGGGAATGTTGAAGACATCACCATACATAAAGAGGAGAATGTTGAAGACATCACCATACATAGAGAGGAGAATGTTGAGGACATCACCATACATAGAGAGGGGAATGTTGAAGACATCACCATACATAAAGAGTGGAATGTTGAAGACATCACCATACATAAAGAGGAGAATGTTGAAGACATCGCCATACATAAAGAGGAGAATGTTGAAGACATCACCATACATAAAGAGGAGAATGTTGTAGACATCGCCATACATAAAGAGGAGAATGTTGAAGACATCACCATACATAAAGGGGAGAATGTTGAAGACATCACCATACATAGAGAGTGGAATGTTGAAGACATCAGCATACGTAAAGAGAGGGAAATATTGAAGACGTCACCATACATAAAGAGGGGAATGTTGAAGACATCACCTAACACAGAGAGGGAAATGTTGAAGACATCACCATACATAAAGAGGGGAATGTTGAAGACATCACCTAACACAGAGAGGGGAATGTTGAAGACATCACCATACATAAAGAGGGGAATGTTGTAGACATCACAATACATAAAGAGGGGAATGTTGTAGACATCACCATACATAGAGAGGGGAATGTTGAAGACATCACCATACATAGAGAGGGGAATTTTGAAGACATCACCATACATAGAGAGTGGAATGTTGAAGACATCAGCATACGTAAAGAGAGGGAAATATTGAAGACATCACCATACATAAAGAGGGGAATGTTGAAGACATCACCTAACACAGAGAGGGAAATGTTGAAGACATCACCATACATAAAGAGGGGAATGTTGAAGACATCACCTAACACAGAGAGGGAATGTTGAAGACATCACCATACATAAAGAGGGGAATGTTGTAGACATCACAATACATAGAGAGGGGAATATTGTAGACATCACCATACACAAAGAGGGGAATGTTGTAGACATCACCATACATAGAGAGGGGAATGTTGAAGACATCACCATACATAGAGAGGGGAATGTTGAAGACATCACCATACATAAAGAGGGGAATGTTGAAGACATCACCATACATAGAGAGGGGAATGTTGAAGACATCACCATACATAGAGAGGGGAATGTTGAAGACATCACCATACATAGAGAGGGGAATGTTGAAGACATCACCATACATAGAGAGGGGAATGTTGAAGACATCACCATACATAAAGAGGGGAATGTTGTAGACATCACAATACATAGAGAGGGGAATGTTGTAGACATCACCATACATAAAGAGGGGAATGTTGTAGACATCACCATACATAGAGAGGGGAATGTTGAAGACATCACCATACATAGAGAGGGGAATGTTGAAGATATCACCATACATAGAGAGGGGAATGTTGAAGACATCAGCATACGTAAAGAGAGGGAAATATTGAAGACATCACCATACATAGAGAGGGAAATATTGAAGACATCACCATACATAGAGAGGAGAATGTTGAAGACATCACCATACATAAAGAGGAGAATGTTGAAGACATCACCATACATAGAGAGGAGAATGTTGAAGACATCACCATACATAGAGAGGGGAATGTTGAAGACATCACCATACATAAAGAGTGGAATGTTGAAGACATCACCATACATAAAGAGGAGAATGTTGAAGACATCGCCATACATAAAGAGGAGAATGTTGAAGACATCACCATACATAAAGAGGAGAATGTTGTAGACATCGCCATACATAAAGAGGAGAATGTTGAAGACATCACCATACATAAGGGGAGAATGTTGAAGACATCACCATACATAGAGAGGGGAATGTTGAAGACATCACCATACATAGAGAGGGGAATGTTGAAGACATCACCATACATAAAGAAGAGAATGTTGAAGACATCACCATACATAGAGAGTGAAATGTTGAAGACATCACCATACATAAAGAGGGGAATATTGAAGACATCACCTAACACAGAGAGGGAAATGTTGAAGACATCACCATACATAAAGAGGGGAATGTTGAAGACATCACCTAACACAGAGAGGGAATGTTGAAGACATCACCATACATAAAGAGGGGAATGTTGTAGACATCACAATACATAGAGAGGGGAATATTGTAGACATCACCATACATAAAGAGGGGAATGTTGTAGACATCACCATACATAGAGAGGGGAATGTTGAAGACATCACCATACATAGAGAGGGGAATGTTGAAGACATCACCATACATAAAGAGGGGAATGTTGAAGACATCACCATACATAGAGAGGGGAATGTTGAAGACATCACCATACATAGAGAGGGGAATGTTGAAGACATCACCATACATAGAGAGGGGAATGTTGAAGACATCACCATACATAAAGAGGGGAATGTTGTAGACATCACAATACATAGAGAGGGGAATGTTGTAGACATCACCATACATAAAGAGGGGAGTGTTGTAGACATCACCATACATAGAGAGGGGAATGTTGAAGACATCACCATACATAGAAAGGGGAATGTTGAAGACATCACCATACATAGAGAGTGGAATGTTGAAGACATCAGCATACGTAAAGAGAGGGAAATATTGAAGACATCACCATACATAAAGAGGGGAATGTTGAAGACATCACCTAACACAGAGAGGGAAATGTTGAAGACATCACCATACATAAAGAGGGGAATGTTGAAGACATCACCTAACACAGAGAGGGGAATGTTGAAGACATCACCATACATAAAGAGGGGAATGTTGTAGACATCACAATACATAGAGAGGGGAATGTTGTAGACATCACCATACATAAAGAGGGGAATGTTGTAGACATCACCATACATAGAGAGGGGAATGTTGAAGACATCACCATACATAGAGAGGGGAATGTTGAAGACATCACCATACATAAAGAGGGGAATGTTGTAGACATCACAATACATAGAGATGGGAATATTGTAGACATCACCATACATAAAGAGGGGAATGTTGTAGACATCACCATACATAGAGAGGGGAATGTTGAAGACATCACCATACATAGAGAGGGGAATGTTGAAGACATCACCATACATAAAGAGGGGAATGTTGAAGACATCACCATACATAGAGAGGGGAATGTTGAAGACATCACCATACATAGAGAGGGGAATGTTGAAGACATCACCATACATAGAGAGGGGAATGTTGAAGACATTACCATACATAAAGAGGGGAATGTTGTAGACATCACAATACATAGAGAGAGGAATGTTGTAGACATCACCATACATAAAGAGGGGAATGTTGTAGACATCACCATACATAGAGAGGGGAATGTTGAAGACATCACCATACATAGAGAGGGGAATGTTGAAGACATCACCATACATAGAGAGTGGAATGTTGAAGACATCAGCATACGTAAAGAGAGGGAAATATTGAAGACGTCACCATACATAAAGAGGGGAATGTTGAAGACATCACCTAACACAGAGAGGGAAATGTTGAAGACATCACCATACATAAAGAGGGGAATGTTGAAGACATCACCTAACACAGAGAGGGGAATGTTGAAGACATCACCATACATAAAGAGGGGAATGTTGTAGACATCACAATACATAAAGAGGGGAATGTTGTAGACATCACCATACATAGAGAGGGGAATGTTGAAGACATCACCATACATAGAGAGGGGAATTTTGAAGACATCACCATACATAGAGAGTGGAATGTTGAAGACATCAGCATACGTAAAGAGAGGGAAATATTGAAGACATCACCATACATAAAGAGGGGAATGTTGAAGACATCACCTAACACAGAGAGGGAAATGTTGAAGACATCACCATACATAAAGAGGGAATGTTGAAGACATCACCTAACACAGAGAGAGGGAATGTTGAAGACATCACCATACATAAAGAGGGGAATGTTGTAGACATCACAATACATAGAGAGGGGAATATTGTAGACATCACCATACACAAAGAGGGGAATGTTGTAGACATCACCATACATAGAGAGGGGAATGTTGAAGACATCACCATACATAGAGAGGGGAATGTTGAAGACATCACCATACATAAAGAGGGGAATGTTGAAGACATCACCATACATAGAGAGGGGAATGTTGAAGACATCACCATACATAGAGAGGGGAATGTTGAAGACATCACCATACATAGAGAGGGGAATGTTGAAGACATCACCATACATAGAGAGGGGAATGTTGAAGACATCACCATACATAAAGAGGGGAATGTTGTAGATATCACAATACATAGAGAGGGGAATGTTGTAGACATCACCATACATAAAGAGGGGAATGTTGTAGACATCACCATACATAGAGAGGGGAATGTTGAAGACATCACCATACATAGAGAGGGGAATGTTGAAGACATCACCATACATAGAGAGGGGAATGTTGAAGACATCAGCATACGTAAAGAGAGGGAAATATTGAAGACATCACCATACATAGAGAGGGAAATATTGAAGACATCACCATACATAGAGAGGAGAATGTTGAAGACATCACCATACATAAAGAGGAGAATGTTGAAGACATCACCATACATAGAGAGGAGAATGTTGAGGACATCACCATACATAGAGAGGGGAATGTTGAAGACATCACCATACATAAAGAGTGGAATGTTGAAGACATCACCATACATAAAGAGGAGAATGGTGAAGACATCGCCATACATAAAGAGGAGAATGTTGAAGACATCACCATACATAAAGAGGAGAATGTTGTAGACATCGCCATACATAAAGAGGAGAATGTTGAAGACATCACCATACATAAAGGGGAGAATGTTGAAGACATCACCATACATAGAGAGGGGAATGTTGAAGACATCACCATACATAGAGAGGGGAATGTTGAAGACATCACCATACATAAAGAAGAGAATGTTGAAGACATCACCATACATAGAGAGTGAAATGTTGAAGACATCACCATACATAAAGAGGGGAATATTGAAGACATCACCTAACACAGAGAGGGAAATGTTGAAGACATCACCATACATAGAGAGGGGAATGTTGAAGACATCACCATACATAAAGAAGAGAATGTTGAAGACATCACCATACATAGAGAGGGGAATGTTGAAGACATCACCATACATAGAGAGGGGAATGTTGAAGACATCACCATACATAAAGGGGAGAATGTTGAAGACATCACCATACATAGAGAGGGGAATGTTGAAGACATCACCATACATAGAGAGGGGAATGTTGAAGACATCACCATACATAAAGAAGAGAATGTTGAAGACATCACCATACATAGAGAAGAGAATGTTGAAGACATCACCATACATAAAGAGGAGAATGTTGAAGACATCCCCATACATAAAGAGGAGAATGTTGAAGACATCACCATACATAAAGAGGAGAATGTTGAAGACATCACCATACATAAGAGGAGAATGTTGAAGACATCACCATACATAGAGAGGGGAATGTTGAAGACATCACCATACATAGAGAGCGGAATGTTGAAGACATCACCATACATAGAGAGGGGAATGTTGAAGACATCACCATACATAAAGAGGGGAATGTTGAAGACATCACCATACATAGAGAAGAGAATGTTGAAGACATCACCATACATAGAGAGGGGAATGTTGAAGACATCACCATACATAGAGAAGAGAATGTTGAAGACATCACCATACATAGAGAGGAGAATGTTGAAGACATCACCATACATAGAGAGGGGAGTGGCATCAAAGTGGCAATGTATGCAGATGACTTGGTAATGTGGTGCACAGAGCAGTATGCAACAGTGGCCTCCAAATTGCTACAAAGAGCTATGAATGCACTGAATTCATGGATAAATAGATGGTGTATCAGCATCAATACAGACAAATGCAGTACTACACTTTTCACACTCTCCCCAAACAAAAAGCAGGAGCCATCTACATAACAATGAGCCTGTGAAAGAAGACATACAAGCTACGTATCTCGGAGTTACATTTGATAACAAACTATCTTGGAAACAGCAGATAAATAAGGCAATCCAAAAAGAAGGAGAAAATTGGCTATTCTAAGAAAGCTGTGTGGAACCACATGGGGTGCGAGTGGGAAAATACTCAGTAAAGTTTACCACAGTGTATACGCCCACATTTAGAATATGGATCATCCGCATGGTGCTCAGCATCAAACACCACATTGCAAGAACTGGATAAAGTACAAAACCAGGCACTTAGGGTCATCACAGGAGCAATGAAATCAACACCAATATTGGAGATGGAGAAATTGTGGAGGATACCAGCACTGAGAGAACGGAGAGACACAAAGGTGCTGATACAGGCAGAAAAATTTGTATGCATGCCGAGACATCCAATGAAGGACAGATTCCAAAATCTTGCATTGGGACGACTTAAGCGAAGCAGTTTTATCCACCAAGCCAAGCGTATTAGTAGACAAACACCAGACATGCCAAGAGTTGTTAAACCCCTTCTGCCCATACCAGAACAGACTCCCTGGACAGATGAATCAGGATTATCAGTTCAAATACGGACAGAAGTGAAAGGAATAGTTGACAAAGAGGAACAGAATAGTCTACAGCGAAAAAACAATAGCTCTCAGTTTCCTGGATGAAGAATACCCACAAGACCTATGGATCCGTGTGTACACAGATGGATCAGCACAGAATGCAGTAAAGAATGGGGAGCAGGTGCATATATAGAGTACCCAAATAACACTAGGGATATAAATAAAATAGCAACAGGGAAATATTGTCACAATTATGATGCAGAAATACAAGCAATAAAGTTGGCAATAGAAAAACTGCTGAACAGTAATCTTAGCCCACAGCCTGTAGTGTTTTTGACAGATGCAAGATCAGTACTCCAGGCACTACAATCCAGAAAATTACCACATCTGCAGACCTTATTGACTGAACTCTGCAAGCACCACAGGGTTGCCCTGCAGTGGATCCCGTCTCACTGTGGAATACCAGGAAATGAGAAAGCAGATCAGTTGGCAAAGGAAGGTTCAACAGGCACACAACTAGATACACCAGTTACATACCATCATAAGAAACAGATAATCAAATCAATCAGAGGACCACAAGCCCCAAATCAGGATGCCTTTCATAATATGAATAGATATGAACAAGTTATCATTATACGCCTCAGAACAGGACACAATCGACTCCATAGTCACATGTATACAAAATTCAAGATCGGCACATCAACTACTTGTACATGTGGACAGGCACCCCAGACTGCTGAACACATACTTCAAACATGCACTGAATATAGTAGACTGAGGAAAATCCATTGGCCCATAGATACATCACTACAGACAAAACTATATGGGCCACTGCAAGAATTACAAAAGACAGTAAAATTTATACAGGAAACGACATTGCAGATATAGACAATACTTCAGGCGAACGAAAGATAGATAGGGGAATGCTGAAGACATCACCATACATAGAGAAGAGAATGTTGAAGACATCACCATACATAAAGAGGAGAATGTTGAAGACATCACCAAGGTTGGAACTAAAGTGTCATTCTAACATGAGAATAAACGGTTGTGTAATGCGTATTTCTTGTGTACTGTTGTGAAAGCCAAGTACACAACACCAGGTGTTGAGTAAATCTCAACCCGCAGTAAAATGAACACATTTTAAACATTTTTTTCCTTGTTGCTATTACATTTAGTTATTATGTGAGACATGGTACATATTTGATTAGTTGGGTCGACTGAAGCGTGTCAGCGAATGTGCAAAAACAATCAAATTGCCTGAAAGTGCAACCAACATAACAACTGCGATCATTGTTGCTGTATCTTGTTTACACAATGGAAACATTGTCTACATTAAATAGTCCACGCGACCTACATTATATAATTCATAAGGTCTACATTAAATAGTGCATGAGAACTACATTAGATAGTTCATAAGGTCTACATTAAATAGCGCATGAGAACTACATTAGATAGTTCATAAGGTCTACATTAAATAGTGCATGAGAACTACATTAGATAGTTCATAAGGCCTACATTCAATAGTGCATGAGAACTACATTAGATAGTTCATAAGGTCTACATTAAATAGTGCATGAGAACTACATTAGATAGTTCATAAGGTCTACATTCAATAGTGCATGATAACTACATTAGATAGTTCATAAGGTCTACATTAAATAGTGCATGAGAACTACATTAGATAGTTCATAAGATCTACATTAAATAGTGCATGAGAACTACATTAGATAGTTCATAAGGTCTACATTAAATAGTCCAAGAGAACTACATTAGATAGTTCATAAGGTCTACATTAAACAGTCCATGAGAACTACTTTAGATAATTCATAAAAAAAAAAAAAGTAAAGTACCCCCGTCACGCCAAGTGGCGTATAGGAAATATGGTGTTAGTGACCATACATTTTACAGACCTTCGGCACATGATTTTTTAGGGTAATGTCGTCGGTATTACGCCCACGCCGCTTTACTTTCCCAGAAAAAATCCGGTACCCACTTAAGGCTGTATGAACCCGGAAGCCGTCGGTTTGGATCGAATCCTACCCCTTGTCCTTTGTAGTCCAGTTCACTAACCACTGAGCTATCGCGGCTCCCAGATAATTCATAAGGTCTACATTAAATAGTCCATGAGACGTGTATTAGATAATTCATAAAGGTCTACATTAAACAGTCCATGAGACGTAAATTAACTTATTCAAAAGGTCTACATTAAATAGTCCATGAAACCTACATTAGATCGTTCATGAGACCTACGTGAGATTGTCCACGCGAACTACATTAGATAATTCATCAGGTTTACATTAAATAGTCCATGAGACCTATATTCATCATCATCAAGTACCGGACCTAATGGCGCAGGTGATCATGTCTCTCCACAACTTTCGATCTCGGCAGCTATTTATCATTTCTGTTGTTGACCTTCTGCCAATCCATTCTCTTAAGCTGTCTGTTATTTTTTTCTCTTTACTTCCCTCTGTCTCTTCGTCCTTCAATTTTTCCAGCTGTTACAATATATTCCAGTTGTTCTCTTCTCATTACATGGCCAAAAAATGATGATTGTCTCTTCCTAATATTGGAAGTTAGCTCTCTTTTTGCTTTGACCTCTCTCAGTATATCTTCATTACTCTTCTTAGCTGTCCATGGTACTCTCAATATTCTTCTGTAAAACAACATTTCTACAGACTCCAGTGATTTTCTTGACCGTTGTCCTATTGTCCATGATTCGCATCCATATGTTAAGACTGGCTCTACATAACATTTAAGAACTCTTTTTCTTGTTTCTATTGTCAAAAATGGATTGCATAGTATCTTCCTCATTTTTTGGAAAGCTGCTTTTGCCTGAGCCATTCTGTATTCCACATCTTTTGTACATCTTCTGTCTGAGGTTAACAAAGTTCCCAAATATTTAAATTCATTTAGCTGATTTAGTATTGTTCCACTTGTCTTTATTTTGCACTGAGGTGATGTCTTTTTCTTTGTTGTTACCATTACCTCTGTCTTTTTGCTATTAAGGCTGAGTCCTTTATTTTTGCTTTCTTTCACTATAATGTCCAACATTTCTTGTAACTCATTTTCACTCCTAGCGATTAAGACTGTATCATCAGCATACCTTAGATTATTTATATTATGACCTCCAATTGTTATTCCAGTCATGTCCCTTATGGATCTTAAAATAACCTCACTATAAATATTAAACAAATCTGGTGACAGCACACAACCTTGTCTAACACCCTGTTTTATTTGTTGAAACATTCCCAGTTGGTTTCCAGTTCTTATGGCCGCTGTTTGTTGCCAGTACATGTTCTTTATTATTCTTAGATCTTTGCTGTCTGCGTTTATGCTTTCTAAAATTTTGATTATTTCTTGGTGATTTACTTTATTAAATGCCTTGGTGTAATCTATGAAACTTAGGTATAGATCTGTTTTCACTTCTATGGCTCTTTCTACTAAAGATCGTAAGATATAAATGGCATTGCTTGTTCCTTTATCTCTAACAAAACCACACTGTTCATCGCTAATTTCTGGACTGATTTTGTTTCGCGCTCTTCGCATGATGCTTCTTAGTAATATCTTAGTCATATGACTCATAAGGCTTATTGTGCGATGATCATCACATTCAATCGCACCCGATTTCTTTGGTAGGGCTATGAATATTGATTTGAGCATGTCGTCTGGTATATATCCGCTGTTGCAGATATTCAATATTTTTATTATTATTTCTATTCCAAAATCACATATGGCTTCAATCTCTTCTTTAGTTATATTTTCTGGTCCAGGAGCTTTGCCTGCTTTTATATTGTGCAAGGCATCTTCCACTTCTTCTCTGAGTATTTCTGGCCCTTCTCCATTATTCTTTATATTTACTTCCGTTCGTTCATCATTATAAAGATAGACCTACATTAGATCGTTCATGAGACCTACATGAGATTATCCACGAGACATACATTAGATAATTCATAAGGTTTACATTAAATAGTCCGTGAGACCTATATTAGATCGACCACGCGACCTACATTAGATCGATCACGAGACCAGCATTACATCGACCACGAGACTTACATTAGATTATAAATGAAACCTACACTAGATCGATCACGAGACCTACATTAGACCGCCAACGAGACCAACATTAGATAACTCTTGAGACCTACATTAGATCGTCCACGAGAACTATATTAAATCGCTATGAGACCTACATTAAAGCGTCTATGAGACCTACAATAGATCGACTACCAGAACTACATTAGATCGTCCACTAAAAGTACATTACATCTTTCACGCGACCTTCTTTAAATCGACCACAAGACCTACATTAGATAGTCAACGAGATTTATATTAGATTGTCATTGAGACCTACATTCGATAGTCCACGAGACATATTAGATCGACCATGAGACCTAAATTAGATCGTCCAAAAGACCTACATGAGATCGTCTACGAGACCTACATTACATCTTTCACGAGACCTTCTTCAGATCGTTCACGAGACCTACGTTAGATCGTCAATAAGACCTACATTAAATCATTTACGAGACGTACATGATATCGTTTACGAGTCCTACATAAGATCGACCACTCTACCTACATTAGATCGTCCATAAGACCTCCATTAGTTCATCCACAAGACCTACATGAGATCGTCCACGAGACCTACATGAGATCGTCCACGAGACTTACATGAGATCGTCCACGAGACCTATATGAGATCATTCAGGAGACCTATATGAGATCGTCCAGGAGACCTATATGAGATCGTCCACGAGTCCTACATGAGATCGTCTACGAGTCCTATATGAGATCGTACACGTGTCCTACATGAGATCGTCTACGAGTCCTACATGAGATCGTCTACGAGTCCTACATGAGATCGTCTACAAGTCCTACATGAGACCGTCCACGAGTCCTACATGAGATCGTCCACGAGTCCTACATGGGATCGTACACGAGTCCTACATGAGATCGCCTATGAGTCCTACATGAGATCATCCACGAGTCCTACATGAGATCGTCTACGAGTCCTACATGAGATCGTCTACGAGTCCTACATGAGATCGCCCATGAGACCTATATTCGATCGACCACTCGACTTGCATGAGATTGTTCACGAGTCCTACATGAGATCGTCTACGAGTCCTACATGAGATCGTCTACGAGTCCTACATGAGATCGTCCATGAGACCTATATTCGATCGACCACTCGACTTGCATGAGATTGTTCACGAGACCTACATGAGATCGTCTACGAGACCTAAATGAAATCGTCCACGGGACTTACATTACACTTTTCACAAGACCTTCTTTACATCGTCCGTGATGCCACATTTTGCTAGTCCATGATGCTACATTTTGCTAGTCCATGATGCTACATTTTGCTAGTCCATGATGCCACGTTTTGCTAGTCCATGATGCCACCTTTTACTAGTCCATGATGCCACCTATAGCTAGTCCATGATGCTACATTTTGCTAGTCCATGATGCCACCTTTTACTAGTCCATGATGCCACCTATAGCTAGTCCATGATGCTACATTTTGCTAGTCCATGATGCCACCTTTTACTAGTCCATGATGCCACCTATAGCTAGTCCATGATGCTACATTTTGCTAGTCCATGATGCCACGTTTTGCTAGTCCATGATGCCACCTTTTACTAGTCCATGATGCCACGTTTTGCTAGTCCATGATGCCACCTTTTACTAGTCCATGATGCCACCTTTTACTAGTCCATGATGCCACGTTTTGCTAGTCCATGATGCCACCTTTTACTAGTCCATGATGCCACGTTTTACTAGTCCATGATGCCACCTTTTACTAGTCCATGATGCCACCTTTTACTAGTCCATGATGCCACCTTTTACTAGTCCATGATGCCACGTTTTGCTAGTCCATGATGCCACCTTTTACTAGTCCATGATGCCACCTTTTACTAGTCCATGATGACACCTTTTACTAGTCCATGATGCCACCTTTTACTAGTCCATGATGCCACGTTTTGCTAGTCCATGATGCCACCTTTTACTAGTCCATGATGCCACCTTTTACTAGTCCATGATGACACCTTTTACTAGTCCATGATGCCACCTTTTACTAGTCCATGATGACACCTTTTACTAGTCCATGATGCCACGTTTTGCTAGTCCATGATGCCACCTTTTACTAGTCCATGATGTCACGTTTTGCTAGTCCATGATGCCACCTTTTACTAGTCCATGATGCCACGTTTTGCTAGTCCATGATGCCACCTTTTACTAGTCCATGATGCCACGTTTTGCTAGTCCATGATGCCACCTTTTACTAGTCCATGATGTCACCTTTTACTAGTCCAAGATGCCACCTTTCACTAGTCCATGATGCCACCTTTTACTAGTCCATGATGCCACCTTTTACTAGTCAATGATGCCACCTTTTACTAGTCCATGATGCCACCTATAGCTAGTCCATGATGCCACGTTTTGCTAGTCCATGATGCCACCTTTTACTAGTCCATGATACCACCTTTTACTAGTCCATGATACCACCTTTTACGAGTCCATGATACCACCTTTTATATCGTCCACGAGACTTACATGAGATCGTCCACGAGACCTATATGAGATCGTCCACGAGTCCTACATGAGATCTACGAGTCCGATATGAGATCGTCCATGAGACCTATATTCGATCGACCACTCGACTTGCATGAGATCGTCCACGAGTCCTACATGAGATCGTCCACGAGTCCTACATGAGATCGTACACGAGTCCTACATGAGATCGTACACGAGTCCTACATGAGATCGTCTACGAGTGCTACATGAGATCGTCTACGAGTCCTACATGAGATCATCTACGAGACTTACATGAGATCGTACACGAGTCCTACATGAGATCGTGCACGAGTCCTACATGAGATCGTCTACGAGACTTACATGAGATCGTACACGAGTCCTACATGAGATCGTACACGAGTCCTACATGAGATCGTGCACGAGTCCTACATGAGATCATCTACGAGACTTACATGAGATCGTACACGAGTCCTACATGAGATCGTACACGAGTCCTACATGAGATCGTGCACGAGTCCTACATGAGATCGTCTACGAGTCCTACATGAGATCGTCCATGAGACCTATATTCGATCGACCACTCGACTTGCATGAGATTGTTCACGAGACCTACATGAGATCGTCTATGAGACCTAAATGAGATCTTCCACGGGACGTACATTACACTTTTCACGAGACCTTCTTTACATTGTCCGTGATGCCACCTTTTACTAGTCCATGATGCTACGTTTTGCTAGTCTATGATGCCACCTTTTACTAGTCCATGATACCACCTTTTACTAGTCCATGATGCCACCTTTTACTAGTCATGATGCCTCCTTTCACTAGTCCATGATGCCACCATTTACTAGTTCACGATGCCACCTTTCACTAGTCCATGATACCACCTTTTACTAGTCCATGATGCCACCTTTTACTAGTCCATGATACCACCTTTTACTAGTCCATGATGACACCTTTTACTAGTCCATGATACCACCTTTTACTAGTCCATGATGCCACCTTTTACTAGTCCACGATGCCACCTTTCACTAGTCCATGATACCACCTTTTACTAGTCCATGATGCCACCTTTTACTAGTCCATGATACCACCTTTTACTAGTCCATGATGCCACCTTTCACTAATCCATGATACCACCGTTTACTAGTCCATGATACCACCTTTTACTAGTCCATGATACCACCTTTTACTAGTCCATGATACCACCTTTTACTAGTCCATGATGCCACCTTTTACTAGTCCATGATGTCACCTTTCACTAGTCCATGATGCCACCTTTTACTAGTCCATGATACCACCTTTCACTAGTCCATGATGCCACCATTTACTAGTCAACGATGCCACCTTTTACTAGTCCATGATGCCACCTTTTACTAGTCCATGATGCCACCTTTTACTAGTCCATGATGCCACCTTTTACTAGTCCATAATGCCACCTTTCACTAGTCCATGATGCCACCTTTTTTTAGTCCATGATGCCGCCTTTTACTAGTCATTGATGGCACCTTTTACTAGTCCATAATGCCACCTTTCACTAGTCCATGATGCCACCTTTCACTAGTCCATGATGCCACCTTTTTTTAGTCCATGATGCCGCCTTTTACTAGTCATTGATGGCACCTTTTACTAGTCCATAATGCCACCTTTCACTAGTCCATGATGCCACCTTTCACTAGTCCATGATGCCACCTTTTACTAGTCCATGATGCCACCTTTCACTAGTCCATGATGCCACCTTTTACTAGTCCATGATGCCACCTTTTACTAGTCCATGATGCCACCTTTTACTAGTCCATAATGCCACCTTTCACTAGTCCATGATGCCACCTTTTTTTAGTCCATGATGACACCTTTTACTAGTCATTGATGGCACCTTTTACTAGTCCATAATGCCACCTTTCACTAGTCCATGATGCCACAATTCACTAGTCCATGATGCCACCTTTTACTAGTCCATGATGCCACCTTTCACTAGTCCATGATGCCACCTTTTACTAGTCCATGATGCCACCTTTTACTAGTCCATGATGCCACCTTTTACTAGTCCATGATGCCACCTTTAACTAGTCCATGATGCCACCTTTCACTAGTCCATGATGCCACCTTTTACTAGTCCATGATGCCACCTTTTACTAGTCATTGATGGCACCTTTTACTAGTCCATAATGCCACCTTTTACTAGTCCATAATGCCACCTTTTGCTAGTCAACGATGTCACCTTTTACTAGTCAACGATGCCACCTTTCACTAGTCCATGATGCCACCATTTACTAGTCAACGATGCCACCTTTTACTAGTCAACGATGCCACCTTTCACTAGTCCATGATGCCACCTTGTACTAGTCCATGATGCCACCTTTTACTAGTCCATGATGCCACCTTTTACTAGTCCATAATGCCACCTTTCACTAGTCCATGATGCCACCTTTTTTTAGTCCATGATGACACCTTTTACTAGTCATTGATGGCACCTTTTACTAGTCCATAATGCCACTTTTCACTAGTCCATGATGCCACCTTTCACTAGTCCATGATGCCACCTTTTACTAGTCCATGATGCCACCTTTCACTAGTCCATGATGCCACCTTTTACTAGTCCATGATGCCACCTTTTACTAGTCCATGATGCCACCTTTTACTAGTCCATGATGCCACCTTTTTTTAGTCCATGATGCCACCTTTCACTAGTCCATGATGCCACCTTTTACTAGTCCATAATGCCACCTTTTACTAGTCCATAATGCCACCTTTCACTAGTCCATGATGCCACCTTTTTTTAGTCCATGATGCCGCCTTTTACTAGTCATTGATGGCACCTTTTACTAGTCCATAATGCCACCTTTCACTAGTCCATGATGCCACCTTTTTTTAGTCCATGATGCCGCCTTTTACTAGTCATTGATGGCACCTTTTACTAGTCCATGATGCCACCTTTTACTAGTCCATGATGCCACCTTTTACTAGTCCATGATGCCACCATTTACTAGTCAACGATGCCACCTTTTACTAGTCCATGATGCCACCTTTTACTAGTCCATGATGCCACCTTTTACTAGTCCATGATGCCACCTTTTACTAGTCCATAATGCCACCTTTCACTAGTCCATGATGCCACCATTTACTAGTCAACGATGCCACCTTTTACTAGTCCATGATGCCACCTTTTACTAGTCCATGATGCCACCTTTTACTAGTCCATGATGCCACCTTTTTTTAGTCCATGATGCCGCCTTTTACTAGTCATTGATGGCACCTTTACTAGTCCATGATGCCACCTTTTACTAGTCCATGATGCCACCTTTTACTAGTCCATGATGCCACCATTTACTAGTCAACGATGCCACCTTTTACTAGTCCATGATGCCACCTTTTACTAGTCCATGATGCCACCTTTTACTAGTCCATGATGCCACCTTTTACTAGTCCATAATGCCACCTTTCACTAGTCCATGATGCCACCATTTACTAGTCAACGATGCCACCTTTTACTAGTCCATGATGCCACCTTTTACTAGTCCATGATGCCACCTTTTACTAGTCCATGATGCCACCTTTCACTAGTCCATGATACCATCTTTTACTAGTCCATGATACCACCTTTCACTAGTCCATGATGCCACCATTTACTAGTCAACGATGCCACCTTTTACTAGTCCATGATGCCACCTTTTACTAGTCCATGATGCCACCTTTTACTAGTCCATGATGCCACCTTTTACTAGTCCATAATGCCACCTTTCACTAGTCCATGATGCCACCTTTTTTTAGTCCATGATGACACCTTTTACTAGTCATTGATGGCACCTTTTACTAGTCCATAATGCCACCTTTCACTAGTCCATGATGCCACAATTCACTAGTCCATGATGCCACCTTTTACTAGTCCATGATGCCACCTTTCACTAGTCCATGATGCCACCTTTTACTAGTCCATGATGCCACCTTTTACTAGTCCATGATGCCACCTTTTACTAGTCCATGATGCCACCTTTAACTAGTCCATGATGCCACCTTTCACTAGTCCATGATGCCACCTTTTACTAGTCCATGATGCCACCTTTTACTAGTCATTGATGGCACCTTTTACTAGTCCATAATGCCACCTTTTACTAGTCCATAATGCCACCTTTCACTAGTCCATGATGCCACCTTTTTTTAGTCCATGATGCCGCCTTTTACTAGTCATTGATGGCACCTTTTACTAGTCCATAATGCCACCTTTCACTAGTCCATGATGCCACCTTTTTTTAGTCCATGATGCCGCCTTTTACTAGTCATTGATGGCACCTTTTACTAGTCCATAATGCCACCTTTCACTAGTCCATGATGCCACCTTTTTTTTAGTCCATAATGCCACCTTTTACTAGTCCATAATGCACCTTTCACTAGTCCATAATGCCACCTTTTACTAGTCCATAATGCCACCTTTCAATAGTCCATAATGCCACCTTTCACTAGTCCATAATGCCACCTTTTACTAGTCCATAATGCCACCTTTCACTAGTCCATTATGCCACCTTTTTTTAGTCCACAATGCCACCTTTTACTAGTCCATAATGCCACCTTTCACTAGTCCATAATGCCACCTTTCACTAGTCCATAATGCCACCTTTTACTAGTCCATAATGCCACCTTTCACTAGTCCATAATGCCACCTTTCACTAGTCCATGATGCCACCTTTTTTTAGTCCATGATGCCGCCTTTTACTAGTCATTGATGGCACCTTTTATTAGTCCATGATGCCACCTTTCACTAGTCCATAATGCCACCTTTCACTAGTCCATGATGCCACCTTTTTTTAGTCCATAATGCCACCTTTCACTAGTCCATGATGCCACCTTTTTTAGTCCATAATGCCACCTTTCACTAGTCCATAATGCCACCTTTCACTAGTCCATGATGCCACATTTTTTTAGTCCATAATGCCACCTTTTACTAGTCCATAATGCCACCTTTCACTAGTCCATGATGCCGCCTTTTACTAGTCATTGATGGCACCTTTTACTAGTCCATAATGCCATCTTTCACTAGTCCATAATGCCACCTTTCACTAGTCCATAATGCCACCTTTCACTAGTCCATAATGCCACCTTTCACTAGTCCATGATAACACCTTTTACTAGTCCATAATGCCACCTTTTACTAGTCCATAATGCCACCTTTTACTAGTCCATAATGCCACCTTTCACTAGTCCATAATGCCACCTTTCACTAGTCCATGATACCACCTTTTTTTAGTCCATATGCCACCTTTTACTAGTCCATAATGCCACCTTTCACTAGTCCATGATGGCACCTTTTACTAGTCCATAATGCCACCTTTTACTAGTCCATAATGCCACCTTTCACTAGTCCATGATGCCACCTTTTTTAGTCCATGATGCCGCCTTTTACTAGTCATGATGGCACCATTTATTAGTCCATGATGCCACCTTTCACTAGTCCATAATGCCACCTTTCACTAGTCCATGATGCCACCTTTTATTAGTCCATGATGGCACCTTTTACTAGTCCATAATGCCACCTTTCACTAGTCCATGATGCCACCTTTTTTTAGTCCATGATGCCGCCTTTTACTAGTCATTGATGGCACCTTTTACTAGTCCATGATGCCACCTTTTACTAGTCCATGATGCCACCTTTTACTAGTCCATGATGCCACCATTTACTAGTCAACGATGCCACCTTTTACTAGTCCATGATGCCACCTTTTACTAGTCCATGATGCCACCTTTTACTAGTCCATGATGCCACCTTTTACTAGTCCATAATGCCACCTTTCACTAGTCCATGATGCCACCATTTACTAGTCAACGATGCCACCTTTTACTAGTCCATGATGCCACCTTTTACTAGTCCATGATGCCACCTTTTACTAGTCCATGATGCCACCTTTCACTAGTCCATGATACCATCTTTTACTAGTCCATGATACCACCTTTCACTAGTCCATGATGCCACCATTTACTAGTCAACGATGCCACCTTTTACTAGTCCATGATGCCACCTTTTACTAGTCCATGATGCCACCTTTTACTAGTCCATGATGCCACCTTTTACTAGTCCATAATGCCACCTTTTACTAGTCCATGATGCCACCTTTTTTTAGTCCATGATGACACCTTTTACTAGTCATTGATGGCACCTTTTACTAGTCCATAATGCCACCTTTCACTAGTCCATGATGCCACAATTCACTAGTCCATGATGCCACCTTTTACTAGTCCATGATGCCACCTTTCACTAGTCCATGATGCCACCTTTTACTAGTCCATGATGCCACCTTTTACTAGTCCATGATGCCACCTTTTACTAGTCCATGATGCCACCTTTACTAGTCCATGATGCCACCTTTCACTAGTCCATGATGCCACCTTTTACTAGTCCATGATGCCACCTTTTACTAGTCATTGATGGCACCTTTTACTAGTCCATAATGCCACCTTTTACTAGTCCATAATGCCACCTTTCACTAGTCCATGATGCCACCTTTTTTTAGTCCATGATGCCACCTTTTACTAGTCATGATGGCACCTTTTACTAGTCCATAATGCCACCTTTCACTAGTCCATGATGCCACCTTTTTTAGTCCATGATGCCACCTTTTACTAGTCATGATGGCACCTTTTACTAGTCCATAATGCCACCTTTCACTAGTCCATGATGCCACCTTTTTTTAGTCCATAATGCCACCTTTTACTAGTCCATAATGCCACCTTTCACTAGTCCATAATGCCACCTTTTACTAGTCCATAATGCCACCTTTCACTAGTCCATGATGCCACCTTTCACTAGTCCATATGCCACCTTTTACTAGTCCATAATGCCACCTTTCACTAGTCCATGATGCCACCTTTTTTTAGTCCACAATGCCACCTTTTACTAGTCCATAATGCCACCTTTCACTAGTCCATAATGCCACCTTTCACTAGTCCATGATGCCACCTTTTACTAGTCCATAATGCCACCTTTCACTAGTCCATAATGCCACCTTTCACTAGTCCATGATGCCACCTTTTTTTAGTCCATGATGCCGCCTTTTACTAGTCATTGATGGCACCTTTTATTAGTCCATGATGCCACCTTTCACTAGTCCATGATGCCACCTTTCACTAGTCCATGATGCCACCTTTTTTTAGTCCATAATGCCACCTTTCACTAGTCCATGATGCCACCTTTTTTTAGTCCATAATGCCACCTTTCACTAGTCCATGATGCCACCTTTCACTAGTCCATGATGCCACCTTTTTTAGTCCATAATGCCACCTTTTACTAGTCCATGATGCCACCTTTCACTAGTCCATGATGACACCTTTTACTAGTCCATAATGCCACCTTTCACTAGTCCATAATGCCACCTTTTACTAGTCCATGATGCCACCTTTCACTAGTCCATTATGCCACCTTTTTTTTAGTCCACAATGCCACCTTTTACTAGTCCATAATGCCACCTTTCACTAGTCCATAATGCCACCTTTCACTAGTCCATGATGCCACCTTTTACTAGTCCATGATGCCACCTTTCACTAGTCCATAATGCCACCTTTCACTAGTCCATGATGCCACCTTTTTTTAGTCCATGATGCCACCTTTTACTAGTCATGATGGCACCTTTTATTAGTCCATGATGCCACCTTTCACTAGTCCATAATGCCACCTTTCACTAGTCCATGATGCCACCTTTTTTTAGTCCATAATGCACCTTTCACTAGTCCATGATGCCACCTTTTTTTAGTCCATAATGCCACCTTTCACTAGTCCATAATGCCACCTTTCACTAGTCCATGATGCCACATTTTTTAGTCCATAATGCCACCTTTTACTAGTCCATAATGCCACCTTTCACTAGTCCATGATGCCACCTTTTACTAGTCATGATGGCACCTTTTACTAGTCCATGATGCCACCTTTTACTAGTCCATAATGCCACCTTTCACTAGTCCATAATGCCACCTTTCACTAGTCCATAATGCCACCTTTCACTAGTCCATGATAACACCTTTTACTAGTCCATAATGCCACCTTTTACTAGTCCATAATGCCACCTTTTACTAGTCCATGATGCCACCTTTCACTAGTCCATGATGCCACCTTTCACTAGTCCATGATACCACCTTTTTTTAGTCCATGATGCCACCTTTTACTAGTCCATGATGCCACCTTTCACTAGTCCATGATGCCACCTTTTACTAGTCCATAATGCCACCTTTTACTAGTCCATAATGCCACCTTTCACTAGTCCATGATGCCACCTTTTTTAGTCCATGATGCCGCCTTTTACTAGTCATTGATGGCACCATTTACTAGTCCATGATGCCACCTTTCACTAGTCCATAATGCCACCTTTCACTAGTCCATGATGCCACCTTTTATTAGTCCATGATGGCACCTTTTACTAGTCCATAATGCCACCTTTCACTAGTCCATGATGCCACCTTTTTTTAGTCCATGATGCCGCCTTTTACTAGTCATTGATGGCACCTTTTACTAGTCCATGATGCCACCTTTTACTAGTCCATGATGCCACCTTTTACTAGTCCATGATGCCACCATTTACTAGTCAACGATGCCACCTTTTACTAGTCCATGATGCCACCTTTTACTAGTCCATGATGCCACCTTTTACTAGTCCATGATGCCACCTTTTACTAGTCCATAATGCCACCTTTCACTAGTCCATGATGACACCATTTACTAGTCAACGATGCCACCTTTTACTAGTCCATGATGCCACCTTTTACTAGTCCATGATGCCACCTTTTACTAGTCCATGATGCCACCTTTCACTAGTCCATGATACCATCTTTTACTAGTCCATGATACCACCTTTCACTAGTCCATGATGCCACCATTTACTAGTCAACGATGCCACCTTTTACTAGTCCATGATGCCACCTTTTACTAGTCCATGATGCCACCTTTTACTAGTCCATGATGCCACCTTTTACTAGTCCATAATGCCACCTTTCACTAGTCCATGATGCCACCTTTTTTTAGTCCATGATGACACCTTTTACTAGTCATTGATGGCACCTTTTACTAGTCCATAATGCCACCTTTCACTAGTCCATGATGCCACAATTCACTAGTCCATGATGCCACCTTTTACTAGTCCATGATGCCACCTTTCACTAGTCCATGATGCCACCTTTTACTAGTCCATGATGCCACCTTTTACTAGTCCATGATGCCACCTTTTACTAGTCCATGATGCCACCTTTAACTAGTCCATGATGCCACCTTTCACTAGTCCATGATGCCACCTTTTACTAGTCCATGATGCCACCTTTTACTAGTCATTGATGGCACCTTTTACTAGTCCATAATGCCACCTTTTACTAGTCCATAATGCCACCTTTCACTAGTCCATGATGCCACCTTTTTTTAGTCCATGATGCCGCCTTTTACTAGTCATTGATGGCACCTTTTACTAGTCCATAATGCCACCTTTAACTAGTCCATGATGCCACCTTTTTTTAGTCCATGATGCCGCCTTTTACTAGTCATTGATGGCACCTTTTACTAGTCCATAATGCCACCTTTCACTAGTCCATGATGCCACCTTTTTTTTAGTCCATAATGCCACCTTTTACTAGTCCATAATGCCACCTTTCACTAGTCCATAATGCCACCTTTTACTAGTCCATAATGCCACCTTTCAATAGTCCATAATGCCACCTTTCACTAGTCCATAATGCCACCTTTTACTAGTCCATAATGCCACCTTTCACTAGTCCATTATGCCACCTTTTTTTTAGTCCACAATGCCACCTTTTACTAGTCCATAATGCCACCTTTTACTAGTCCATAATGCCACCTTTCACTAGTCCATAATGCCACCTTTTACTAGTCCATAATGCCACCTTTCACTAGTCCATAATGCCACCTTTCACTAGTCCATAATGCCACCTTTTTTTAGTCCATAATGCCACCTTTTACTAGTCATTGATGGCACCTTTTATTAGTCCATGATGCCACCTTTCACTAGTCCATAATGCCACCTTTTACTAGTCCATGATGCCACCTTTTTTTAGTCCATAATGCCACCTTTCACTAGTCCATGATGCCACCTTTTTTTAGTCCATAATGCCACCTTTCACTAGTCCATGATGCCACCTTTCACTAGTCCATGATGCCACCTTTTTTTAGTCCATAATGCCACCTTTTACTAGTCCATAATGCCACCTTTCACTAGTCCATGATGCCACCTTTTACTAGTCATGATGCCACCTTTTACTAGTCCATAATGCCACCTTTCACTAGTCCATAATGCCACCTTTCACTAGTCCATAATGCCACCTTTCACTAGTCCATAATGCCACCTTTCACTAGTCCATGATAACACCTTTTACTAGTCCATAATGCCACCTTTCACTAGTCCATGATGCCACCTTTTATTAGTCCATAATGCCACCTTTTACTAGTCCATAATGCCACCTTTCACTAGTCCATAATGCCACCTTTTTTTAGTCCATGATGCCACCTTTACTAGTCATTGATGCACCTTTTACTAGTCCATGATGCCACCTTTTACTAGTCCATGATGCCACCTTTTACTAGTCCATGATGCCACCATTTACTAGTCAACGATGCCACCTTTTACTAGTCCATGATGCCACCTTTTACTAGTCCATGATGCCACCTTTTACTAGTCCATGATGCCACCTTTTACTAGTCCATAATGCCACCTTTCACTAGTCCATGATGCCACCATTTACTAGTCAACGATGCCACCTTTTACTAGTCCATGATGCCACCTTTTACTAGTCCATGATGCCACCTTTTACTAGTCCATGATGCCACCTTTCACTAGTCCATGATACCATCTTTTACTAGTCCATGATACCACCTTTCACTAGTCCATGATGCCACCATTTACTAGTCAACGATGCCACCTTTTACTAGTCCATGATGCCACCTTTTACTAGTCCATGATGCCACCTTTTACTAGTCCATGATGCCACCTTTTACTAGTCCATAATGCCACCTTTCACTAGTCCATGATGCCACCTTTTTTTAGTCCATGATGACACCTTTTACTAGTTATTGATGGCACCTTTTACTAGTCCATAATGCCACCTTTCACTAGTCCATGATGCCACAATTCACTAGTCCATGATGCCACCTTTTACTAGTCCATGATGCCACCTTTCACTAGTCCATGATGCCACCTTTTACTAGTCCATGATGCCACCTTTTACTAGTCCATGATGCCACCTTTTACTAGTCCATGATGCCACCTTTAACTAGTCCATGATGCCACCTTTAACTAGTCCATGATGCCACCTTTCACTAGTCCATGATGCCACCTTTTACTAGTCCATGATGCCACCTTTTACTAGTCATTGATGGCACCTTTTACTAGTCCATAATGCCACCTTTTACTAGTCCATAATGCCACCTTTCACTAGTCCATGATGCCACCTTTTTTTAGTCCATGATGCCGCCTTTTACTAGTCATTGATGGCACCTTTTACTAGTCCATAATGCCACCTTTCACTAGTCCATGATGCCACCTTTTTTTAGTCCATGATGCCGCCTTTTACTAGTCATTGATGGCACCTTTTACTAGTCCATAATGCCACCTTTCACTAGTCCATGATGCCACCTTTTTTTTAGTCCATAATGCCACCTTTTACTAGTCCATAATGCCACCTTTCACTAGTCCATAATGCCACCTTTTACTAGTCCATAATGCCACCTTTCACTAGTCCATAATGCCACCTTTCACTAGTCCATAATGCCACCTTTTACTAGTCCATAATGCCACCTTTCACTAGTCCATTATGCCACCTTTTTTTAGTCCACAATGCCACCTTTTACTAGTCCATAATGCCACCTTTCACTAGTCCATAATGCCACCTTTCACTAGTCCATAATGCCACCTTTTACTAGTCCATAATGCCACCTTTCACTAGTCCATAATGCCACCTTTCACTAGTCCATGATGCCACCTTTTTTTAGTCCATGATGCCGCCTTTTACTAGTCATTGATGACACCTTTTATTAGTCCATGATGCCACCTTTCACTAGTCCATAATGCCACCTTTCACTAGTCCATGATGCCACCTTTTTTAGTCCATAATGCCACCTTTCACTAGTCCATGATGCCACCTTTTTTTAGTCCATTATGCCACCTTTCACTAGTCCATAATGCCACCTTTCACTAGTCCATGATGCCACATTTTTTTAGTCCATAATGCCACCTTTTACTAGTCCATAATGCCACCTTTCACTAGTCCATGATGACACCTTTTACTAGTCCATAATGCCACCTTTTACTAGTCCATAAGGCCACCTTTCACTAGTCCATAATGCCACCTTTCACTAGTCCATAATGCCACCTTTCACTAGTCCATAATGCCACCTTTCACTAGTCCATGATAACACCTTTTACTAGTCCATAATGCCACCTTTTACTAGTCCATAATGCCACCTTTTACTAGTCCATAATGCCACCTTTCACTAGTCCATAATGCCACCTTTCACTAGTCCATGATACCACCTTTTTTTAGTCCATAATGCCACCTTTTACTAGTCCATAATGCCACCTTTCACTAGTCCATGATGGCACCTTTTACTAGTCCATAATGCCACCTTTCACTAGTCCATGATGCCACCTTTCACTAGTCCATAATGCCACCTTTCACTAGTCCATGATGCCACCTTTTACTAGTCCATAATGCCACCTTTCACTAGTCCATGATGCCACCTTTCACTAGTCCATGATGGCACCTTTCACTAGTCCATAATGCCACCTTTCACTAGTCCATAATGGCACCTTTTACTAGTCCATGATGTCACCTTTTACTAGTCCATGATGGCACCTTTCACTAGTCCATAATGCCACCTTTCACTAGTCATAATGTCACCTTTCACTAGTCCATGATGCCACCTTTCACTAGTCCATAATGCCACCTTTCACTAGTCCATAATGGCACCTTTCACTAGTCCATGATGGCACCTTTTACTAGTCCATAATGCCACCTTTCACTAGTCCATGATGTCACCTTTTACTAGTCCATAATGCCACCTTTCACTAGTCCATGATGCCACCTTTTTTTAGTCCATGATGCCGCCTTTTACTAGTCATTGATGGCACCTTTTATTAGTCCATGATGCCACCTTTACTAGTCCATAATGCCACCTTTCACTAGTCCATGATGCCACCTTTTATTAGTCCATGATGGCACCTTTTACTAGTCCATAATGCCACCTTTCACTAGTCCATGATGCCACCTTTTATTAGTCCATGATGCCGCCTTTTACTAGTCATGATACCACCTATAGCTAGTTTATGATGCCACCTTTCACTAGTCCATGATGCCACCAATAGCTAGTCCATGATGGCACCTTTACTAGTCCATGATGCCACCTTTTATTAGGCGATGACGCCACCTTTTACTAGTCCATGATGTCACCTTTTACTAGTCTATGATGCCACCTTTACTTGTCCATGATATCACCTTTTACTAGTCCATTTCCGAAAGTACTCAAGCTGTATTGTTTTTCTTTTAAACTAAAGCCTCGTTTACCATCTCGATCGCTCTTCATCTGTGCTCGCCCCTTTTCCTTGTTGACTGCGAGCTAAGCGCTCTATCCGCAACGCCACAATGAACCTACCACCAAAAATAAACACACAATGTGCACCGACCAGTAGATATAAACAGAGCATAAAAAGACTATCAAAAACATAACAAACAATTACGATTGTCTCTAGATCGACGTGTACACCCGTTACCATGGACACCGCGTACTACCATCAAACTCTCGCACCCAACAGGGAGATTTGAAAAGGGGAAATCGCCAAGGTTGTTCCAACACACTCAGACTAAACGACGAGTGGGTTCCCTAAACTCAATTCATTGAATAATTTCTACACAATTATTTCTCAAATTATTCTATGAAAAAACGTATGCCAAATACACAGGCTGTAGTGTTCGTGCATGCAAGACACCAAAATGACATTAACGACCGGTAGAGGCGGTTCCCAGCCAAGTTTGTCCTGTGTACAACTCTTTCTTACTTTTACTAGCCTCTTTTCTAAAATACTGTTTTGTGTTGATGTTGTTGTTGTCTCATACAAAAAAAACAAGTATACAATATGCTGATTTAACGGGAGAAACCTGCAAAGTGAATTGAACATACACGGCTGTGAATGAGACAACAACATAGTTCAAAATATGGTGCAGGGATAGTTTACAGACAGGGACAGAGAGAAGTGTTAGATAATTTCATGGACAGAGAGAAGCTTTGAATATATCATGGACAGAGAAAAGTGTTGGGGAATATCATGGACAGAGAAAATTGTTAGAGAATATCATGAACAGAGACATGTGTTGGGGAATATCATGGACAGAGAAAATTGTTAGAGAATATCATGAACAGAGACATGTGTTGGGGAATATCATGGACAGAGAGAAGTGTTAGAGGATTTCATGGACAGAGTGAAGTGTTGGAGAATATCATGAACAGAGAAAAGTGTTAGAGAATATCATGAACAGAGACATGTGTTGGGGAATATCATGGACAGAGAGAAGTGTTAGAGGATTTCATGGACAGAGTGAAGTGTTGGAGAATATCATGGACAGAGAGAAGTGTTAAAGAATTTCATGGACAGAGAGAAGTGTTGGAGAATATCATGGACAGAGAGAGAAGTGTTGGGGAATATCATGGACAGAGAGAAGTGTTGGGGAATATCATGAACAGAGACAAGTGTTGGGGAATATCATGAACAAAGACAAGTGTTGGGGAATATCATTAACAGAGAAAAGTGTTGGGGAATATCATGGACAGAGACAAGTGTTGGTGAATATCATGAACAGAAACAAGTGTTGGGGAATATCATGAACAGGGACAAGTGTTGGGGAATATCATGAACAGAGAGATGTGTTGGACAATATCATTGACATAGAGAAGTGTTGGAGAATATCATGGACATAGAGAAGTGTTGGAGAATATCATGGACATAGAGAAGTGTTGGAGAATATCATGGAAATAGAGAAGTGTTGGAGAATATCATGGACATAGAGAAGAGTCTATGGAATACCATGGACAGAGAGAAGTGTTGGAGAATATCATGGACAGATAGAAGTGTTAGAGAATATCATGGACATAGAGAAGTGTTGGAGAATATCATGGACATAGAGAAGTGTTGGAGAATATCATGGACATAGAGAAGTGTTGGAGAATATCATGGACAGATAGAAGTGTTAGAGAATATCATGGACATAGAGAAGTGTTAGAGAATATCATGGACATAGAGAAGTGTTAGAGAATATCATGGACATAGAGAAGTGTTGGAGAATATCATGGACATAGAGAAGAGTTAGAGAATATCATGGACATAGAGAAGTGTTAGAGAATATCATGGACAGATAGAAGTGTTAGAGAATATCATGGACAGATAGAAGTGTTAGAGAATATCATGGACATAGCGAAGTGTTAGAGAATATCATGGACATAGAGAAGTGTTAGAGAATATCATGGACATAGAGAAGTGTTAGAGAATATCATGGACATAGAGAAGTGTTGGAGAATATCATGGACATAGAGAAGAGTTAGAGAATATCATGGACATAGAGAAGTGTTGGAGAATATCATGGACATAGAGAAGAGTTAGAGAATATCATGGACATAGAGAAGTGATAGAGAATATCATGGACAGATAGAAGTGTTAGAGAATATCATGGACAGATAGAAGTGTTAGAGAATATCGTGGACGGAGAGAAGTGTTGGAGAATATCATGGACGGAGAGATGTGTTGGAGAATATCATGGACGGAGAGAAGTGTTGGAGAATATCATGGACGGAGAGAAGTGTTGGAGAATATCAAGGACGGAGAGAAGTGTTGGAGAATATCATGGACGGAGAGATGTGTTGGAGAATATCATGGACGGAGAGAAGTGTTGGAGAATATCATGGACGGAGAGATGTGTTGGGGAATATCATGGACAGAGAGATGTGTTGGAGAATATCATGGACGGAGAGAAGTGTTGGAGAATATCATGGACGGAGAGAAGTGTTGGAGAATATCATGGACGGAGAGATGTGTTGGGGAATATCGTGGAGAGAGAGAAGGGCTGAAGAATATCATGGACAGAGAGAAGTGTTGGAGAATATCTTGGACGGAGAGAAGTGTTGGCGAATATCATGGACGGAGAGAAGTGTTGGAGAATATCATGGACGGAGAGAAGTGTTAGGGAATATCGTGGAGAGAGAGAAGGGCTGAAGAATATCATGGACAGAGAGAAGTGTTGGAGAATATCATGGACGGAGAGAAGTGTTGGGGAATATCATGGACGGAGAGAAGTGTTAGAAAATATCATGGACAGAGAGATGTGTCAGAGAATACCGTTGACAAAGATAAGTAAGTGTCAGATAATACAGTTGAGAGAAGTGTCAGAGAATACTATTGACAGAGAGAAGTGTTAGAGAATACCGTTGACAGAGAGAAGTGTTAGAAAATACCGTTGACATAGAGAAGTGTCAGAGAATACCGGTGACAGAGAGAAGTGTCAAAGAATACCGTTGACAGAGAGAAGTGTTAGAGAATACCGTTGACAGAGAGAAGTGTTAAAGAATACCGTTGACAGAGAGAAGTGTCAGAGAATGCCGTTGACAAAAATAAGTAAGTGTCAGAGAATACCGTTGACAGAGAGAAGTGTCAGAGAATATCGTTGACAGAGAGAAGTGTTAGAGGATACCGTTGTCAGAGAGAAGTGTCAAAGAATACCGTTGACAGAGAGAAGTGTTAGAGAATACCGTTGACAGAGAGAAGTGTTAGAGAATACCGTTGACAGAGATAAGTGTCAGAGAATGCCGTTGACAAAAATAAGTAAGTGTCAGAGAATACCGTTGACAGAGAGAAGTGTCAGAGAATATCGTTGACAGAGAGAAGTGTTAGAGGATGCCGATGACAAAGAAGCAAATTTAGTAGAGAATACCGTTGACAGAGGATAGTAAGTTTTAGACATTACTGTTCACATAGCGAAGTATTAGAGAATACCGTTGATAGATAACATTACATTTTAGAGGATGCCTTTGACATAGAGAAGAAAGTGTTAGAGAGACCACATTTGACATAGAGAAGAAAGTGTTAGAAAGACCACATTTGACAGAGAGAAGAAAGTGTTAGAGAGACCACATTTGACAGAGAGAAGAAAGTGTTAGAGAGAACACAGTTGATAGAGAGAAGAAAGTGTTAGAGAGAACACAGTTGATAGAGAGAAGAAAGTGTTAGAGACCACAGTTGACAGAGAGAAGAAAGTGTTAGAGAGACCACAGTTGACAGAGAGAAGAAAGTGTTAGAGAGAACACAGATGATAGAGAGAAGAAAGTGTTAGAGAGAACACAGTTGACAGAGTGAACACAGCTGACAGAAAGAAGAAAGTGCTAGAGAGAGAGAGAGAACATAGATGTAATAGAGAACACAGCTGACAGAGAGAACACAGTTGACATAGAGAACACAGCTGACAGAGAGAAAACAGTTGACAGAAAGAAGAAAGTGATAGAGAGAGCACAGTTGACAGTGAAAAGAAAGTGCTAGAGAGAACACAGCTGACCTAGAGAACACAGTTGACCTAGATAATACATTTGACAGAGAGAACACAGTTGACCTAGAGAACACAGTTGACCTAGAGAACACAGTTGACAGAGAGAAAACAGATGACAGAGAAACACAGTTGACAGAGAGAAAAAAGTTGACCTAGAGAACACAGTTGACCTAGAGAACACAGTTGACCTAGATAACACAGTTGACAGAGAGAACACAGTTGGTTTAGAGAACACAGTTGACAGAGAGAACACAGTTGGTTTAGAGAACACAGTTGACAGAGAGAACACAGTTGACAGAGAGAACACAGTTGACCTAGAGAACACAGTTGACAGAGAGAACACAGTTGACAGAGAGAACACAGTTGACAGAGAGAACACAGTTGACCTAGAGAACACAGTTGACAGAGAGAACACAGTTGACAGAGAAAACACAGTTGACCTAGAGAACACAGTAGACCTAGAGAACACATTTGACAGAGAGAACACAGTTGACAGAGAGAAGAAAGTGTTAGAGAGACCACAGTAGACAGAGAAAAGAAAGTGTTAGAGAGAACACAGTTGACAGAGAGAAGAAAGTGTTAGAGAGACCACAGTTGATAGAGAGAAGAACGTGTTAGAGAGATCACAGATGACAGAGAGAAGCAAGTGTTAGAGAGAACACAGTTGACCGAGAAAACACAGTTGACAGAGAGAAGAAAGTGTTAAAGAGAACACAGCTGACAGAGAGAAGAAAGTGTTAAAGAGATAACAGCTGACAGAGAGAAGAAAGTGTTAAAGAGAACACAGCTGACAGAGAGAAGAAAGTGTTAAAGAGAACACAGCTGACAGAGAGAAGAAAGTGTTAAAGAGATCACAGCTGACAGAGAGAACACAGCTGACAGAGAGAAGAGAGTATTAAAGAGAACACAGCTGACAGAGAGAACACAGTTGACTGAGAGAACACAGCTGACAGAGTGAAGAAAGTGTTATAGAGAAAACAGCTGACAGAGAGAACAAAGCTGACAGAGAGAAGAAAATGTTAAAGAGAGAGAGAAAGAACACAGCTGTAATAGAGAATACAGCTGACAGAGAGAACACTGTTGACAGAGAGAAGACAGCTGACAGAGAGAACACAGCTGACAGAGAGAAGAAAGTGCTAGAGAGAACACAGTTGACAAAAAGAAGACAGCTGACAGAGTGAACACAGCCGAGAGTGTGAACACAGCTGACAGAGAGAACACAGCTGACAGAAAGAAGAAAGTGCTAGAGAGAGAGAACATAGATGTAATATAGAACACAGCTGACAGAGAGAACACAGTTGACATAAAGAACACAGCTGACAGAGAGAAAACAGTTGACAGAAAGAAGAAAGTGATAGAGAGAGCACAGTTGACAGTGAAAAGAAAGTGCTAGAGAGAACACAGCTGACATAGAGAACACAGTTGACCTAGATAATACATTTGACAGAGAGAACACAGTTGACAGAGAACACATTTGACAGAGAGAACACAATTGACCTAGAGAACACCAGTTGACAGAGAGAACACAGTTGACAGAGAGAACACAGTTGACCTAGAGAACACAGTTGACAGAGAGAAAACAGATGACAGAGAAAACACAGTTGACAGAGAGAAAAAAGTTGACCTAGAGAACACAGTTGACCTAGAGAACACAGTTGACCTAGATAACACAGTTGACAGAGAGAACACAGTTGGCAGAGAGAACACAGTTGACAGAGAGAACACAGTTGACCTAGAGAACACAGTTGACAGAGAGAACACAGTTGACAGAGAGAACACAGTTGACCTAGAGAACACAGTTGACCTAGAGAACACATTTGACAGAGAGAACACAGTTGACAGAGAGAACACAGTTGACCTAGAGAACACAGTTGACCTAGAGAACACATTTGACAGAGAGAACACAGTTGACAGTTGACATAGAGAACACAGTTGACAGAGAGAACACAGTTGTCAGAGAGAACACATTTTAAAAATAGAACACAGTTGACATAGAGAACACACCTGACAGAGAGAAGACAGCTGACAGAGACAACACAGTTGACAGGGAGAACACAGTTGACAGAGAGAAGAAAGTGTTAGAGAGAACACAGTTGACAGAGAGAAGCAAGTGTTAGAGAGAACACAGTTGACCGAGAAAACACAGTTGACAGAGAGAAGAAAGTATTAAAGAGAACACAGCTGACAGAGAGAACACAGTTGACTGAGAGAACACAGCTGACAGAGAGAATAAAGTGTTAAAGAGAACACAGCTGACAGAGAGAAGAAAGTGTTAAAGAGATCACAGCTGACAGAGAGAACACAGCTGACAGAGAGAAAAAAGTGTTAAAGAGAACACAGCTGACAGAGAGAACATAGTTGACTGAGAGAACACAGCTGACATAGAGAAGAAAGTGTTATAGAGAACACAGCTGACAGGAAGAACAAAGCTGACAGAGAGAACACAGCTGACAGAAAGAAGAAAGTGCTAGAGAGAGAGAACATAGATGTAATATAGAACATAGCTGACAGAGAGAACACAGTTGACATAAAGAACACAGCTGACAGAGAGAAAACAGTTGACAGAAAGAAGAAAGTGATAGAGAGAGCACAGTTGACAGTGAGAACACAGTTGACAGAGAGAACACAGTTGACCTAGAGAACACAGTTGACAGAGAGAAAACAGATGACAGAGAAAACACAGTTGACAGAGAGAAAAAAGTTGACCTAGAGAACACAGTTGACCTAGAGAACACAGTTGACCTAGATAACACAGTTGACAGAGAGAACACAGTTGGCAGAGAGAACACAGTTGACAGAGAGAACACAGTTGACCTAGAGAACACAGTTGACAGAGAGAACACAGTTGACAGAGAGAACACAGTTGACAGAGAGAACACAGTTGACCTAGAGAACACATTTGACAGAGAGAACACAGTTGACAGAGAGAACACAGTTGACCTAGAGAACACAGTTGACCTAGAGAACACATTTGACAGAGAGAACACAGTTGACAGTTGACATAGAGAACACAGTTGACAGAGAGAACACAGTTGTCAGAGAGAACACATTTTAAAAATAGAACACAGTTGACATAGAGAACACACCTGACAGAGAGAAGACAGCTGACAGAGAGAACACAGTTGACAGGGAGAACACAGTTGACAGAGAGAAGAAAGTGTTAGAGAGAACACAGTTGACAGAGAGAAGCAAGTGTTAGAGAGAACACAGTTGACCGAGAAAACACAGTTGACAGAGAGAAGAAAGTATTAAAGAGAACACAGCTGACAGAGAGAACACAGTTGACTGAGAGAACACAGCTGACAGAGAGAATAAAGTGTTAAAGAGAACACAGCTGACAGAGAGAAGAAAGTGTTAAAGAGATCACAGCTGACAGAGAGAACACAGCTGACAGAGAGAAAAAAGTGTTAAAGAGAACACAGCTGACAGAGAGAACATAGTTGACTGAGAGAACACAGCTGACATAGAGAAGAAAGTGTTATAGAGAACACAGCTGACAGGAAGAACAAAGCTGACAGAGAGAACACAGCTGACAGAAAGAAGAAAGTGTTAAAGAGAGAGAGAACACAGCTGTAATAGAGAATACAGCTGACAGAGAGAACACTGTTGACAGTGAGAAAAACGCGGACAGAGAGAACACAGCTGACAGAGAGAAGAAAGTGTTAGAGAGAACACAGTTGACATAGAGAAGGCAGCTGACATAGTGAACACAACCGACAGAAAGAACACAGTTGAGAGAGAGAACACAGTTGAGAGAGAGAAGAAAGAGTTAGAGAGAATACAGTTGAGAGAGAGAACACAGTTGAGAGAGAGAACACATTTGACTGAGAGAACACTGTTGACAGAGAGAAGCAAGAGCTAGAGAGAACAGTTGACAGAGAGAATAAAGTGTTAGAGAGAACACAATTGAGATAGAGAACACAGTTGAGAGAGAGAACACAGTTGAGAGGGAGAATAAAGTGTTAGAGAGAACACATTTGATAAGATAGAACACAGTTGAGAGAGAGAAGAAAGTGTTAGAGAGAAGACAGTTGACAGAGAGAACACAGCTGAGAGAGAGAAGAAAGTGTTAGAGAGAAGACAGTTGACAGAGAGAACACAGTTGAGAGAGAGAAGAAAGTGTTAGAGAGAAGACAGTTGACAGAGAGAACACAGTTGAGAGAGAGAAGAAAGTGTTAGAGAGAAGACAGTTGACAGAGAGAACACAGCTGAGAGAGAGAAGAAAGTGTTAGAGAGAAGACAGTTGACAGAGAGAACACAGTTGAGAGAGAGAAGAAAGTGTTAGAGAGAAGACAGTTGACAGAGAGAACACAGTTGAGAGAGAGAAGAAAGTGTTAGAGAGAAGACAGTTGACAGAGAGAACACAGTTGAGAGAGAGAAGAAAGTGTTAGAGAGAAGACAGTTGACAGAGAGAACACAGCTGAGAGAGAGAAGAAAGTGCTAGAGAGAAGACAGTTGAGAGAGAGAACACAGTTGACAGAGAGAATACAGTTGAGAGAGAGAAGAAAGTGTTAGAGAGAAGACAGTTGACAGAGAGAACACAGTTGAGAGAGAGAAGAAAGTGTTAGGGAGAAGACAGTTGACAGAGAGAACACAGTTGAGAGAGAGAAGAAAGTGTTAGGGAGAAGACAGTTGACAGAGAGAACACAGTTGAGAGAGAGAAGAAAGTGTTAGGGAGAAGACAGTTGACAGAGAGAACACAGTTGAGAGAGAGAAGAAAGTGTTAGGGAGAAGACAGTTGACAGAGAGAACACAGTTGAGAGAGAGAAGAAAGTGTTAGGGAGAAGACAGTTGACAGAGAGAACACAGCTGAGAGAGAGAAGAAAGTGTTAGAGAGAAGACAGTTGACAGAGAGAACACAGCTGAGAGAGAGAAGAAAGTGTTAGGGAGAAGACAGTTGACAGAGAGAACACAGTTGAGAGAGAGAAGAAAGTGTTAGGGAGAAGACAGTTGACAGAGAGAACACAGTTGAGAGAGAGAAGAAAGTGTTAGGGAGAAGACAGTTGACAGAGAGAACACAGTTGAGAGAGAGAAGAAAGTGTTAGAGAGAAGACAGTTGACAGAGAGAACACAGCTGAGAGAGAGAAGAAAGTGTTAGGGAGAAGACAGTTGACAGAGAGAACACAGTTGAGAGAGAGAAGAAAGTGTTAGGGAGAAGACAGTTGACAGAGAGAACACAGTTGAGAGAGAGAAGAAAGTGTTAGGGAGAAGACAGTTGACAGAGAGAACACAGTTGAGAGAGAGAAGAAAGTGTTAGGGAGAAGACAGTTGACAGAGAGAACACAGCTGACAGAGAGAACACAGCTGACAGAGAGAACACAGCTGACAGAGAGAAGACAGTTGACAGAGAGAACACAGCTGACAGAGAGAAGACAGTTGACAGAGAGAACACAGCTGACACACAATCTTCTGGTTCCAAGATGGTGGAACGGAGTTCACGTTCTCTCGACCGCTGTAGGATTTGCTTTTTGTGACTGATTAATTTGAGCTCTCCAATGCAGATTTCTACGATAAAGTCAACCTGATATTCCACTTAACGGATTTCCCCTGGTGCTGCAGAGTCTTGCACAAGGCAATATTCCTCTTTAGCGGGTTAAGTATTGTAAATGCGACCTTCCCCCGTCTTGGAGTTGATATGCGGTTTACATCAACATGTTGAGTGCTGGTCAATGGCCGTCGTTGGAATTGTTTGACGCCAATTATTTTCAAATTACAGCTCATTAATATGGACTGCTAATATGACTGTCAAGTCAACCGAAGGTTTCACTTTAGGGAATTAGCATCATCGATAAGGTGTTTCGTGCATTGTTGGCTGCATTCACTAGATTAAACAGTCGTTTGTGGGCGCTGCCATTGGTGTGTGTGGTACGTCATTATGATGGCTGATCGCATATCCCTAAACCGGCCGTACGCTTATAATGAAGGACGAAATGACGGAGTTTTGTTCATGACTTTGCAGGCCCCGGTGTGAGCTGGTTTATCATTTCACACATTGACATTGAATGGAAGATGTGAGCACTTACGGACTGTTCCATGTACGATGAGGTTAATCCGACGATTAACTGTGTTTCATATGTTCAGATTTGAGGACAAACACGATGTCCTAACATCATCAAGTGCTGTGCATTTTTAAAAGATATGACGATCAACATTTTCAGGAGGACGTGAACTTCTGGTCAATATGATGGATAGGCGGCAGGAACCGATAAAGGTTGAGTCTGAAAAATGTTCCTTGTTGCAGTTTCCTCATATTCCAAGTCCGGCTTGTTGCAGTTTCCTCATATACCAAGTCCGGCTTGTTGCAGTTCCCTCATATTCCAAGTCCGGCTTGTTGCAGTTTCCTCATATACCAAGTCCGGCTTGTTGCAGTTCCCTCATATTCCAAGTCCGGCTTGTTGCAGTTGCCTCATATTCCAAGTCCGGCTTGTTGCAGTTCCCTCATATTCCAAGTCCGGCTTGTTGCAGTTCCCTCATATTCCAAGTCCGGCTTGTTGCAGTTCCCTCATATACCAAGTCCGGCTTGTTGCAGTTTCCTCATATCCAAGTCCGGCTTGTTGCAGTTCCCTCATATTCCAAGTCCGGCTTGTTGCAGTTCCCTCATATTCCAAGTCCGGCTTGTTGCAGTTCCCTCATATTCCAAGTCCGGCTTGTTGCAGTTTCCTCATATTCCAAGTCCAGCTTGTTGCAGTTTCCTCATATTCCAAGTCCGGCTTGTTGCAGTTTCCTCATATTCCAAGTCCAGCTTGTTGCAGTTTCCTCATATTCCAAGTCCGGCTTGCTGCCGGATCTACTGAGTTTAGTGCTCTATGCACACCGCGAACTGTGCGTTTCATCCGTTTTGATCGTGTTTTGATATTCCGATTGTTACGATGAATGATGATATCGTATGACGGGGAACAGATGGGTGTGTTCACTTTCTATGCTGCTTCGCCTTATGTCTTTTGGCGTGTGCTGAAACTGCTTTGATGGGGACTGCAGTTACCTTTCTTTGTTTGGGAGATGAAATATTAATTCGGATGATTCCACTGGCACGGGTGGTTGAGCAATTATGGATTTTAATTCGTTTGCAGTGATACCGGGGCCTTCCATAACCATAACCATAATCATAACAGAGTTGAAAGAGAGAACACAGTTCACAAAAAGAAGAAAATGCAAGAGAGAATACAGTTGACTGAAAGAACACAGTTGACAGAAAGAAGTAAGTATTTGAGAATACTATGGGCAGAGAAAAGCAAGTGTTAGAGTATACCATGGGGGTGAGAAGCAAGTGTTTGAGATTACCATGGGAGAGAGAAGCAAGTGTTAGAGATTACAATGGGAGAGAGAAGCAAGTGTTAGAGATTACCATGGAGAGAGAAGAAAGTGTTAGAGATTACCATGGGAGAGAGAAGTAAGCTTTAGAGATTACCATGGGAGAGAGAAGCAAGTTTTAGAAGATTACCATGGGAGATAGAAGCAAGTTTTAGAAGATTACCATGGGAGAGAGAAGCAAGTGTTAGAGATTACCATGGGAGAGAGAAGCAAGTTTTAGAAGATTACCATGGGAGAGAGAAGCAAGTGTTGGAGATTACCATGGGAGAGAGAAACAAGTGTTAAAAGATTACCATGGGAGAGACAAGCAAGTGTTAAAAGATTACCATGGGAGAGAGAAGCAAGTGTTAGAGATTACCATGGGAGAGAGAAGCAAGTGTTAGAGATTAACATGGGAGAGAGGAGCAAATTTTAGAGATTACAATGGGAGAGAGAAGCAAGTTTTAGAGATTACAATGGGAGAGAGAAGCAAGTTTTAGAGATTACAATGGGAGAGAGAAGCAAGTGTTAGAGATTACCATGGGAGAGAGAAGCAAGTTTTAGAGATTACAATGGGAAAGAGAAGCAAGTTTTAGAGATTACAATGGGAGAGAGAAGCAAGTGTTAGAGATTACCATGGGAGAGAGAAGCAAGTGTCAGAGATTACCATGGGAGAGAGAAGCAAGTGTTAGAGATTACCATGGGAGAGAGAAGCAAGTGTTAGAGATTACCATGGGAGAGAGAAGCAAGTGTTGGAGATTACGATGAACAGAATGAGATTCATTGTTGTATACTACCATGGACAGAGACAAGAACAAACCGGTTGATCGGAAGAATATTAAAACAAGAAACAATCAAATGTTTGCTGATATAAGAATATTAAAACAAGAAACAATCAAATGTTTGCTGATATAAGAATATTAAAACAAGAAACAATCAAATGTTTGCTGATATAAAACCACAATGTAGTCTAGTGGGCATGGTTTCGTATACACATGAGAAGAGGGAAGTTCAAAGAGAGGGAGCTAGATATTACTGACGGACTGAGAATGATTATCGCTAGCGCTGGATATCTCGTGCAGGACAGTAACAACTTCAAGGCAGTTGTCGCGTGGGTTAAGTTCCAATAGAGACAAAGTACATGATGATGATGTTCATTATTTCTCATTTCTTGTCTCGCTGGTCATTCAAATTGGCTGATTATGTACATAATCGTGTGTGAGTGTGAGTTTGAGTGTGTGTGCGTGCGTGCGTGTGTGTGTGTGTATGTGTGTGTATGTGTGTGTGTGTGTATGGCCTTTGGCGTGACCTAACATACTTGTTGGTAGCAATCAATCATGATAAGTCAGTAGTTCGGTAAAATATTAGTGTCTTATGTTGGATGTTGTTTCACTGAACAGCTTCTCTCGTGGCTGATTCTGCAATATTGGATAGACAGATTCGACCGCAGAATGTACAAGATGTATTCGTGGTGCCTGGTCTCATCTCCTTACTGCTGCATCTTTTGTCTTCTGAATTTGATATCAGCGTTGCCCCGAATGTTTCTGTCCCGTTTTTCTTTGTTTTCTTCCGTGTGCTACGATCTGATGACAGACTTATCCACTTTCTTCGCTGATTAGAGAATTCCCTCGTGGAAGCGGTCATGTTTAGTCTAGAACGGATGGTCATAACGTACCTCGTACCTAGCATGAGAGATGACATCTTCCTTCTGATGTGTCCTAACGAGCATGGGACTAACATTAATTGTTTACCTGCTATCATCATCATCATCATCATCATCATCATCATCAAGTACTGGGCCTTCTGGCGTAGGTGATCATGTCTCTTCACAACTTTCGATCTCGGCAGCTATTTATCATTTCTGTTGTTGACCTTCTGCCAACCATTCTCATAAGCTGTCTGTTATTTTTTCCCTTTGCTTCCCTCTATTTTATCGTCCCTCAATTTTTCCAGTTGTTACATTTTTCCAGTCGTGACCAAAAAATGATTATTGTTTCTTGCCTAATATTGGAAATAGCTCTCTTTTTGCTTTGCCCTCTCTCAGAATATCTTCATTACTCTTCTTAGTTGTCCATGGTACTCTCAACATTCTTCTGTAAAACCACATTTCTACAGACTCCAGTGATTTTCTTGTGTGTTGTCCTATTGTCCATGACTCGCATCCATATGTTAAGACTGGCTCTACGTAATATTTAAGAACTCTTTTTCTAGTTTATATTGTCAAATGGATTGCATAGTGTCTTCCTCATTTGGAAAGCTACTTTTGCCTGGGCCATTCTGCATCTCACCTTTTTTGTACATCTTCCGTCTGAGGTTAACAAAGTTCCCAAATATTTAAATTCATTTACCTGTTTTAATATTGTTCCACTTGTCTTTATTTCGCACTGAGGTGATGCCTTTTTTTTTGTTGTTACCATTACCTCTGTCTTTTTGCTATTAAGGCTGATTCCTGTATTTTTGCTTTCTTTCACTATAATGTCCAACATTTCTTGTAACTCATTTCACTCTTAGCGATTAAGACTGTATCGTCAGCATACCTTAGATTAGTTATGTTATGACCTCCAATTGTTATTCCAGGCATGCCCCTTTGGATCTTAAAATCTTGCCTGCTATACCTGGGCCAATAACATGGAGATATTACTTTGCTCAAAACGTATTACCCCCACTTCTCGGCTCCTCCCCGAAAACGGTTCTGTAGAAGGGACGAGGTTGTGAACCAACTTTGAGTTACAGGGAATGCCAGAAGATTGACACTACTGATTGCCTCAGGGTCCCTCTTGACTTTCTGTTCTGGTGTGTCACCTAAAAATACGAGAGTCCACAAAACAGCAGCAGTGGTACACAAGCACTGTTGGTTTGTGTTTATTTTTAAGTTTAGTTTTAGTTTATATTTTGATTTAGTTTGTTTACTTTCCTTTCATGTCATTAATTTGATAATTGGCTGGCTGGTGACGTGTGTTCGCAGTTTAGGGTTTCTGGGTTCGTTTTCTGATTGGAATCCGAGTTATGTAACGCATTCGCAGATAGGGGTCAGCTACCCGAGGATGGTTCATAATGGCAGGGTTGGTGAACAATAACTGGCCAAGATCATAGTCAATTATCTAGATTTGGTCCTGAAAACAGATTATGCATCATGGTCACATGGGCAAAGATCGGAGACAAAAGCAAACTAGTCCCAGAGATATGTCGCTGTGACGTCATTGCGTTAGGCAACAAGTTGCAACTTAGTTGTAAGTTTGGACACACAAAGTTTTGTTGTTAGTTGTTGGTCACGAATTTATTAGGTGAGGCAACTGTATGTGTGACGTATTTAGGAGGTGAGGCAACTGTGTGGGTCACGTATTTAGGAGGTGAGCCAACTGTATGGGTTAAGTATTTAGGAGGTGAGGCAACTGTATGGGTCAAGTATTTAGGAGGTGAGGCAACTGTATGGGTCAAGTATTTAGGAGGTGAGGCAACTGTATGGGTCAAGTATTTAGGAGGTGAGGCAACTGTATGGGTCAAGTATTTAGGAGGTGAGGCAACTGTATGGGTGACGCATTTAGGAGGTGAGGCAACTGTGTGGGTCACGTATTTAGGAGGTGAGGCAACTGTGTGGGTCATGTATTTAATAGGTGAGGCAACTGTGTGGGTCACGTATTTAGGAGGTGAGGCAACTGTATGGGTCACGTATTTAGGAGGTGAGGCAACTGTATGGGTGACGTATTTAGGAGGTGAGGCAACTGTATGGGTCACGTATTTAGGAGGTGAGGCAACTGTATGGGTCACGTATTTAGGAGGTGAGGCAACTGTATGGGTCACGTATTTAGGAGACGAGGCAACTGTATGGGTGACGTATTTAGGAGGTGAGGCAACTGTATGGGTGACGTATTTAGGAGGTGAGGCAACTGTGTGGGTGACGTATTTAGGAGGTGTGGCAACTGTATGGGTCACGTATTTAGGAAATAGATGTGATCTTAGTCAGTTTTGTAGATTCAATAGTAGTCGTAAAGCAGAAGACAGTTATTGCTAGAGTCGTTTACCATGTAGACTACAGTCGTTTACCATGTAGACTACAGTCGTTTACCATGTAGACTACAGTCGTTTACCATGTAGACTACAGTCGATCACCTTGTAGACTACAGTCGTTTACCATGTAGACTACAGTCGTTTACCATGTAGACTACAGTCGTTTACCATGTAGACTACAGTCGTTTACCATGTAGACTACAGTCGATCACCTTGTAGACTACAGACGTTTACCATGTAGACTACAGACGTTTACCATGTAGACTACAGACGTTTACCATGTAGACTACAGACGTTTACCATGTAGACTACAGTCGTTCACCTTGTAGACTACAGTCGTTCACTTTGTAGGCTACAGTCGTTTACCTTGTAGACTACAGTCGTTTACCATGTAGACTACAGTCGTTTACCATGTAGACTACAGTCGTTTACCATGTAGACTACAGTCGTTCACCTTGTAGACTACAGTCGTTCACCTTGTAGACTACAGTCGTTGACCATGTAGACTACAGTCGTTCACCTTGTAGACTACAGTCGTTCACCATGTAGACTACAGTCGTTTACCTTGTAGACTACAGTCGTTTACCATGTAGACTACAGTCGTTTACCATGTAGACTACAGTCGTTGACCATGTAGACTACAGTCGTTCACCTTGTAGACTACAGTCGTTCACCTTGTAGACTACAGTCGTTGACCATGTAGACTACAGTCGTTTACCATGTAGACTACAGTTGTTTACCATGTAGACTACAGACGTTTACCATGTAGACTACAGTCGTTTACCTTGTAGACTACAGTCGTTTACCTTGTAGACTACAGTCATTCACCATGTAGACTACAGTCTTTCACCTTGTAGACTACAGTCATTCACCATGTAGACTACAGTCTTTCACCTTGTAGACTACAGTCATTCACCATGTAGACTACAGTCGTTCACTGTGTAAGCAACAATTGTTGTTGGAGTTGTTCAGAAAGTAGGAGACATCGCTACAGTCGTTCAAAAAGTAGACACCAGCTTTTGTTACATCTTGTGTACAAGGAGGCAACCATTATTGGTGTAGACGTTCAGTAAGTAGGCAACACCTATTGCTGAATTAAAAAATCGAAGTCGACCAGCTAAAATGTAACAAAAAAGTCGAGCGCAATGTTTGCTAAATGGAAGTGATTTATTAAGTGGGATTTGAAGTCGCGCAGCAGGTGGGCTATCAACACCTAGATCTGAGAGATTGGAGATGAAGAACTGAAAACAGTTTGTCCATCGTCCGATTAGAAGCCTCGGTGGTTGAGTAGTTAGTGTGCTCGCTTCTAGATCATAAGAGTCCGGGTTAGATCGCCAGATGTGGCGAATTTTTTTTCGGACTGACAAAGCTCTATGGTTCATCCAGGCACTTAAAAGTGATTCCAGAGAATTTTCTGTGAAGTAAAGACGGCCTGACGTGATACCGACCACATCACCCAAAAATGTGCCGATGTCATAGAAAAATATTATTAATAACACCATATTCCCCATACACCCAGGAAGGCGTGAAATGAGTCTTTTATAGTTAATTTTATAGTTAATTTTATAGTTAATTTTGGCTGAGATAATAATTTGGTTTGGCTGACAGATTATATAGGTACGATCAAGTTTTGGTTGAGCCGACCAACCACCAGTTAGGCTCGCATCAAATTTGTTGCGTACACCACTTTATGTTAACCACCCGCAGCTGCACCACCTGTATTATCACCTTCTGTTGGTGTGTGATCACTGGTGATGTGCATCCCTACCGAAGGATGACGTAGAATCAGTTACCTGAAGGCTCGATGCGGACCATTGGGTACATGCCCTCAAGCTGCTGCGTTGAAATCAAATCGTGGCCACTATAGCCCGATTGTTATGGAGCATAGAACAGGCTAACTGTTTCAGGTAGAACATCTGGTACAAGGAAACTAGAGAGTTGTACATAGAACAGGCTAACTGTCTGAGATATAACATCAGGTACAAGGAAACTAGAGATGTGTACATAGAACAGGCTAACTGTCTGAGATAGAACATCAGGCACAAGGAAACTAGAGAGTTGTACATAGAACAGGCTAACTGTCTCAGGTAGAACATCAGGTACAAGGAAACTAGAGAGTTGTACATAGAACAGGCTAACTGTCTCAGATACAACATCTGGTACAAGGAATCTAGAGAGTTGTACATAGAACAGGCTAACTGTCTCAGATACAACATCTGGTACAAGGAATCTAGAGAGTTGTACATAGAACAGGCTAACTGTCTGAGATAGAACATCAGGTACAAGGAATCTAGAGAGTTGTAACATCAGGTACAAGGAAACTAGAGAGTTATACATAGACAGGCTAACTGTCTGAGATAGAACATCAGGTACAAGGAATCTAGAGAGTTGTAACATCAGGTACAAGGAAACTAGAGAGTTGTACATAGAACAGGCTAACTGTCTCAGGTAGAACATCAGGTACAAGGAAACTAGAGAGTTGTACATAGAACAGGCTAACTGTCTGGGATAGAACATCAGGTACAAGGAAACTAGAGAGTTATTAATTAGAGGAGGCTTTTGAAAATAATGTCAGTACAAGGATTTAGCTGCTGGAAGAACTCAAATGAGTTCAAAGGGAGAACAATTGTAGGAATGAGCAAACATCAACATGTAAAACAACGAAAGAAAACGTGAAACAAAGAAGAATCACCGACGAGACACTTGAACACAGCTTTTCACACAAATTCGTATGCGACAAGCATTTCATCAGCAGAGCCATATCTATGGAATGTTAATCTGACATTGTTTTTGAATGATGTTCAAGTTAATGAGACATCAGAATCGTGTGGCAGCAGCTACAAGAAGGGAGCAGAGAACATCAAGTTCTGCTGCTATAAAGGAAATTTGCCTTGCTATCACAGAATTGACTTAAATGAGATCACTGTAGTTGAAAACTTTTCCTCTTGTGTAAACTACACATTCTCATCCAAGAGTGAATCAGTGAAGGTCACAAAATCATATTCTCTCTGTGGTTTTACTAACTACAGGTCATGTGGCTTCTGTTGGATTGAAATGATAACTTACCAGCACTGTGTGTCTATATGTTTGGAATTGGAGTCATCAATGACGGCCTAACATCATCAAGTGCTATGACGATCATCATTTTCGGGAGGACGTGAACTCCCGTGGTATATGGTGGATAGGCGGCAGGAACCATTGAAGGCTATGTCTGAAAAGTGTTCCTTCTTGCAGTTTCCTCATATTCCAAGTCCGGCTTGTTGCAGGAGCTACTGAGTTAAGTGCTCTGTGCACACCGTGAGCTGTGTGTTTCATCCGTTTTGATCCTGCTTCGATATCCCGTTTGTTTACGATGAATGATGATATCGTATGACAGGGAACAGTTGGCTGTGTTCACTTTCTGCGCGGTTTCGCCTTATGTCTTTTGGCGTGTGCTGAGACTGCTACGATGGGGACTACAGTTACCTTTCTTTGTTTGGGAGATGAGTTAGTAATTCGGATGATTCCACTGGCACGGGCGGTTGAGCAATTATGGATTTTAATTCGTTTGCTGTGATACTGAGGCCTTCCATAACCAATAACCAATAACCAATCGTATGCGACAAGTACATAAAGACATTATATATCTTCTGAAAGGAGAGAACAGAGATACAATCTTCCGCCTTCCATAAAATCTTCAAATAAAATCTACGACTTTGTGAATGAAATAAACAAAATGAACAACAAAATGTCTTCACTAGAGTTCGAGCTGACAAAAGAAAGAGGGGTGGTATTTGAAACACTAGAAAACATAACAACAGGAGAGTCCAGCAGAAGAGCAAAAGATTGCTACACGATATATCCCCTCGAAGCTGAAATATAAATGAGAAAGGAAAAAAGAAGAAGTAGAAACAACTCATTTAATAGGTTTGCGTTGACTGTTCCCATTATGCTGTCACCCCGCAATGTGTTCAGTTTCATCCAGGAAAAGAAATAATACACATAGCACTGCAGGGATTCAAACCCTTGTCTTAAAGACCTTGGTGCCGACACACCTGCTCGGTGGACTCGGCCTTGTCAACATTTGCACACCAGAAACATTAATAACCTCACAGCAAATCTAGGGGGAGGGGGTCGCGATAGCTCACTGAACTGGACTACACAGGAAAGGAGGTCGGGTTCGATCCTGATCGACCGCTTCCGGGTTCATCCAGCCTTAAATGGGTACTGGAATGTTTTCTGGGAAAGTAAAGCGGCATGGGCGTAATACCGACCACATTGCCCCAAAAATCAATGTGCCGAAGGTCTGTAAAATGACGGTCATTAGCACCATATTCCCTATACGCCACTTGGCGTGACGGGTCACTAACACCATATTCCCTATACGTCACTTGGCGTGACGGGGCTCTTTACTTTTTCTTTCTTGTTTAGATCTCTTGATAATGTGCAAACCACGTGTGTAAAGATCGATGTACTTGAGTGCCTGTAGAGTAATTTAACTAGTCATCATCATCGAGTGCCATCTCCGCAACGAAGGTTGGCTACCATAGAGCGTCATTCTGCTCTGTCTCTTGCTTTGATGGTGCAGGTTGTCATAGGCTTACATGTCCATTTTTTATGTTATTCGTCCATGTTAGTCTTGGTCTGCCTCTGCTTCTTTTACCTTCTATTTTTCCTTCCAAGATTACTTTTAGTAGGCTGCTGTGTCTTTTAACATGGTCCAAAAATCTCATTTGTCTTGTTTGGATTGCGTTTAGTAATTCTCTTTTCATTTTTAGTTGTTTTAAAACTTCATCGTTTGTTTTCTTTTCCTTCCATCCAATTCTTCCTATTCTTCTATAAATGCACATTTTAAAGGCTTCAATTTTCTGTTCTATTTTCTTGTCTAATGTGTAGATATGGATCTAATAAGAAAAGTTAGAAAGTAGAGAATTTCGTGAATTATTTGTGTTGGAATTATTTGAGTTGGAATTATTTGTGTTGGGATTATTTGTGTTGGGATTATTTGAGTAGAGATTACCTGAGTAGGAATTATCTGGATAGGAATTATTTGATTAGGAATTATCTGAGTAGTGTTTTAAAGTGGAAATTGTATTTCAATGTTAGTGTTTTTTTTATTTACTCATTCACAAAGCATATTCTCCGCGTGAACTTTCTTATACGGATTCTACTTTTGTCATTAGAAAAAGCATCCATTTGTGAATATTGATAATACAGGGAAAGACGATGACATATGCCAAGTTAACCAATATAGTTGTTCCTACTTGTATGTGTTTGTGTATGTGTGTGTGTGTTATGGTGTTCAAAAATGGATGCGTCCAAACATGGTTTCTAACCACGCCCGCTAAGGGTTATCGGGATACAGTATTTTCACTTCATATAAATTATGCCATGATTGTATGTATATCATATGTCAGTCCTCTTTGTCCAAGCTTTGAAATATTCAGAAAATGATGAACATAACATAACATAACATAACATGACCTTCCTCTATGAGTCCACAACATTACCTTCTCCAAACACACACACACAACCATCAACAAACACCCACTCCCACAATTGAAACTACCCTCTTAAATCCTCCTACATTCAAAACGTACCATTTTTGTCACCCACTTCTTCTCTCGCCAACAGTGACCTATTTCTTCCTAAATTTAAATATTTCAAAAGCGTTGACCTCAGTGATAGATACCTGTGCTACCTGGCACAGATAATTCAATAAATAATTTAAAAACAAATCACTTTGAATACGAATGCGCCTACACGAACTAGACCATGACCAACACACCTGCAGCTGTGATGTACCTGTACAGACCCACAGGTAGGCCTGCATTTGTTACTCACTTCTTGTGTTGCCTTATAACACATCTGTTTGTGAATGATATTTTAGTAGTGTTGTTAATTTATTCATAGACGGCAGACAACTAAAACAAGTAGAGGAATTTCAATGCCTAGGAAGTCTAGGGACAAGCATTTTACAATAGACTCAAATGCAACAAAGCTTGTCTAATCATAGGACAGTTATCACCACTATTGTCCAACAAGGAAATAACTCTGGAGGCAAAACGAGCACTAAACAATACAATCTTCATCCCAACGTTGTGCTACCAATGCCAGACCTGGACCCTAGAAGCAAGAACAATAAGAAAATAACCTCTACAGAGATGAAATGTGTTAGACGAATGACAGGAAACAGTCTGACAGACAAGATCAATTTTGAAGAACTGACAAAAAAGCTAGGAATAATTCCCGCCATAGAATATATAAAGAAACAACAGATAAAATGGTTTGGTCATGTGATAAGGCAGAATTTTAAAACACAACTCAAGGAGCTTTCAATAAACGTTGTGAGAACACCAGACCTAAGGGTCGACCACGAAAATGATAGATTGATGGAATATTAGAAACACAAAGAAACATAACAGAAGCAGAGGCCAACAGAAGAGCAAAAGATGGATTGATGGAATATTAGAAACACAAAGAAACATAACAGAAGCAGAGGCCAACAGAAGAGCAAAAGATGGATTGATGGAATATTAGAAACACAAAGAAACATAACAGAAGCAGAGCCAACAGAAGAGCAAAAGATGGATTGATGGAATATTAGAAACACAAAGAAACATAACAGAAGCAGAGGCCAACAGAAGAGCAAAAGATGGATTGATGGAATATTAGAAACACAAAGAAACATAACAGAAGCAGAGGCCAACAGAAGAGCAAAAGATGGATTGATGGAATATTAGAAACACAAAGAAACATAACAGCAGGAGAGGCCAACAGAAGAGCAAAAGATGGATTGATGGAATATTAGAAACACAAAGAAACATAACAGAAGCAGAGGCCAACAGAAGAGCAAAAGATGGATTGATGGAATATTAGAAACACAAAGAAACATAACAGCAGGAGAGGCCAACAGAAGAGCAAAAGATGGATTGATGGAATATTAGAAACACAAAGAAACATAACAGAAGCAGAGGCCAACAGAAGAGCAAAAGATGGATTGATGGAATATTAGAAACACAAAGAAACATAACAGCAGGAGAGGCCAACAGAAGAGCAAAAGATGGATTGATGGAATATTAGAAACACAAAGAAACATAACAGAAGCAGAGGCCAACAGAAGAGCAAAAGATGGATTGATGGAATATTAGAAACACAAAGAAACATAACAGAAGCAGAGGCCAACAGAAGAGCAAAAGACCGTAAATGATATATCTCCTCGACGCTGAAAGGCAAATGAGGAAGGAAAGAAGAAGTTCAACTACAGAGCTCTAAAAACACACCTTCAGTATAATTCTGCTTCGGCACATTAGAACTGATGATCAGCGACGGTTTCACTTCAACGGTTACAACATTCTCATTAAAGTATGACTATTTGGCTCATCATCAACTGTTACAACATTTCTCATTAAAGTATGACTATTTGGCTCATCATCAACTGTTACAACATTTCTCATTAAAGTATGACTATTTGACTCATTATCATCATCATAAGTTAAGTACCCCCGTCACGCCAAGTGGCGTATAGGGAAATATGGTGTTAGTTACCCTATATTTTACAAACCTTTAGCACATGCTTTTAGGGGTAATGTGGTCGGTATTACGCCCGTGCTGCTTTACTTTCCAAGAAAAAAATCCGGTACCCATTTAAGGCTGGGTGAACCCGGAAGCCGTCGGTTGGAATCGAACCCTACCTCTTGTCCTTTGTAGTCCAGTTCACTAACCACTGAGCTATCGCGATTATCATCATCGTGATACAGTCTTAATCGCCAACAAAATGAGTTACAAGAAATGTTAGACATTATAGTGAAAGAAAGCAAAAATAAAGGACTCAGCCGTAATAGCAGAAAGACAGAAGTAATGGTAACAACAAAGTCAAAACATTACCTCAGTGCACAATAAAGACAAGTGGAACAATATTAAAACAGGTCAATGAAGTTATATATTTTTGGAACTTTGTTAACCTCAGACGGAAGATGTACAACAGAGGTGAGATGCAGAATGCCTCAGTCAAAAGCAGCTTTCCAAAAATGAGGAAGATACCGTGCAATCCATTTGTTACAATAGAAACAAGAAAAGAGTTCTTAAATGTTATGTATAGCCAGTCTTAACCTATGGATGTGAATCATGGCCAATATTACAACAGACAAGAAAATCACTGGAGGCTGTAGAAATGTGATTTTACAGAAGATTATTTGACTAGGGTCACATTTCTCTCAGTTTGGAAATAATTCTTCTCATAAACTTTAGTCAATAAAAGTATCAGTGACAGAGAAATGAACTTTTCTAAAATATTCCAATCTTTGTTCAGTGTCACAAAGTGGAAACACTCCAATAAAAGATCAATCCCAAGAATGAGATGGATGTAGTTTCCCTGGGACATCTTTCTGACGACATTGTTATTGTTGAGGTTACAGTTAAAATTACACTTTTAGGTTCAAACAGTCAGCCGTGTAGCTCGCTGATTACATCGTCCGCCTATTACAAAGACGTTACATGAATGTTGATGCGTCATGTTGTAGTAAGCTTTAACAACATCTTCTTTTGGCCCGACACATTCGATTTCAGTCAGGAATTTTCTGGTACCGAGTTGCCTTCCTTCTTCGATTACTCTCAGACTGGTCCGTCTGTTTGCTGGCCCACAACAGGGAGATGGGGTAGAGTCTTGGTCACTTCTTGTTCCTAATGCCAGTAGTCGCTGACTTCTCTAGAGAGATGGAGTAGAGTCTTGGTCACTTCTTGGTCCCAGATGCCAGTAGTCGCTGACTTCTCTATAGAGATTGGGATAGAGTCTTGGTCACTTCTTGGTCCCAGATGCCAGTAGTCGCTGACTTCTCTATAGAGATTTGGATAGAGTCTTGGTCACTTCTTGTTCCCTGATGCCAGTAGTCGCTGACTTCTCTATAGAGATTTGGATAGAGTCTTGATCACTTCTTGTTCCCTTATGCCAGTAGTCGCTGACTTCTCTATGGAGATGGGGGTAGAGTCTTGGTCACTTCTTGTTCCCTGATGCCAGTAGTCGCTGACTTCTCTAGAGAGATCGAGTAGAGTCTTGGTCACTTCTTATACCCTGATGCCAGTAGTGGCTGACCCCTCTTAGCCTATGTCAAATATCACATATATCATAACATCTAAACATACACACAACTACACATACACGACTTCAGACCCATGATAGACGACGATCTCACACTTTGAGCTAGCCCTATAACAGAATAGGGACTTGGTGGTCTAGAGGTACGACGATCTCACACTTTGAGCTAGGCCTATACCAGATTAGGGACTTGGTGGTCTAGAGGTAGAACGATCTCACACTTTGAGCTAGCCCTATAACAGATTAGGGACTTGGTAGTCTAGAGGTACGACGATCTCACACTTTGACCTAGCCCTATAACAGATTAGGGACTTGGTAGTCTAGAGGTACGACGATCTCACACTTTGAGCTAGGCCTATAACAGATTAGGGACATGGTGGTCTAGAGGTAGAACGATCTCACACTTTGAGCTAGCCCTATAACAGATTAGGGACTTGGTGGTCTAGAGGTACGACGATCTCACACTTTGAGCTAGGCCTATACCAGATTAGGGACTTGGTGGTCTAGAGGTAGAACGATCTCACACTTTGAGCTAGCCCTATAACAGATTAGGGACTTGGTAGTCTAGAGGTACGACGATCTCACACTTTGAGCTAGCCCTATAACAGATTAGGGACTTGGTAGTCTAGAGGTACGACGATCTCACACTTTGAGCTAGGCCTATAACAGATTAGGGACTTGGTGGTCTAGAGGTAGAACGATCTCACACTTTGAGCTAGCCCTATAACAGATTAGGGACTTGGTGGTCTAGAGGTAGAACGATCTCAAACTTTGAGCTAGCCCTATAACAGATTAGGGACTTGGTAGTCTAGAGGTACGACGATCTCACACTTTGAGCTAGCCCTATAACAGATTAGGGACTTGGTGGTCTAGAGGTACGACGATCTCACACTTTGAGCTAGCCCTATAACAGATTAGGGACTTGGTAGTCTAGAGGTACGACGATCTCACACTTTGAGCTAGGCCTATAACAGATTAGGGACTTGGTGGTCTAGAGGTAGAACGATCTCACACTTTGAGCTAGCCCTATAACAGATTAGGGACTTGGTGGTCTAGAGGTAGGACGATCTCACACTTTGAGCTAGGCCTATAACAGATTAGGGACTTGGTAGACTAGAGGTACGACGATCTCACACTTTGAGCTAGGCCTATAACAGATTAGGGACTTGGTGGTCTAGAGGTAGGACAATCTCACACTTTGAGCTAGGCCTATAACAGATTAGGGACTTGGTGGTCTAGAGGTAGAACGATCTCACACTTCGAGCTAGCCCTATAACAGATTAGGGACTTGGTAGACTAGAGGTACGACGATCTCACACTTTGAGCTAGGCCTATAACAGATTAGGGACTTGGTGGTCTAGAGGTACGACGATCTCACACTTTGAGCTAGGCCTATAACAGATTAGGGACTTGCTGGTCTAGAGGTACGACGATCTCACACTTTGAGCTAGGCCTATAACAGATTAGGGACTTGCTGGTCTAGAGGTACGATATCTCACACTTTGAGCTAGCCCTATAACAGACTAGGGACTTTGTGGTCTAGAGGAAGGACAATCTCACACTTTGAGCTAGGCCTATAACAGATTAGGGACTTGGTAGTCTAGAGGTAGGGCGATCTCACACTTTGAGCTAGGCCTATAACAGATTAGGGACTTGGTGGTCTAGAGGTACGACGATCTCACACTTTGAGCTAGGCCTATAACAGATTAGGGACTTGGTAGTCTAGAGGTACGACGATCTCACACTTTGAGCTAGGCCTATAACAGATTAGGGACTTGGTAGTCTAGAGGTACGACGATCTCACACTTTGAGCTGGCCCTATAACAGATTAGGGACTTGGTAGTCTAGAGGTAGGACGATCTCACACTTTGAGCTAGCCCTATAACAGATTATGGACTTGGTAGTCTAGAGGTAGAACGATCTCACACTTTGAGCTAGACCTATAACAGATTAGGGACTTGGTAGACTAGAGGTACGACGATCTCACACTTTGAGCTGGCCCTATAACAGATTAGGGACTTGGTGGTCTAGAGGTACGACGATCTCACACTTTGAGCTAGACCTATAACAGATTAGGGATTTGGTAGTCTAGAGGTACGACGATCTCACACTTTGAGCTAGCCCTATAACAGATTAGGGATTTGGTAGACTAGAGGTACGACGATCTCACACTTTGAGCTAGACCTATAACAGATTAGGGATTTGGTAGTCTAGAGGTACGACGATCTCACACTTTGAGCTAGACCTATAACAGATTAGGATTTGGTAGACTAGAGGTACGACGATCTCACACTTTGAGCTAGACCTATAACAGATTAGGGATTTGGTAGACTAGAGGTACGACGATCTCACACTTTGAGCTAGACCTATAACAGATTAGGGATTTGGTAGTCTAGAGGTACGACGATCTCACACTTTGAGCTAGCCCTATAACAGATTAGGGACTTGGTGGTCTAGAGGTACGACGATCTCACACTTTGAGCTAGCCCTATAACAGATTAGGGACTTGGTAGACTAGAGGTACGACGATCTCACACTTTGAGCTAGCCCTATAACAGATTAGGGACTTGGTGGTCTAGAGGTACGACGATCTCACACTTTGAGCTGGCCCTATAACAGATTAGGGACTTGGTAGTCTAGAGGTACGACGATCTCACACTTTGAGCTAGGCCTGTAACAGATTAGGGACTTGGTAGACTAGAGGTACGACGATCTCACACTTTGAGCTAGGCCTGTAAAAGATTAGGGACTTGGTAGTCTAGAGGTAGGGCGATCTCACACTTTGAGCTGGCCCTATAACAGATTAGGGACTTGGTGGTCTAGAGGTACGACGATCTCACACTTTGAGCTAGGCCTATAACAGATTAGGGACTTGGTTGTCTAGAGGTAGGACAATCTCACACTTTGAGCTGGCCCTATAACAGATTAGGGACTTGGTAGTCTAGAGGTAGGACAATCTCACACTTTGAGCTGGCCCTATAACAGATTAGGGACTTGGTAGTCTAGAGGTACGACGATCTCACACTTTGAGCTAGGACTGTAACAGATTAGGGACTTGGTAGTCTAGAGGTACGACGATCTCACACTTTGAGCTAGCCCTATAACAGATTAGGGACTTGGTAGTCTAGAGGTACGACGATCTCACACTTTGAGCTGGCCCTATAACAGATTAGGGACTTGGTAGTCTAGAGGTACGACGATCTCACACTTTGAGCTAGGACTGTAACAGATTAGGGACTTGGTAGACTAGAGGTACGACGATCTCACACTTTGAGCTGGCCCTATAACAGATTAGGGACTTGGTAGTCTAGAGGTACGACGATCTCACTCTTTGAGCTGGCCCTATAACAGATTAGGGACTTGGTGGTCTAGAGGTACGACGATCTCACACTTTGAGCTAGGCCTATAACAGATTAGGGACTTGGTAGTCTAGAGGTAGGACAATCTCACACTTTGAGCTGGCCCTATAACAGATTAGGGACTTGGTAGTCTAGAGGTAGGACAATCTCACACTTTGAGCTGGCCCTATAACAGATTAGGGACTTGGTAGTCTAGAGGTAGGACAATCTCACACTTTGAGCTGGCCCTATAACAGATTAGGGACTTGGTAGTCTAGAGGTACGACGATCTCACACTTTGAGTTAGGCCTATAACAGATTAGGGACTTGGTAGTCTAGAGGTACGACGATCTCACACTTTAAGCTAGGCCTATAACAGATTAGGGACTTGGTGGTCTAGAGGTACGACGATCTCACACTTTGAGCTAGCCCTATAACAGATTAGGGACTTTGTGGTCTAGAGGTAGGACAATCTCACACTTTGAGCTAGGCCTATAACAGATTAGGGACTTGGTAGTCTAGAGGTAGGGCGATCTCACACTTTGAGCTAGGCCTATAACAGATTAGGGACTTGGTGGTCTAGAGGTATGACGATCTCACACTTTGAGCTAGCCCTATAACAGATTAGGGATTTGGTAGTCTAGAGATACGACGATCTCACACTTTGAGCTAGGCCTATAACAGATTAGGGACTTGGTGGTCTAGAGGTACGACGATCTCACACTTTGAGCTAGCCCTATAACAGATTAGGGACTTGGTGGTCTAGAGGTACGACGATCTCACACTTTGAGCTAGCCCTATAACAGATTAGGGACTTGGTAGTCTAGAGGTACGACGATCTCACACTTTGAGCTGGCCCTATAACAGATTGATTAGGGACTTTGTGGTCTAGAGGTAGGACAATCTCACACTTTGAGCTAGCCCTATAACAGATTAGGGACTTGGTAGTCTAGAGGTAGGACGATCTCACACTTTGAGCTAGGCCTGTTACAGATTAGGGATTTGGTAGTCTAGAGGTACGACGATCTCACACTTTGATCTAGCCCTATAACAGATTAGGGACTTGGTAGTCTAGAGGTAGGACGATCTCACACTTCGAGCTAGCCCTATAACAGATTAGGGATTTGGTAGTCTAGAGGTACGACGATCTCACACTTTGAGCTAGCCCTATAACAGATTAGGGACTTGGTGGTCTAGAGGTACGACGATCTCACACTTTGAGCTGGCCCTATAACAGATTAGGGACTTGGTAGTCTAGAGGTACGACGATCTCACACTTTGAGCTAGGCCTGTAACAGATTAGGGACTTGGTAGACTAGAGGTACGACGATCTCACACTTTGAGCTAGGCCTGTAAAAGATTAGGGACTTGGTAGTCTAGAGGTAGGGCGATCTCACACTTTGAGCTGGCCCTATAACAGATTAGGGACTTGGTGGTCTAGAGGTACGACGATCTCACACTTTGAGCTAGGCCTATAACAGATTAGGGACTTGGTTGTCTAGAGGTAGGACAATCTCACACTTTGAGCTGGCCCTATAACAGATTAGGGACTTGGTAGTCTAGAGGTAGGACAATCTCACACTTTGAGCTGGCCCTATAACAGATTAGGACTTGGTAGTCTAGAGGTACGACGATCTCACACTTTGAGCTGGCCCTATAACAGATTAGGGACTTGGTAGTCTAGAGGTACGACGATCTCACACTTTGAGCTGGCCCTATAACAGATTAGGGACTTGGTAGTCTAGAGGTACGACGATCTCACACTTTGAGCTGGCCCTATAACAGATTAGGGACTTGGTAGTCTAGAGGTACGACGATCTCACACTTTGAGCTGGCCCTATAACAGATTAGGGACTTGGTAGTCTAGAGGTACGACGATCTCACACTTTGAGCTGGCCCTATAACAGATTAGGGACTTGGTAGTCTAGAGGTAGGACAATCTCACACTTTGAGCTGGCCCTATAACAGATTAGGGACTTGGTAGTCTAGAGGTACGACGATCTCACACTTTGAGCTGGCCCTATAACAGATTAGGGACTTGGTAGTCTAGAGGTACGACGATCTCACACTTTGAGCTAGGACTGTAACAGATTAGGGACTTGGTAGACTAGAGGTACGACGATCTCACACTTTGAGCTGGCCCTATAACAGATTAGGGACTTGGTAGTCTAGAGGTACGACGATCTCACTCTTTGAGCTGGCCCTATAACAGATTAGGGACTTGGTGGTCTAGAGGTACGACGATCTCACACTTTGAGCTAGGCCTATAACAGATTAGGGACTTGGTAGTCTAGAGGTAGGACAATCTCACACTTTGAGCTGGCCCTATAACAGATTAGGGACTTGGTAGTCTAGAGGTAGGACAATCTCACACTTTGAGCTGGCCCTATAACAGATTAGGGACTTGGTAGTCTAGAGGTAGGACAATCTCACACTTTGAGCTGGCCCTATAACAGATTAGGGACTTGGTAGTCTAGAGGTACGACGATCTCACACTTTGAGCTAGGCCTATAACAGATTAGGGACTTGGTAGTCTAGAGGTACGACGATCTCACACTTTAAGCTAGGCCTATAACAGATTAGGGACTTGGTGGTCTAGAGGTACGACGATCTCACACTTTGAGCTAGCCCTATAACAGATTAGGGACTTTGTGGTCTAGAGGTAGGACAATCTCACACTTTGAGCTAGGCCTATAACAGATTAGGGACTTGGTAGTCTAGAGGTAGGGCGATCTCACACTTTGAGCTAGGCCTATAACAGATTAGGGACTTGGTGGTCTAGAGGTATGACGATCTCACACTTTGAGCTAGCCCTATAACAGATTAGGGATTTGGTAGTCTAGAGATACGACGATCTCACACTTTGAGCTAGGCCTATAACAGATTAGGGACTTGGTGGTCTAGAGGTACGACGATCTCACACTTTGAGCTAGCCCTATAACAGATTAGGGACTTGGTGGTCTAGAGGTACGACGATCTCACACTTTGAGCTAGCCCTATAACAGATTAGGGACTTGGTAGTCTAGAGGTACGACGATCTCACACTTTGAGCTGGCCCTATAACAGATTAGGGACTTTGTGGTCTAGAGGTAGGACAATCTCACACTTTGAGCTAGCCCTATAACAGATTAGGGACTTGGTAGTCTAGAGGTAGGACGATCTCACACTTTGAGCTAGGCCTGTTACAGATTAGGGATTTGGTAGTCTAGAGGTACGACGATCTCACACTTTGATCTAGCCCTATAACAGATTAGGGACTTGGTAGTCTAGAGGTAGGACGATCTCACACTTCGAGCTAGCCCTATAACAGATTAGGGATTTGGTAGTCTAGAGGTACGACGATCTCACACTTTGAGCTAGCCCTATAACAGATTAGGGACTTGGTGGTCTAGAGGTAGGACGATCTCACACTTCGAGCTAGCCCTATAACAGATTAGGGACTTGGTAGACTAGAGGTACGACGATCTCACACTTTGAGCTGGCCCTATAACAGATTAGGGACTTGGTAGTCTAGAGGTAGGACGATCTCACACTTTGAGCTAGCCCTATAACAGATTAGGGACTTGGTAGTCTAGAGGTAGGACGATCTCACACTTTGAGCTAGGCCTATACAGATTAGGGATTTGGTAGTCTAGAGGTACGACGATCTCACACTTTGATCTAGCCCTATAACAGATTAGGGACTTGGTGGTCTAGAGGTAGGACGATCTCACACTTCGAGCTAGCCCTATAACAGATTAGGGATTTGGTAGTCTAGAGGTACGACGATCTCACACTTTGAGCTAGCCCTATAACAGATTAGGGACTTGGTGGTCTAGAGGTAGGACGATCTCACACTTCGAGCTAGCCCTATACAGATTAGGGACTTGGTAGTCTAGAGTACGACGATCTCACACTTTGAGCTAGCCCTATAACAGATTAGGGACTGGTGGTCTAGAGGTAGGACGATCTCACACTTCGAGCTAGCCCTATAACAGATTAGGGACTTGGTAGACTAGAGGTACGACGATCTCACACTTTGAGCTAGCCCTATAACAGATTAGGGACTTGGTAGTCTAGAGGTAGGACAATCTCACACTTTGAGCTAGCCCTATAACAGATTAGGGACTTGGTAGACTAGAGGTACGACGATATAATATAAAATATCGTCTTTTCTTTATTACTGAAGATATTAGTGGTTGGTGTGCGATTTCTCTAATTTCCTCATTTGTTTTGAATTCGTTCCACGCTATACCAAGTATTTTCCTTAGACATTTATTTTCGAATGCGTTCAACTTTGTTTCTATATCTCTTGTTGTTTTCCAGTTTTCGCACGCATACGTAAGGGTTGATAGTACATTTGATTTGAATTGTCTAAGTTTTGTGTTTGTGCTGATGAGTTTTGATTTCCACAACTTTTCAAGGCTTTCTGAAAGACATTGCTGCTTTAGCTATTTTGATTCTAATTTCTTTGCTTGTGTCCCCTTCTCGATCAATGTGACTTCCAAGATAGATAAAGTGATCGATCTCTTCCACTGGTTTGTTTTCCACGTATATTTTGTCGTCTGTTGGAATTAAGCTTTTCATGACTTTAGGTATCAGGTCTATGTTTCGTTAACAAAAGCGTGTTTACGATAGCGGCTTGTTAAACCTCTGATCAACGGTTCTATACCAAGCCGGAGACAAATAATTCCTCCTACACATATATATATATATATATATATAGCTACTTAAAGATGACCTTCTATATACTGACCCTTATCCACAATTAATTACTCAAACCAAGACATTCAAAGCCACACGTATACCCATATAGCCACATCTATGTTCTCCCGTACTTTTATGTGCACGCCAACATATAGTACAAACACATCACACACATACATTCACATATAATGAAAATGTATGTACGCAGTCAATTAAACATGTACATATAAGTCTTAGTGTACACACTGCATACACAGACATACATATACATTCAACTATATAAGCACTCATCCACATATGCATGCACATAGCCACACCTGTACACACATACATACACGATATGTACACACATGCACACTCAACTATATAAGCACACCATCCAGATAATGTAACATCCCGACATTGGAAGTCTAGCTACTATGAAACACTGTTGTACATCAATTATTTATTGTTTTTGTTGGTTTACCTCGACTGTTGTTCTATTATGTTCTGTTCATGAAATCAGCTTCACCGCAGTCGAGAATTACCCATATCCGCTCCACTCAAACAAAGCACCTTACAAAGCACGTTTGCGGTAGCGCGATTTTGTTGTCATCTCGACCACTGTGCTAAACACGCGTTCGAGCAACCGAAGCCGATGTAAGCGACGGTCTCTGCAAAAACATGGCGACGCGCATCCATTTTGAGACGGTAGATTTGCTCTATGACTGTTTCCTACATACCATATGCTCTGCACGTATGCTCATTAAGTGCTGTAATTATCCTGCCGTGAGTTACTTTAAGTATGTTGTTGTCATGTAATATGTACCACATACACACCCACACATATAAACAATAATGCACCCGTTATGTGGCGCCTGAGTAGCTCGCTACAGACTAAGCGGTCTGAGTTTAATTCCCAATATGGTAAGTTTTTTTTAATTAATTTTTTTCACACCTGCACGGTCTTTGAAAATAGGTACCAGCATTTATTAATATTAATATTATTTTATGGTAAAAGTAGACGGAGACCCGAGCAAGGAAGGGAACTTGCCATGCCGTCTTTTGATCTTGAGTATATTAACGTCACTAACACGTCACTGCCCAACGACAATGGCTAAGAGGCTGTCTATAGATGGCATAGCTTGTTACTGACTACCTCATCCGTTCATAGTGCCGTTAATTAGTAAGAAAAATAGGGTACTGTCATCATATCATCCATTAGAGAAAGCTTATCTTACATCTGTATCTACCCAAACACAAACACTTACATCTTGCTACAAGTACACAACTGTGACTCAACATCCCAAACACAAACACTTACATCTTGGCACAAGTACACAACTGTGACTCAACATCACAAACACAAACACTTACATCTTGCTACAAGTACACAACTGTGACTCAACATCACAAACACTTACATCTTGCTACAAGTACACAACTGTGACTCAACATCCCAAACACAAACACTTACATCTTGGCACAAGTACACAACTGTGACTCAACATCCCACACACAAACACTTACATCTTGCTACAAGTACACAACTGTGACTCAACATCCCAAACACAAACACTTACATCTTGGCACAAGTACACAACTGTGACTCAACATCCCAAACACAAACACTTACATCTTGCTACAAGTACACAACTGTGACTCAACATCACAAACATTTACATCTTGCTACAAGTACACAACTGTGACTCAACATCCCAAACACAAACACTTACATCTTGGCACAAGTACACAACTGTGACTCAACATCCCAAACACAAACACTTACATCTTGCTACAAGTACACAACTGTGACTCAACATCCCAAACACAAACACTTACATCTTGGCACAAGTACACAACTGTGACTCAACATCCCAAACACAAACACTTACATCTTGCTACAAGTACACAACTGTGACTCAACATCCCAAACACAAACACTTACATCTTGCCACAAGTACACAACTGTGACTCAACATCCCAAACACAAACACTTACATCTTGCTACAAGTACACAACTGTGACTCAACATCACAAACACTTACATCTTGCTACAAGTACACAACTGTGACTCAACATCCCAAACACAAACACTTACATCTTGGCACAAGTACACAACTGTGACTCAACATCCCAAACACAAACACTTACATCTTGCTACAAGTACACAACTGTGACTCAACATCCCAACACAAACACTTACATCTTGGCACAAGTACACAACTGTGACTCAACATCCCAAACACAAACACTTACATCTTGCTACAAGTACACAACTGTGACTCAACATCCCAAACACAAACACTTACATCTTGGCACAAGTACACAACTGTGACTCAACATCCCAAACACAAACACTTACATCTTGCTACAAGTACACAACTGTGACTCAACATCCCAAACACAAACACTTACATCTTGGCACAAGTACACAACTGTGACTCAACATCCCAAACACAAACACTTACATCTTGCTACAAGTACACAACTGTGACTCAACATCCCAACACAAACACTTACATCTTGGCACAAGTACACAACTGTGACTCAACATCCCAAACACAAACACTTGCATCTTGGCACAAGTACACAACTGTGACTCAACATCCCAAACACAAACACTTACATCTTGCTACAAGTACACAACTGTGACTCAACATCACAAACACAACACTTACATCTTGCTACAAGTACACAACTGTGACTCAACATCACAAACACTTACATCTTGCTACAAGTACACAACTGTGACTCAACATCACAAACACAAACACTTACATCTTGGCACAAGTACACAACTGTGACTCACATCCCAAACACAAACACTCACATCTTGCTATAAGGACACCTATATGTCTCAAGAACACAAATATAATCATCAAGAAAAAGTGTTCCTTATATTCGCTAGACCACGGCGCTACTTTACTTGACACATCGTCCATCAGTTACACTAACCCATGCTTACAGTGGATCGTTATCGACCGTCAGGCAGCCCAGTGTAGACTGGTTATCGTGAACGAATAGATATGATATCAACGATCGGGCGCTATGATGACCCTGCTGGGGCTGCATAGGTTGTGACATCAATAAGAACAATTTGAAAAAATGGAAAACACAAAAAAAAAATCAGGAAATCTTGAACACGAAAGGAGATGCCATGAATGCTTTTGTGAAGTAGAGTCAATATCCATGGCATTGTATGGCCTTTGGTGTCTTCACCGACGGTTGGTAGCAAGCAATCATGATAAGTCAGTAGTTTGGTCAAATATTAGTGTCTTATGTTGGATGTTGTGATGAGAAGAGATAATAATCGAATAGCAAAGCAAGCCCTCATATGGGAAACAACAGGTAAAAGAAAAGAGGAAGACCCAGGGAGACACTGAGAAGAACATTGATGAGAGAAGCAAGAGCAGCAGGAGTCGGCTCCCTACAATGAGATAGAACTGCTTGCACAGAACAGGGACAGATGGCGAGATTTGATAAAATATCTTTAAAAGAAAACTGCTAGAACAAAATTCATATAGGAGAAGGTGTATCTTGGTCTACGCCCTATGGGCCGGCTACGGCTCGAAAGGTCAATTGATAGATAGATGTTGAATGTTGCTTTACTGAACAGCTTCTCTCGTGGCTGAATCTGCCAATATTGGATAGACAGATCCGACCACTGAACGAACAAGATGTATTTGTGTCACTGAACTCTTCAACATTTTTCGGGCACATCATGAGAAGAGGAAAGTTGGAATACTTGGTTACAACTGGCAAAATAAAAGGAAAGAGATCGTGGACGACAAAGAGAGAAAATACTTGATAGCTTGGTGTCATGGCATGGAAAACAGCCAACAACAGAACTGATACGATGCACTGTAGATAGAAGATTGTGGAGGGACATGATCACCTACGCCAACCGGTATGGCACATGATGATGATGATCTCTTCCTCTTCATCTTCTGTCTTTTGTTTTCTGATGTTAATGTCATCTATCCTTCGAATGTTGTGTCATTGCTTATATTTCTTGTGCTACGATCTGACGCCATGTTCTCCCAGGTATCACTGCGCCACTTGTGAAAGAAAACGGTCATTTCCTATCACTTCTTCCCCGGGGAGCGACCAGTTTCGCCTACTCTTTTTCTGCGCCCAACTGCTACAATTGATTTAATGAGTGAACTCCTGCTCTGCTGTCATTGTCCAACTGCTACAATTGATTTAATGAGTGAACTCCTGCTTTGTTGTCATTGTCCAACTGCTACAATTGATTTAATGAGTGAACTCCTGCTCTGCTGTCATTGTCCAACTGCTACAATTGATTTAATGAGTGAACTCCTGCTTTGTTGTCATTGTCCAACTGGCTAGAAATAAAATCTCACTGCCAAGAGATTTGTGGAAGGGCGAAACCACGAGGAAACCACGAGGAAACCACAGATTCGAACTGAAAAGTTCCCACCACCTCTGGTGGGATTCGAACACCGGACCCTCTTGTCCAGAGGCCTACCTCTTACCTCTAGACCACCCCGCCCTCACAATCGCTGTATTGGAAATCTGACCTTATGTTATACCGATCATATAATCTGACCTTATGTTATACTGATCATATAATCTGACCTTATGTTATACTGATCATATAATCTGACCTTATGTTATACCGATCATATAATCTGACCTTATGTTATACTGATCATATAATCTGACCTTATGTTAACCGATCATATAATCTGACCTTATGTTATACCGATCATATAATCTAACCTTATGTTATACTGATCATATAATCTGACCTTATGTTATACTGATCATATAATCTGACCTTATGTTATACTGATCATATAATCTGACCTTATGTTATACTGATCATATAATCTGACCTTATGTTATACTGATCATATAATCTGACCTTATGTTATACCGATCATATAATCTGACCTTATGTTATACTGATCATATAATCTGACCTTATGTTATACCGATCGTATAATCTGACCTTATGTTATACCGATCATATAATCTGACCTTATGTTATACCGATCATATAATCTGACCTTATGTTTTACCGATCATATAACCACGCTACTAGTGGTTTGATTAAAATAAAGTTCACATAATGGGGGTGGGGGGTCGTTGGGCAATACTGAAAGACTTCGTCAACCAGGGGATCGTTGGGGCAATACTGACAGACTTCATCAACCTGGAGTTGTTGGGGCAATACTGACAGACTTCGTCAACCTGGGGGTTGTTGGGGCATTACTAACAGACTTCGTTAACCTGAGGGTTGTTGGGCAATACTGACAGACTTCGTCAACCTGGGGGTTGTTGGGGCAATACTGACAGACTTCGTCAACCTGGGGTTGTTGGGGCAATACTGACAGACTTCGTCAACCTGGGAGTTGTTGGGGCAATACTGACAGACTTCGTCAACCTGGGGGTTGTTGGGGCAATACTGACAGACTTCGTCAACCTGGGGGTTGTTGGGGCAATACTGACAGACTTCATCAACCTGGGAGTTGTTGGGGCAATACTGACAGACTTCGTCAACCTGGGGGTTGTTGGGGCATTACTAACAGACTTCGTTAACCTGAGGGTTGTTGGGGCACCACCGACAAACTTCGTCAACCTCGGGGTTGTTGGGGCATTACTAACAAACTTCGTTAACCTGGGGGTTGTTGGGGCACCACCGACAAACTTCGTTAACCTGGGGGTTGTTGGGGCACCACTGACATACTTCGTTAACCTGGGGGTTGTTGGGCAATACTGACAGACTTCGTTAACCTGGGGGTTGTTGGGGCAATACTGACAGACTTCATCAACCTGGGGTTGTTGGGGCAATACTGACAGACTTCGTTAACCTGGGGGTTGTTGGGCAATACTGACAGACTTCATCAACCTGGGGGTTGTTGGGGCAATACTGACAGACTTCATCAACCTGGGGGTTGTTGGGGCACCACTGACATACTTCGTTAACCTGGGGGTTGTTGGGGCAATACTGACAGACTTCATCAGCCTGGGGATTGTTGGGGCAATACTGACAGACTTCGTTAACCTGGGGTTGTTGGGGCAATACTGACAGACTTCATCAACCTGGGGGTTGTTGGGGCAATACTGACATACTTCGTTAACCTGGGGTTGTTGGGGCAATACTGACAGACTTCGTTAACGTGGGGGTTGTTGGGGCAATACTGACAGACTTCGTTAACCTGAGGGTTGTTGGGGCAATACTGACAGACTTCGTCAGCCTTGGAGTTGTTGGGGCAATGCTGACAGACTTCGTCACACGGGAGTTGGTGGGGCAATACTGACAGACTTCGTCAACATGGGAGTTGGTGGGGCAATACTGACAGACTTCGTTAACCTGGGGGTTGTTGGGGCAATACTGACAGACTTCGTCAACATGGGAGTTGGTGGGGCAATACTGACAGACTTCGTCAACATGGGAATTTGGTGGGGCAATACTGAGAGACTTCGTCAACATGGGAGTTGGTGGGGCAATACTGACAGACTTCGTCAACATGGAAGTTGTTTGGGGGCACTACTGAGAGACTTCGTCGACCTGGAGGTAGTTGGGGCACTACTGACATATTTCGCCAACCTAAGGGGCAGTTGGGGGCACTGCTGACATACTTCGTCAATCTAGAGGTAGTTGGGGGCACGGCTAACAGACCTAGTCAACCTGAGAACTGTTGGGGAACCACTGAAAGATTTGTGTCCATCTGGGGTATTTGGAGGCACTGCTGACAGACTCCATCAACCTGGAGATCGTAGAGGCATCACTGACAGAACAAATTAAACTGTATCCATGTTTCTCTATCTTCAATCATTCGTTAGAATTCTGTGACGTCGAGGGCTGTCGCAATGTTAGATCTTATCTTCCGACTCTGTTGCCGAACATCTCCTCTCCCTCAGATCCCACCGTTTCTTCCTAAGGTTCTTTGCCAGGGCAGACGAGCGAGGTACGTGACCCAACCATTCATTTTGCCTTTCTTCACAATAGTCACAAGATCATCGTGTACTCTAGATTGCTTGTTGTTTCACTTTGTGAACTTTTTCATTCGAGACACGATCGATGTCCAAACCTTACTATAACACTTTATTTAAGTGGTTTTTTATTTTCTTCTGTAGCTCTGCTCTTAGGGTTCATGTGTGACAAGCGTCAAGAAAAGTTAATATAACACCGAGGTGGTCACCAGACCATGGCCAGCACACCTGCAGCTGTCGATACAGGATGTTGATGCACTCACTTAGGTCTTTAGGTACATATTTACACCTACACAACCTACATCACTTAGGTCTTTAGATACACAGTTACACCAACACTCTAACCTACCTACCTCACGTCTTTAGGTACACAGTTACACCTACACTCTAACCTCCCCCCCCCCCTCACGGCTTTAGGTACACAGTTACACCTACACAAACTACCTCACTTAGGTTTTTAGGTACACAATTACACCTACACTCTAACCTCCCTCCCTCACGTCTTTAGGTACACAATTACACCTACACTCTAACCTCCCTCCCTCACGTCTTTAGGTACACAGTTACACCTACACTTTAACCTCCCTCCCTCACGTCTTTAGGTACACAGTTACACCTACACAACCTACCTCAATTGGTTTTTAGGTACACAGTTACACCGACATTCTAACCTCCCTCCCTCACGTCTTTAGGTACACAGTTACACCTACACTCTAACCTCTCTCCCTCACGTCTTTAGGTACACAGTTACACCTACACTCTAACCTCTCTCCCTCACGTCTTTAGGTACACAGTTGCACCTACACTCTAGTCTCTCTCCCTCACGTCTTTAGGTACACAGTTACACCTACACTCTAGTCTCTCTCTCTCTCTCTCTCTCACACGTCTTTAGGTACACAGTTACACTTACACTCTAACCTCTCTCCCTCACGTCTTTAAGTACACAGTTACACCTACACTCTAACCTCTCTCCCTCACGTATTTAGGTACACAGTTACACCTACACTCTAACCTCTCTCCCTCACGTCTTTAGGTACACAGTTACACCTACACTCTAACCTCTCTCCCTCACGTCTTTAAGTACATAGTTAACCTACACTCTAACCTCTCTCCCTCACGTCTTTAGGTACACAGTTACACCTACACAACCTACCTACCTCACGTCTTTAGGTACATAGTTACACCTACACTCTAACCTCTCTCCCTCACGTCTTTAGGTACACAGTTACACCTACACTCTAGTCTCTCTCTCTCTCACGTCTTTAGGTACACAGTTATACCTACACTCTAGTCTCTCTCTCACGTCTTTAGGTACACAGTTACACCTACACTCTAACCTCTCTCCCTCACGTCTTTAAGTACATAGTTACACCTACACTCTAACCTCTCTCCCTCACGTCTTTAGGTACACAGTTACACCTACACAACCTACCTACCTCGCGTCTTTAGGTACATAGTTACACCTACACTCTAACCTCTCTCCCTCACGTCTTTAGGTACACAGTTACACCTACACTCTAACCTACCTATCTCACGTCTTTAGGTACACAGTTACACCTACACTCTAACCTACCTATCTCACGTCTTTAGGTACACAGTTACGCCTACACTCTAACCTCCCTCACTCACTTCAGTCGCCATCGATCCTGAGACGTGAAGTACCTCTAACTTCCTTCTCTCTCTCTCTCTCTTCCTAATGGCTGACACTGTGATGAGAAGCTTGGATACCTCCTCCCTTTCGCTGAACAAGGCATCTTCTGAAATGTTGAAACATGTCCTGTAGAGAAAGTGGGAAGAGAGAAGAAGAGGAACAAGAAAACGAAGAGGTAACAGTAGAAGAAGAAATAAAGAAGGAGAAGAAGAAAAAATAAAGAAGGAGAAGGGAAGAAGAAGAAATAAAGAAGGAGGAGAAGGGAAGAAGAAGAAATAAAGAAGGAGAAGAAGAAAAAATAAAGAAGGAGAAGGAAGAAGAAGAAATAAAGAAGGAGGAGAAGGGAAGAAGAAGAAATAAAGAAGGAGAAGAAGAAGAATAAAGAAGGGAAGAAGGGAAAAAGAAGTATAAAGAAGACGTAGAAGAGGAAGAAGAGAACTGTGAAGAACACGAAGAAGTCTAATGCAAACAACTGCCCATGGTGGATGTACCAATCTTCCAACGTGACGTAAGACCCAACTTAAAATGATGATGACGGTCGACTTCAATACCCAGGCTAGTCACACTGCCAATGTAAAGTGAATACTTCATAAATGGAAACAATCAATTCCTCGATTTACGGAAACGCTGTCACGGCCACATAAACTGCACGATGTTGAAAGTGGGTCTGAAAGGGAGTTAATTATGGCTTGACAATTCATAAAGTCTCGTAACACTCAAACAATAAGAAACACCAAGCACGGTGTACACACCACGTGATACAAACTACGCTTACGATTGGTCCTTTCTCTGCAATAAGATCTAAATATAGCATGAAAGATGGTCACCGGAAGTGACATAATGACACCCTGTTGGACAGTTACGCTCGAGCAGGTGTTATTAATATGTAGTTCGTTTCTAGGGTTTGTAAATTAAAATAAACATGGCAGAAATTGGTCTATACCTTTTTGCTGCAAATAATCAGGGCACGTATAATTGAACATAACAGAAGTTACACGAGTAGAGGCGATCAAAATTGCGTGGGGGGGGGGGGGTTTAGATTGTAATGGTTATATGTTTGCCTGCAGTGTGTCTGTTCCAGGATTCAGGTTGCCCGTGTGTTTGCGAGCAGCGGGACTTCCGGTTTTTGCAGCGGCCAAGATGGCCGCCCAGCAAATCAGGCTGAACTGGTGGCATTTCTGCTGCAGTATGTTTTAAAATGAATTTTTTTTTTGTCTTCATTTTTGTGTGTTGAGCCAGCGGTAGTCCGGTCGCATCCATCTGACCACAATGTGAACATAGTTGTGGCGCGTGCACGCGGAGGTATGTGCTGCAGGCGACTGACGTTTGATTGATGTAGAACAGTACTTGGTCTCGGCTATATCCTTGGGCGAGATGTGTGATTTTATGCAAATTCTCCACCAGCTGGACTGCGGTCGAATCGAGTGTTTCACCGAAGTGGAGGCCTGACTTGTTGGGACAGCGATTCTTGAGGCACGTTCACTAATCATGAAGTCTACAAGGATTTGGTATGAGGCGCATGAAGGCCGTATTGAAAGGCCGTCCGTCGTTACAACAACACGGAAGTGTGCATCATGAGCTGCACGCTTTTTTTAAAGAACGCAACACGTTCACTAAAACAGTATGGACGATCAGGATACACACTTTATCGGTTACTGAAAGGGAAGCTGGGCAGATAGGGGAGTATATGTATAGGAACATCGCCTGCAGTGACGCATTTCCGTTCTAAAGTTTTGCTAGCAGCGTTTCAGGTTTAGGTTTTTTAAATGTTTGCTATCAGAGCATGGTGAACAGGGTTTAGAGCATGGTGAGCAGGGTTCAGAGCACCGTGAGCAGGGTTTAGAGAATGGTGAGCAGGGTTTAGAGCATCGTGAGCAGGGTTTAGAGCATGGTGAGCAGGGTTTAGAGCATCGTGAGCAGGGTTTAGAGTACCGTGAGCAGGGTTTAGAGCATGGTGAGCAGGGTTTAGAGCATGGTGAGCAGGGTTTAGAGCATGGTGAGCAGGGTTTAGAGCATCGTGAGCAGGGTTTAGAGCATCGTGAGCAGGGTTTAGAGCATGGTGAGCAGGGTTTAGAGCATGGTGAGCAGGGTTTAGAGCATCGTGAGCAGGGTTTAGAGCATCGTGAGCAGGGTTTAGAGCATCGTGAGCAGGGTTTAGAGTATGGTGAGCAGGGTTCAGAGTACCGTGAGCAGGGTTCAGAGTACCGTGAGCAGGGTTCAGAGTACCGTGAGCAGGGTTCAGAGCATTGTGAGCAGGGTTCAAAGTTTCGTGAGTTTTCTCACAGCTATGACCATTTAAATAAAATTCTAGGTTATGGTTCATGCGTCATGTGCTGGAGATCTACAGATGTAAACACACATCAAAGCAACAACACATCAAACATAAAGACAGCAACACATCAAACATCAAGACAGCAACAAATCCAACATCAAGACAACAACACATCAAACATCCAGACAACAACACATCAAACATTACGACAACAACACATCAAACATCAAGACAGCAACACATCAAACATCAAGACAACAACACATCGAACATCACGACAACAACACATCAAACATCAAGACAGCAACAAATCCAACATCAAGACAACAACACATCAAACATCAAGACAACAACACATCAAACATCAAGACAGCAACACATCAAACATCACGACAACAACACATCGAACATCACGACAACAGCACATCAAACATCACGACAACAACAAATCCAACATCAGACAACAACACATCAAACATCACGACAACAACACATCAAACATCACGACAACAACACATCAAACATCAAGACAACAACACATCAAACATCAAGACAACAACACATCAAACATCAAGACAACAACACATCAAACATCAAGACAACAACACATCAAACATCAAGACAACAACACATCAAACATCAAGACAACAACACATCAAACATCAAGACAACAACACATCAAACATCAAGACAACAACACATCAAACATCAAGACAACAACACATCAAACATCAAGACAACAACACATCAAACATCAAGACAACAACACATCAAACATCAAGACAACAACACATCAAACATCAAGACAGCAACACATCAAACATCACGACAACAACACATCGAACATCACGACAACAGCACATCAAACATCACGACAACAACAAATCCAACATCAAGACAACAACACATCAAACATCACGACAACAACACATCAAACATCAAGACAACAACACATCAAACATCAAGACAACAACACATCAAACATCAAGACAACAACACATCAAACATCAAGACAACAACACATCAAACATCAAGACAACAACACATCAAACATCAAGACAACAACACACCAAACATCAAGACAACAACACACCAAACATCTAGACAACAACACATCAAACATCTAGACAACAACACATCAAACATCAAGACAACAACACATCAAACATCAAGACAACAACACATCAAACATCAAGACAACAACACATCAAACATCAAGACAACAACACATCAAACATCAAGACAACAACACATCAAACATCAAGACAACAACACATCAAACATCAAGACAACACATCAAACATCAAGACAACAACACATCAAACATCAAGACAACAACACATCAAACATCAAGACAACACATCAAACATCAAGACAACAACACATCAAACATCAAGACAACACATCAAACATCAAGACAACAACACACCAAACATCAAGACAACAACACACCAAACATCAAGACAACAACACACCAAACATCAAGACAACAACACACCAAACATCAAGACAACAACACACCAAACATCAAGACAACAACACATCAAACATCAAGACAACACACCAAACATCAAGACAACAACACACCAAACATCAAGACAACAACACACCAAACATCAAGACAACAACACACCAAACATCAAGACAACAACACATCAAACATCAAGACAACACATCAAACATCAAGACAACAACACACCAAACATCAAGACAACAACACATCAAACATCAAGACAACAACACATCAAACATCAAGACAACAACACATCAAACATCAAGACAGCAACACATCAAACATCACGACAACAACACATCGAACATCACGACAACAGCACATCAAACATCACGACAACAACAAATCCAACATCAAGACAACAACACATCAAACATCACGACAACAACACATCAAACATCACGACAACAACACATCAACATCAAGACAACAACACATCAAACATCAAGACAACAACACATCAAACATCAAGACAACAACACATCAAACATCAAGACAACAACACATCAAACATCAAGACAACAACACATCAAACATCAAGACAACAACACATCAAACATCAAGACAACAACACATCAAACATCAAGACAACAACACATCAAACATCAAGACAACAACACATCAAACATCAAGACAACAACACATCAAACATCAAGACAACAACACATCAAACATCAAGACAACAACACATCAAACATCAAGACAGCAACACATCAAACATCACGACAACAACACATCGAACATCACGACAACAGCACATCAAACATCACGACAACAACAAATCCAACATCAAGACAACAACACATCAAACATCACGACAACAACACATCAAACATCAAGACAACAACACATCAAACATCACGACAACAACACATCAAACATCAAGACAACAACACATCAAACATCACGACAACAACAAATCCAACATCAAGACAACAACACATCAAACATCAAGACAACAACACACCAAACATCAAGACAACAACACACCAAACATCTAGACAACAACACATCAAACATCTAGACAACAACACATCAAACATCAAGACAACAACACATCAAACATCAAGACAACAACACATCAAACATCAAGACAACAACACATCAAACATCAAGACAACAACACATCAAACATCAAGACAACAACACATCAAACATCAAGACAACAACACATCAAACATCAAGACAACACATCAAACATCAAGACAACAACACATCAAACATCAAGACAACAACACATCAAACATCAAGACAACACATCAAACATCAAGACAACAACACATCAAACATCAAGACAACACATCAAACATCAAGACAACAACACACCAAACATCAAGACAACAACACACCAAACATCAAGACAACAACACACCAAACATCAAGACAACAACACACCAAACATCAAGACAACAACACACCAAACATCAAGACAACAACACATCAAACATCAAGACAACACACCAAACATCAAGACAACAACACACCAAACATCAAGACAACAACACACCAAACATCAAGACAACAACACACCAAACATCAAGACAACAACACATCAAACATCAAGACAACACATCAAACATCAAGACAACAACACACCAAACATCAAGACAACAACACATCAAACATCAAGACAACAACACATCAAACATCAAGACAACAACACATCAAACATCAAGACAACAACACATCAAACATCAAGACAACAACACATCAAACATCAAGACAACAACACATCAAACATTAAGACAACAACACACCAAACATCAAGACAACAACACATCAAACATCAAGACAACAACACATCAAACATCAAGACAACAACACATCAAACATCAAGACAACAACACATCAAACATCAAGACAACAACACACCAAACATCAAGACAACAACACATCAAACATCAAGACAACAACACACCAAACATCAAGACAACAACACACCAAACATCAAGACAACAACACACCAAACATCAAGACAACAACACATCAAACATCAAGACAACAACACATCAAACATCAAGACAACAACACACCAAACATCAAGACAACAACACATCAAACATCAAGACAACAACACATCAAACATCAAGACAACAACACACCAAACATCAAGACAACAACACATCAAACATCAAGACAACAACACATCAAACATCAAGACAACAACACATCAAACATCAAGACAACAACACACCAAACATCAAGACAACAACACATCAAACATCAAGACAACAACACATCAAACATCAAGACAACAACACATCAAACATCAAGACAACAACACACCAAACATCAAGACAACAACACATCAAACATCAAGACAACAACACATCAAACATCAAGACAACAACACACCAACATCAAGACAACAACACATCAAACATCAAGACAACAACACATCAAACATCAAGACAACAACACACCAAACATCAAGACAACAACACACCAAACATCTTTCACTATTTAGCTCGGAGCGAACCATTGCCTTCAGAAAGAGGTGTTGTTCTACTGCTAGCCTTAGGAGGTCGACACCTCCTCTGTTTTCAACCCCCCCCCCCCAGCTGACACTTCTCCGATGATAGCTCTGGCTAGTCTATTTCTCCATTTTTCCCCTTCTTGTCTAGTGACCCATTGAGTGAAAGGAGGGTGGTTCGACTTTCATCCACTTGGAGTACATGCCTCATGTAAGTCTGTCTCATCGTTCACATCAAACTTGGGATATATCTGCCCGTAGAATTTCATTTCTAAACCTTCCATTACAGCAACTTCTAAAGTATTTAAATCTCAAAAGTTCTATGTTTTGCTACTTCTATTATTTGTGTGGGGACTGAGGCAGCAACCGTGTGTTGGGGGCTGGTAGGAACGTGTTTCCTGATATTCGCCTTTTTCTTGTGTATTTTGAGCTTCCGAATGTTTATTTCTAAACGTAACCAAAAATAATGAAACAAAATAGAAAACATCGACACAGAACCAGTCTTGAATTATACACAAAGACAACAAGTAAAGTGGTTTCTCTAATTCTAGTGACTGTCTTGTGATTCTAGACAAGAGAAGACAAATCAAACAAGGAAAATAGTGAAGAGCTAGAGGTAGACCGAGAGTAACATACATGGCCTTTGTCATCGTGACAGACTATAGCAGGAAATCATGGTTTGTCAGTGGTTGGGTAATATATATGACCTTTGTTGTCTTGACAGACTGTTGGTAGCAGGAAATCAAGGTTTGTCTGTAGTTTGGTCACATATTAATGTATTAGACTGGATGCTGTTTTACCGGTCAGCTTCTCTCGTCCTTGAATTTGCCAGTATTGGATCAACAGTCCGATCACTGAATGAACATGATGTATTTTTGCTTAGCCTGGCATCATATCTATGATCGTCTATCTGTAGGGATGGTATGTCTGTAGATGATCATCTATCTGTAGGGATAGTCTGTCTGTAGATGATCTTCTATCTGTAGGGATGGTCTGTCTGTAGGGATGGTCTGTCTGTAGGGATGGTCTGTCTGTAGATGATCGTCTATCTGTAGGGATGGTCTGTCTGTAGGGATGGTCTGTCTGTAGATGATCGTCTATCTGTAGGGATGGTCTGTCTGTAGGGATGGTCTGTCTGTAGGGATGGTCTGTCTGTAGATGATCCTCTATCTGTAGGGATAGTCTGTCTGTAGATGATCTTCTATCTGTAGGGATGGTCTGTCTGTAGGGATGGTCTGTCTGTAGGGATGGTCTGTCTGTAGATGATCGTCTATCTGTAGGGATGGTCTATCTGTAGGGATGGTCTATCTGTAGGGGTGGTCTATCTGTAGGGATAGTCTGTCTGTAGGGATGGTCTGTCTGTAGATGATCGTCTATTTGTAGGGATAGTCTGTCTGTAGATGATCGTCTATCTGTAGGGATGGTCTATCTGTAGGGATGGTCTGTCTGTAGGGATGGTCTATCTGTAGGGATGGTCTTTCTGTAGATGATCGTCTGTCTGTAGGGATGGTCTATCTGTAGGGATGGTCTATCTGTAATGATGGTCTTTCTGTAGATGATCGTATATCTGTAGGGATGGTCATGAGCCTTCAGTTAACGTTGCTAGAACACCAGACCCAAGGGTCGACTATAAAAAAGATGCAATGACGGAATATTAGAAACACTAGGAAATATAACAGCAACAGAAGCTAACAGAAGAGCAAAAGATCGCACTTTGTATCTTCCCTCTACGCTGAAAGGCAGATGAGAAAGGAAAGAAGAAGAAGAATAAGAAGATGTGTAGGTGAAGTTGTTGGTGATGTACATGGTAATGTTGTTGGTCATGTTGTTGGTGATGTTGTTGGTAAAGTTGTTGCTCATGTTGTTGGTAATGATGTTGGTGATGTTATTGGTCACGATGTTGGTAATGATGTTGGTCATATTGTTGTTCATGATGTTGGTAATGATATTGGTCATGTTGTTGGTCACGTTGTTGCTCATGTTGTTGGTGATGTTGTTGGTCATGTTGTTGGTAATGATGTTGGTCACGTTGTTGCTCATGTTGTTGGTGATGTTGTTGGTCATGTTGTTGTTCATGATGTTGGTAATGATGTTGGTCATGTTGTTGTTCATGATGTCGGTAATGATGTTGGTCATGTTGTTGTTCATGATGTTGGTAATGATGTTGGTCATGTTGTTGGTCATGTTGTTGGTAATGATGTTGGTCATGTTGTTGTTCATGATGTTGGTAATGATGTTGGTCATGTTGTTGGTAATGATGTTGGTCATGTTGTTGTTCATGATGTTGGTAATGATGTTGGTCATGTTGTTGGTAATGATGTTGGTCATGTTGTTGTTCATGATGTTGGTAATGATGTTGGTCATGTTGTTGTTCATGATGTTGGTAATGATGTTGGTCATGTTGTTGGTAATGATGTTGGTCATGTTGTTGTTCATGATGTTGGTAATGATGTTGGTCATGTTGTTGGTAATGATGTTGGTCATGTTGTTGTTCATGATGTTGGTAATGATGTTGGTCATGTTGTTGGTCATGTTGTTCATGATGTTTTGGATCTACGCTGCTTTATCTGCGCATGTAATAGCAAGACTAAGGTCTGAAAGAGAAACACAGGAGATAGTCTGTTAGTGGGACGTTTACAGCTATAAGACTCATAAACGGCTGACGTCATTCTACACATAGTCGCGCCATCGCCATCTATATATTTATAGAGGTCTACGAGATGACAGGAAATTGTGGGAAAATCACTAACTAACGTGACGTTTTGAGCTTTGCAAGCAGGGGCGGTTGTAGCAGAGTGACGTCAGCCGTCTATAACTCATATAGCTGACAACGTCACACAAGTTTGATGGTTTTCTGTTTTTACTTTCTGCTAGCGGGCCTTTGTACATCTGTAGATGGCTATGGTCGCACCTGTTCGCAAAATCATAAAGCGTGACACTATTTTGGGGCAAATCTGAAAGCATCACGCGAATCGAGGGAGGGGAGGGTCTGGCATTTCCCTTTCAGTGCTCAGGCCTACTTCTAGAGACGGCGATGGCTGGTTCGTCTGTTCATCGTGTTTGGATGGGACCACTAGAAGAAGGAGTCAGCTTTTACTGAGCCCATGTATACACACCCGGAGCCGCGATTGCTCAGTGGTTAGTGATCTGGACTACAAAGGACAAGAGGTAGGGTTCGATCCCAACCGACGGCTCCGGTTCACCCAGCCTTTAATGGGTACCGGATTTTTTTTCTGGGAAAGTAACGCGGCATGGGCGTAATACCGACCAAATTACCCCAAAAATCATGTGCCGAAGGTCTGTAAAAATTATGGTCACTAACACCATATTCCCTATAGGCCACTTGGCGTGACGGGGGTAATTTACTTTTTTTTTTTATGTGTACACACCGAGCAGTTACTTCATAACCGTTGATTGCTACTTTATCATTAGTTATTCTTCCTTTTTTAAAATCAACAATTATTTTTTTCATTTTACACGAACAATAACTCCCCAACAGTTACTCTTCCTCCATTTACATCTTTAGTAATTCTTCATACATTTACATTAACAATTATTCCTCCATTTACATTATTAGTAATTCTTCATACATTTACATTAACAATTATTCCTCATTTACATTATTAGTAATTCTTCATACATTTACATTAACAATTATTCCTCATTTACATTATTAGAAATTCTTCATACATTACATTAACATTTATTCCTCATTTACATTATTAGTAATTCTTCATACATTTACATTAACAATTATTCATCATTTACATTATTAGTAATTCTTCATACATTTACATTAACAAATATTTCTCATTTACATTATTAGTAATTCTTCATACATTTACATTAACAATTATTCCTCCATTTATATCTTTAGTAATTCTTCATACATTTACATTAACAATGATTAATTTACACCTTTAGTTATTATTCTTACATTTACATCAATAATTATTCCTGCATTTACATCTTAGTTATCGTCATAACTTAATATCAACAATTATTCCTCCTATTATATTGACAGCCATTTCTACTCTTTTACAACTCCGCCCATTCTCCTGTCAATCACGGTGACATCATTTCCTCCTCACAGACAGTGACGCCGCTGACTGACAGGTCAGGATGTTGTCGTCAAGTGGTGGCGAGTATCTCTGCATCGGCGACTACATCTCCCTGTTCTCCGTGGATGTGGAAGGCTACGTCAACGCCGACCAGACCAGGTACTTCGTGTGTGCGTGTTTGTATCTTCCATCCTGATGTAAACAGGCCTATGTAGAACGTGTGCTTGTTCGTGGGCATTCCGAGCATGTGATTGTGTGGTTTGTGCGTGTGTGTGTGTGGTCAGCCCAGAGCGAGATTATTGATTTCAGATTCCCCATCAGCTCAAGAAACTCACAATCTATGTCTGGACACGTGAAGTGTTTCTATAGGTTACATGTAGCCTCTATGTCTGGATACGTGAAGTGCTTCTATAGGTTACATGTAGCCTCTATGTCTGGACATGTGAATAGTTTCTATAGGTTACACGTAGCCCCTATGTCTGGACACGTGAATAGTTTATATAGGTTACACGTAGCCCCTATGTCTGGACACGTGAATAGTTTATATAGGTTACACGTAGCCCCTATGTCTGGACACGTGAATAGTTTATATAGGTTACACGTAGCCCCTATGTCTGGACACGTGAATAGTTTTATAGGTTACACGTAGCCCCTATGCATGGACACGTGAAGTGCTTCTATATGTTTACATGTAGCCTCTATGTCTGGATACGTGAAGTGTTTCTATAGGTTACACGTAGCCCCTATGTCTGGACACGTGAAGTGTTTCTATAGGTTACACGTAGCCCCTATGTCTGGACACGTGAAGTGTTTCTATAGGATATATGTAGCCCCTATGTCTGGACACGTGAAGTGTTTCTATAGGATACTACATGTAGCCCGTATGCCTGGAACATAAAGTGTTTTCCATAGGATACATGTAGCTCGTATGTCTGGATACATGAAGTATTTCTATAGAACACATGTAGTCCCTACGTCTGGATACATGAGGTTGTTCTATAGAACACACGTAGCACTTCCAACAAGATACATGAAGTGTTTCCATAGAATATATATAGTCCGTCCAACTGTATACTTGAAGTGTTTCTATAGGATACATGTAGCACGATCATCTGGATATATGAAGTGTTTCTATAGGAAACATGTAGCACGTCCATCTGGATATATGAAGTGTTTATATAGGTTACATGCAGCCCCTATGTGTGGATACATGAAGTATTTCTATAGGATACATGTAGCACATCCATCTGGATATATTAAGTGTTTATATAGGTTACATGTAGCCCCTATGTGTGGATACATGAGGTATTTCTATAGGATACATGTAGCCCCTATGTATGGATACGTGAAGTGTTTATATAGGATACATGTAGACCCTATGTCTGGATACGGGAAGTATTTCTATAGGATACATGTAGCCCCTATGTGTGGATACATGAAGTGTTTCTATAGGATACATGTAGCCCCTATGTGTGGATACATGAAGTGTTTCTATAGGATACATGTAGCCCCTATGTGTGGATACATGAAGTGTTTCTATAGGATACATGTAGCCCCTATGTGTGGATACATGAAGTGTTTCTATAGGTTACATGTAGCCCCTATGTGTGGATACATGAAGTGTTTCTATAGGATACATGTAGCCCCTATGTGTGGATACATGAAGTGTTTCTATAGGATACATGTAGCCCCTATGTGTGGATACATGAAGTGTTTCTATAGGATACATGTAGCCCCTATGTGTGGATACATGAAGTGTTTCTATAGGATACATGTAGCCCCTATGTGTGGATACATGAAGTGTTTCTATAGGATACATGTAGCCCCTATGTGTGGATACATGAGTGTTTCTATAGGATACATGTAGCCCCTATGTGTGGATACATGAAGTGTTTCTATAGGATACATGTAGCCCCTATGTGTGGATACATGAAGTGTTTCTATAGGATACATGTAGCCCCTATGTGTGGATACATGAAGTGTTTCTATAGGATACATGTAGCCCCTATGTGTGGATACATGAAGTGTTTCTATAGGATACATGTAGCCCCTATGTGTGGATACATGAAGTGTTTCTATAGGATACATGTAGCCCCTATGTGTGGATACATGAAGTGTTTCTATAGGATACATGTAGCCCCTATGTGTGGATACATGAAGTGTTTCTATAGGATACATGTAGCCCCTATGTGTGGATACATGAAGTGTTTCCTAAAGAACCCACGTGGCCAACGACCGACATAGCTGATAATATGTCACTGAAGAAAGCATGACGTCATTGTTTCTTGTGCCCCACGAGGTTTGACATTTGACCTCTTCCTCCAGCACGAGCTACAGCGAGGTTCACATCTATCAGAATCAGGACCGGGACAAGCCAGCCCACATTCCGAACCCGCAGGGTCAGTACTCGTTGTCGTCCATGTCAGTACTCGTTGTAGTCCATGTCAGTATTCGTTGTCGTCCAGGTCAGCACTCGTTGTAGTCCATGTCTGTACTCGTTGTTGTCCATGTCAGTACTCGTTGTCGCCCAGGTCAATACTCGTTGTCGTCCATGTCAGTATTCGTTGTGGTCCAGGTTAGCACTCGTTGTAGTCTATGTCAGCACTTGTTGTAGTCTTTGTCAGCACTCGTTGTCGTCCATGTCAGCACTCGTTGTCGTCCATGCCAGCACTCGTTGTCGTCCATTTCAGCACTCGTTGTAGTCCATGTCAGCACACGTTGTATTCTATGTCAGCACTCGTTGTATTCTATGTCAACACTCGTTGTAGTTCATATCAGCACTCGTTGTCGTCCATGTCAGCACTCGTTGTAGTCCATGTCAGCACACGTTGTATTCTATGTCAGCACTCGTTGTATTCTATGTCAGCACTCTTTGTAGTCCATATCAGTACTCGTTGTCGTCCAGGTCAGCACTCCTTGTAGTCCATGTCTGTACTCGTTGCAGTCCATGTCAGTACTTGTTGTAGTCCACGTCAGTACTCGCTGTAGTCCATGTCATCACTCGTTGTAGTCCATGTCTGTACTCGTCGTCCATGTCAGCAATTTTTGTAGTCTAGGTCAGTACTCGTTGTAGTCCATGTCATTACTCGTTGTCGTCCATGATCATGTCTCTCCAGAACTTTCGATCTCGACAGTTGTTTATCATTTCTGTTGTTGGTGTTCTGCTAAACCATTCTCTTAAGCTGCCTGTTATCTTTTCTCTTTGCTTCCCTCTATTTCTCTGTTCCTCAATTTTTCCAGTTTGACACAATATATTTCAACTGTGCCCTCTTCATCAAATGGCCAAACAATGATGATTGTTCCTTCTTAATATTGTAAATAAGCTCTCTTTTTGCTTTGGCCTTTTTTCAGAACAATTCATTATTCTTCTTAGCTGTCCATGGTATTCTCAACATCCTTCTGTAAAACCACATTTCTACAGCCTCAAGTAATTTTCTTGTCTGTTGTCCTATTGTCCACAATTAAAATCCATATGTTAAGACTGGCACTACATAACATTTAAGAACTCATTTTCTTGTTTCTTTTGTCAAAAATGGATTGCACAGTTTTGCTTGAGCCATTATGCATCTTACCTCTGTTGTACATCTACCATCTGAGGTTAATAAAGTTCCCAAATTTAAATTCCTTTACCTGTTTTAATATTGTGCTACTTTTTATATTTTATATTGTTTATATACACTTATTGTTCTATATTATGCATTGCAGTGATGTCTTTTTCTTATTTGCTATCATTATTTCTGTCTTTGTTGTTACCATTACTTCTTTCCTTGTTGCTACAATTACTTCTACCCTTGTTGCTACAATTACTTCTACCCTTGTTGCTCCAATTACTTCTATCCTTGTTGCTATAATTACTTCTACCCTTGTTGCTACAATTACTTCTACCCTTGTTGCTCCAATTACTTCTATCCTTGTTGCTGCCATTACTTCTACCCTTGTTGCTACAATTACTTCTATCCTTGTTGCTACCATTACTACTTTCCTTGTTGCTATAATTACTTCTACCCTTGTTGCTACCATTACTTCTATCCTTGTTGCTACCATTACTTTTGCCTTTGTTGCTACCAATACTTCTATCCTTGTTGCTGCAATTACTTCTAACCTTGTTGCTGCCATTAATTCTACCCTTGTTGCTGCCATTACTTCTACCCTTGTTGCTGCCATTACTTCTACCCTTGTTGCTGCCATTACTTCTACCCTTGTTGCTGCCATTACTTCTACCCTTGTTGCTGCCATTACTTCTACCCTTGTTGCTACCACTACTTCTATCCTTGTTGCTACAATTACTTCTATCCTTGTTGTTACCATTATTTCTATCCATGTTACTACAATTACTTCTATCCGTGTTGCTACAATTACTTCTATCCTTGTTGCTACAATTACTTCTATCCTTATTGCTGCTATTACTTCTATCCATGTTGCTGCCATTATTTCTATCCTTGTTGCTACAATCACTTCTCTCCCTGTTGCTACCATTACTTCTACCCTTGTTCCTACCATTACTTCTATCCTTGTTGCTACTATTACTTCTATCCTTGTTGCTGCCATTACTTCTACCCTTGTTGCTACCATTACTTCTACCCTTGTTGCTACCATTACTTCTACCCTTGTTGCTACCATTACTTCTACCCTTGTTGCTACCATTACTTCTACCCTTGTAGCTACCATTACTTCTACCCTTGTTGCTGCCATTACTTCTAACTTTGTTGCTGCCATTACTTCTACCCTTGTTGCTACCATTACTTCAACCCTTGTTGCTGCCATTACTTCTAACTTTGTTGCTGCCATTACTTCTAACTTTGTTGCTGCCATTACTTCTGCCTTTATTGCTTACATGGACATAATAGTGTATCTCTGCTGACACCTTCGACAGCTGTCACCTTCCAGATATGCATCCAGAACCGGTACAAGCTGAACAAGAAGTTGAGGAAACTCACCAGCATACCCCCGGGGGGTACAAACGGTGGTGATCACAAGGTGGAGCCAGCTGTCGTTGATAAGGCACTGCTGTCACAGACAAAGGTAAGGGTGACTGGGGTCACTTAAGAAAGGTGTCCACTAGGAGTCAGTGGGCTAGGGGAAGGTGTGAATCTGGAGTCGGTGGGCTAGGGGATGGTGTGAATCTGGAGTCGGTGGGCTAAGGGATGGTGTGAACCAGGAGTCAGTGGGCTAGGGGATGGTGTGAACCAGGAGTCAGTGGGCTAGGGGATGGTGTGAACCAGGAGTCAGTGGGCTAGGGGATGGTGTGAACCAGGAGTCAGTGGGCTAGGAGATGGTGTGAACCAGGAGTCAGTGGGCTAGGCGATGGTGTGAACCAGGAGTCAGTGGGCTAGGGGATGGTGTGAACCAGGAGTTAGTGGGCTAGGAGATGGTGTGAACCAGGAGTCAGTGGGCTAGGGGATGGTGTGAACGAGGAGTCAGTGGGCTAGGGGATGGTGTGAACCAGTAGTCAGTGGGCTAGGGGATGGTGTGAACAAGGAGTCAGTGGGCTAGGGGATAGTGTGAACCAGGAGTCAGTGGGCTAGGGGATAGTGTAAACCAGGAGTCAGTGGGCTAGGAGATGGTGTGAACCAGGAGTCAGTGGGCTAGGCGATGGTGTGAACGCGGAGTCAGTGGGCTAGGGGATGGTGTGAACGCGGAGTCAGTGGGCTAGGGGATGGTGTGAACCAGGAGTCAGTGGGCTAGGCGATGGTGTGAACCAGGAGTCAGTGGGCTAGGCGATGGTGTGAACGAGGAGTCAGTGTGCTAGGGGATGGTGTGAACCAGGAGTCAGTGGGCAAGGAGGTGGTGTGAATCAGGAGTTAGTGGGTTAGGGTATGGTGTGAACCAGGAGTCAGTGGGCTAGGGGATGGTGTGAACCAGGAGTCAGTGGGCTAGAGGATGGTGTGAACCAGGAGTCAGTGGGCTAGGCGATGGTGTGAACCAGGAGTCAGTGGGCTAGGGGATGGTGTGAACCAGGAGTCAGTGGGCTAGGGGATGGTGTGAATCAAAAGTCAGTGGGCTAGGGGATGGTGTGGACGAGGAATCAGTGGGCTAACGGAAGATGTGAAAGTGGAATCATTTAGTGAAGGGAACTTATTACAAGTGATTTCTTAAAGGGAACGTGTTAAAATGGAATCATTTAGTTTAAGGAACGTGTTAAATTGGAATCATTTAGTTTAAGGAACGCGTTAAAATGGAGTCATTTAGTTTAAGGGACGTGTTAAAATAGAGTCATTTAGTTTAAGGAACGTGTTAAAATTGAGTGATTTAGTTTAGGAAACATTAAAATGGCGTCATTTAGCTTAAGGAACGTGTTAAAATGGAGTCTTTTAGTTTAAGGAACATGTTAAAATGGAGTCATTTAGTTTAGGAAACGTGTTAAAATGGAGTCATTTAGTTTAAGGAACGTGTTAAAATGGAGTCATTTAGTTTAGGAAACGTGTTAAAATGGAGTCATTTAGTTTAAGGAACGTGTTAAAATGGAGTCATTTAGTTTATGGAACGTATTAAAATGGAGTCATTTAGTTTAAGGAACGTATTAAAATATAACAATTTAGTTTGGGGAACGTGTTAAAGATGCCAGCAAGTTAAGGAGATAAGTTGAGTCAAAGTGGATTGGGTATATAACCTCCTTGCCCCCTCTTCCACCCCACCACACACACACACACACACTACACAGAGTAAATGTAAGAAATGATGTCGATGTTACTCCTCATCAAAGAACGAACAGTAACTATATCTTGCTTCCACCATACAATAAACATTTACCCTTTAATGGGTACCGGATTTTTTCTGGGAAAGTAAAGCGGCGTGGGCGTAATACCGACCACATTACCCCAAAAATCATGTGCCGAAGGTCTGTAAAATGATGGTCACTAACACTATATTCCCTACACGCCACTTGGCGTGACGGGGGCACTTTACTTTTTTTTTTTTTTTTTTACCCTTAAAACAGTAACGAGGATGTTGTACAACAAATCCGCGATAACTCAGCGGTTAGTGAGCTGGACTACAAAGGACAAGAGCTAGGGTTCGATCCTGATCGATCACTTCCAGGTTCACCCAGCCTGAAATGGGTACCGGATTTTTTTTCTGGGAAAGTAAAGCGGCACGGGCGTAATACTGACCACATTACCCCAAAAAATCATGCGCCAAAGGTCTGTGAAAATTATGGTCACTAACACCATATTACCTATACGCTACTTGGCGTGACGGGGCTCTTTACTTTTTTGTTGTAAACCAAGCCAGGCAAAACGAGAGATTACCAACATCAGGAGAAAGAAGCCATCATCTGTTAGTTATGATATGACGAGGAAACATGTATAATATGTTGTGACAACTTAACAAACAGGGGGAAAATTATAGAGGAAAACAGAGAAGAGATATCAGGCAACTAGCAGAATGAGATGGTGTGGCAGGAAATGGAACAGAAATGATAAACAGCTGTAGAGAGACATGGTCACCTGCGCCAGACGAATGCTACTTGATTATCGTAAACAGTTTGTTAAATGTTCTTGTATGTTATTGAGCCAAATAATCCCCAAATCTGGTTACTGAGACAATGAATCCCTATATCTGGTTATTGAGCCAAGGAATCCCCATATGTGGTTACTGAGCCAAGGAATCCCTATATCTGGTTATTAAGCCAAGGAATCCCCAAATATGGTTACTGAGACAAGGGATTCCCAATTCTGGTTACTGAGCCAAGGAATCCCCGAATATGATTACTGAGACAAGGGATCCCCATATCTGGTTATTGAGCCTAGGAATCCCCAAATCTGGTTATTGAGCCTAGAAATCCCCAATCTGGTTACTGAGACAAGGGATCCCCATATCTGGTTATTGAGCCTAGGAATCCCCATATCTTGTTTACTAAATATAAGGTTTTCCCAAAATCAACACTCAAAAGTGATCACTTATAAATGTAGGGCACAATCGAGGCTGAATCGAGGGTCCAAATCTATCAACTATAGTTCACTCATTTTAAATTATCAACTTGGCTGTTACTTTGATGCATGGATCGTTCATCTGGCTTCACTACATTAGTGAGTGGAGTACGGTAGGGAGGTGGTTAAGAAGGGATAGTCTACTTCCTTATCAATATAATCATCCCCATCAATGTCTCTGTACCCGCACCAGGGCGAGAACAAGTCGGTCAGCTTTGGTTTAGACTATGGTTAATGTCGGCGTCAAATTTACACTGCTGATTTGTTGTCAAACGTGGCAGTAGAGAAAGGTTTCAGGTCTGATGATATAAAAGAGGAGTCGTTCAAAAAAAAAGATAAATAGATATAATCTGACAACCAGTTGGGGTATGTGCGCAGGTTACGTTCCACGGTGTTCACTCATTTATTTTGTAACAGAAAATACTAGTACTGCCGCAGCGGCAACAGGGTCCATGTTTGAAACGCTTACAGTCGTTCTACTCTCGTAAGAGAGCCGTAAGCTGGTTACGTCAGACCCTAGATACAGCTGCTACAGCAAGGTAACAAACTCCATCATTCAAGAGCAGTGAATCTTCATTTAGCGAGAGAAAATGTGTAAGTCTCATCATCAACAGGAAAGATCAGTGGTGCCGTTGGAAAGGTTAGCAGAATGGATATGGGAATGTTTTGACCGCAGTGACGCTACTTAGTCAAATCAGAACCAAATTAAACATGTAGCGTTAATCGTTAAGCCTAAACTCAAACAACAAACACTGGCACTAGACAGCCCTTGCCTTTTTTATGATCTTCTACTCTCCCCACCACTCACTTTGTCGATATACAAGCAGCAACTACTCTCCCCACCACTCACTTGTCGATATACAAGCAGCAACTACTCTCCCCACCACTCACTTGTCGATATACAAGCAGCAACTACTCTCCCCACCACTCACTTGTCGATATACAAGCAGCAACTACTCTCCCCACCACTCACTTGTCGATATACAAACAGCAACTACTCTCCCCACCATTCACTTGTCGATATACAAGCAGCAACTACTCTCCCCACCACTCACTTGTCGATATACAAGCAGCAACTACTCTCCCCACCACTCACTTGTCGATATACAAGCAGCAACTACTCTCCCCACCACTCACTTGTCGATATACAAGCAGCAACTACTCTCCCCACCACTCACTTGTCGATATACAAGCAGCAACTACTCTCCCCACCACTCACTTGTCGATATACAAGCAGCAACTACTCTCCCCACCACTCACTTGTCGATATACAAGCAACAAACTACTCTCCCCACCACTCACTTGTCGATATACAAGCAGCAACTACTCTCCCCACCCCTCACTTGTCGATATACAAAAAGCAACTACTCTCCCCACCCCTCACTTGTCGATATACAAGCAGCAACTACTCTCCCCACCCCTCACTTGTCGATATACAAGCAGCAACTACTCTCCCCACCACTCACTTGTCGATATACAAACAGCAACTACTCTCCCCACCATTCACTTGTCGATATACAAGCAGCAACTACTCTCCCCACCATTCACTTGTCGATATACAAGCAGCAACTACTCTCCCCACCACTCACTTGTCGATATACAAGCAGCAACTACTCTCCCCACCACTCACTTGTCGATATACAAGCAGCAACTACTTGTTCTGTTTACAGCACGCAGCAGCAGCAGAGAATGCTGACAACATGTCCGAGCAGAAACGACAACAAGGCAAGAAAGTTCGTTACGGAGAAATTGTCCAGGTTAGTATCACGTGTCCAGATTGTCGAAATTAATGTCGTGATGTTAGAAATTGTCCATGTTAGTATCACGTGTTCAGATTGTCGAAATTAATGTCGTGATGTTAGAAATTGTCCATGTTAGTATCACGTGTCCAGATTGTCGAAATTTATGTCACGGTGTTAGAAATTATCCAGGTCACGTGAGCAGAAATTTTATGTCGTCTATATTGTTACAAATGTTCACGTTCAATGTCACGTGTCAGTGTTGAGAGATGTTGTCCAGATCAATGTCGCGTGCCCATGTCATGTTGTTATTGTTGTTGTTCTTCTTCTTTCCTTCCTCATCTGCCTTTCAGCGTCGAGGGGAGACATCATTTGCTCTTCTGTTCGCCTCTGCTGCTGTTATGTTTCCTAATGCTTCTAATATTCCATCGACCCATCTTTTTCGTGGTCGACCCTTGGGTCTGGTGTTCTCACAACGTTTGCTGAAGGCTCGTTGTGTTGTATTTTGATCTTTCTGCCTTGTCACATGGCCAAACCATTTTATCTGTTGTTTCTTTATATATGTTGTTGTTGACACCACAATTGTAACTTCTGCACTAAGACTGTTCACGTAATAATCTTCATGAGGTGTCTGGACAAATAATTTCAAAGTCAAGTCAGTCAGACCTGATTTACGACTTCCAGAGTTTAGCTTTTGTGATCAGTTCTGATTGGTTTGATGACTTCTGGAGACATGATATTAGTAAAGGTAGTCTTATATAATGCGGAGTAGTTGTGTGAGGTATTTTACATGTTTATACTTTGTGATGTGGTGAGTGCTAATAATTCTTGATTTTATGATCCGAGCCTTGCGTAGAGCCGCACATACAGCGCAGTAGCAGCATGCGCTATATGGCGTTCTCTTCGCTGACAAATGTCACAATGAAGAAAGAAAAGAATCGCGGTGCCACAGAACAGAGCACAAACATCATCCACGACAGCAATTCTCATCAAGCAGTTTCCTCCTGTTCTGGATGATTCTAGGAAAGAATTCGACTTGAGAATCACCTCCGAGAACGTAAATCTGCTCAACAGGCATGAGACTGCTGGCATCATAGTGACAACTGTAGTTGTAGTAGTTGCTGTAGTAGTAATGGTAGTAGTAGTAGCTGTAGTAGTTGCTGTAGTAGTGATTGTAGTAGTTGCTGTAGTAATGGTTGTAGTAGTTGCTGTAGTAGTGCTTGTAGTAGTTGCTGTAGTAGTGATTGTAGTAGTTGATGTAGTAGTGCTTGTAGTAGTTGCTGTAGTAGTGCTTGTAGTAGTTGATGTAGTAGTGCTTGTAGTAGTTGCTGTAGTAGTGCTTGTAGTAGTTGCTGTAGTAGTGCTTGTAGTAGTTGCTGTAGTAGTGCTTGTAGTAGTTGTTGTAGTAGTGCTTGTAGTAGTTGCTGTAGTAGTGCTTGTAGTATTTGCTGTAGTAGTGCTTGTAGTAGTTGCTGTAGTAGTGCTTGTAGTAGTTGTTGTAGTAGTGCTTGTAGTAGTTTCTGTAGTAGTGCTTGTAGTAGTTGATGTAGTAGTGCTTGTAGTAGTTTCTGTAGTAGTGCTTGTAGTAGTTGCTGTAGTAGTGCTTGTAGTAGTTGCTGTAGTAGTGCTTGTAGTAGTTGCTGTAGTAGTGCTTGTAGTAGTTGATGTAGTAGTGCTTGTAGTAGTTGATGTAGTAGTGCTTGTAGTAGTTGCTGTAGTAGTGCTTGTAGTAGTAGCTGTAGTACTGATTGTAGTTGTAGTTGCTGTAGTAGTGGTTGTAGTAGTACTTTCTTTAGTAGTAGTTGTTGTAGTAGTAGTGGTAGTAGTGTTAGTAGCTGTAGTAGTGGTTGTAGTAGTAGTTGCTGTAGTAGTAATAGCTGTAGTAGAAGTGGTAGTAGTAGTAACAGTTGATGTAGTAGTAGTAGTTGCTATAGTAGTAGTTGTTATACTAGTAGTAGTAATTGCAGTAGTAGTAGTGGTGTGGTAGTAGTAGTGATAGTGGTTGTAGTTGCTGCTGTTGTTGTTGTAGTAGTTGTAGTTGTAATAGAAGTGGTAGTAGTAGTAGTTATAGTAGTAGTAGTAGTTATAGTAATATTAGTTTAGTAGTAGTAGTAGTAGTAGTAGTAGTAGTAGTAGTAGCTGTAGTAGTGGCAGTAGTGGTAGTAGTTATGTTGTAGAAGTAGTAGTAGTTCATCAGGGACAGACCAAGAAAGTGGGGATTTCTAAACATCAAGGAGACTTGAACATGACAACAGAAGTGGGAGATCTGGCTAGAGACAGAGATTCTTTCAGACGGGCTGTAGTGAATGCAACGTTATGTGGGAGATCTGGCTAGAGACAGAGATTCTTTCAGACGGGCTGTAGTGAATGCAACGTTATGTGGGAGATCTGGCTAGAGACAGAGATTCTTTCAGACGGGCTGTAGTGAATGCAACGTTATGTGGGAGATCTGGCTAGAGACAGAGATTCTATCAGACGGACAGTGGTGAATGCAACGTTATGTGGGAGATCTGGCTAGAGACAGAGATTCTATCAGACAGTGGTGAATGCAACGTTCTGTGGGAGATCTGGCTAGAGACAGAGATTCTATCAGACGGACAGTGGTGAATGCAACGTTCTGTGGGAGTCTGGCTAGAGACAGAGATTCTATCAGACGGACAGTGGTGAATGCAACGTTCTGTGGGAGATCTGGCTAGAGACAGAGATTCTATCAGACGGACAGTGGTGAATGCAACGTTCTGTGGGAGATCTGGCTAGAGACAGAGATTCTATCAGACGGACAGTGGTGAATGCAACGTTATGTGGGAGATCTGGCTAGAGACAGAGATTCTATCAGACGGACAGTGGTGAATGCAACGTTCTGTGGGAGATCTGGCTAGAGACAGAGATTCTTTCAGACGGACAGTGGTGAATGCAACGTTCTGTGGGATCTGGCTAGAGACAGAGATTCTATCAGACGGACAGTGGTGAATGCAACGTTATGTGGAGATCTGGCTAGAGACAGAGATTCTATCAGACGGACAGTGGTGAATGCAACGTTATATGGGAGATCTGGCTAGAGACAGAGATTCTATCAGACGGACAGTGGTGAATGCAACGTTATGTGGGAGATCTGGCTAGAGACAGAGATTCTATCAGACGGACAGTGGTGAATGCAACGTTCTGTGGGAGATCTGGCTAGAGACAGAGATTCTTTCAGACGGACAGTGGTGAATGCAACGTTATGTGGGAGATCTCGCTAGAGACAGAGATTCTTTCAGACGGACAGTGGTGAATGCAACGTTATGTGGAAGATCTCGCTAGAGACAGAGATTCTTTCAGACGGATAGTGGTGAATGCAACGTTATGTGGGAGATCTGGCTAGAGACAGAGATTCTTTCAGACGGACAGTGGTGAATGCAACGTTATGTGGGAGATCTGGCTAGAGACAGAGATTCTATCAGACGGACAGTGGTGAATGCAACGTTATGTGGGAGATCTGCTAGAGACAGAGATTCTTTCAGACGGACAGTGGTGAATGCAACGTTCTGTGGGAGATCTAGCTAGAGACAGAGATTCTTTCAGACGGACAGTGGTGAATGCAACGTTCTGTGGGAGATCTCGCTAGAGACAGAGATTCTTTCAGACGGACAGTGGTGAATGCAACGTTCTGTGGGAGATCTGGCTAGAGACAGAGATTCTTTCAGACGGGCTGTAGTGAATGCAACGTTCTGTGGGAGATCTCGCTAGAGACAGAGATTCTTTCAGACGGACAGTGGTGAATGCAACGTTCTGTGGGAGATCTGGCTAGAGACAGAGATTCTTTCAGACGGGCTGTAGTGAATGCACGTTCTGTGGGAGATCTCGCTAGAGACAGAGATTCTTTCAGACGGACAGTGGTGAATGCAACGTTCTGTGGGAGATCTGGCTAGAGACAGAGATTCTTTCAGACGGATAGTGGTGAATGCAATGTTCTGTGGGAGATCTAGCTAGAGACAGAGATTCTTTCAGACGGATAGTGGTGAATGCAACGTTATGTGGAAGATCTAGCTAGAGACAGAGATTCTTTCAGACGGATAGTGGAGAATGCAACGTTATGTGGAAGATCTAGCTAGAGACAGAGATTCTTTCAGACGGGCTGTAGTGAATGCTACGATCTGCAAAGGACATGCGACCTGGTGATTGTAAAATTAAACCAAACTGGAATAAAAAAGTATACCACTATAACATATCACTTGTTGTCGGGTAGCAGTATAGCTACCTGGGGTCCATCATCAATTACAAACTATCTTTAGCTACAGAATGTGATACCCGCATTGGTCAAGCTGCTACTATCTTTGCCCGTCTTTCTAGGCGTGTTTGGCAAAACAACAAAACTGATAATTAAAATAAAGGCCGCAGTTTACAGTGTTTCCCTCTATAGTATCTTTCTGGAGGGCAACGAATTATGGACAACTTACGCAAAGCAGAAGAGAAGGCTAAATGGACTCCATAAGCGATGTGTGCGCCATATTCTTGGTATCACCTTGGAAGTAACAAACGTGGAGGTTCTTACTCCAGTAAGATTCAAGTAATCACAAAGCGCAGTGGCTATACAAGCAGGCCTTAAGCGTTCTCGAATCTCATAATGAGGATACTTTGGTAGGCACAGATTAGAGTTGACGTGGCGCAGACTAGAGTTGACGTGGCACAGACTAGAGTTGACGTGGCACAGACTAGAGTTGACGTGGCACAGACTAGAGTTGACGTGGCACAGATTAGAGTTGACGTGGCGCAGATTAGAGTTGACGTGGCGCAGATTAGAGTTGACGTGGCACAGACTAGAGTTGACGTGGCACAGATTAGAGTTGACGTGGCGCAGACTAGAGTTGACGTGGCACAGACTAGAGTTGACGTGGCACAGACTAGAGTTGACGTGGCACAGACTAGAGTTGACGTGGCACAGACTAGAGTTGACGTGGCACAGACTAGAGTTGACGTGGCACAGACTAGAGTTGACGTGGCACAGATTAGAGTTGACGTGGCGCAGACTAGAGTTGACGTGGCACAGACTAGAGTTGACGTGGCACAGACTAGAGTTGACGTGGCACAGACTAGAGTTGACGTGGCACAGACTAGAGTTGACGTGGCGCAGACTAGAGTTGACGTGGCGCAGACTAGAGTTGACGTGGCACAGACTAGAGTTGACGTGGCACAGACTAGAGTTGACGTGGCACAGACTAGAGTTGACGTGGCGCAGACTAGAGTTGACGTGGCGCAGACTAGAGTTGACGTGGCACAGACTAGAGTTGACGTGGCACAGACTAGAGTTGACGTGGCGCAGACTAGAGTTGACGTGGCGCAGACTAGAGTTGACGTGGCACAGACTAGAGTTGACGTGGCACAGACTAGAGTTGACGTGGCACAGACTAGAGTTGACGTGGCACAGACTAGAGTTGACGTGGCACAGACTAGAGTTGACGTGGCGCAGACTAGAGTTGACGTGGCGCAGACTAGAGTTGACGTGGCGCAGACTAGAGTTGACGTGGCACAGACTAGAGTTGACGTGGCACAGACTAGAGTTGACGTGGCGCAGACTAGAGTTGACGTGGCACAGACTAGAGTTGACGTGGCACAGACTAGAGTTGACGTGGCGCAGACTAGAGTTGACGTGGCGCAGACTAGAGTTGACGTGGCACAGACTAGAGTTGACGTGGCACAGACTAGAGTTGACGTGGCGCAGACTAGAGTTGACGTGCGCAGACTAGAGTTGACGTGGCGCAGACTAGAGTTGACGTGGCGCAGACTAGAGTTGACGTGGCACAGACAGACCTATATATACGATCTGAGAAGAGACCTGTTCAAGGCCACTAAGATATAAATAACATTAATTACTTCTAAAGACAAGCAGGTAATTTACGAGTTTAGGTACCTAAATTATTCCTGCTAAACGAGTGACCTCCCCTGATTGGCCTCGTCAACTCCTGGTTTTCTAACTCCCAGGGGACTTCTAATGACGGATCGACCGAATAAATTGCAAGGGGACTTTACTTCGAAAAGAAATTAATTAGCTAGCTAAACTGTAAATTACCGACAATACGTGGTCTTCTTACCCGGCTGCCGTGAACAAACGTTTGTAGAAAGAGTTGGTACGTGAACTAAGAGAGGAAAGATGGCATAAACAATGAACTTACGAGTTACAGTGATCCACAGTGTCTCTTGTCTCGATGCGGTCATTGCTGCCCGAAGTCATTTTTGTACTTGCCGTTAAACTTGCATACGTGAATCCAACATAAGTGTTTACACAACTTTCATCAATTATCCGATAGAAGTGTTTACACGACGTTCATTAATTATCCAATAGAAGTATTTACACAACTTTCATTAATTATCCAATAGAAGTGTTTACACAACTTTCATTAATTATCCAATAGAAGTGTTTACACAACTTTCATTAATTATCCAATAGAAGTGTTTACACAACTTTCATTAATTATCCAATGGAAGTGTTTACACAACTTTCATTAATTATCCAATAAAAGTGTTCACACAACTTTCATCAATTATCCAATAAAAGTGTTCACACAACTCTCACTAATTATCCAACAGAAGTGTTCACACAACTCTCACTAATTATCCAACAGAAGTGTTCACACAACTTTCACTAATTATCCAACAGAAGTGTTCACACAACTTTCATCAATTATCCAATAAAAGTGTTTACAAAACGTTAACATCATGTCTCCTGTTGTCACTTCTGACCGATCAAGAATACAATGCCAGAATGATAAAAGCCAGACAGGAAGTAGTGACTGTTGTGGACGGTTGCAGTTTCTGTTGAAGAAACACCGTTCACTATTTGTGTGGGAGACCTCTAGGTCACTGTCGGTAATGAGACGCGCTGACAACTGGTTACAGCGTACAAGAGCTGTGTTCTGCTTATCTTGGACCACATACATTGAACATAACAGACAACCGAACACGATCTTTTAATCACTGTCGCAGATAAACTCAATCATCATCATTGTCATCAAATACCATGAGAAGACAGATAGAAGCAGAGATGAAGATGATGGGGAAGACATGGAATGATCTTAAAAGAATGGCAAAAAAACAGAACGACTTGGAAAGTGTTTGTTGAAGACCTATGCTGCACAGGGAGCTGAAAAGTAGAAGAAGTGCCATGCCTGCTGGCGTAGGTGGTCATGTCTCTCCACAACTATCGATCCCGACAGTTATTTATCATTTCTGTTGTTGACCTTCTACCAAGCCATTCTATTAAGCTGTCTGGTATCTTTTCTTTTTGCTTCCCTCTATCTCTTCGCCCCTCAATTTTCCCAGTTGTCACAATATATTCCAGCTGTTTCCTTCTCATTACATGGCCAAAAAATGATGATTGTTTCTTCCTAATATTGGAAATTAGCTCTCTTTTTGCATTGGCCTCTTTCAGAACGTTTTCATTACTCTTCTTAGCTGTCCAGGGTACTCTCAATATTCTTCTGTAAAACCACATTTCTACAGCCTCCGGTGATTTTCTTATCTATCGTTCTATTGTCTACGATTCACATTCATATGTTAAGTCTGACTCTATATAACATTTAAGAACTCTTTTTCTTGTTTCTTTTGTCAAAAATGGATTGTACAGTATTTTCCTCATTTATGAAAGATGATTTTGCCTGAGCCATTCTGCATCTCAGCTCTGTTAAAGCAGAGTTTTTTTAATTTTTTTTTTATATTTTTTTTTATAAAACTCAATCGATATTCAACTTTTTTTGCTAATTTGTCTGTCTATTTGTCTGCCAACTTGTCTGCCAATTTGTCTGCCAATTTGTCTGCCAATGTGTCCGGCAATTGGTCTGCCAATTTTCTGTCAATTTGTCTGCCAATTTGTCTGCCAATGTGTCTGCCAATTTGTCTGCCAATGTGTCTGCCAATTTGTCTGCCAATTTGTCTGCCAATTTGTCTGCCAATTTGTCGTCCAATGTGTCTGCCAATTTTCTGCCAATTTATCTGCCAATGTGTCTGCCAATTTGTCTGCCAATTTGTCTGCCAATTTGTCTGCCAATGTGTCTGCCAATTTGTCTGCCAATTTTCTGCCAATTTGTCTGCCAATTTGTCTGCCAATTTGTCTACGTTTCTCCGTAAGTTGTCATGTACGTCTGTCAATTTGACTATTAATTTGTCAACGTTTCTCCCTGATTTAACCTATATGTATGTCAATTTGTTTGTCAATTTGTCAACATCTCTGACTAGATTGACATATATCTGTCCATTTGTCTATGACCCCTATCTTCCCCCCTCCCCCGGCACATATTATTTATAGTCAAGATTACAACGTTGACCTATATGTCTGTGAATGTGTCTATGATCCCCGATACTCTAGTCAAGATTACAACGTTGACCTATATGTCTGTGAATGTGTCTGTGATCACCGATACTCTAGTCAAGATTACAACGTTGACTTTTATGTATGTGAATGTTTCTATGATCCCCGTTATTCTAATCAAGATTACAGCGTTGACCTATATGTCTGTGAATCCACACTATAGGTCTATGCTCCCCAATACTCTGGTCAAGATTACGACGTTGACCTATATGTCTGTTAATGTGTATATGATTCCCGATACTCTAGTCAAGATTACGACGTTGACCTATATGTCTGTGAATGTGTCTATGATCCCCGATACTCTAGTCAAGATTACAACGTTGACCTATATGTCTGTTAATGTGTCTATGATCCCCGATACTCTAGTCAAGATTACAACGGGAACATGAATGTTTTCTTACAGCTGAGGCACGTATTTACCAACAAGTTTGTACACATGTGTACGTCACAGACCAGTCAGCGGGACAAGAACAATATGATGGTGAGTCTATGTGTGGGCCTGGTGGGCTGTTGCACTTTGTGTGGGTCTGGTGGGCTATTGCGTTTTGTGTGGGCCTGGTGAGGTGTTGCACCTTTGTGTGGGTCTGGTGGGCTGTTGCATTTTGTGTGGGCCTGGTGGGCTGTTGCTCTTTGTGTGGGTCTGATGTGGTGTTGCATTTTGTGTGGCGGCATGAAGTAGTGTTACACTTTGTGTGGGTCTGATGTGGTGTTGTACTTTGTGTGAACTGCAGGTGTTACAAGTCGTGTGGGCTTCATGATCATTTGAGGCGTAGATGATGACTGTTTCTTTTGCCAGTGAATGTAAGTGGCTGTTGTTGAGTTATTGAGTTATTGAGTTATTTGCGGGTCATCATCATTGCACTCCGAACATGTCCATAGGTGCTCAGATCCCCTCCTCAGCAATTCCCTCAGTGTCCAGCGACTGACGACTCCAGTTCTATGTTGGTTGATAAGTCTTCTTACACGGCCACTAAGTTTCTCATTTCTGGCTGTGCCCATCTTAACTCCCATTTCCATCATCCGAAGAAGCGACGTTGATCTGTGTTTGTCGAAGTCCTGTGCTCTTCCTCCTTCTCGGAGGGCATTGATGACGTCCGCCCGATCCATTGGTTGCCCGTCCTCAACGACAGCACAGCTAGCCAACCTGTCCGCTCTTTCATTTCCCCGTACTCCCGCATGTCCAGGGACATAGACAAAGGTGACCTTACGTATTTTGGATTTCTGCAACGACTATACCCATTGCATGTGTACAGAGCCCGCCTCCACTTTTTTATCATGCTCATCGAATCACTCAGTATACATGCGTGGGTGTAGTCTTGTGATTCTAACCATTTGAATGCCTTGGTCACTGCCATCACCTCCATTGTTATGCTACTCGTTAGGGTAGATCACTAGAGGACGAGTGCCAGTAGACTAGCCACGTAAGTGGGTGATTTCAACCTTTCTGCCACTGATGTCTATTGGTGTGTTGTCACATTTGTACGGTCTTAGTTGTTGCATTCTTTGACATATCTTGAAAGTGAAAATCGATGACAGTAACACCATATTTATGAGGCAAGAGTTATTGATTTATCATAGATTCTTCTGAGAATATCAATGACCTGTTAACGATACAGGAAACCGCTTTAAGCCTCTAGAAAGTTCCAGAAATCTTTAAGAACTTCCATACATCTTTGGGAAAACTTAAAACATATCTAGGTAAATCAAAACATCTCTAAGAATCTATAAACATCTCCAGGAAACTCTGAAACATCTGTAGGAATCTCCGAACACCTCTAGGAAACTCTTAACTTCTCTAGGAAATACCAAACATATCTAGAAAACTTTCAACATCTTTAGGAAACTCCCAAATTCTCTAGGAAACTCCCAAGAACTCTAGGAAACTCCCAAGAACTCTAGGAAACTCCCAACATCTCTAGAAACTCCCAAATTCTCTAGGAAACTCCCAACATCTCTAGGAAACTACCAACATCCCTAGAAAACTTCCAACATCACAAGGAAACTCACACCATCTCTAGGAAGCTCCCAACATATCTAGGAAACTTCCAACATCTCTAGGAAACTCCCAACATCCCTAGATAACTTCCAACATCACAAGGAAACTCACACCATCTCTAGGAAGCTCCCAACAAATCTAGGGAATTTCCAACATCTCTATAAAACTCCCAACATCTCTAGTAAACCTTTTTAAAAACCCTAGAAAATTTAAAATCTCTAGGAAACACCAAACATATCTAGGAAACTCCTAAAATCTCTAATAATCTCCAAACATATCTAGGAAACTCCTAAAATCTCTAATAATCTCCAAACATCTCTAGGAAACTCCCAAAATCTTCAGAATATGTGTGTATTCTCGGCACTCTGTAGCAGCACGAGAAGCGCTTGAACAACAATAGTTCCTGCTGCTCGCTGGTAATATAAACATAATATTCATAGACCAACCCTGGCAGTGACGGCATCAACAAATATATATTTCTTTTGACAGAATCTCTGAGACCAGATGGAAACTTCTTCCACACGTACTCCACAATTTCTTCCACCATCACTCCCTAATTCCCCCCCCCCCACTTTAATTCTATCTTCCACACAATCGTGCTCCCGGGTCCCTCTACTCTGTTTCCTTATCACTTCCCTCCCTCGCTATCCCCTCGTCCTCCTCCCCTCCCTCCCTTGCCCCCCCCTCCCCTCCCCACACACACACACGTCACGCCTCAACATCAATCATTCACGAACACTATAACTGACTATACCCGGAACCAGCGTTCAATGATACCCAATTTATCAGTTCCCCCAGACTCAACCCGTTATCCGAGGGTGGACCTACAAACCCAACCCACCTCGTTCACATGCGTACACGCGTACACCTACGACAAAGATGGATTACATTTCGATATCCGCTCTTTATTTAGGCGACTTTAATCCCAAACTGGACAAAGATTGGGATCAGGTCCCATTAAAATGTGCCGCACGAAATGAAAGATTTCCTATCATCACGTGACATTGTCAACTTTCCTGACAAGATTGGCCTAACGGGCAGGTTCTAATTTCAAAAATAAAATTAAATAGAAATTTGTGTAATTATTATTTTGACATTATAATGCCTAGTTTCTATTTATTTTTTTCTTCTTTTTTCTTTTTCAACTTCTGCTTCTTCTATTTTTCAACTTCTTTTTTCAACTTCTGCTTCTTCTTTTTTCAACTTCTGCTTCTTTTTTCAACTTCTGCTTCTTCTTTTTTCAACTTCTTTTTTCAACTTCTTTTTTCAACTTCTTTTTTCAACTTCTGCTTCTTCTTTTTTCAACTTCTTTTTCAACTTCTTCTTTCAACTTCTTTTTTCAACTTCTTTTTTCAACTTCTGCTTCTTCTTTTTTCAACTTCTTTTTTCAACTTCTTTTTTCAACTTCTTTTTTCAACTTCTGCTTCTTCTTTTTTCAACTTCTTTTTTCAACTTCTTTTTTCAACTTCTGCTTCTTCTTTTTTCAACTTCTTTTTTCAACTTCTTTTTTCAACTTCGGCTTCTTCTTTTTTCAACTTCTTTTTTCAACTTCTTTTTTCAACTTCTGCTTCTTCTTTTTCAACTTCTGCTTCTTCTTTTTTCAACTTCTGCTTCTTCTTTTTTCAACTTCTTTTTTCAACTTCTGCTTCTTCTTTTTTCAACTTCTGCTTCTACTTTTTTCAACTTCTGCTTCTACTTTTTTCAACTTCTGCTTCTTCTTTTTTCAACTTCTGCTTCTTCTTTTTTCAACTTCTGCTTCTACTTTTTTCAACTTCTGCTTCTTATTTTTTCAACTTCTTTTTCAACTTCTTTTTTCAACTTCTGCTTCTTCTTTTTTCAACTTCTGCTTCTTATTTTTTCAACTTCTTTTTCAACTTCTTTTTTCAACTTCTGCTTCTTATTTTTTCAACTTCTTTTTCAACTTCTTTTTTCAACTTCTGCTTCTTCTTTTTTCAACTTCTTTTCAACTTCTGCTTCTTTTTTTTTCAACTTCTGCTTCTTCTTTTTTCAACTTCTGCTTCTTCTTTTTTCAACTTTTTCTTCTTTTTTTTCAACTTCTTTTTCAACTTCTGCTTCTTCTTTTTTCAACTTCTTTTTAACTTCTGCTTCTTCTTTTTTCAACTTTTTCTTCAACTTCTTTTTTCAACTTCTGCTTCTTTTTTTTTCAACTTCTTTTTTCAACTTCTGCTTCTTCTTTTTTCAACTTCTGCTTCTTCTTTTTCAACTTTTTCTTCTTTTTTTTTCAACTTCTTTTTTCAACTTTTTAAAAACTCCTTCTTCTTTTTTCAACTTCTTCTTTTGTCAACTTCTTCACGATAGTTAAGGGCCTAGTTCGCTGACCACTAACTGAAATATCCTGGGTTCAGTGGCCAGAAATGGTGAGCGTTCAATGAACAAAACAGTCAAGGTTCAAATACCAGAAATGTCGGGATTCTCGGTGGTCGAGTGGTTAGAGTGTTCGCGTGTTTTTTTTTTTTTTTTTTTATTTCGTACCCACTTGAGAAGAGGAAAGTTGGAATACTTGGTTACAACTGGCAAAATAAAAGGAAAGGGAGATCGCGGACGACAAAGAGAGAAAATACTGGATAGCTTGGTTTCATGGCATGGAAAACAGTCAACAACAGAACTGATACGATGCACTGTAGATAGAAGATTGTGGAGGGACATGCTCACCTACGCCAACCGGTATGGCACATGATGATGACCCACTTGGCTCCAGGGTTCATCCTGACTCTAAAAACGGGTACCAAAGATTATTCCTCAAAGTAAAGGCGGCCTGGCATGATACCGACCACATCACCCAAAATAATACCGTGGCCATGGACATATCTGGTCTCTGCCTCCATATTCCCCGTACACTGGCAGGGGAGGGAATCACTACTTTACCTACTTTATATAGGCCTGAGCACGGAAAGGAAAACCTCCACTAACGTGACGTACAGTCATTTATACCAGCTATAGAGCTGACGTCATTCTAGTCACAACAGCCAACGTTGCAGTAGTGGGGGTTTTCCCGTGTTTACCTTCCTGCTTTCAGGCCTGTCTAAATTAGGTTGTAGATTAGAAAATGCGACAGGAAATGACATCACAGATTCCTATAGTGACGTCACCAATAGCTGATCTACAAGTCATAAACCTTGACCCTGGTGATCCAAGGTTACATCGAAATTTGTAATCTATAAATTGAAGCCCCGGATGAGTGGGGAGTTCCCCAGCGATCGCACGTTCTCATTGGCCAACATTTGTCGATCTTAACCGGAAACGCGAGCACAATATTATCTATGAAAGATTGACTGATTATTTCCTATTTGTGTCCCACGAGATAGGGCTTGTGTTTATTGTTACCGTGGCATTTTATATTACCGTCATCAAGTGTTACTATTGTGTGAATATCTTAAGGACGGACAGAGGTCAAGGGGTAGAACAGTGCTGAGATATAAGCATATTTTACAGGACTTCCAAAGGAGACTGGAGAAGATGGGTTTTGATATCAAAGACCTCACAGACAACCATAGCCTCCACCTCGGTAAGATGCGACCTGTTAGACTAAAAATAGCAACCATTCTGGAGGTAAACCTCGACTGTGAACCTCGCATGTCTAGCGGGTCTTCCCGTTCACGGAATAAATTTCCAGGGTAAACCCTGAGGGAAAATCCGGAGATGGAGTCCTTAAGGCAGTTCAAGTGTTCATTTCAACATTGCTCTGGCAACTCCAGCCGCGCAGTTGACACCGAACTCTTGCCTTGTAAGATCTTTGTCTGTGTGGAGACAGGAAACATGTTGTATGGGCTCAGCTGTGTGGAGAGAGGAAACATGTTGTATGGGCTCGGCTGTGTGGAGAGAGGAAACATGTTGTATGGGCTCGGCTGTGTGGAGAGAGGAAACATGTTGTATGGGCTCAGCTGTGTGGAGAGAGGAAACATGTTGTATGGGCTCAGCTGTGTGGAGAGAGGAAACATGTTGTATGGGCTCGGCTGTGTGGAGAGAAGAAACATGTTGTATGGGCTCGGCTGTGTGGAGAGAAGAAACATTTTGTATGGGCTCGGCTGTGTGGAGAGAAGAAACATGTTGTATGGACTCGGCTGTGTGGAGAGAAGAAACATGTTGTATGGGCTCGGCTGTGTGGAGAGAAGAAACATGTTGTATGGGCTCGGCTGTGTGGAGAGAGGAAACATGTTGTATGGGCTCAGCTGTGTGGAGAGAGGAAACATGTTGTATGGGCTCAGCTGTGTGGAGAGAGGAAACATGTTGTATGGGCTCGGCTGTGTGGAGAGAAAAACATAAAACATGTTGTATGGGCTCGGCTGTGTGGAGAGAAGAACATAAAACATGCTGTATGGGCTCCTGTGTGTGGAGAGGTGGGCTCGGCTGTGTGGAGAGAAGAAACATGTTGTATGGGCTCTTCTGTGGGGAGAGAAGAAACATGTTGTAAGGGCTCGGATGTGGGGAGAGAAGAAACATGTATGTTACATTGTGCTGATGACATACTGGTGCACTTTCATTGTGTCGGCGACATAGTGACATGTTTGTATCATAGTGACGCACAGACAGTGTGCGGGTGACACACAAACTCACTGAGATTATGTTTATATCTTAATGTCTTACTGATATTGTGTTTGTGACACACTGACTCACTAATATTGTGTTTGTAACACACTAACTCACTAATATTGTGTTTGTGACATCCTGACTCACTAATATTGTGTTTGTGACACACTGACACACTAATATTGTGTTTGTGACATCCTGACTCACTAATATTGTGTTTGTGACACACTGACTCACTAATATTGTGTTTGTGACACACTGACTCACTAATATTGTGTTTGTAACACACTAACTCACTAATATTGTGTTTGTGACATCCTGACTCACTAATATTGAGTTTGTGACACACTGACACACTAATATTGTGTTTGTGACATCCTGACTCACTAATATTGTGTTTGTGACACACTGACTCACTAATATTGTGTTTGTGACATCCTGACTCACTAATATTGTGTTTGTGACACACTGACTCACTAATATTGTGTTTGTGACATCCTGACTCACTAATATTGTGTTTGTGACACACTGACTCACTAATATTGTGTTTGTGATATCCTGACTCACTAATATTGTGTTTGTGACACACTGACTCACTAATATTGTGTTTGTAACACACTGACTCACTAATATTGTGTTTGTAACATCCTGAATCACTATTATTGTGTTTGTAACACACTGACTCACTAATATTGTGCTTGTAACACATTAACTCACTAATATTGTGTTTGTGACATCCTGACTCACTAATATTGTGTTTGTGACACACTGACTCACTAATATTGTGTTTGTGACACACTGACTCACTAATATTGTGTTTGTAACACACTAACTCACTAATATTGTGTTTGTGACATCCTGACTCACTAATATTGTGTTTGTGACACACTGACACACTAATATTGTGTTTGTGACATCCTGACTCACTAATATTGTGTTTGTGACACACTGACTCACTAATATTGTGTTTGTGACATCCTGACTCACTAATATTGTGTTTGTGACACACTGACTCACTAATATTGTGTTTGTGACATCCTGACTCACTAATATTGTGTTTGTGACACACTGACTCACTAATATTGTGTTTGTAACACATTAACTCACTAATATTGTGTTTGTAACACACTGACTCACTAATATTGTGTTTGTAACACACTGACTCACTAATATTGTGTTTGTAACACACTGACTCACTAATATTGTGTTTGTAACACACTAACTCACTAATATTGTGTTTGTAACACACTGACTCACTAATATTGTGTTTGTGACATCCTGACTCACTAATATTGTGTTTGTGACACACTGACTCACTAATATTGTGTTTGTAACACACTGAAGGTAGTGATTTGTCATGATTATTCCAGGCAATATAAGAAGGAAGTTAGTAGTATACAAGGGTCCATTTGACCCGCATTTTTCCCGTAAATTAACAAAGATATATAGTAGGCGCGCGGCGCGCCTAATGTGCTGTAGGCGCAGGGGGAGTTAACCATGATCTTTCGTGTCGGTGACCCTGGAAGTGACCTGTTTATGTTTGGTGTGTCCTGACTTTGGAGTTCTTGATGTACTTAATCGATAGTGATAGGTTAGTAGATTATACAACATCTAGGAAAAACGAGCAATATAAAACAGAAGACAATATATATATTTTATTCTTTTATTAGCTCAATAGGTGTATAACATACATTGATATTATATATCATTACAAACATAGTCAGTACATTGAGTAAATATATAGCACAAGTATAACAATTATTTATAGCTATGTAGTTGGGTGTCAGCTTAACGTTGTACCATAAATGAAGCATAAGGGTGAAACAGTTAGAGATTACTGGTTAGTCTAAGCTGGTAGTGTAAATATGTTCCTCGGTGTTAGTGGTTCGCTATCTCTCTCTCTCTCTCTCTCTCTCTCTCTCTCTCTCTCTCTCTCTACTATTCCTGCCTAGATTTCCCTCCATTGAAACACTTACTCATTCTCTCCATTTATCCCTATCATCGCGCCTTCCTTCTCTCTCTCTCTCTCTCTTTCTCCCCTATCCTCTCTTAGACTTCTAACCTATCAGTCCACCCTCCTCCTCTCCCTTTAGCTCCCCCGCCCGCCCTCATATTTTTAGCGTCCATCCTATTGTAACACTTGATTATTCTCACCATTAATACATAGCATCTCACCTTCTTTCTCATAGGCTTCTCTCTCTCGCTCTCTCTCTCTCTCTCGCGCTCTTCTAACCCCGACTAGACTTCTCTCCTACCATTCCACCTTTCTTCCTCTCTCTCTCTCTCTCTTTACCTCGCCTAGCGTTCCGCCTTCATTCGTATTTTTACCTTACCACCAGTGTAACACATTAATAACATTGAATATCAATTACAAAAAGACTTGAAATATTTACTTTTTAAAGAACCAATAAGATAAACATATGAAAAACGAAGGAATAATACACTCGACAAGGCTTAACAGACGTACTTTATACACATCACCATTAATACAACTCAAATTCCTTTAATGATAACCTATCACAGCGTTATGAGCTAAGAGAAAAACAGAAAAAAAAAATTCAACTTACACCGTAAAATATTCCACTACAACACAGACCGCTAGACTGAACAGTACTATGAAAATAAACGGCCGTGAATCAAGCGCGCTTATAACACGAAGTCTCACATCCGACTAGTTTAAATATAATCTGGTAAATAAAAGTTAGGAGACAAGGGCAGAAACCTAGGAGGCAAGGGCAGAAACCTAGGAGGCAAGGACAGAAACCTAGGAGGCAAGGACAGAAACCTAGGAGGTAAGGGCAGAAACCTAAGAGGCAAGGGTAGAAACCTAAGAGGCAAAGACAGAAACCTAGGAGGCAAGGGCAGAAACCTAGGAGGTAAGGACAGAAAACTAGGAAGCAAAGGCTGAAAACAAGGAGGGAAGATCAGAAATCTAGGAAGCTGTGTTAGAAAACAAGGAGGGAAGGTCAGAAACCTAGGAGGCAAGGTCAGAAACCTAGGAGGCAAGGTCAGAAACCAAAGAGGCAAGGGCAGAAACCTAGGAGGCAAGGTCAGAAACCTAGGAGGCAATGTCAGAAACCTAGGAGGCAAGGGCAGAAACCAAAGACACAAAGGCAGAAACCAAAGAGACAAGGGCAGAAACCTAGGAGGCACCTCGATGGACAGCTAGACAACGGAAGAAGCAGAGATTATCATTGTAAACTTTAGAATGGGAATCGGTTTGAAGGATATTATTACCTTGATTTGATGCAATGTAGTGTGGGATATCTAGCAGACACCCTATAGGATAATCTTGAAGTTTATAAACATAAACACTCGTACTGACTAAGGCTTCCAAGGTGTATTTGGTTGTCTCCCTATTTTTGTCTGTATAACCTAATATATCACTTTCATTTAATCTATCGATATACGTTTCAAAGTCATTTCTGTTGTTAACTAACAAGGGTTTGTCTAACCCTGTCGCGTTATTTGAGCTTGCGTGAAAGTAACGCAGCCCCTGTGTATAGGCCAAATCGCAAACATTTTACCCCCAGAACACAAAAAATTTAGGCTCATACTCAAAATGTCGATCCCAAAACCATAAAAATCTACTCCCATACTCATACTAGTTAGACACATCGAACAGATAGTTACATCCAAAGTCCCAAATAGTTAGGCCAAATTACTAACATTTTACCCACAGAACACAAAAATATAGGCTCATACGCAAAAAATCGACCTCAACACCCTAAAAAGGTACTCACATAGTCATACTAGTTAGACACATCGAACAGATAGTTACAGCCAAAGTCCCAAACAGAGTGGCCATATCACTAACATTTTACCTCCAAAACACAAAAATTTAGGCTCATACTAAAAAAGTCGACCTAAAAATCCAGAAAAAGCTACTCACATAGTCATAATAGTTAGACACATCGAACAGATAGTTACATCCAAAGTCCCAAATAGTTAGGCCAAATCACTAACATTTTACCCACAGAACACAAAAATATAGGCTCATACGCAAAAAATCGACCTCAACACCCTAAAAAGGTACTCACATAGTCATACTAGTTAGACACATCGAACAGATAGTTACAGCCAAAGTCCCAAACAGAGTGGCCATATCACTAACATTTTACCTCCAGAACACAAAAATTTAGGCTCATACTAAAAAAGTCGACCTAAAAATCCAGAAAAAGCTACTCACATAGTCATAATAGTTAGACACATCGAACAGATAGTTACATCCAAAGTCCCAAATAGTTAGGCCAAATCACTAACATTTTACCCACAGAACACAAAAATATAGGCTCATACGCAAAAAATCGACCTCAACACCCTAAAAAGGTACTCACATAGTCATACTAGTTAGACACATCGAACAGATAGTTACAGCCAAAGTCCCAAACAGAGTGGCCATATCACTAACATTTTACCTCCAGAACACAAAAATTTAGGCTCATACTAAAAAAGTCGACCTAAAAATCCAGAAAAAGCTACTCACATAGTCATAATAGTTAGACACAACGAGTCGAAAGTTATATTCAAGCGACCCTAACACCATAAAAAAGGTACTCACATAGTCATACTAGTTAGACACATCGAACAGATAGTTACAGCCAAAGTCCCAAAAAAAAAAAGTTTGGTCAAATCGAAACTATTTTACCCACAGAACACAAAAATTTAGGCTCATACTAAAAAAGTCGACCTATAAACCATAAAAATCTACTCACATAGTCATACTAGTTAGACACATCGAACAGATAGTTACATCCAAAATCCCAAATCACTAACATTTTACCTCCAGAACACAAAAATTTAGGCTCATACTAAAAAAGTCGACCTAAAAATCCAGAAAAAGCTACTCACATAGTCATAATAGTTAGACACAACGAGTCGAAAGTTATATTCAAGGTCCAAAAAAAAAACCGTTATTTTAGACATCCTCATTGCAAAAATTTACATAAAAAACCACTTTTAGGATTTTACCCCCTTAGCATTTTTGAGGGTTACGCCCATTAAATCGGTAAAAAAATCGTAATTTTAGCACGTAGGCTTACCTAAAACTTTATTTTTGACATCCCCACACCAAAAATTTACTTAAAAATCACTTTTGAGATTGTTACCCCCTTAGCATTTTTGAGGGTTACGCCCATTAAATCGGTAAAAAAATCGTAATTTTAGCACGTAGGCTTACCTAAAACTTTATTTTTGACATCCCCACACCAAAAATTTACTTAAAAATCACTTTTGAGATTGTTACCCCCTTACCATTTTTGAGGGTTACGCCCATGGAATCGATAAAAATCGTAAATTTAGCACGTAGGCTTACCTAAAACTTTATTTTAGACATCCCCATTGCAAAAATTTACATTAAAAACCACTTTTGAAATTGTAACCCTCCTTACCATTTTGGAGGGTTACGCCCATAGAATTGATAAAAATCGTAAATTTACCACGTAGGCTTACCTAAAACTTTATTTTAGACATCCCCACACCAAAAATTTACTTAAAAATCACTTTTGAAAATGTAACCCCCCTTACCATTTTTTGAGGGTTACGCCCCTGAAATCGATAAAAATTGTTAATTTACCACGTAGGCTTACCTAAAACTTTATTTTAGACATCCCCACACCAAAAATTTACTTAAAAATCACTTTTGAAATTGTAACCCCCCTTACCATTTTTGAGGGTTACGCCCCTGAATTCGATAAAAAATTGAAATATAACCTCAAGGCATACCTCCCACATAATATTTGACACCCTTACATATCAAATTCCAACAAAAAAACACAAAAAGCTAGTAGTGTAGGTGGCTGTGAACTCAACAGAAAAGTGGAATAACATGCACCGAAATACAATAGATTTGGCACCGAAACTGTTTCGGTGCCAAAACCGCACGAGAAGTAGTATGTTAGGGTTCACCGCCAGTGACACTACTAGCTTTTTGTTGTTTTTTTTTGTTGGAATTTGATATGTAAGGGTGTCAAATATTATGTGGGAGGTATGCCTTGAGGTTATATTTCAATTTTTTATCGAATTCAGGGGCGTAACCCTCAAAAATGGTAAGGGGGGTTACAATTTCAAATGTGATTTTTAAGTAAATTTTTGGTGTGGGGATGTCTAAAATAAAGTTTTAGGTAAGCCTACGTGGTAAATTAACAATTTTTATCGATTTCAGGGGCGTAACCCTCAAAAAATGGTAAGGGGGGTTACATTTTCAAAAGTGATTTTTAAGTAAATTTTTGGTGTGGGGATGTCTAAAATAAAGTTTTAGGTAAGCCTACGTGCTAAAATTACGATTTTTTTACCGATTTAATGGGCGTAACCCTCAAAAATGCTAAGGGGGTAAAATCCTAAAAGTGGTTTTTTATGTAAATTTTTGCAATGAGGATGTCTAAAATAACGGTTTTTTTTTTGGACCTTGAATATAACTTTCGACTCGTTGTGTCTAACTATTATGACTATGTGAGTAGCTTTTTCTGGATTTTTAGGTCGACTTTTTTAGTATGAGCCTAAATTTTTGTGTTATGGAGGTAAAATGTTAGTGATATGGCCACTCTGTTTGGGCCTTTGGCTGTAACTATCTGTTCGATGTGTCTAACTAGTATGACTATGTGAGTAGATTTTTATGGTTTATAGGTCGACTTTTTTAGTATGAGCCTAAATTTTTGTGTTCTGGAGGTAAAATGTTAGTGATTTGGGATTTTGGATGTAACTATCTGTTCGATGTGTCTAACTAGTATGACTATGTGAGTACCTTTTTATCGTGTTGAGGTCGATTTTTTTAGTATGAGCCTACATTGTTGTGTTCTGTGGGTAAAATAGTTTCGATTTGACCAAACTTTTTTTTTTTTTGGGACTTTGGCTGTAACTATCTGTTCGATGTGTCTAACTAGTATGACTATGTGAGTACCTTTTTTATGGTGTTGAGGTCGCTTGAATATAACTTTCGACTCGTTGTGTCTAACTATTATGACTATGTGAGTAGCTTTTTCTGGATTTTTAGGTCGACTTTTTTAGTATGAGCCTAAATTTTTGTGTTCTGGAGGTAAAATGTTAGTGATATGGCCACTCTGTTTGGGACTTTGGCTGTAACTATCTGTTCGATGTGTCTAACTAGTATGACTATGTGAGTACCTTTTTAGGGTGTTGAGGTCGATTTTTTGCGTATGAGCCTATATTTTTGTGTTCTGTGGGTAAAATGTTAGTGATTTGGCCTAACTATTTGGGACTTTGGATGTAACTATCTGTTCGATGTGTCTAACTAGTATGAGTATGGGAGTAGATTTTTATGGTTTTGGGATCGACATTTTGAGTATGAGCCTAAATTTTTTGTGTTCTGGGGGTAAAATGTTTGCGATTTGGCCTATACACAGGGGCTGCGTTACTTTCACGCAAGCTCAAATAACGCGACAGGGTTAGACAAACCCTTGTTAGTTAACAACAGAAATGACTTTGAAACGTATATCGATAGATTAAATGAAAGTGATATATTAGGTTATACAGACAAAAATAGGGAGACAACCAAATACACCTTGGAAGCCTTAGTCAGTACGAGTGTTTATGTTTATAAACTTCAAGATTATCCTATAGGGTGTCTGCTAGATATCCCACACTACATTGCATCAAATCAAGGTAATAATATCCTTCAAACCGATTCCCATTCTAAAGTTTACAATGATAATCTCTGCTTCTTCCGTTGTCTAGCTGTCCATCGAGGTGCCTCCTAGGTTTCTGCCCTTGTCTCTTTGGTTTCTGCCTTTGTGTCTTTGGTTTCTGCCCTTGCCTCCTAGGTTTCTGACATTGCCTCCTAGGTTTCTGACCTTGCCTCCTAGGTTTCTGCCCTTGCCTCTTTGGTTTCTGACCTTGCCTCCTAGGTTTCTGACCTTGCCTCCTAGGTTTCTGACCTTCCCTCCTTGTTTTCTAACACAGCTTCCTAGATTTCTGATCTTCCCTCCTTGTTTTCAGCCTTTGCTTCCTAGTTTTCTGTCCTTACCTCCTAGGTTTCTGCCCTTGCCTCCTAGGTTTCTGTCTTTGCCTCTTAGGTTTCTACCCTTGCCTCTTAGGTTTCTGCCCTTACCTCCTAGGTTTCTGTCCTTGCCTCCTAGGTTTCTGTCCTTGCCTCCTAGGTTTCTGCCCTTGCCTCCTAGGTTTCTGCCCTTGTCTCCTAACTTTTATTTACCAGATTATATTTAAACTAGTCGGATGTGAGACTTCGTGTTATAAGCGCGCTTGATTCACGGCCGTTTATTTTCATAGTACTGTTCAGTCTAGCGGTCTGTGTTGTAGTGGAATATTTTACGGTGTAAGTTGAATTTTTTTTTTCTGTTTTTCTCTTAGCTCATAACGCTGTGATAGGTTATCATTAAAGGAATTTGAGTTGTATTAATGGTGATGTGTATAAAGTACGTCTGTTAAGCCTTGTCGAGTGTATTATTCCTTCGTTTTTCATATGTTTATCTTATTGGTTCTTTAAAAAGTAAATATTTCAAGTCTTTTTGTAATTGATATTCAATGTTATTAATGTGTTACACTGGTGGTAAGGTAAAAATACGAATGAAGGCGGAACGCTAGGCGAGGTAAAGAGAGAGAGAGAGAGAGGAAGAAAGGTGGAATGGTAGGAGAGAAGTCTAGTCGGGGTTAGAAGAGCGCGAGAGAGAGAGAGAGAGCGAGAGAGAGAAGCCTATGAGAAAGAAGGTGAGATGCTATGTATTAATGGTGAGAATAATCAAGTGTTACAATAGGATGGACGCTAAAAATATGAGGGCGGGCGGGGGAGCTAAAGGGAGAGGAGGAGGGTGGACTGATAGGTTAGAAGTCTAAGAGAGGATAGGGGAGAAAGAGAGAGAGAGAGAGAGAAGGAAGGCGCGATGATAGGGATAAATGGAGAGAATGAGTAAGTGTTTCAATGGAGGGAAATCTAGGCAGGAATAGTAGAGAGAGAGAGAGAGAGAGAGAGAGAGAGAGAGAGAGAGAGAGAGAGAAGACTAACACCGAGGAACATATTTACACTACCAGCTTAGACTAACCAGTAATCTCTAACTGTTTCACCCTTATGCTTCATTTATGGTACAACGTTAAGCTGACACCCAACTACATAGCTATAAATAATTGTTATACTTGTGCTATATATTTACTCAATGTACTGACTATGTTTGTAATGATATATAATATCAATGTATGTTATACACCTATTGAGCTAATAAAAGAATAAAATATATATATTGTCTTCTGTTTTATATTGCTCGTTTTTCCTAGATGTTGTATAATCTACTAACCTATCACTATCGATTAAGTACATCAAGAACTCCAAAGTCAGGACACACCAAACATAAACAGGTCACTTCCAGGGTCACCGACACGAAAGATCATGGTTAACTCCCCCTGCGCCTACAGCACATTAGGCGCGCCGCGCGCCTACTATATATCTTTGTTAATTTACGGGAAAAATGCGGGTCAAATGGACCCTTGTATACTACTGAAGTTTGCCATTCCTTTCCTTCTTGGCAGTGACTGTACCAGTCGGAGATCGCAGCCATTGTCTCTATACATGAGATCCTCTGCCTGCCATCGCGGTGTGGGGACCATAACCGGCACTACTTGTCGGCTGCTCCCACAACATCATCCACCACCTGCTCCAATGGCTTCACATAACCCCTGATAGGGGGGCTAAACGGGAGCTTCACCTTGCCCAGGGGTGTCCCGATATAAGTGAGGAACAATGTGGATTTGTGGAAGGAAAGGGCACCAATAATGCAATATACATCTTAAGGACATTGATAGAAAGATCTATAGAGGTAAAGAAAGATCTATATATGTGCTTTATAGACTACACAAAAGCATTTGACAAAGTAAAGCATGTGGAAATAATCAATATGCTGGAAAAATTAAACATTGATGGCAATGATCTGCGAATCATAAAAAAAAACATGTACTGGCAACAAACAGCAGCTATACGAATTAACAACCAAAAGGGACAATTCCAATATATAAAACAAGGAGTCAGACAAGGCTGTGTTCTGTCGCCAGATTTGTTTTCACTTTACAGCGAATATATTATGAGATCAATAATAGACAAAAAAGGAATTGAAGTCAACGGTCACAACATAAATAATTTGCGATATGCAGATGACACAGTCTTAATAGCAGAGACAGAGAACGAACTACAAGAAATGATAGACATAATAGTAGAAGAAAGCAACAAGAAAGGTCTCAGTCTGAATAGTAAGAAAACTGAAGTAATGGTTATATCGAAGAAACAATCATCACCATCATGCAGCATAAAAATAAACGAGGCAAATCTGAAACAAGTACAACGTTTCAAATACTTGGGCACAATAATTACATCAGATGGGTAATGCACCACATAAATAAAAAGCAGAATAGCTCAGGCCAAAATAGCATTTCAGAAAATGAAAAATATCTTATGCAACAAATCTGTCAATAAAAATGAGAAAGAGAGTTCATCAGTGCTATATAGAACCAATTCTGACTTATGGAAGCGAATCATGGACAGTAGACAAACATACGAAAAGACGATTAGAGCCCACAGAGATGGGATTTCTCAGAAGAATGTTGAAAGTTCCCTGGACAGATAGAAAGACCAATGAGGAAGTTCTCAAAGAGGCCAACACAAAAAGGGAGCTCTTAAAAAACATGAGAAAGAAGCAATCAACATTTTTCGGGCACATCATGAGAAGAGGAAAGTTGGAATACTTGGTTACAACTGGCAAAATAAAAGGAAGGAGATATCGCGGACGACAAAGAGAGAAAATACTGGATAGCTTGGTGTCATGGCATGGAAAACAGTCAACAACAGAACTGATACGATGCACTGTAGGTAGAAGATTGTGGAGGGACATGATCGCCTACGCCAACCGGCAGGGTACATGATGATGATGATGATCACACTGACGCACTAATATTGTGTTTGTAACACACTGACTCACTAATATTGTGTTTGTGACATCCTGACTCACTAATATTGTGTTGTAACACACTGACTCACTAATATTGTGTTTGTAACAACCTGACTCACTAATATTGTGTTTGAAACACACTGACTCACTAATATTGTGTTTGTAACACACTGACTCACTAATATTGTGTTTGTAACACACTGACTCACTAATATTGTGTTTGTAACACACTGACTCACTATTATTGTGTTTGTAACACACTGACTCACTAATATTGTGCTTGTAACACACTGACTCACTAATATTGTGTTTGTAACACACTGACTCACTAATATTGTGTTGTAACACACTATTATCTTTACGACACATAGTACCATTGCTGGTGTATGTCGGGGGGCAACGACAGAACCCGAGGGATAAAGGCCGCTTGGTCAAGCAGTCGCTACGACGTGTGAGACTCACGATTTTTATTTCACCCCCCCCCCCCCCCTCCGATAGGAAAAAATCATTTCTGTCTGCCGCGGACTTCGAACACCGTACGCCGGCTTTTCAGCTAGCGGAGCAGTGGTTTTAGCCGCACGGCCACGCGCATCTCTTGTAACACACTGACTCACCAATATTGTGATTGTGACATACCGACTCACTAATAATGTATTTGTGACTTACTGATTCACTAATATGTTGTTTGTGACATACTGACTCACTAATATTGTATTTGAGACATACCGACTCAATAATATTTTATTTGAGACATAATGACTCACTAATATTGTATTTGTGACATACTGACCCACTAATTTAGTACTTGTGACAAACTGACGCACAGTCGTTGTGTTTGTGACTTACCGACTCACTAAATCGTGTCAGCGATATTGTTGTTGTTGTTGTTGTTGTTGTTGTTGTTGCGTTCGCCAGCTTTAAACTATGACGAAGTCCCTAGAGACTAGGAACTGAATTTTGCGTGTTAATCCATTTTTCCCTGGCAGCCGTGTGCACAGGGGTCCCTCGCCGCACAGGCAGATAACTCCGACTTTGGAGGTACTCATTTTTTTTTCCGTCGATGAGTAACTGACGTTTCAAGCCGGGTCTCGCTGCTGAGACCAGGGGTGGTTGCCACAGAGATAAATCATGAATAAAAATCATAACTGGTGTAGCCGAGATTTGAACCTACAACCTATCTGTCCCGAGGCGGGCGTCTTGCCTCGAGACCAACAAGTCCCCCATGGACTGAGAATATGAGGAAACTGCAACAAGGAACACTTTTCGTGCATAAACATGTTAGCGATACACAGACATATTATATGGCTGTGAAACATGGAGAATAACAAAATTGACAATCACGAAGGTACAGACTTTCATTAATGGATGCTTGCGCAGAATAAAGGGATGGAAATGACAGGACAACGTCACTAACGTGGAATTATGGAAATGTACCGGTCAAATACCAGTGGATAAAGAAATACAGCGAAGACGATGGCGATGGATAGGACACACACTACGGAAACCAACTGAGAGTATTACACAACAGGCCCTTTTTTGGAATCCCCAGGGGAAAAGACAAAGAGGAAGACCAAGGAATTCTTGGAGAAGACAGATTGAAGCAGAGATGAAGATGATGGGGAAGACATGGAATGATCTTAAAAGATTTGCAAAAAACAGAACGACTTGGAAAGTGTTTGTTGAAGACCTATGCTCCACTGGGAGCTAAAAGGTAGAAGATACACAGACATTGTCAGTGGCACACAGACGTCGTCAGCGACATGTAGACGTTGTCAGCGACATACTGACACTTTCAGCGACACACAGACGTCGTCAGCGACATGTAGACGTTGTCAGCGACATACTGACACTTTCAGCGACACACAGACGTCGTCAGCGACATGTAGACGTTGTCAGCGACATACTGACACTTTCAGCGACACACAGACGTCGTCAGCGACATGTAGACGTTGTCAGCGACATACTGACACTTTCAGCGACACACAGACGTCGTCAGCAACATGTAGACTTTGTCAGCGACATACTGACGCTTTCAGCGACACACAGACGTCGTCAGCGACATAGAGACGTTGTCAGCGACATGTAGACGTTGTCAACGACATACAGACGTTGTTAGCGACATACAGACGTTGTCAGCGACATACTGACACACATATTTCTATTTGAATTCTTTCTTAAGCCGCTCGTGGTTACACAAGTTATAGCTTGACCGAGGCTGACCGAGTTGTAATGTGTAAATGCCGTTAGGGGGCGCCATATCCCCTCCAGGTGGTGGGCGTCACGTGTCTTGATGTGTTATAATTAACTTAATCACGGGTTACCAGACTCAGGCACATCCACGCTGGTGGACAGCAATTACCAGTCCCTGGCGGTGTGTGTTTGAGCACATGTGTGAGTGTTATGAATGTGCTTGTGTGTGGCAGTGTATGCGAGTGTGTTTTGCATATGAGTGTATGTGTCTTGCGAGTTTGTGTTGCTGTTTGTATGCCAGTGTGGTTACGTATGTGTTGTGTGTGTGTGTGTGTGTTATGAATGATGCACATTTTTATTACAAGATCATCGCAATCCGTGCGATAACAAATCTAAATGTTTTTCCACTTGTCCATCTATCAATTGTTATGTTGTGTACGTCTGTGAATGAATATTGCCTTGATGTCTGTCTCCAGTACCTTGAATTTGTTTATGTCCGTTACTGCCTGTCAACATTCATCCCTTCATTGGGTGCCGTATCCACATCGAAGGTTGGCTACCATGGAGTGTCATTTATTGGGGTGCCGTCTCCACATCGAAGGTTGGCTACCATGGAGTGTCATTTATTGGGGTGTCGTCTCCACATCGAAGGTTGGCTACCATGGAGTGTTATTTATTGGGGTGCCGTCTCCACATCGAAGGTTGGCTACCATGTAATCTCATTAGTTGAGTGCCGTATCCACATCAAAGGTTAGCTACCATGGATTTTCATTTATTGGGGTGCCGTCTCCACATCGAATGTTAGCTACCAAGGAGCGGTATTCTTTCATTGGATGCCGTCTCCACATGGAAGTTTGGCTATCATGGATATCCTTTTTGCTCTATCTCTTGTCTTGATGGAGCACGTTGTCATAAGTTTACCTGTCTATCCTTTGATTCTTTCAGTCCACTTTAGTCTTGGTCTGCCTCTGCCTCGTCTACCTTGTACCTTCTCTTCCAAACTTTTAGCAGTCGAGTTTATTACAATTTCAAATTATCCTCCATGGCTTGCCTTGGACTGATGCCTTTCATCTGACAAGATGAAGCTACTATCTCATCTACGATGGTCTGCCATATGCGCCTTGAATACGCCCCCTTGTGTACCACAGACTTGACTGTTTTGGCTTTCTGGGCCGTTGATTATTTCTGATTCTTCCGCCCCATCCACCGTCACAGACTTCGAATACTTGGGGATGGACATTCCCGGCAGTGGTGCTATTATCGATAACACGTGTTTTTCATTGGAGTACCGAACATGTTTCATTAACCTATCAACGATAGGTCAAGCACAATGAAAAATAATAATAATAATAATTCAACTTAAACACTGAAGAGCACTCTGTCTACATCTCCGTCAGAAGTTAGAGAAACAACGGGAATTAATAGCAAGCTTGTCTACAGTGCCCTCAAGTTAGAGAAAAAACGGGAATTAATAACAAACTTGTCTACAGTGCCCTCAAGTTAGAGAAACAACGGGAATTAATAACAAGCTTGTCTACAGTGCCCTCAAGTTAGAGAAACAACAACGGGAATTAATAACAAGCTTGTCTACAGTGCCCTCAAGTTAGAGAAACAACGGGAATTAATAACAAGCTTGTCTACAGTGCCCTCAAGTTAGAGAAACAACAACGGGAATTAATAACAAGCTTGTCTACAGTGCCCTCAAGTTAGAGAAACAACGGGAATTAATAACAAGCTTGTTTACAGTGCCCTCAAGTTAGAGAAACAACGGGATTAATAACAAGCTTGTCTACAGTGCCCTCAAGTTAGAGAAACAACAACGGGAATTAATAACAAGCTTGTCTACAGTGCCCTCAAGTTAGAGAAACAACGGGAATTAATAACAAGCTTGTTTACAGTGCCCTCAAGTTAGAGAAACAATAACGGGAATTAATAACTAGCTTGTCTACAGTGCCCTCAAGTTAGAGAAACAATAACGGGAATTAATAATAAGCTTGTTTACAGTGCCCTCAAATTAGAGACACAACGGGAATTAATAACAAGCTTGTTTACAGTGCCCTCAAATTAAAGAAACAACGGGAATTAATAACAAGCTTGTCTACAGTGCCCTCAAGTTAGAGAAACAACGGGAATTAATAACAAGCTTGTTTGCAGTGCCCTCAAGTTAGAGAAACAATAACGGGAATTAATAATAAGCTTGTTTACAGTGCCCTCAAATTAGAGAAACAACGGGAATTAATAACAAGCTTGTTTACAGTGCCCTCAAATTAGAGAAACAACGGGAATTAATAACAAGCTTGTTTACAGTGCCCTCAAATTAGAGAAACAACGGGAATTAATAACTATAGTCCGTTCAGATTCGTTTGCCGAGATGTTATGATTTATAATTCAAAAAGTTCTTGATGATTTCACATGATTTTTGGCATACGGTGTTAAAATGTCCATGTCACGAGAACATATGTGTTACTCGATGTCTAGCTATAACGGTTTTCTTAAAGCGGCGAATTCCTTTGATCTTTGCCCATGTAACTATTATTTTGACCCTAATCAAAATGTTTTACAGTAATCTAGTGCAACGATGACCCATAGGCGTGTCCATAAAATTGTACTTGGTGGCAAGTATACAAATTTTAAATTATATATAGAACTTTTGTTCGTAGAGTCAATTTGATATAGTTCCATGCTCTTGGTGTGAGTTTCCCAAATGTTGTCGCTGCCTTTCAAATACGTACATTTAGTTCCTCATCTAAGGAAAGTGTGGCTGTAATAGTGGATCCAAGATAGCTGAACTTCTGTACTGACTCAAGCAGGCTTCCATTCAAAGTAATGGTTGTTGGTTTGCTTATAACATATTTTTGATTGCTTGGGTGGTCTTGAACAATAAACTGTTTAACAAATCAACTAGGAAATATTGCAAATCAAACTATTTATCTGTAGACTTAATCAGAGTAATGATCATTCAGAATCAGACGAGTCAAATAGGTCGATTACTGCTTTCGGCTGAACAAACAACAAACCATCCTTTTTCCAATATTCCTCTTCTTGTCGTAACACATGATCCTCACATTTTACCCAGTAGTCTTTATTTATATTTCATAGAGCCTGATTTGTAAGTGTCTCAAACTCGCATAATTTGAAAGTTTTTTTTGTATATGCTACGTGTCCTTTAACTTTTGCCCAAACTAGTTCTATAGAATTTAAGTGTGCATGATATGGAGGTAGTCTCAAACATCTATGGCCATGTTCTTGAATTAACTTGTCTATTTTAAATATCTTTGTACGTTGTGTCCGTTTTACAAGGCTAAGCAATTCGGGTTTCAAGTAGCTGTCGTTAACTTGTATGTGTTCTTTTATGAGCCACGTTTTGATTGCATCTTTTGTACTTGATGATGTTGGGATTCTATCTTCTACGTTAACTACGTTATGGTATGAAGCATTGTCCATTATCAGACAAGAAGGTCGATCTAATATTGGAAGGATACTTTTCTCGATCCAGTCTTTAAATATGTGCCCATTCATTTCGGAGTGGTAGTCTCTATTGTCTATGGATTTTGAAATGAAAACGAGATGAGCATTCTGCAACAACCCATTATGTCTGCTACCTGCATGTGCAACTATCAAACGTTGCCCTTTACTGCTTGGTACTGATCTTTTAATGCTTCCATCTGCTAACTGCCATTCCTTTTCATTTGTATGATGAGCGTTGATCCAAGTTTCATCTAAATAAACAATATCATAATCATTTTCGCGCATTTCCTTCACTTCACGTAAATACTTGCTTCTAAGAGCTACTAGATGTGGCTTCTCACAAATAATGTTTTTTTCCACCAGCATACTTTCTAAAGGTGAAGCCTGCACATCTTAATATTTTCCATAATGAAGTTTTTGATATTTCAATGTCGTTGTTAGTTTTCAGCCAAAGCTTCAACTTTCTAAGTGTCACTTCTTCGTTTATATCAAACATTCGACAGATTTCTCTTTTTACTAGGTCCTTATCAAAACTGTCTAACGTTTCTTTCCTTCCTTGCTTTCTTGCATTTGTTGGCAATAAATATCCGCTTCCTTTAACTATTCGATCAAATGAACGTTTACACAAACCTAAAATATGCATTGTTCTCTTCTCAGGGTTTGATAAAGAACAATAAAGATGTCCCTTTTTACGCTCTCTGCAGAAGTATTGATAAATCTTTATAGCAATGTTATGCTCAGTAAAATGTTTTGCCTTTATATTTATTCTCACATAGACTTGCAGAAGATAATATGGATAGTGCCGCCTCCTTTCTGTAAATATTGAGATTTGCCTCTGAATTATGACTCGAACTCGAGTCTACGGCCGTGATTTTGACGTCACATAATTTCCGGTTTCAGCTAAAATGTCATTTTGTGCTAAACGGGAAATTTCATATGTAACATTTCTTTATAAAAATGTATAGTGGAAACATAACTATTTTAGGACGGTGCGCATTCAGCCGTGAAGGTCATGCCTATATGTTAAAGAATCAGCTGTGAGATGTAAGCATCTATATAATCCCGCCGGTGTTTATAATATCGATTAACTTTTTTTTAAATATAGGTTAAATAAGGCATCTTTGAAATTGGATCACATTTCTTTGATAAAAAAATATTTTTATAGCGACATTAGTATTCTAAACCTAACTTCAAAAGATCAATGCAAATGAACAATAAGTTTTTGAAAAAAATAAATTAATGTCTAGGCAAACGAATCTGAACGGACTATAGCTTGTCTACAGTGCCCTCAAGTTAGAGAAACATGTTCACCATCATGTGCCATACCGGTTGGCGTAGGCGATCGTGTCCTTCCACAATATTCTATCTACAGTGCATCGTATCAGTTCTGTTGTTGACTGTTTTCCATGCCATGACACCAAGCTATCCAGTATTTTCTCTCTTTGTCGTCCGCGATCTCTCTTTCCTTTTATTTTGCCTGTTGTAACCATGTATTCCAACTTTCCTCTTCTCATGATGTGCCCGAAAAATGTTGATTATTTCTTTATGATGTTTTTTAAGAGCTCCCTTTTTGTGTTGGCCTCTTTGAGAACTTTCTCATTGGTCTTTTTAGCTGTCCAGGGAACTTTCAACATTCTTCTGAGAAATCCAATCTCTGTGGCCTCTAATCGTCTTTTCGTATGTTTGTCTACTGTCCATGATTTGCTTCCATAGGTCACAATTGGTTCTATATACACCGATGAACTCTCTTTCTCACTTCTATTGACCTAGATTTGTTGTATAATATATTTTTCATTTTCTGATATGCTAATTTGGCCTGAGCTATTCTACTTTTTATTTCTGTGGTGCATCTTCCATCTGATGTAATTATTGTGCCCAAGTATTTGAAACGTTGTACTTGTTTCAGATTTGTCTCGTTTATTTTTATGCTGCATGAATGTGATGATTGTTTCTTCGATATGTCCATTACTTCTATTTTCTTACTATTCAGACTGAGACCTTTCTTGTTGCTTTCTTTTACTACTATGTCTATCATTTCTTGTATTTCATTCTCTGTCTCTGCTATTTAGACTGTGTTATCCGCATATAGCAAATTATTTATGTTGTGATGTTGACTTCAATTCCTTTTTTGTCTACTATTGATCTCATAATATATTCGCTGTAAAGTGAAAACAGATTCGGCGACAGAACATAGCCTTGTCTGACTCCTTGCTTTATATATAGGAATTGTCCTGTTTGGTTGTTAATTCGTATAGCTGCTGTTTGTTGCCAGTACGTTTTTTATGATTCGCAGATCCTTGCCATCAATGTTTAATTTTTCCAGCATATTGATTATTTCCACATGCTTTACTTTGTCAAATGCTTTTGTATAGTCTATAAAGCCCATATATAGATCTTTATTTACTTCTATAGATCTTTCAATCAATGTTCTTAAGATGTATATTGCATTATTAGTGCCCTTTCCTTCCACAAATCCACTTTGTTCCTCACTTATTTCTGGTTTTATTTTGTTTCTTAAACGTCTCATGATGATTCTTAGTAAACTAATAGTGCGATGGTCTTCACAATCAGTGGCGCCTGACTTCTTTGGTATGGCTAGAGAGAAAAACAACGGGAATTCACAAGCTTGTCTACAGTGGCCTCAAGTTAGAGAAACAACAACGGGAATTCACAAGCTTGTCTATAGTGCCCTCAAGTTAGAGAAACAACAACGGGAATTCACAAGCTTGTCTACAGTGGCCTCAAGTTAGAGAAACAACAACGGGAATTCACAAGCTTGTCTACAGTGGCCTACATTTTCTTGTGAGCGCGAGTGCCATTTCTGTCTATTCCATGGTGCCATGAGCAGACAACTCAACCTTTCTTCTCCAACATCTCTCAGATTATCCTCCATGAATTCAACGCCAAGAACGCACAGTTCCGGATCCTTCCCCAGTACAAGGTCAAGTCAGAGGGAGAGGTGGTAAGTTCAGGTGTGACAGGTGTGGAGTACAGCCAGGTGTGGCAGGTGTGAAGTACAGCCAGGTGTGACAGGTGTGGAGTACAGCCAGGTGTGGGGGAACATAAAGGTGTGGGGTACAGCCAGGTATGACTGGTGTTGGGTACAGACAGGTGTGGGGTACAGCCAGGGGTGACAGGTGTAACAGTTGTTGTGAACATCCAGGTGTGAGGTACAGACAGGTGTGGGGTACAGCCATTTGTGACAGTTGTGATGAACAGTCAGGTAAGAGATACAGACAGCTGTGAGGTATAGACAGCATGGGGTACAGCCAGGTATGGAAGATGTGACAGTTGTGGGGTGCAACCAGATGTGACAGAGGTTGGGTATAGCCAGACGTGGAGTACAGACAGGTGTGGGGTACAGCCAGGTATAACAGGTGTGGGATATAGACAGGTGTAGGGTACAGCCAGGTGTGGAGTACAGGCAGGTGTGGGATACAGTCAGGTATGACAGGTGGACAGTTGTGAAGTACAGCCGGGTGTGGTAAACAGAAAGGTGTGGGGTACAACCAGGTGTGGATGGTGTCAATGTGTGAGGTACAGTCAATGTGTGGAGTACAGTCAGATGTTAATATGTGGGATACAGTCAATGTGTGGGGTACAACCAGCTGTCAATGTGTGGGGTACAGACAGATGTGTCATGTGTCAATGTGTGGGGTACAGTCAGGTGTGTCATGTGTCAATGTGGAGGGTACAGCTAGGGGTGTCATGTGTCAATGTGTGGGGTACAGCCAGGTGTGACATGTGTCAATGTATCGGGTATAGCCAGGTGTGTCAATGTGTAGCGTACAGCCAGGTGTGTCATGTGTCAATGTTTGGGGTACAGCCAGGTGTGTCATGTGTCAATGTGTGTGGTACAGCCAAGGGTGTCATGTGTCAATGTGTAGGGTATAGTCAGGTGTTTAGTGTGTGGGGTAGAGCAGGTGTATCAATGTGTCAATGTGTAGGGTACAGCCAGGTGTGTCATGTGTCAATGTGTGGGGTACAGCCAGATCTGTCATGTGTCAATGTGTGGGGTACAGCCAGGTGTGTCATGTGTCAATGTGGGGGTACAGCCAAGGGTGTCATGTGTCAATGTGTGGGTACAGCTAGGGGTGTCATGTTTCAATTTGTGAGGTACAGCCAGTTGTGTCATGTGTCATGTGTAGGGTACAGCCAGTTGTGTTATGTGTAGGGTACAGCCAGTTGTGTCATGTGTCATGTGCAGGGTACAGCCAGGTGTGTCATGTGTCATGTGCAGGGTACAGCCAGGTGTGTCATGTGTCATGTGCAGGGTACAGCCAGGTGTGTCATGTGTCATGTGCAGGGTACAGCCAGGTGTGTCATGTGTAGAGTACAAGCAGATAAGGTAATATCAACAGGGGGAGAAGGTCAACTAACTTTGCACAAACACACCCACTCCCACTCACACACACACACCCACTCACACATACACACACACACACACAAGAAACATTGAAATAAAACTAGAACTACCCAAGACAAAACTAGAAGAGAAAATCTGTGAAAGAAGATAGAGCGACAAGAAAAGAGGGAAGAAAGGATAGAGAGAATTTTTTTTTCAAAGACATGATTTGTAATGACACTGAGTGTCAATCACCGGTGACAGGTCCAGATCTACGACCAAATTATCTTTGAGAGCATCAAGTCTCCAGGTCACTTCTTCCATGCAAGTGCGGGCTACCAGATCGACCACTTTCATTTTGGGTAAGTTCTCACATTTCTCAGTACCAGCCTTCTCTCTCCCCCCGCCCCCTCTCTTTCTCTATCTATCTATCTATCTATCTATCTATCTATCTATCTATCTATCTATCTATCTATCTATCTATCTATCTATCTATCTATCTATCTATCTATCTATCTATCTATCTATCTATCTATCTATCTATCTATCTATCTATCTATCTATCTATCTATCTATCTATCTATCTATCTATCTATCTATCTATCTATCTATCTATCTATCTATCTATCTATCTATCTATCTATCTATCTATCTATCTATCTATCTATCTATCTATCTATCTATCTATCTATCTATCTATCTATCTATCTATCTATCTATCTATCTATCTATCTATCTATCTGTCTATCTGTCTGTCTATCTGTCTATCTGTCTGTCTGTCTGTCTGTCTGTCTGTCTGTCTGTCTGTCTGTCTGTCTGTCTGTCTGTCTGTCTGTCTGTCTGTCTGTCTGTCTGTCTGTCTGTCTGTCTGTCTGTCTGTCTGTCTGTCTGTCTGTCTGTCTGTCTGTCTGTCTGGTAGATACACGTGAGTGGCTGGATGTCTTGACATGGTAGGCTCACACAATTCTTGTGTCAGAGATTGGTGGCAGCAAGTGATAGCCAGCGTCAACCTTGAGCTAGTATGTAAAGGTCAGGTACAACAAGACACATGGCAAGGCACATGGCACATGGCAATGAATGGCACATATAAAGGCATAGCACATGGCAAGGCAAGACACATGGAAAGGCAAGACACATGGCAATGCACATGGCAATGCATGGCACATGGCAAGGCATGGCAAGGCAAAGCACATGGTAAGGCATGGCACATGGCAAGGCATGGCAAGGCAAGACACATGGCAAGGCACATGGCAAGGCATGGCACATGGCAAGGCATGGCAAGGCAGGGCACATGGCAAGGCAAGGCATGGCACATGGCATGGCATGGCATGGCAAGGCAAGACAAGGCACATGGCAAGGCAAGGCACAGGGCAATGCATGGCACATGGCAAGACACATGGCAATGCATGGCATGGCAAGGCACTTGGCAAGGCAAGGCACATGGCAAGGAACATGGCAAGGCAAGGCACATGGCAAGGAACATGGCAAGGCATGGTACATAGCGAGGCACATGGCAAGGCAAGACACATGGCAAGACACATGGCAAGGCAAGACACATGGCAAGGCAAGGCACATGGCAAGGCAAGGCACATGGCAAGGAACATGGCAAGGCATGGTACATAGCGAGGAACATGGCAAGGCAAGACACATGGCAAGACACATGGCAAGGCAAGACACATGGCAAGGCAAGGCACATGGCAAGGCAAGGCACATGGCAAGGCAAGGCACATGGCAAGGCAAGGCACATGGCAAAGCAAGGCACATGGCAAGGCAAGGCACATGGCAAGGCAAGGCACATGGCAAGGCAAGGCACATGGCAAGGAACATGGCAATGCAAGACACATGGCAAGGCAACGCATGACACATGGCATGGCAAGGCAAGACACATGGCAAGGCAAGACACATGGCAAGGCAACGCATGACACATGGCAAGGCAAGACACATGGCAAGGCAAGACACATGGCAAGGCAACGCATGACACATGGCAAGGCAAGACACATGGCAAGGCAAGACACATGGCAAGGCAAGACACATGGCAAGGCAAGACACATGGCAAGGCAAGACACATGGCAAGGCAACGCATGACACATGGCAAGGCAATGCAACGCATGACATATGACAAGCCAAGGCATGACATATGGCAAGGCACATGGCACATGGCAATGAATGGCACATTGCAAGGCATAGCACATGGCAAGGCAAGACACATGGAAAGGCAGGACACATGGCAAGGCAAGACACAAAGCAAGGCAAGGCAAGGTACAAGGCAAGGCAAGGTACAAGGCAAGACACAAAGCAAAGCAAGGCAAGGTACAAGGCAAGGCAAGGTACAAGGCAAGACACAAAGCGAGGCAAGGCAAGGTACAAGGCAAGGTAAGGTACAAGGCAAGACACAAAGCAAGGCAAGGCAAGGTACAAGGCAAGGCAAGGTACAAGGCAAGACACAAAGCGAGGCAAGGCAAGGTACAAGGCAAGGCAAGGTACAAGGCAAGACACAAAGCGAGGCAAGGCAAGGTACAAGGCAAGGCAAGGTACAAGGCAAGGCAAGGTACAAGGCAAAGTACAAGGCAAGGTACAAGGGAAGGTACAAGGCAAGGCAAGGTACAAGGCAAGACACAAGGCAAGGCAAGGCAAGGTACAAGGCAAGGCAAGGTACAAGGCAAGACACAAAGCGAGGCAAGGCAAGGTACAAGGCAAGGCAAGGTACAAGGCAAGGCAAGGTACAAGGCAAAGTACAAGGCAAGGTACAAGGGAAGGTACAAGGCAAGGCAAGGTACAAGGCAAGACACAAGGCAAGGCAAGGCAAGGTACAAGGCAAGGCAAGGTACAAGGCAAGACACAAAGCGAGGCAAGGCAAGGTACAAGGCAAGGCAAGGTACAAGGCAAGGTACAAGGGAAGGTACAAGGCAAGGCAAGGTACAAGGCAAGGCAAGGTACAAGGCAAGACACAAGGCAAGGCAAGGTACAAGGCAAGACACAAAGCGAGGCAAGGCAAGGTACAAGGCAAGGCAAAGTACAAGGCAAGGTACAAGGGAAGGTACAAGGCAAGGTACAAGGCAAGGCAAGGTACAAGGCAAGGCAAGGTACAAGGCAAGGTACAAGGCAAGGCAAGGTACAAGGCAAGGCAAGGTACAAGGCAAGGTACAAGGCAAGGCAAGGTACAAGGCAAGGCAAGGTACAAGGCAAGGCAAGGTACAAGGCAAGGCAAGGTACAAGGCAAGGTACAAGGGAAGGTACAAGGCAAGGCAAGGTACAAGGCAAGGCAAGGTACAAGGCAAGACACAAGGCAAGGCAAGGCAAGGTACAAGGCAAGGCAAGGTACAAGGCAAGACACAAAGCGAGGCAAGGCAAGGTACAAGGCAAGGCAAAGTACAAGGCAAGGTACAAGGGAAGGTACAAGGCAAGGCAAGGTACAAGGCAAGACACAAAGCAAGGCAAGGCAAGGTACAAGGCAAGGCAAGGTACAAGGCAAGACACAAAGCAAGGCAAGGCAAGGTACAAGGCAAGGCAAGGTACAAGGCAAGACACAAAGCGAGGCAAGGCAAGGTACAAGGCAAGGCAAGGTACAAGGCAAGGCAAGGTACAAGGCAAAGTACAAGGCAAGGTACAAGGGAAGGTACAAGGCAAGGCAAGGTACAAGGCAAGACACAAGGCAAGGCAATGCACAAAAACAAGGCAAGGCAAGGTACAAGGCAAGGCAAGGTACAAGGCAAAGTACAAGGCAAGGTACAAGGGAAGGTACAAGGCAAGGCAAGGTACAAGGCAAGACACAAGGCAAGGCAATGCACAAAAACAAGACAAGGCAAGGTACAAGGCAAGGCAAGGTACAAGGCAAGGTATAAAGCAAGGTACAAGGCAAGGCAATGCACAAAAACAAGACAAGACAAGGTACAAGGCAAGGTACAAGGCAAGACACAAGGCAAGGCAATGCACAAGAACAAGGCAAGGCAAGGTACAAGGCAAGGCACAAAAACAAGGCAAGGCAAGGTACAAAAACAAGACAAGACAAGGTACAAGGTAAGGTACAAGGCAAGACACAAGGCAATGCACAAAAACAAGGCAAGGCAAGGTACAAGGCAAGGCATAAATACAAGGCAAGGCAATGTACAAGGCAAGGCACAAAAACAAGGCAAGGCAAGGTACAAGGCAAGGCACAAAAACAAAGCAAGGCAAGGTACAAGGCAAGGTACAAGGCAAGACACAAGGCAAGGCAATGCACAAAAACAAGGCAAGGCAAGGTACAAGGCAGTGCACAAATCAAGGCAAGTTAGTGATGCGAACTTGGACGATGTTTGGTTCAAACTAAGATGTCAGTTTCCATCAACAAAAGACACCAACATTGAAGTCTGTTAATCTATTTTTGTGCTCGTCTTCTTACTTGTAATTTATCATCTTTCTTTCCTTTTTCTACCTCTTTTCCCCGATATTCCAGATCAGAGCTGAACCTGGGGGTCGAAAGGTCAGGGTTCACGTTGGTGAGGTTCTGCAAGGAAAACCCGGACCAAGATCTGTTTGTCAAGGTCAGTTTCTCCTTTCAATTCTCGTGTTCATTGTCTTTTTCCCATATTTTTGTCCCGCTTTCTAGTTATGGAGACTATATTTCGTCATTTATAGATCATAACTTAACGTACCAAACTCTTAATGTACACCAAAACTACATTTCTTGCCTTCTATAACTTCCATAAATAATATTGTTACGACCCAATCATCTTTGCTTTAATCCAAACAAAATTAACATTTTATCATTTTTATTAACAAATAATATTTACAGATAATAAAACTTGACAAATGATATTCACTTCGAAGAGGACAATGACGATATTCTAGAGACCACACAAGGTCTGTTGTATCTTTTAATGTTCTATTCCCTTGAAACAATGTTGAGTCTCACTTAGTGAAACAATTTTAAGTATCCTTTAGTGAAACAATTTTAATTCTCCCTTAGTGAAACAATGTTGAGTCTCACTTAGTGAAACAATTTTAAGTATCCTTTAGTGAAACAATTTTAATTCTCCCTTAGTGAAACAATTTTGAGTCTCCCTTAGTGAAACAATTTTGAGTCTCCCTTAGTGAAACAATTTTGAGTCTCCCTTAGTGAAACAATTTTGAGTCTCCCTTAGTGAAACAATGTTAATTCTCCCTTAGTTAAAAAATTTTAATTCTCCCTTAGTGAAAAAAATTTAATTCTCCCTTGGTGAAACATTTGTCAGTCTCCCTTAGTGAAACAGTTTTGAGTCTCCCATATTAAAACAACGTTTACTCTCCCAAAAGCTGTGACACGCGGACAGGCCTACACTCACGGGCGACAGCATAAGTACATCACTGTAGCCGATGTACGTGATTTCTTGGGCAACGAGAAGAAAAGTTTGGAGCATTGTTTTTTTTTTTTCTTTTTTTTTGAGGATAAAGTGATCACTTCGATGTTTGCCAAAATGTTGCAAAAAGAAATATGAAAACTAAATTAGGTCAATCACCTTCACGACAAAGGAAAGTCTTGATCTCAGTATGTCCACCTTGAGCTGTTATCAGTAGTTCACAGTACCTTCTCATGATCTCAGTATGTCCACCTTGAGCTGTTATCACTACTTGACAGTACCTTCACATGATCTCAGTATGTCCACCTTGAGCTGTTATCACTACTTCACATCGCCTTCTCATGATCTCAGTCCGTGAATGTCCACCTTGAGCTGTTATCACTACTTGACAGCACCTTCTCATGATCCCAGTCGGTGAATTTCCACCTTCAGCTGTTATAACTACTTGACAGCACCTTCTCATGATCTCAGTCCATGAATGTCCACCTTGAGCTGTTATCACTACTTGACACCACCTTCTCATGATCTCAGTATGTCCACCTTGAGCTGTTATCACTACTTGACAGCACCTTATCATGATCTGAGTATGTCTACCATTAGCTGTTATCATTACTTGACAGAACCTTCTCATGATCTCAGTATGTCCACCCTGAGCTGTTATCACTACTTGACAGCACCTTTTCATGATCTCATTCCGTGAATGTCTACATTGTATTGTGTTCACTACTTGACAGCATCTTCTCATGATCTCAGTATGTCTACCATGAGCTGTTATCACTACTTGACAGCACCTTCTCATGATCAGAGTATGTCCACCTTGAGCTGTTATCACTACTTGACAGCAGCCTTCTCATGGTCACATTATGTCTACCATGAGCTGTTATCACTACTTGACAGCACCCTCTCATGATCTCATTATGTCCACCCTTAGCTGTTATCACTACTTGACAGCACCTTCTCATGATCTCAGTATGTCTACCATGAGCTGTTATCACTACTTCACATCGCCTTCTCATGATCTCAGTCAGTGAATGTCCACCCTGAGCTGTTATCACTACTTGACAGTACCTTCTCATGATCTCAGTATGTCCACCTTGAGCTGTTATCACTACTTCACAGCACCTTCTCATGATCTTAGTACGTAAATATTCACCTTTGGTTGTTATCACTGCCAAACAGCCTCTGCTACTCATTGAGCTAAAGAGACATTAAATCCCTTGTTGGAGCATGTTATCCCATTAATCCGATGAATATTGTGAGTCACTTGTAACAATACGTGGAAGTGTATACCACCCACACTGAAATGTGCACCATGTTTTATTTGAAGGTGTCTAAGAAATCACGCACAGTGACTTATATAGTGTTTCACACAAACCTTTTTCCCGTGAGTATATTTACAACTCACAAAACTATCTAGCTCAACAGTCAGTCAGTTTCCATACGATCAGCTATTTACAACAACCATTTACAACTAATTATCAACAACTAATTCAACACTTATTTTAACTATTCTCATAATGAATTAAATTTCTCGTCCAAAAGTAATTGTTGAAATTCTATAGCGGAAATGTTAAAACTGAGATTTCTCTGTGAATCTATATATTGGTAGTTTTCTTTTATCCTCTTGCTTATCCCTCTTTTAGATTTATCGCTTCTTAATTAAGTTGTCGTAGTCTGAAAGTAACAAAATTTGAAAATTGTATTTTAGGTTTTGTTTCGTGTCATTGTTATACTTGTTACCTTTTGTTGTCGGTTTTGACTTTTAATAAATTATACTTCCTTTCAAAATTACAAAATAAAAAATTAAATGATTTGAATTGTCAAAAAAAAAAAACATACTTAAAAAATAGACATGTAAATATTTGTTTATCGTACCAGATATATTGATATTATCATTTCCACTTAAATTAATAATAAAAAGTTCGAAACTAAAAATATTTCCCAAATTTGGAAATGTTTATAATATTAATATTAATATAAATATTTACATATAAATGTATACATAATTTTTATATTTATTTTGATGGTTGTGTGTATGTGATGGTGCTATATTACCTAGTGATTCCTCGTGTGCGTGACTTTTCTTTTGTTGAATTTCTTTCAGAGAGGCATATCTGTTATCCCCAAATTCATAAAGGTACAGACAGTCTCATATATTGCCTTATCCTGTATGCATTCTCCTACATATATTCCTTCGTGTACATATAGCCTATAATATGGGTGTTTAGATCACTATATGTGCCCAGTAAAATATATATGAAAAATATTATATGATATAGCAGGTGTATTTCTAATTTGATAATGATTCTAATTTAATTGGAATAAGATTAACGAGTCAAAGATTAAGTGTTACGTGTATGCGTGTGTTTCTAGATATTAGTTCTTGGGAATACAACAAATTCATAGATATCTAAGGCTTATGTCGTAAATGGAGTAATCTTGTATTGTAAAACATTACATAAAATGAACTGTTACATATTTTGTCTTGAAAAGTTATAGCGCTGGCCGGATTCGATGAACCTGCTTGCCTTGATGGTCCCGTGCACCTAAATGTGCAGATACTTAAATAAACTACTGTTAAAAACATGTTCATATAAATAAATATGATTTTCTTTTAGATGTCAGATATTTCTAAATTAATATTCATCTAATTCTAATTTAAATTATAAATTACTGATGCGAATAGTTAAAACATTATAGAGAATTAGAAATAATTATGATTGATGTAACCTACGTTTCTACAATGTTCCTATTGTTGCATTTCTCCTCTGTGACTGGCTTAAACCATACCATGGTCAGTACCTCCATGTAAGAGATATTTTTGTTGTGCTTTTCTTGGAGTTATTGCTTACCTAGAGCACTGCATACCTCAAGCAATATCTGATCTCCAACGTGTGGTGTCCTTATCCATTTGTGTACCTCAATCAATCACACCCACTCCACGGGCACCCCCTCACCGCAACCACCATCACATCTACCGTGATCACACGTTCAACAAAACTAATTTCAATGACATTTCACGTACTTTGATTCGTTTTATGTACAGAAATTTTGTCTTATTAATTCTCATGACATTTATTTCAGCATTTTCAAGGAGAATTTTCATGATTTTTTTCTTTCATTTACCCAAATTTAGGATCTGACAATGTTTGTCCTAGTTTCATGTGTTTATTTGATGATCTCACTTCACTCATCGGAATATATATCCACCGTCAGAACTACTTTATAACAAAAATTATTGTTTTGTTGTCTCATTCGATAAATTCATCTCCATCACACATCTGGACATCACAATCTCTCTGTAACAGTCCCGAGGTCCATCTATCACACATCTAGACGTCACAATCTCTCTGTAACAGTCCCGAGGTCCATCTATCACACATCTAGACGTCACGGTTAACTGATCCATCTGATGGTTTCTGGGTCACTCTTGATGACGTCTTCACCATTTGCTTCTAACCTCCATGATCCCGAGCTGATGTTAGGGAAGTTAAACATGTCCATTCTCTGACATTTTCTTCCCACCTCTTCCTCTGCCTTATCTCTCTTTGCCTGGTATACAAGTCTTGAGCAATGTTTAAAGATGACGAAGCGGACCATACGCCAGAAACAGAAGATGATGTAGCGCAACTCTCACTGTCTAAAATCAAGATTACCTGGTCACAAACGTTATGTTTATGTCTGTATTCATCAACATTAAGTTATCAACAGCAGCACCAAATGTTGTAAGCAACATCAATAGTAAAATCAATCACAGCATCAACAGTTGTAAGCAACATCAATAGTAACATCAATTACAGCATCAACAGTTGTAAGCAACATCAATAGTAACATCAATCACAGCATCAACAGTTGTAAACAACATCGATAGTAACATCAATCACAGCATCAACAGTTGTAAACAACATCGATAGTAACATCAATCACAGCATCAACAGTTGTAAGCAACATCGATAGTAACATCAAATACAGCATCAACAGTTGTAAACAACATCGATAGTAACATCAATCACAGCATCAACAGTTGTAAGCAACATCAATAGTAACATCAATCACAGCATCAACAGGTGTAAGCAACATCAATAGTAACATCAATCACAGCATCAACAGTTGTAAGCAACATCGATAGTAACATCAATCACAGCATCAACAGTTGTAAACAACATCGATAGTAACATCAATCACAGCATCAACAGTTGTAAACAACATCAATAGTAACATCAATCACAGCATCAACAGTTGTAAACAACATCAATAGTAACATCAATCACAGCATCAACAGTTGTAAACAACATCGATAGTAACATCAATCACAGCATCAACAGTTGTAAGCAACATCGATAGTAACATCAAATACAGCATCAACAGTTGTAAACAACATCGATAGTAACATCAATCACAGCATCAACAGTTGTAAGCAACATCAATAGTAACATCAATCACAGCATCAACAGTTGTAAACAACATCAATAGTAACATCAATCACAGCATCAACAGTTGTAAACAACATCGATAGTAACATCAATCACAGCATCAACAGTTGTAAGCAACATCGATAGTAACATCAATCACAGCATCAACAGTTGTAAGCAACATCAATAGTAACATCAATCACAGCATCAACAGTTCTAAGCAACATCAATAGTAACATCAATCACAGCATCAACAGTTGTAAACAACATCAATAGTAACATCAATCACAGCATGAACAGTTGTAAACAACATCAATAGTAACATCAATCACAGCATCAACAGTTGTAAAAAACATCAATAGTAACATCAATTACAGCATCAACAGTTGTAAACAACATCAATAGTAACATCAATCACAGCATCAACAGTTGTAAACAACATCAATAGTAACAATAATCATAACATCAGCAACAATTTTTCCACAAACAATAAGAAAACATTTGAAAAAAAATCAACATTCTCTCATCTCTTAAGATTTTCGGTTTTTTCCTCCTCCCCCCCCCCCCCTCTCTCTCTGTATATATATATATATATATATATATATATAACCCACACACACTCTCTCAATTCAATTAGCCGCATAACGTGCTTCTCTCTATCTCTCCCCCACTCTCTCTATATATACATCTCTCAACTCGTGTATTTGTCATATGTGTTTCTTTCTCTCTCTCAACTCGTGTATGTCATGTGTCTCTTTCTCTCTCTCTCAACTCGTGTATCTGTCATATGTGTCTCTTTTTCTCTCTCAACTCGTGTATATGTCCTATATGTCTCTTTCTCTCTCTCAACTCGTGTATGTCATGTGTCTCTTTCTCTCTCTCAACTCGTGTATCTGTCATATGCGTCTCTTTCTCTCTCTCAACTCGTGTATCTGTCATATGTGTCTCTTTCTCTCTCTCAACTCGTGTATGTCATGTATCTCTTTCTCTCTCTCAACTCGTGTATCTGTCATATGTGTCTCTTTCTCTCTCTCAACTCGTGTATCTGTCATATGTGTTTCTTTCTCTCTCTCAACTCGTGTATCTGTCATATATGTCTCTTTCTCTCTCTCAACTCGTGTATCTGTCATGTGTGTTTCTTTCTCTCTCTCAACTCGTGTATCTGTCATATGTGTCTCTTTCTCTCTCTCAACTCGTGTATCTGTCATGTGTGCTTCTTTCTCTCTCTCAACTCGTGTATCTGTCATGTGTGTTTCTTTCTCTCTCTCAACTCGTGTATCTGTCATATGCGTCTCTTTCTCTCTCTCAACTCGTGTATCTGTCATATGTGTCTCTTTCTCTCTCTCAACTCGTGTATCTGTCATGTGTCTCTTTCTCTCTCTCAACTCGTGTATCTGTCATATGCGTCTCTTTCTCTCTCTCAACTCGTGTATATGTCCTATGTGTCTCTTTCTCTCTCTCAACTCGTGTATGTCAGGTGTCTCTTTCTCTCTCTCAACTCGTGTATCTGTCATATGCGTCTCTTTCTCTCTCTCAACTCGTGTATCTGTCATATGTGTCTCTTTCTCTCTCTCAACTCGTTAATCTGTCATTTTTTTCACTAACCACTGAGCTATCGCGGCTCCCCCAAACATTGTGACGTTTTCATTTATTAGAGCTGCAGACTACTGACGTCACTCTACCCACACCCGTACCTGCTGGCAAAGCTGAAAACGTCACTCTTGTTGGGCTGTTTTCCTGTATTATTTTCAGTAGGAGCACTTGTGGAAAGAATGACGTCAGCTGTCGATAACGTGATAGAAAGCCAAACGTCAAGCTAGCTGGGGTATTTTGGGGTTTCTCCTTCAGTGCTCAGGCTTACTTCTAGAGACGGCGATGGATCGGACAACATTTCAAATAAATAAGAGAAATAATAAAAGTCCTTTTATTTACAATTATTTGAAAGCAAAGGGCAAAATATCTAATGTGTGTACAAAATGTTAAACTCTTTTGCTTCCTATGTTTACAATTCTGTATAAATCTAATCTCGCATTTGCATGCTCTGTTATTGTCACAGCCAATTATAGATTTAATGGTAAATCTATTCTATAGTTCGCTGTGATTATTGTTGACATTTTCCGGGGTTTTCCGATCTATTTTTCTACGGTAACTTAATTTTTTAACCCCTTAATCTATTTTTAGAACTTGTTTAATTTCCCCCCTTTCTATATTTGTAACATTTATTGAGCTTTCCTCGTTAATGTTTTCGATACAAACACTGAGCATTTATGGCATAAGTGGATCAATTCCGAACAGTTTGTAAGGAAGTATTTAGTATCTGTACTTATCATACTTTATCTAACCTTATTTAAGGCAAATATGCTCTTTATAATCAAACATTATGTTTATTTGTTCTGTTTACTATTTACCGGTGATGGCTTTGTGATTTGATTTTGTTTTGTTTCTCATTATGCAAATTAAAAGTCAAATTGAGTACAAATTTTATTTTACCATTACAGTCTTAACATTGTTGCTTATATTTATAGTTTTAACACTGAAGTATTAAACTATTTATATTTTTTGCACTGCAATACTAAACTGTTTATTTTTTTACACTATAATACAAAACTATTTATTTTTTAACATTGTAATATTAAACTATGTACATTTATATTTTAATTTTTAACTCTGTAACATCTAACTATTTATATTTTTTAACACTGTAACATCTAACTATTTATATTTTTTAACATTGTAACCTTAAGCTATTTATATTTTAACACTGTAACATCTAAATATTTATATTTTTTAACACTGTAACATTAAGATATTTATATTTTAACACTGTAACATCTAACTATTTATATTTTGACACTGTAACATCAAACTATTTATATATTAACACTGCAACATTCAGCTATTTATATTTTAACACTGTAACATTAAGCTATTTATATTTTGACACTGTAATATCTAACTATTTATATTTTAACACTGCAACATTGCACTATTTATATTTTAACACTGCAACATTACTCTATTTATATTTTAACACTGCAGCATTAAGCTATTTATATTTTGACACTGTAACATCTAACTATTTATATTTTAACGCTGCAACATTACACTATTTATATATTTAACACTGCAACATTACACTATTTATATTTTAATACTGTAACATTAAGCTATTTATATTTTGACACTGTAACATCTAACTATTTATATTTTAACGCTGCAACATTACACTATTTATATATTTAACACTGCAACATTACACTATTTATATTTTAACACTGCAACATTCAGCTATTTATATTTTGACACTAAACTGTTTTGCTTTACTCATTAAGCTTACACCACAGGTATCACTTGCTGTGCCTATCTGTAGGTGATCACTAAGCCACTTTCACCATTTATAGTCTAACACTGTTTATTGTAGATCTATTTACGTCTGAGCAATCGATACTCTAGACATCAATTTATGTGAAACATTCGATATAATTTCGTATTTGTAGCTTAATAATTGGTAATCACTTGTAGATTTGTAATTATTGACTATTGTTGTCTTTACACATGGATATTAATTGAGATATATTTGTGAAATGTGTCTGTGTGTTAAATAATGAAAAGGAGAAATATTAAAAGGGGCATAAACACCAGCAGAATATCTTTTCAGTTTAAGTTTAAGTTTGGCTAGCAGAAGATGATGATCTGAAGCAACATCTGTTGCTCCGTATTTAGGATATCAAAAGCAAGCGGAGCATGGATGGACTGGGAAACATATGGAAGTCCACAAGAAATTAGGTTTATTATAATAATAATACAAATGCTCAACTCCAATGTTAAGTCAGTATTGGTTATTGGTTATTGGTTATGGAAGGCCTCGGTATCACTGCAAACGAATCCAAATCCATAATTGCTCAACCGCCCGTGCGAGTGGAATCATCCAAATTACTAACTCATCTCCCATACAAGGAAAGGTAACTGTAGTCCCCATCGTATCAGTCTCAGCACACGCCAAAAGACATAAGGCGAAACCACGCAGAAAGTGAACGCAGCCAACTGTTCCCTGTCATACAATATCATCCTTCATCGTAAAGAATTGGAATATCGAAACATGATCAAAACGGATGAAACACACAGCTCACGGTGTGCACAGAGCACTTAACTCAGTAGCTCCTGCAACAAGCCGGACTTGGAATATGAGGAAACTGCAACAAGGAACACCCTTCAGACATAGACTTCAATGGTTCCTGCCGCCTATCCACCATATACCATGGAAGTTCACGTCCTCCCGAAAATGATGATCGTCATATTGAGAACAAATAATGTATAGCGCTCGATGATGTTAGGACATCGTTCTTGACTCGAACCAAACATATAAACACACAGGTAGTCGTCGAATTATCCCCGTCACACATCAAACAGACCCTGCGGTTAGCGTACAACGAACGAAACACGGTGCAAATTCCCAAAGAGGAAAATCTTCGGTCGACTTGACGGAGTAATCCATTAATGCGTTTCAGCATGTAAATAACTTGCGTCAAAAATCCCAATGTCGGCCATTGAACAACACTCACTGTAACGTAAACCGCATGTCAACACTAGACGGTGAAGGTCGCCGTTACAATACTTGACTTGTCAAAAAAAAACATTGCTGTATGTACTCGCCGGTGCAGATTTGTCCACTTCGTCGCGCAGATTTGCTAATTAGAACATCATTTTGATTTCAACACAGAAAATTGCATTCAGAGAGCCGAAATTAATCAAACCCCAGATGCATTGTCTGCAGTGATCGAGAGAACGTGAAACGTTCCACCATTTTGAAACGGAAGTCCAAGTCAGTATTATTATATGGCTGTGAAAAATGGAGAAACACAAAAATGGCAATCATGAAGATACAGGACTTCATTAATGGATGCTTACGCAGAATAAAAGGATGGAAATGGCAGGACAAAATCACTAACACAGAATTATGGGAATGTACCAGTCAAATATCAGTGGATAAAGAGATATAGCGAAGACGATGGCGCTGAATAGGACACACGCTGCGGAAGACAACTGAGAGCATTACACAACAGGTCCTTTTCTGGAATCCCCAGGGAAAAATACAAAGAAGAAGATCAAAATATTCTTGGACAAAACAGATGGAAGAAGAGATGAAGATGATGGGGAGGACATGGAATGATCTTAAAAGAATGGCAAGAAACTGGACGACTTGGAAAGTGTTTGTTGAAGACCTATGCTCCACAGGGAGCTGAAAGGCAGAAGAAGAAGAAACGCCAGCAGGGTAGAAATAGCCACATTATCAACACACGCACAGACATTCATAACAAGAAGTGACATTTTAGGTTGACATTGTCAACATAGACAACATGGCACCGGAGACTTGTTGTCATTTTTATAATTCGGCTTTTGTTGATATATTTAAATGATTTACGCGACAGTCTAGTTGTGAAATTATGTGTTGCTATTCCCCGTTTGGTGTATGTTTTACTTCTGACCGGTGGATGGACTGTGATTACCGATATTTAAGTGGAATATGATTTATTCTTCTTTGTGTCGTGTGTTCGCGGTTCGATAGGCAAGCACATGGTTCGACAACAATGGCGCCGGCTGGTGTGTTCAACCCGTCTGTGAAAAGTCTGTGACAGTGGATTGGGCGGAAGAATTAGAAATAATCAACGGCCCTGAAAGCGAAAACAGCAAAGTGTGTGGTACACATGAGGCATATTCAGGACACGAAAGACGAATATGGCAGACCACCGTGAAAGAGACTGGAGCCTCATCACGTAGTCAGTCCAAAGAAAGCCATGGAGAGAAATTCTAACTACTACGAGGAAGTTTTAAAACAACTAAAAATGAAAAGAGAACCACTAAACACAATTAGGGCAAGACAAATGAAATTTTTGAGTCATGTTAAAAGACACAACAGCCTAATAAAAGTAATATTGGAAGGGAAAATACAAGGTAAAAGAGGCAGAGGCAGACCAAGACTAACATGGACGAGTAACATCAAAAGATGGACAAGTCAGCCTATGACAATCTGCACCATCAAAGCAAGAGACAGAGCAGAATGGCGCTCCATGGTAGCCAACCTTCGATGCGGAGACGGCACTCAATGATGAATTGTCAACATAATTAATTACCATTACCGGTAATTTAATTACTGGGTTTCATGGTCAGCTTGGTTGTGTTCTAGTGTGTTTGATAGTGCAGGTGTTTGTGTTTGTGTGCACGTTATTGTGTGTTTGTATTCCTTTTTGAGCGTGAATGATGTAGAGTGTGGGTTAGTTGTGATGGAAGATAGAATAGATGGTTTCCTGTGTTGTGAATGTTGTTATAGATGATATAGAGTGTGGGTTAGTTGTGATGGAAGATAGAATAGATAGTTTCCTGTGTTGTGAATGTTGTTGTAGATGATATAGAGTGTGGGTTAGTTGTGATGGAAGATGGAATAGATGGTTTCCTGTGTTGTGAATGTTGTTAAAGATGATATAGAGTGTGGGTTAGTTGTGATGGAAGATGGAATAGATGGTTTCCTGTGTTGTGAATGTTGTTATAGATGATATAGATTGTGGGTTAGTTGTGATGGAAGATGGAATAGATGGTTTCCTGTGTTGTGAATGTTGTTATAGATGATATAGAGTGTGGGTTAGTTGTGATAGAAGATGGAATAGATGGTTTCCTGTGTTGTGAATGTTGTTATAGATGATATAGAGCGGGGTTAGTTGTGATGGAAGATGGAATAGATGGTTTCCTGTGTTGTGAATGTTGTTATAGATGATATAGATTGTGGGTTAGTTGTGATGGAAGATGGAATAGATGGTTTCCTGTGTTGTGATTGTTGGTTGTTTCGTGCTTAGCTTGTGAAGCGTGAACTTTCTTGTGTGTGTTGTCAGGGGTAGAAGTTGGTGGTAGGAGGATGAGGATGGGTCAGTTTCATGAGCAGGAGCACACTTCGCCATTGCCATTTGGTGTTTATATTGACGATAAAAGAATTTAGGGAAACTAATTTAATGACTGCCAGAATAAAGAAGAAAGAAAGAAATAGAGAGAGAAAAAGAAAGAAAGAAAGAAAGAAAGAAAGAAAGAAAGAAAGAAAGAAACACAGAAAGAAACATTAGAGAGACTACAAAAGAGAGGAAATGCGATAGAAATAATGTTTATAATGAAACAGAAGATACTGAAAAAAGGTGAAATGAGACGATCAGAGAATGATTGCAAATGTTACAGAGAAAAATAGGGGAAGATTTATCCGAAGTGAGAGAAGGACAAAGAGAATGAGAGAATGTAACGATGGAGTGACTTTATAAATGGGAATAAAAAGAAGGAAGGGAAACAAAAGTAGAGAAAGTGAATTCATGAGAAACGGTGTCCAGGTGAACATGTCACATGACATCTCAATGTCTGTGGTAGCCTCATCAACCAAATGAAATCTGTAAAACCTGCGTCTTCTTCTTTGTTTGGTTAATAATGTCCTACAGAGAAATACTACAATAATCATTTTCAATAGAGAAATATTACAATGATCATGTTCTAGAGAGAAAAGCTTCAATGAACATGTTAGACAGAGAAATACTACAATGATCATATTCGACAGAGAAATACTACAATGATCATATTCGACAGAGAAATACTACAATGAACATATTCGTCAGAGAAATACTACAATGAACATATTTGACAGAGAAATACTACAATGGTCATGTTCGACAGAGAAATACTACAATGGTCATGTTCGACACACAAAAGCTTCAAATTTTGCGAGTCAATGAAGCAAACATCGACAGAAGATCTATAAATTTAGTAAACAGTTTGTTGCAAACGAATGACGGTCAGTAGGTCTAAGCTGCGCATGATCATCATCTCCTTCGCAGGAGGCAAAGTCGCCTCCCAGCAGCAGAGCTGGGTGCTGTCAGCGACCCACAGCTGATGGCTTGCGACAGGATCGGTGAACCACAATCATCCAGACCCTGCTCCACCTCTCCGTGGTGCCTCCAGTAACAGACTAACCTGTCTAGTCTGGCCAAGCGAGTAGAAATCGAAGAGGGAAAACAACCCAGTACTCAAAAATAACATGCTGAATTCGGATGTGTTGGGCAGAAAGGCGCAAATATCACAGATTTTCTGCAAACTACAACACAACGCAGACACGCCCACTTAACGTCCTCTTAAGGGCGGATGATGAAAACGTGTATTCTTTCATTCATCGGGCGAGCGCAATCAAGCATCTCCTTAGCATAATACCCACATCATTTCACGATAATTTGTTTTGTTATGTTATATATAAATGACATGTTATGTTGTTCAATATGTTAATATTTTCATGTGTAATGGGACAATGTCAGCATGTTTCATTTATCTCATCTACTTTTTAAAGTTATAAATCATACATGTCATTTACTGGTAAGTTGTATGACATACATGACATCTGTTATTAAGTTGTATGACATATATGACATCTATTATTCAGGTGTACACATATACCATCTGGCCGTTAGGTGTATCTATGTGTATGATGTCTAATTGTAAAGTGTATTACACGCATGTCATATGTCATGTCTGTTGAATTGTTAAAATAAATGTGATAGAATATAAGTAATGCGGCATATATGTCAACATGGCATGAGTAATGGCAGTAGGGTATGCTTTAAACGCGGCATGGTAATGAGGTGTATGACAAATGTCATGGTTGATGTTGTATATGGCATGCATGACATGGTATATGAGGTATATGGATAATCATACCATGGTAAATGAGGTAAGTGGTGAATGTAGCATGGTAAATAAGGTATGTGGTATACGTAGCATGGTAAATGAGGTAAGCGGTGTACGCAACATGGTAAATAAGGTATATGGTATATGGTATAAGGTATATGGTATATGGTATAAAATCAAAGCTTATTGACGTACATGACATGAATGGTTTAGTCAAAGACGTTTGCGCCATCATCATCATCATCATCGAGTGCCGTCTCCGCAACGAAGGTTGGCCACCGTGGAGCGCCATTCTGCTCTGTCTCTTGCTTTGATGGTGCGGGTTGTCATAGACTGATTTGTCCATCTTTTGATGTTACACGTCCATGTTAGTCTTGGTCTGCATCTTTTACCTTGTATTTTCCCCTCCAGGATTACTTTTAGTAGGCTGTTGTGTCTTTTAACATGTTCCAAAAATCGCATTTGTCTTGTTTGAATTGTACTTAGTAGTTCTCTTTTCATTTTTAGCTGTTTTAAGACTTCATCGTTTGTTTTCTTTCCCTTCCATCCAATTCTACCCATTCTTCTATATATCCACATTTCAAAGGCTTCAATTCTCTGTTCTGTTTTCTTGTCTAATGTCCATGTCTCTGCACCATATAGGAATATTGGAGAAGATGTAACATTTTACTATTCTTAGTTTTAGCCCTGGTGTTATTTGTTTTGATGTTAGTATGTTCTTCATGACATTAAAATTACTTTTTGCCATTCCTATTCTTTTGTTTATTTCAGTTGTAAATTTTCCATCATTGGTTATAGTATGTCCCAGGTAGTTGTAGTTCTGAACTGTCTCCAGGTCTATTCCTTTAACTTTGATATCTACTTGTCGGTTTTGAGTATTTTCTTTGTTTATGATCATAATTTTAGTCTTTTTGATATTCATATTTAGTCCATATTTTTTGCCTGTCATGTTTATTTCATTAAGTAATTGCTGTTTGCGTCATAAATGACATATATATCATATTTGACATAGTAAAAGTAAAGTACCCCCCGTCACGCCAAGTGGCGTATAGGGAAATATGGTGTTAGTGACTATATTTTACAGACCTTCAGCACATGATTTTTGGGGTAATGTGGTCGGTATTACGCCCGTGCTGCTTTACTTTCCCAGAAAAAATCCGGTACCCATTTAAGGCTGGGTGAACCCGGAGCCGTCGGTTGGGATCGAACCCTACCCCTTGTCCGTAGTAGTCCAGTTCACTAACCACTGAGCTATCGCGGCTCCCACTAATTTTTAGGGAATTAGTAAAACCCAGGTGTCCCCGCAAGGGTACGAACCCCGGCTGTTGCCGTGGTAAGCCAACCGCCTATCGATTGCGCTAACCGGACACCCTTATTTGACATATACGATACATATGACGTGCATGACATATATTACACGTATGACATATATGACGTATGTTGGTAAGATTTAGGAAACAAACTATAAATGCCTCTTTGATGTTTAAAAAAATTACTCTCATTCATCTTCCGCCCTTAAAGTAACGTTAGATGGGCGGAAATGCGCTGTGTCGCCAGTTTCCTGCAATTCACAATTTTACGCCGTTTGGTGCGAACATTCGTCTTCAGCATGACATTTTTGGCTGCCGTTATTACCTCACGCCGCTTCGATTCAGGTGACTGGTTAGCCTGTTTCTAGGAGCACCACTGCGAGGTGGAGTAGGGTCTAGATTAACTCTGTTGTTTGCCAATGCTGATACGTGCAGTCAACTGGCAGCCATTGGCCACTCCCTGATGTTGGTGGCCATCTCTGATCTTTAAAGTGTGAATTGATACCATTCTGTCACAGAGCACTTTCAGAAGTGATAACAATCTGTCACAGAGCACTTTCAGAAGTGATAACATTCTGTCACAGTGCACTTTCAGAAGTGATAACATTCTGTCACAGAGCACTTTCAGAAGTGATAACATTCTGTCACAGAGCACTTTCAGAAGTGATAACAATCGGTCACAAAGCACTTTTAGAAGTGATAACAATCTGTCACAGGACACTTTCAGAAGTGATAACATTCTGTCACAGGACACTTTCAGAACTGATAAAAATCTGTCACAGTGCACTTTCAGAACTGATAACAATCTGTCACAGTGCAATTTCAGAAGTGATAACATTCTGTCACAGTGCACTTTCAGAAGTGATAACAATCTGTCACAGAGCACTTTCAGAGGTGATAACAATCTGTCACAGTGCACTTTCAGTAACATTCTGTCACAGAGCACTTTCAGAAGTGATAACAATCTGTCGCAGTGCACTTTCAGAACGGATAACAATCTGTCACAAAGCACTTTCAGAAGTGATAACAATCTGTCACAGTGCACTTTCAGAACTGATAACATTCTGTCACAGAGCACTTTCAGAAGTGATAAACAATCAGTCACAGTGCACTTTCCGAACTGATAACATTCTGTCACAGAGCACTTTTAGAAGTGATAACAATCTGTCACAGTGCACTTTCAGAACTGATAACAATCTGTCACAGTGCACTTTCAGAACTGGTAACAATCTTTCACATGACACTTTCAGCACTGACAACATACAGTCACAGGGCACATTCAGGACTGATAAATGTATGTCACAGGGCACTTTCACGACCGGTAACATTCTGTCACATGACATTTTTAGAAGCGATAACATTCTGTCACAGTGCACTTTCAGAACTGATAACATTCTGTAATAGTGCACTTTCAGAACTGATAACAATCTGTCACAGTACACTTTCAGAATTGATAACAATCAGTCTCACGGTCCTTTCAGGATTATTAACAATCTGTCACAGGGCACTTTCAGAATAGAAAAGTGAAAATCTACTTTCACAAACCTGTAACAGCGAAACAAAGACTGCCATTGGTCCGTTCTCTCATAAAGTGAAACCATCCATAGACTGTAGACCAAACACAGCCAACTATATACTTACATAGGCCAGTGAGCAGAACAGAAAACTATAACACTCTCCCACTAGCCTGACGCCTTCAGCTATAAATGCTACAGAAGTCACTCTAGAACTACATTCACCTATTTGTAGTTTGTGATAGGGCTACATTCATCTATTATTTAGTTTGTGATAGAACTACATCCATCTATTATTTAGTTTGTGATAGAGATACATTCATCCAATTTTAGTTTGTAATAGAACTACATTTAATCATTTTTAGTTTGTAATAGAACTACATTTAATCATTTTTAGTTTGTGATAGAGCTACATTCATCCAATTTTAGTTTGTGATAGAACTACATTTAATCATTTTAAGTTTGTGATAGAACTACATTTAATCATTTTTAGTTTGTGATAGAACTACATTTAATCATTTTTAGTTACAGGTAAAGGTATGGGATAAAACTACATTCATCCATTTTCAGTATGTAATAGAGTTACATTAATCCATTTTTTGTTTGACATTAATCTATTTCTGATTTGTGATAAAGCTATAATCATCCAATTTTAGTTTGTGATAGAACTACATTTAATCATTTTTAGTTTGTGATAGAACTACATTTAATCATTTTTAGTTTGTGATAGAACTACATTTAATCATTTTTAGTTATAGGTAAAGGTATGGGATAAAACTACATTCATCCATTTTCAGTATGTAATAGAGTTACATTAATCCATTTTTTGTTTGACATTAATCTATTTATGATTTGTGATAAAGCTATAATCATCCAATTTTAGTTTCAGATAGAGCTACAATGATCTATTTTTAATTTGTAGTAAAGCTACATTAAATAAATGTTAGTTGGCAATAGAGCTATATTTAATCATTCTCAATTTGTGTTAGAGCTATATAACATAGAGCCACAAACATAGCAACATTCATCGCTGGCCTGTGCTAGAACAGTCATCGAACATTTGTCTTCTCCAACTTGTATCACAGCTTTAAATAAACATCTCTAATTCGTTCCTAGCACTAACTTAGCCATGTTCCATATGTTGCAGGCACTATAGCTCGTTTCAAAACATTTGCCCAACTTCAAAACGCTATTACTCTCTAACCGTTTGTTAAATACTTTTGAAATTTTCCAAATGTTATTAGAATGCAAAAGACCCTTTAAATGTATATTTAACAAACATCTTGCAGCTGCAGTTTTCTTAAAGCGGCGATATTTCTTTGATGTTTGTCAAAATTGTAAATTGTGAAGCCCTAAAGAATAGAAATTACCGTAGTTGCTGGTCTACGATTAATTTTCACTAGGTAAAGGCGTGGCCGTAATGGGGAAATAACTGGATAAAACAAAACACCAGGAGAATTATTGTCTGCTCAGTTCGAGGACGGACGATAATAATATCAAGGTATACCTGTATGTCCAATTTTCATAGTTGTGTGGTCCTGAAAAGGACCGTTTGTTGAAATAATTTAAGGTAATATAGGGGCCAACATTGTGGGGGCTATATACTTTCATTCTGAATCAGACGAGTCTAAAAGATTAATAACTGTTTGGGGTTGAACATTCCACAAACCATCATTTTTCCAATATTCCTCTTCCTGTTTTAAGACGTGGTCTTCACATTTAGCCCAATAATCTTTGTCTATATTTAAAAAAAGCGAGATTAGCAAGAGTCTTTACATCGCATATTTTGAATGTTGTATTTTCATCTGCCACTTGTCCTTTTAATTTTGCCCAGATTAGTTCTATTGGATTTAAATGAGCATGGTAAGGTGGCAGCCTCAAACTTTATGACCGTGCTCTTGGATAATCTTATCTATTTGAAAAATCTTTGTCCTCTGTTTTTGCTTTACTAGAGATAGTAATTCAAGTTTTAAGTACATGTTATTAAATTGTATGTGCTCCTTTGTGAGCCATATCTTAATAGCATCTTTTGTACTGGATGACGTCGGGACTTTATCTTCAAGTGCAACAATGTTGTGGTACGCTGCATTGTCCATTATTAGGCAAGATGGTCGATCTAGTGCTGGGAGAACAGAATTTTCAATCCAATGTCTAAATATGTGACCATTCATCTCAGAGTGATAATCCCGATTGTCTATGGATTTTGAAAGAAAAATGAGCTCTGCATTCTGTATTAGTCCATGTTGTCGACTACCTACATGAACAATTATCAAGCGCTGCCCTTTGCTGCTAGGTATTAATCTCTTAAGCTTTCCATCTGATGACTGCCATTCCCTTTGGTTAGTGTGGTGAGCATTGATCCATGTTTCATCCAAGTACACAATATCATAACCTTGCTTGCGCACCTCTTTTACTTCACGTAAGTACTTGCTTCTCATGACTACTATATGTGGCTTCTCACAGATGATGTTTCGTCCATTGGAATACTTTCTGAATGTAAAGCCTGCAGCTCTCACATTCCTCCATAATGTAGACTTTGATATTTCAATACTGTTGTTCTTTTTCAGCGATACTTTTAATTTTCTTATTGTAACAGTTTCATTCATACCCAACATTTTGCAAATTTCACTTCTAATAAGTTCACTGTCGAAATTATCCAACATTTTTGTTCTTCCTTGTGATTTTGTATATTTGGAACATTGACGGTCACGTGCTTGAATCCAGCGATTAAATGACCGTTTAGATAAATCCAAAATGTGTCTTGTCCTATTCTCAGGGTTTTCTAAAGAATGAAATAATCTTCCTCGTTTAGCCTCTTTGCAAAAATAGTCATACATTTTTATTGCGATGTTTTGTAAACTGCAGAATTTCATTTTAAGACTCATGATAAATGTTATTATTCCACGTTACGCCGCTGAATTAACGGAAATGGAACACACAATGTCTCGTGTTTACTACAAGTGTCTAATTGTGTCAGCCAACTCACGCGGAAAGCGTGCAAAATCGTAAATTTGAGCGTGTATGGATTTGTAATCGCTATTTTTAACTTAAATACTGTAAACACTAAGTTTTGACTACATCAATGGGTCGTTATAAATTTATATAAATCAAATAAGCAATAATAATAACCAAATGTTTGTTTTTAATGAAATTAATTCCCTGTTGGGTTCTAATCATTATAACTATACATGCAAATTTTGAAAAAAATACAAAAAGCGGTTTAAAAGATATTGATTTTTAAAGTTGGGCACGACTTATGAAACAAGCTATAACTTAGCCATGTTCCTCATGTTGCTAGCACTAATTTAGCCGTGTTCCATATGTTGCTAGCATTAACTTAGCTATGTTGAATATGTTGCTAGCATTAATTTAGTTATGTTGGATATGTTGCTAGCAATAACTTTGCTATGTTGGATATGTTGCTAGCATTAACTTATTCATGTTGGGTATGTTGCTAGCAATAACTTAGCAATGTTGGATATGTTGCTAGCACTAACTTAGCAATGTTGGATATGTTGCTAGCATTAATTTAATTATGTTGGATATGTTACTAGCACTGACGTAGCTATGTTGGATATGTTGCTAACATTAATTTAGTCATGTTGGATATGTTGCTAGCACTAACTTAGCAATGTTGGATATGTTGCTAGCATTAACTTAATCATGTTGGGTATGTTACTAGCACTGAATTAGCTATGTTGGATATGTTGCTAGCATTAACTTAGCCATGTTCCATATGTTACTAGCACTGACTTAGTCATATTGGATATGTTGCCAGTACTAACTTAGCTATGTTTGATATGTTGCTAGCACTGACTTAGTCTTGATGGATATGTTGCTAGCATTAATTTAATAATGTTGGATATGTTACTAGCATCAACTTAGTCATGTTGGGTATGTTGCTAGCATCAACTTAGTCATGTTGGATATATTTCTAGCATCAACTTAGTCATGTTGCATATTTTGTTAGCATCAACTTAGCCATGTTGGATATGTTGCTAGCATTAACTTAGTCATGTTGGATATGTTGCTAGCATCAACTTAGTCATGTTGGATATGTTGCTAGCATTAACTTAGTCATGTTTGATATGTTGCTAGCATCAACTTAGTCATGTTGGATATGTTGCTAGCATTAACTTAGTCATGTTGGATATGTTGCTAGCATCAACTTAGTCATGTTGGATATGTTGCTAGCATCAACTTAGCCATGTTCGATATGTTGCTAACATAGACGTATCCTCTTTCGTTAAGTTCCTAGCACTAACTTAGTCATGTTAGATACGTTGCTGGCACTGACTAAGTCATGTTGGATATGTTGCTAGCATTATCTTAGTCATGTTGGATATGTTACTAGCATCAACTTAGTCATGGTGGGTATGTTTCTAGCACTGACTTAGTCATGTTAGATATGTTGATGTCACTCACTTACTCATGTTCGGCATCTCGCTAGCATAGATCAACAGTTTGTAGAATGTTTCTAGAGCAACTCAACCATCTCGCTAGCATAGATCAACAGTTTGTAGAATGTTGCTAGAGCAACTCAGCCATCTCTCTAGCATAGATCAACAGTTTGTAGAATGTTGCTAGAGCAACTCAACCACCTCGCTAGCATAGATCAACAGTTTGTAGAATGTTGTTAGAGCAACTCAACCATCTCGCTAGCATAGATCAACAGTTTGTAGAATGTTGCTAGAGCAACTCAACCATCTCGCTAGCATAGATCAACAGTTTGTAGAATGTTGCTAGAGCAACTCAACCATCTCGCTAGAATAGATCAACAGTTTGTAGAATGTTGCTAGAGCAACTCAACCATCTCGCTAGCATAGATCAACAGTTTGTAGAATGTTGCTGGAGCAACTCAACCATCTCGCTAGCATAGATCAACAGTTTGTAGAATGTTGCTAGAGCAACTCAACCATCTCGCTAGCATAGATCAACAGTTTGGAGAATGTTGCTGGAGCAACTCAACCATCTCACTAGCATAGATCAACAGTTTGGAGAATGTTGCTAGAGCAACTCAACCATCTCCCGCATGAATATATTTGGTGATGATAACGTCATGGTCGGAACGTATGTCTCCACAGGGAGGGAGCGTCATTAGACTGTTCCACAAGGAGCTGGAGGCGTACCTGGTGGCGGAGGGCCTGTTTGATGACGAGATTACTGAGGACGGTAAGTAGATGAAACTTGACGTCACAGCTATGATAATAATGTGGAGATGGAGGCATCGTTTTCACGTGCGCGCCCTCTCTGTAATCCAGGCTCCACACCTACATGTAATAATTTGTACATCCAGGCTCCACACTTACATGTAATAACTTGTACATCCAGGCTCCACACTTACATGTTATAATTTGTACATCCAGGCTCCAAACTTACATGTTATATATAATTTGTACATCCAGGCTCCACACTTACATGTTATAATTTGTACATCCTGGGTCCACACTTACATGTTATAATTTGTACATCCAGGCTCCAAACTTACATGTTATATATAATTTGTACATCCAGGCTCCACACTTACATGTTATATATAATTTGTACATCCAGGCTCCACACTTACATGTTATAATTTGTACATCCTGTGTCCACACTTACATGTTATAATTTGTACATCCAGGCTCCACACTTACATGCTATAATTTGTACATCCAGAGTCCACACTTACATGTTATAATTTGTACATCCTGTGTCCACACTTACATGTTATAATTTGTACATCCAGGGTCCACACTTACATGTTATAATTTGTGCATCCAGGCTCCACACTTACATGTTATAATTTGTACATCCTGGGTCCACACTTACATGTTATAATTTGTACATCCAGGCTCCACACTTACATGCTATAATTTGTACATCCAGAGTCCACACTTACATGTTATAATTTGTACATCCAGGGTCCACACTTACATGTTATAATTTGTACATCCTGGGTCCACACTTACATGTTATAATTTGTGCATCCAGGCTCCACACTTACATGTTATAATTTGTACATCCTGGGTCCACACTTACATGTTATAATTTGTACATCCAGGCTCCACACTTACATGCTATAATTTGTACGTCCAGAGTCCACACTTACATGTTATAATTTGTACATCCAGGGTCCACACTTACATGTTATAATTTGTACATCCAGGGTCCACACGTACATGTTATAATTTGTACATCCAGGCTCCACACTTACATGTTATAATTTGTACATCCAGGCTCCACACTTACATGTTATAATTTGTACATCCAGGGTCCACACTTACATGTTATAATTTGTACATCCAGGCTCCACACTTACATGTTATAATTTGTACATCCAGGGTCCACACTTACATGTTATAATTTGTACATCCAGGCTCCACACTTACATGTTATAATTTGTACATCCAGGCTCCACACTTACATGTTATAATTTGTACATTCAGGCTCCACACTTACATGTTATAATTTGTACTGATATGATAACTTAGTTGCTGTCTTTTTATTTAGACTTCCGGGAAGATGGCGTCCATGTTTGCCAGGCCTTTAGATTGTGCCATCACTTAAACCTTTTTTCTGTGTTTTGACAGATTTTGTTTTTTCTTCGATATATATATATATATATTCGAGTGATTCAGCTAAACAGACCAAGGAGGAAATACTCAAAAAGTTCAAAACAAAAATGGATCTCCTAAAAAATATCAGAAAGAAACAATCAACATTTTTCGGGCACATCATGAGAAGAGGAAAGGTGAAATACTTGGTTACAACTGACAGAATACAAGGAAAGAGAGATCGCGGAAGACAAAGAGAGAAAATACTGGATAGCTTGGTGTCACGGCATGGAAAACAGTCAACAACAAAACTAATAGGATGCACTGTAGATAGAAGATTGTGGATGGACATGATCGCCTACGCCAACCGGTATTGCACATGATGATGATGATGAAGATGAAGATGATGATGATGAAGATGAAGATGATGATGATGATATTCGAGTGAAATGGAGTTGGAAGCGACTGTATTCATTTTTCGGTGATGTTGTTGAAATTGTCGCCCACACAGCCGAATTGATCCGCACTGACGCTTCACCTTGCTAACCTTACAACTAACAACGCCAAATAACTGCATGCCGTCCTGTTGTTGCAGCGACTAATTTAGTCACTTAAAACGTTTCGGTTGAGATTTTTGTTTTAAATGTGTGTTGTTGCAGTGACTAATTTAGTCACTTAAAACGTTTCGGTTGAGATTTTTGTTTTAAATGTGTGTTGTTGCAGTGACTAATTTAGTCACTTAAAACGTTTCGGTTGAGATTTTTGTTTTAAATGTGTGTTGTTGCAGTGACTAATTTAGTCGCTTAAAGCGTTTCGGTTGATTTGTTTGTTTTAAATGTGTGTTGTTGCAGCGACTAATTTAGTCACTTAAAATGTTTCAGTTGAGATGTTTGTTTTAAATGTGTGTTGTTGCAGTGACTAATTTAGTCGCTTAAAGCGTTTCGGTTGATTATTTTGTTTTAAACGTGTGTTGTTGCAGTGACTAATTTAGTCGCTTAAAGCGTTTCGGTTGATTATTTTGTTTTAAACGTGTGTTGTTGCAGTGACTAATTTAGTCTCTTAAAGCGTTTCGGTTGATTATTTTGTTTTAAACGTGTGTTGTTGCAGTGACTAATTTAGTCGCTTAAAGCGTTTCGGTTGATTATTTTGTTTGAAATGTGTGTTGTTGCAGTGACTACTTTAGTCGCTTAAAGCGTTTCGGTTGATTATTTTGTTTTTAAACGTGTGTTGTTGCAGTGACTAATTTAGTCTCTTAAAGCGTTTCGGTTGATTATTTTGTTTTAAACGTGTGTTGTTGCAGTGACTAATTTAGTCGCTTAAAGCGTTTCGGTTGATTATTTTGTTTTCAATGTTTTCGAGGACCCTGGAGTAGGGAAGTGTCTGGGCGATATCTATTCTATGGAAGTCGTTTGGAATTGCCGCCTGTGCCTCAGATTGGGGCTATACGGAAATCGATCTTATGAATCAAACTTGCCAAAGCGCTTGGAGCTGTTTTTTTGCGGGAGCTGTGACGTTGATGGAGCGCATATGTGGAATACCCGACTTCAGTGAAACAGATACCGGAAACAGAATAGATGAGATCGATGAACGTAGATTGCTTACTTTTGTTATGTATAGATTTCTATAACTGATGGGAAGGGAGTATCTATCCAATCAGATCTTATCGTTTTTGAAATAACTGCCACATCGACTTCTTCAGAGATGAGATTTTGTTGAGTATGTCTTGTTGCTGATGTTGATGCTGTCACGGCCTGAGATCCACATCGTAGTAAGTCTTTGATGACAACTTTACCCGTGAAATGACCATTTTTAGAGTATACTCTTTTCGATTTTAACTGCCAATGGATCTTTTGCGTGCGCGAGTGCACACGGATCCTTCTGCTTATTGCCGTTATCCGAGAAGGTTGGACATCGGATCTCACTTCCCAAGTGATCAGCGAAGGGTGACGTCATAAAGAAACCACGGATTACATTTTTTCTACTTGTGACAAATCACCACCGCTTCTGATGGCCTTTGAACCGGGGTTGTTCCTATTCTAAGCCCGACGTCGTACCTCTGGACTACCCAGCCCGACGTCGTACCGCTGGACTACCCAGCCCGACGTCGTACCGCTGGACTACCCAGCCCGACGTCGTACCGCTGGACTACCCAGCCCGACCTCGTACCTCTGGACTACCCAACCCGACCTCGTACCGCTGGACTACCCAACCCGACGTCATACCGCTGGACTACCCAGCCCGACGTCTACCTCTGGACTACCCAACCCGACCTCGTACCGCTGGACTACCCAGCCCGACGTCGTACCGCTGGACTACCCAGCCCGACGTCGTACCTCTGGACTACCCAGCTCGACGTCGTACCGCTGGACTACCCAGCCCGACGTCGTACCTCTGGACTACCCAGCCCGACGTCGTACCTCTGGACTACCCAGCCCGACGTCGTACCTCTGGACTACCCAGCCCGACGTCGTACCTCTGGACTACCCAGCCCGACGTCGTACCTCTGGACTACCCAGCCCGACGTCGTACCTCTGGACTACCCAGCCCGACGTCGTACCGCTGGACTACCCAACCCGACGTCGTACCGCTGGACTACCCAGCCCGACGTCGTACCGCTGGACTACGCAGCCCGACGTCGTACCTCTGGACTACCCAGCCCGACGTCGTACCTCTGGACTACCCAGCCCGACGTCGTACCTCTGGACTACCCAGCCCGACGTCGTACCGCTGGACTACCCAGCCCGACGTCGTACCGCTGGACTACCCAGCCCGACGTCGTACCTCTGGACTACCCAGCCCGACGTCGTACCTCTGGACTACCCAGCCCGACGTCGTACCTCTGGACTACCCAGCCCGACGTCGTACCGCTGGACTACCCAGCCCGACGTCGTACCTCTGGACTACTAAGCCCGACCTCGTACCGCTGGACTACCCAGCGCCGGATTTACCCTTTCAGATAGGGCTCACGAACAAGACTGAGCGTGTCAAGTATTCGCCAGTTTCCTATAGCTTGTTGTTTGCCTTACTTCTGTGGGCTATATTTGAATTCTTGTAGCGTTGATGGTGCTGCCATCTTGAGGGATGGTCGTTGAGGCCTGTCTGTATGCTCCGCAGTCACATGTTGCAGTGTGACTGAGTCCTTTCTTGTGTAGGTGACAGGCCACAGTGACCTGGGTCTCATCGTCTTGGTCTGCTAATGACTGATGACCTTACTTAAACTTCTGTGTCACGACTTTGTCATTTCTCTCTCTCTCTCTTTCTCACTCTCTCTCTCTCTCTTTCTCTCACTGTCTCCATTCTGTTTGTCTGGTTTAGGCAGACTTTACATTTTGTTCATTCTTTGAGATAACTGGGCTGCTGAGGCTTCAGCTTAGTTTAATTAAAGGAAAGATAATAAAAAACCTAAGATGATACAGTATTAATAGCTGATGATGCAGTATTACTAGCTGATGATACAGTATTACTAGCTGATGATACAGTATTACTAGCTGATGATACAGTATTACTAGCTGATGATACAGTATTACTAGCTGGTGATATTGTATTACTAGCTGATGATACTGTATTACTAGCTGATGATACAGTATTACTAGCTGATGATACTGTATTACTAGCTGATGATACTGTATTATTAGCTGATTTTATTGTATTTCTAGCTGATGATATTGTATTACTAGCAGAAAATCCTAAAGATCTACAACAATTACGCAATGAAGTAAACATGACAAGCAAAAAATATGGACTGGATATGAATATCAAAAAAGGCTAAGACTATGATCATTAAACAAAGATAATACTCAAAACCTATAAATGGATATCAAAATTGAAGGAATAGACTGGGAGACAGTTCAGAACTACAACTATCTTGGACATACTATAACCAGTGATGGAAAATGTAAAATTAAAATAAACAAAAGAATAGGTATGGCATAAAGTAAATTTAATGCCATGAAAAATATACTAACATTAAAACAAATAACACCAGGGCTAAAAATAAGACGAGCAAACTGTTGCATCTTCTCAATATTCCTGTATGGTGTAGAAACATGGACATTAGACAAGAAAACAGAACAGAAAATTGAAACCTTTAAAATGGGGATTTATAGAAGAATATGGAGTATTGGATGGAAAGAAAAGAAAACAAACGATGAAGTCTTAAAATAATAAAATATTAAAAGAGAACTACTAAACACAATTTAAAGAAGACAAACGAGATTTTCGGGACGTGTTAAAAGACACAAAAGCCTAATAAAAGATTTTGGAAGGGAATATACAAGGTAAAAGAGCCAAAGGCAGGCCAAGACTAACATGGACGAGTAACATCAAAAGATGGATAAGTCAGCCAATGAACCTGCACTACCAAATGGCGCTCCATGGTAGCTAACCTTCGATGTGGAGATGGACAAGTCAGCCAATGACAACCTGCACTACCAAATGGCGCTCCATGGTAGCTAACCTTCGATGTGGAGATGGACAAGTCAGCCAATGACAACCTGCACTACCAAATGGCGCTCCATGGTAGCTAACCTTCGATGCGGTGACAACACACAGTTATGGTGATGATGTAGTCTACAATGGGTTGCAGTCACAAGATATCAATGCGGTTCGCCTCCATACCTCCAGCGACGTCAAGTATAGCTCTTGCTCCTACCCACCGAGTGGGAGTCCATGCTCTTACCCACCCACAGGGAGTCCATGCTCCTATCCACCCACATGGAGTCCATGCTCTCACCCACCCACAGGGAGTCCATGCTCCTACCCACCCACAGGGATTCCATGCTCCTACCCACCCACAGGGAGTCCATGCTCCTACCCACCCACAGGGAGTCCATGCTCTTACCCACCCACAGGGAGTCCATGCTCCTACCCACCCACAGGGAGTCCATGCTCCTACCCACCCACAGGGAGTCCATGCTCTTACCCACCCACAGGGAGTCCATGCTCCTATCCACCAACAGGGAGTCCATGCTCTTACCCACCTACAGGGAGTCCATGCTCTTACCCACCCACAGGGAGTCCATGCTCCTACCCACCCACAGGGAGTCCATGCTCCTACCCACCCACAGGGAGTCCATGCTCTTACCCACCCACAGGGAGTCCATGCTCCTACCCACCCACAGGGAGTCCATGCTCCTACCCACCCACATGGAGTCCATGCTCTTACCCACCCACAGGGAGTCCATGCTCCTATCCACCAACAGGGAGTCCATGCTCTTACCCACCCACAGGGAGTCCATGCTCCTACCCACCCACAGGGAGTCCATGCTCCTACCCACCCACAGGGAGTCCATGCTCCTACCCACCCACAGGGAGTCCATGCTCCTACCCACCCACAGGGAGTCCATGCTCTTATCCACCCACAGGGAGTCCATGCTCCTATCCACCAACAGGGAGTCCATGCTCTTACCCACCTACAGGGAGTCCATGCTCTTACCCACCCACAGGGAGTCCATGCTCCTACCCACCCACAGGTTGTCCATCAATAATCGGACACAGATTTGTGGAGACGCCTAATTGGTAACATGTTCATAAAAACTTTGTGGCCTCGATAGCCTAGTTGGGGGGAACCAACCGTCTGGACTACCGACGTTCGGACAACCCGTGTTCGATTCCCGCTAGAAGCAATGTGAGTTGTACTCGTGGTTGGAACAAAAAAATACACCCGCGGTCGACCCCGCCGCTGACAGAAATGGGTACCAGTGCAATACTCAAGGAAGGTGAGGAATGCCGCCTCGCATCGTGAGTTTCGATGCTTGAATCGACACTATCCAGAAGTCTCCGAACCCGCGTGCTAAAACGCCGATTCAAGTCTCGTACTTGACCTTGACCTTTATACAATCTCATAGTTAAACATCAACTGGGTTATTGTATGAGGTTAAATGTAATAAGTCATTAGACCTGTCTCATACTAGTCTAAGTTATACTGTAAATTAACGATAAATCTTGAATGCTGTCCATTTCTCCATGTTATCCACTCCACTTATTTGACTGTGTTGATGGGACACTCCGACAAATGAACGGTCCATTTCTATTCCGAGACAAATGAGATGGATAGATATAAATATATAGAGATATACATAGACATTGAGTGAGAGAAATAAGAAGATTAATGAATACACAGAAAGACTTGAATTAGAGATCGTAAATTTACCGACATAGATGTCTAGATTGGTTGAAACATGTTTTTTAGAAAGCCTGACAGGCAGACAAAATGACAGACAGGATGCAGGCAGACAGAGAGAGACAAAGACAGGCAGGTAAACAGACAGACAGAGAGATAGTAGGTAGTCGGAAGGGAAGACAGAGAGGCATCAAGGCAGGAAAGGAAGATAGACGTGGAGGACAACAGACAGGCAGGCATATAAACAGACAAGCAGATAGATAGACAGACAGACAGACAGACAGACAGGTAGACATACAGGCAGGCAGATAGACAGATAAACAGACATACAGCCAGGCAGGCAGACAAACAGAGAAGCAGACATACAGCCAGTCAGGCAGGTAGACAGACAGACTGACACACATACAGGCAGGCAGGCAGGCAGACAGACAGACTGAAGAATTATTTGTTGAACAAAAACATTAAGTAGAGGCAAAATATAGACCCACAAAAAGTGGGGGAGAGAGAATAAGCGAAAGAAAAGAGAATCAAACGATGCGTAACGATAGAAAATAAATAATAACGGCCTTCAGTTCAAAGGAAACGATAAAATTTAATTATCTGAGAGAGACATTAAGTGGAGCAGAATGAAATGTAAACAAAGGGTTGGACTCCGTTGGGAGGAAGGAAGAAAGCAGAGTGAGAAGGGAAGTGGAGGAAGGAAGGAATGAACGATGCAGAACCCTTGACCGAGACAACACAAACACGTTCAATCCCTGGAGATTATCAAAAATGAACCGAGAAATGAACATTTCCTGAACAAAATTAAATTGAGCTCTGACTCGCTATGAGAGTTGAAGATCCCAAAGTGGTGAGATAAAGCCGGGCTCGTCACGTGCCCCGGAGCGATCGTTGGGGTCGGGTGTTGTCAGGATGTATAATCAGCTTAGATCCCAATCACAAACAGCTGAAAACATGCCCATATAAAACAACATTCGACAACGGAAAAGACTCCATATACAGTAACGCAATGTCGGGTTCTATCCTGATCGACGGCTTCCGGCTTCACCCAGCCTTAAATGGGTACCGGGTTTTTTTTTCTGGGAAATTAATGCAGTACAGGCGTAATACCGACCACATTACCCCAAAAATCATGTGGAAAGGTCTGTAAAATAGTAGGATCACAAAACCATCTTCCCTATACGCCACGTGTCGTGACCGGGCTCTTTACCTATTTTTTCTTTTTTTTACTTATAATACAACTTTCGACAACAGAAAATATCCTATGTTCTTAACGCGATGGCGAATCTTTCAAATGAGCTGGAGAAACCAGAAATATTATCAAAATCATAAGGAAAAGACAATCTACATTTATTTGAAATGTCATGCAAAAAGAAGGCATTGAGAATGCTATAACAACGGGCAGAATGAATGGAAAGAAGAGGCAGAGGAAAACCAAGATAAAAAATATTAAACTGCTGATCCAAATGGCAAACTAAAAGATCACTGACTGAAATAATGACATGAATGAAGGACTGAGAGATGTAGAGAGAGATGATCGCCTACACGAACCGACATGGCACCTGATGATGAAGACTTAAAGGAATGTTCGAAAAATAAATTTAGGATAAAATTCGATTATAAGACAAAATAGTTGATATCGCGATAAAAGAATCGAGAACAGATTAGCTGAGACATAAAGAAAGAAAGATGTCTTAGTAGACAAATATCATGGATACGATATCAGCTTCCTGAGGTCATGTCAGTCTTCATAACTCTGAGTAATGTATTTTTACAAAATGGTGATAGCTAGTTACCTTGTCTCCCTCATATGGAAGTTAACAATGTTGTCTCCCTCACACGGCCGTTAGTATCCTTGTCTCCCTCACACACCGTTATCATCCTTGTCTCCCTCACGCGGCCGTTATCACCCTTGTCTCCCTCACACGGCCGTTATCATCCTTGTCTCCCTCACACGGCCGTTATCATCCTTGTCTCCCTCACACACCGTTATCATCCTTGTCTCCCTCACACAGACGTTATCATCCTTGTCTCCCTCACACGGCCGTTATCATCCTTGTCTCCCTCACACACCGTTATTATCCTTGTCTCCCTCACACGGCCGTTATCATCCTTGTCTCCCTCACACACCGTTATTATCCTTGTCTCCCTCACACGGCCGTTATCATCCTTGTCTCCCTCACACACCGTTATCATCCTTGTCTCCCTCACACACCGTTATCATCCTTGTCTCCCTCACACACCGTTATCATCCTTGTCTCCCTCACACGGCCGCTATCATCCTTGTCTCCCTCACACGGCCGCTATCATCCTTGTCTCCCTCACACGGCCGCTATCATCCTTGTCTCCCTCACACGGCCGTTATCATCCTTGTCTCCCTCACACGGCCGCTATCATCATTGTCTCCCTCACACGGCCGTTATCATCCTTGTCTCCCTCACACGGCCGCTATCATCCTTGTCTCCCACACACACCGTTATCATCCTTGTCTCCCTCACACACCGTTATCACCCTTGTCTCCCTCACACACCGTTATCATCCTTGTCTCCCTCACACACCGTTATCATCCTTGTCTCCCTCACACGGCCGTTAGTATTCTTGTCTCCCTCACACACCGTTATCATCCTTGTCTCCCTTACACATCCGTCAGTATTCTTGTCTCCCTCACACACCGTTATCATCCTTGTCTCCCTCACACGGCCGTTAGTATTCATGTCTCCCTTACACATCCGTTAGTATTCTTGTCTCCCTCACACACCGTTATCATCCTTGTCTCCCTCACACGGCCGTTAGTATTCATGTCTCCCTTACACACCGTTATCATCCTTGTATCCCTCACACATCCGTTAGTATTCTTGTCTCCCTCACACACCGTTATCATCCTTGTATCCCTCACACATCCGTTAGTATTCTTGTCTCCCTCACACACCGTTATCATCCTTGTCTCCCTCACACGGCCGTTAGTATTCTTGTCTCCCTCACACACCGCTATCATCCTTGTATCCCTCACACATCCGTTAGTATTCTTGTCTCCCTCACACACCGCTATCATCCTTGTATCCCTCGCACGGCCGTTAGTATTCTTGTCTCCCTCACATACCGCTATCATCCTTGTCTCCCTCGCACGGCCGTTAGTATTGATGTCTCCCTCACACACCGTTATTATCCTTGTATCTCTCACACGGCCGTTAGTATTCTTGTCTCCCTCATACGGCCGTTAGTATCCTTGTCTCCCTCGCACGGCCGTTAGTATTCTTGTCTCCCTCACACATCCGTTAGTAACTTGTCTCCCTCACACGGCTGTTAGTATTCTTGTCTCCCTCACACGGCTGTTAGTATTCTTGTCTCCCTCACACGGCTGTTAGTATTCTTGTCTCCCTCACACGGCTGTTAGTATTCTTGTCTCCCTCACACGGCTGTTAGTATTCTTGTCTCCCTCACACGGCTGTTAGTATTCTTGTCTACCTCACACGGCTGTTAGTATTCTTGTCTCCCTCACACGGCTGTTAGTATTCTTGTCTCCCTCACACGGCTGTTAGTATTCTTGTCTCCCTCACACGGCTGTTAGTATTCTTGTCTACCTCACACGTCTGTTAGTATTCTTGTCTCCCTCACACACCGTTATCATCCTTGTCTCCCTCACACGGCCGTTAGTATTCATGTCTCCCTTACACACCGTTATCATCCTTGTATCCCTCACACATCCGTTAGTATTCTTGTCTCCCTCACACACCGTTATCATCCTTGTATCCCACACATCCGTTAGTATTCTTGTCTCCCTCACACACCGTTATCATCCTTGTCTAGTTAGTATTCTTGTCTCCCTCACACACCGCTATCATCCTTGTATCCCTTCCGTTAGTATTCTTGTCTCCCTCACACACCGCTATCATCCTTGTATCCCTCGTTAGTATTCTTGTCTCCCTCACATACCGCTATCATCCTTGTCTCCCTCGCATCTCCCTCACACACCGTCCTTGTATCTCTCTTAGTATTCTTGTCTCCCTCACACATTAGTATTCTTGTCTCCCTCACACATCCGTTAGTAACTTGTCTTGTCTCCCTCACACAGTATTCTTGTCTCCCTCACACGGCCTTGTCTCCCTCACACGGCTGTTATCTTGTCTCCCTCACACGGCTACTTGTCTCCCTCACACGGCCGTTAGTATTCTTGTCTCCCTCACATACCGCTATCATCCTTGTCTCCCTCGCACGGCCGTTAGTATTGATGTCTCCCTCACACACCGTTATTATCCTTGTATCTCTCACACGGCCGTTAGTATTCTTGTCTCCCTCATACGGCCGTTAGTATCCTTGTCTCCCTCGCACGGCTTGTCGTTAGTAACTTGTCTTCACACGGCTGTTAGTATTCTTGTCTCCCTCACACAGTATTCTTGTCTCCCTCACACGGCTGTTAGTATTCTTGTCGGCTGTTAGTATTCTTGTCTCCCTCACACGGCTGTTAGTATTCTTGTCTCCCTCACACGGCTGTTAGTATTCTTGTCTCCTCTGTTAGTATTCTTGTCTCCCTCACACGGCTGTTAGTATTCTTGTCTCCCTCACACGGCTGTTAGTATTCTTGTCTCCCTCACACGGCTGTTAGTATTCTTGTCTCCTCTCACACGGCTGTTAGTATTCTTGTCTCCCTCACACGGCTGTTAGTATTCTTGTCTCCCTCACACGGCTCGTTAGTATTCTTGTCTCCCTCACACGGTCTGTTAGTACACGTCTTGTCTACACGTCTTGTCTCCCTCACACGGCTGTTAGTATTCTTGTCTCCCTCACACGGCTGTTAGTATTCTTGTCTCCCTCACACGGCTGTTAGTATTCTTGTCTCCCTCACACGGCTGTTAGTATTCTTGTCTCCCTCACACGGCTGTTAGTATTCTTGTCTCCCTCACACGGCTGTTAGTATTCTTGTCTACCTCTCACACGGCTGTTAGTATTCTTGTCTCCCTCACACGGCTGTTAGTATTCTTGTCTTCCTCACACGGCTGTTAGTATTCTTGTCTACCTCACACGGCTGTTAGTATTCTTGTCTCCCTCACACGGCTGTTAGTATTCTTGTCTCCCTCACACGGCTGTTAGTATTCTTGTCTCCCTCACACGGCTGTTAGTATTCTTGTCTCCCTCACACGGCTGTTAGTATTCTTGTCTCCCTCACACGGCTGTTAGTATTCTTGTCTCCCTCACACGGCTGTTAGTATTCTTGTCTCCCTCACACGGCCGTTAGTATTCTTGTCTCCCTCACACACCGTTATCATCCTTGTCTCCTTCACTAGCCGTTACAATCCTTGACTGCCTCACACTGCTGTTAGTATTCTCGTCTCCCCTCCCTCCTCCCCCGCCCCACGGCCATTAATATTCTTGTCTCTCTCACACGGCCGCTAGTATCCTTGTCTCCATCACACGGCCGTTAATATCCTTGTCTCCCTCACACGGCCGATAATATTCTTGTTTTTGTCCCCTAGGACAGGATATGATCTGTCCTATCTAAGACGACAGATAAGACGTCTTATCTGTGGCGTAGATTAATTGTTCCATGTCCTGATTTCAGTTCGCTTCCGGCATAGAATAATTGTTCTATGTCTTGATTGCAGTTCATTTCCGGATTCGGGTCATGGATCAACACAAGCCCAGGACTCTGTCACCACCTTCCTCCGGAAACACATTCTGGCAGATTGAGGCTGAAACCAGCATCCTTTACGGTGAGTTGACTGAAACCAGCATCTTTTATAGTGAGTTGACTGAAACCAGCATCTTTTATAGTGAGTTGACTGAATTGCATCTTTAATAGTGAGTTGACTGAAACCAGCATCTTTTATAGTGAGTTGACTGAAACCAGCATCTTTTATAGTGAGTTGACTGAATTGGATCTTTAATAGTGAGTTGACTGAAACCAGCATCTTTAATAGTGAGTTGACTGAAACCAGCATCTTTAATAGTGAGTTGACTGAAACCAGCATCTTTAATAGTGAGTTGACTGAAACCAGCATCTTTAATAGTGAGTTGACTGAAACCAGCATCTTTAATAGTGAGTTGACTGAAACCAGCATCTTTTATAGTGAGTTGACTGAAACCAGCATCTTTTATAGTGAGTTAACTGAATTGGATCTTTAATAGTGAGTTGACTGAAACCAGCATCTTTAATAGTGAGTTGACTGAAACCAGCATCTTTAATAGTGAGTTAACTGAAACCATCATCTTTTATAGGGATTTGACTGAAACCAGCATCTTTTATAGTGAGTTGACTGAAACCAGCATCTTTTATAGTGAGTTGACTGAATTGGATCTTTAATAGTGAGTTGACTGAAACCAGCATCTTTAATAGTGAGTTGACTGAAACCAGCATCTTTAATAGTGAGTTGACTGAAACCAGCATCTTTTATAGTGAGTTAACTGAAACCAGCATCTTTTATAGTGAGTTGACTGAAACCAGCATCTTTTATAGTGAGTTAACTGAAACCATCATCTTTTATAGTGAGTTAACTGAAACCAGCATCTTTTATAGTGTGTTAACTGAAACCAGAATCTTTTATAGTGATTTGACTGAAACCAGCATCTTTTATAGTGAGTTGACTGAAACCATCATCTTTTATAGTGAGTTGACTGAATTGCATCTTTAATAGTGAGTTGACTGAAACCAGCATCTTTTATAGTGAGTTAACTGAAACCATCATCTTTTATAGTGAGTTGACTGAAACCAGCATCATTATAGTGAGTTGACTGAAACTAACACCTTTTATGGTGAGTTGACTAAAATTAATATCCTTCGCAGTGAGTTCACTGAAATTAGCGTCCTTTTCTGTGGATTGACTGAGACTGGCATCCTTCGCTGCTAATTGACTGAAATTAGCGTCCTGTACGTTGAGTTGACTGAAACTGGCATCCTATATGGGGATTTTACTGAAACTAGCATCCTTTACGTTGAGATTACTGAAACTGGTATCATCTACGTTGAGTTGACTGAAACTGGCATCCATTACGTTGAGTTGACTGAAATTGGCATTCATTACGTTGAGTTGACTGAAACTGGCATCCTTTACGTTGAGTTGACTGAAACTGGCATCCATTACGTTGAGTTGACTGAAACTGGCATTCATTACGTTGAGTTGACTTAAACTGGCACCCATTACGTTCAGTTGACTGAAACTGGCATCCATTACGTTGAAATGACTTTGTACCGCTTGTGCCGAATGGCAACAAGCCAGTCACCAACAAGCCAGTCACCAACAAGCCAGTCACCAACGCTACAGTGACCAACAAGCCAGTGACCAACACCACAGCGACCAACAGCAAAGTGACCAACAGCACAGTGACCAACAAGCCAGTGACCAAAATCGCAGTGACCAACATCACAGTGACCAACAAGCCAGTGACCAAAATCACAGTGACCAACAGCACAGTGACCAACAAGCCAGTGACCAATACCACAGTGACCAACATCATAGTGACCAACAAGCCAGTGACCAACAAGCCAGTGACCAAAATAACAGTGACCAACAGCACAGTGACCAACAAACCAGTGACCAAAATCACAGCGACCAACATCACAGTGACTAACAAGCCAGTGACCAACAAGCTAGTGAACAATACCACAGTGACCAACAAGCTAGTGACCAACATCACAGTGACCAACAAAAAGTGACCAACACCACAGTGACAAACAAACCAGTGACCAAGTTAGTGACAAAAACTAAGTGACCAACACCACAGTGACCAACAAGCCAGAGACCAACACTACAGTGACCAACAACAAGAGACTAACACCACAGTGATCAACAAGCCAGTGATGAACAAGCCAGTGACCAACACCACAGTGACCAACAAGCCAGTGACCAATACCACAGTGACCAAAAGCCAGTGACCAACAAGCCAGTGACCAATACCACAGTGACCAACAAACCAGTGACCAACAAGCCAATGACCAATACCACAGTTACCAACAAGCTAATGACCAACACCAAGTGACTAACAAGCCAGTGACAATACCACAGTGACCAACAAGTCAGTGACCAACAAATCAGTGACCAACAAGCCAGTGACCAACACCACAGTGACCACCAAGCCAGTGACCAACACCACAGTGACCAACAAGCCAGTGACCAACAAGCCAAAGCCAGTGACCAACAAACCAGTGACCAACAACCCAGTGACAAACAAACCAGTGACCAACAAGCCAGTGACCAACACCACAGTGACCAACAAGCCAGTGACCAACAAACCAGTGATGAACAAGCCAATGACCAATACCACACTTACCCACAAGCCAGTGACCAATACCACACTTACCCACAAGCCAGTGACCAATACCACAGTGACCAACAAGCCAGTGACCAATACCACAGTGACCAACAAGCCAGTGACTAACACCATAGTGACCAAAAAGCCAGTGACCAATACCACAGTGACCAACAAGCCAGTGACCAATACCACAGTGACCAAAAAGCCAGTGACCAATACCACAGTGACCAACAAGCCAGTGACCAATACCACAGTGACCAACAACCCAGTGACCAATACCACAGTGACCAACAACCCAGTGACCAATACCACAGTGACCAACAAGCCAGTGACTATCACCACAGTGACCAAAAAGCCAGTGATCAATACCACAGTGACCAACAAGCCAGTGACCAACAAATCAGTGACCAACAAGCCAGTGACCAACAGCACAGTGACCACCAATCCAGTGACCAACACCACAGTGACCAACAAACCAGTGACCAACAAGCCGGTGACCAACAAATCAGTGACCAACAAGCCAGTGACCAACAAACCAGTGACCAACAGCCAGTGACCAATACCACAGTGACCAATAAACCAGTGACAAACAAGCTAGTGACCAACACCACAGTGACTAACTAGCTAGTGACAAACACCACGGCGACCAACAAACCAGTGACCAATATCACAGTAACCAACAAGCCAGTGGCCAACAAACCAGTGATCAACACCACAGTGACCAACAAGCCAGTGACCAACAAACCAATGACCAACAAGCTAGTGACCAACACTCCTGTTTGATTAGCACCACTAGATTGACCTCACCTGGCACATCTTCATTAGAATTTACATTTTCAGGGGAGATCATCCGATGGGAGCAACAAGTTCGACTCCGCCACATGACAACCCGGAAGTACCTGTGCATTGACGCCAACCATGACATCTCCTTAACAGAAGACAACGAAGACCCAAAAACGGTGTTTCGGCTTCACTCCGTCCTCAGCGTAAGTTGTGCTATTGTCACTTCTAGCATCTCTCCATAAAAGTTTGGCACGAAGCGAGTTTCTTAGTTCGCCATAGTAAGTGGCTTTGCGCAAATGTTTCACTAACGACTTTAGGACTAAAGCTACTTTTACATACATTGAAAGAACCATCGAAGTGTTTCTTGGGGCGACCGACCCGTCGCTAAGCGGCAGATTTCTGAACACACGGCTGACGCCGCTAAAAACTTGTTGCTTCGACAATCACTTTCTTTTCTTCCCAACATCAAATTAATATCTTCAGATGTAACTCTCTTAACAGAGGGGAGTTCTATAAATAATTTATATCGTCCATGTTTGTAAGTTAAGACTCTCATAGTATACAAGATTTTCACGGTATTTTATTAAATGGGAATCATTTTTATCGTTGGTAGGTAATTATGTTAAATTTCAGTATTTCACTCATGGATTTATTTTCTGTTTTACTTTGCTTACAATGGGAATTACATTCAGTATTTCACTCATGGATTTATTTTCTGTTTTACTTTGCTTACAATGGGAATTACATTCAGTATTTCACTCATGGATTTATTTTCTGTTTTACTTTGCTTACAATGGGAATTACATTCAGTATTTCACTCATGGATTTATTTTCTGTTTTACTTTGCTTACAATGGGAATTACATTCAGTATTTCACTCATGGATTTATTTTCTGTTTTACTTTTCTTACAATGGGAATTACATTCGGTATTTCACTCATGGATTTATTTTCTGTTTTACTTTGCTTACAATGGGAATTACATTCAGTATTTCACTCATGGATTTATTTTCTGTTTTACTTTGCTTACAATGGGAATTACATTCAGTATTTCACTCATGGATTTATTTTCTGTTTTACTTTGCTTACAATGGGAATTACATTCAGTATTTCACTCATGGATTTATTTTCTGTTTTACTTTGCTTACAATGGGAATTACATTCAGTATTTCCGCAACAGAAACTGTATATAAATATATTATATGTCAAATATATTTGAGTAGGATTATATGTTTGGTCTATGGAGGTTTTCACATTGTGATGTTCTTTTCAGTGTGATTTATTTCAAGTTTTACCTGCCTCAAGCGACATTTTAACGTTTTAACCTGCGTCAAGCGACATTTTGACGGTTTAACCAGTATCAAGCAATATGTTAACGGTTTAACCTGTATCAAGCGATATTTTGACGGTTTAACCTTTATCGAGCAATACTTTAACGGTTTAATTTGAATCAAGCGATATTTTAACGGTTTAACCTGAATCAAGCGATATTTTAACGGTTTAACCTGCATCAAGCGATATTTTGATGATTTAACCTGTATCGAGCAATATTTCAACGGTTTAACTTACATCAAGCGATATTTTGACGGTTTAACCTGAATCAAGCGGTATTTTGACTGTTTAACCTACATCAAGCGATATTTTGACGGTTTAACCCGCATCAAGCGGTATTTTGACTGTTTAACTTACATCAAGCGATATTTTGACGGTTTAACCGACATCAAACAATATTTTGACGGTTTAACCTACATAAGTGGATATTTTGACGGTTTAACCTCTTATTTGTTGCCGTGTTCCCATGCAGGAGAGAGATGAGATACACTTTGAGAGTTACGCTAGGATTGAGCACGTGCTGACTGGCTTCTGGCTTCATGCGCTCAAGGGTAAGGGATCTACTGTAGAGGGAAGCAAGGAAGGAGAGAATGGGAGAGAGAAAAGACAATGAACGAATGAAAGCACGGAAGAGAAAGGGATGAAGATATATATGTATATATATATGTGGAGAGAGAGAAAGAGTGTGTGTGTGTGTGTGTGTACTTCCATACGTTGTTATCTCCTTTCTATATTTGTTATATATAGAGCCCATTCAGACATATGGAGGTAAATTATGGACAGTAAATACAACAAATGAAAAGACGATTAGCGGCTTCAGGGATGGGATTTCTCAGAAGAATGTTGAGAGTTCCCTGGATATCTGAAAAGACCAGCGAGGAAATTCTCAGAGGCCAACACAAAAAGGGGCCTCCAAAAAACATCAGAAAGAATCAATCGACATTTTTCAGGCACTTCATGAGAAGTAGAAAGTTGGATTACTTGGTTACACCTTTCAAAATACGGGGAAAGCGAGATCGCGGACGACAAAGAAAGAAGATGCTAGATAGCTTGGTGTCATGGCATGGAAAACAGTCAAGAAGAGAATTGGATACGATGTACTGTTGCCAGAGAATTGGGGAAAGGCATGATCGCTAACCGGCCTGGCACATGATGATGATATTCTTTCAAAGATTTACTAAAAAAAACAAATTTTAAAAATATCGAAATAATATTTCCTTTCTATTCTTATGTTTAAAACATGACATGATATTTATTCTTGTCAACCTGAACACGGAGACTTCACAGTATCTCAGTTCAGGCAATCCACGCAATAAGAGGCATCTGAGATACGAGTACCGACACACAATTAAGTATTGGCACACGTAGTTATGAGCACACTTGCACAGTATCAGCTACAGACTCAGTTTTACATCAATAATCTAACATTGGCAATCATAGACAGACTCCAGATGACACATACACATATCATGTGAGTTACAGTCAGAGCAAAATAGTTGTAGACAACTCGGGTAGTTAAAGACACACCCAGGCAGATTTACGTACAGGATACACCCAGGCAGCATTACGTACAGGATACACCCAGGCAGATTTACGTACAGGATACACCCAGGCAGCATTACGTACAGGATACACCCAGGCAGATTTACGTACAGGACACACCCAGGCAGATTTACGTACAGGATACACCCAGGCAGATTTACGTACAGGATACACCCAGGCAGATTTACGTACAGGACACACCCAGGCAGATTTACGTACAGGATACACCCAGGCAGCATTACGTACAGGATACACCCAGGCAGATTTACGTACAGGACACACCCAGGCAGATTTACGTACAGGATACACCCAGGCAGCATTACGTACAGGATACACCCAGGCAGATTTACGTACATGATACACCCAGGCATCTTTACGTACAGGATACACCCAGGCAGATTTACGTACAGGATACACCCAGGCAGCTTTACGTACAGGATACACCCAGGCAGATTTACGTACAGGATACACCCAGGCAGATTTACGTACAGGATACACCCAGGCAGCTTTACGTACAGGATACACCCAGGCAGATTTACGTACAGGATACACCCAGGCAGCTTTACGTACAGGATACACCCAGGCAGATTTACGTACAGGATACACCCAGACAGCTTTACGTACAGGATACACCCAGGCAGATTTACGTACAGGATACACCCAGGCAGATTTACGTACAGGATACACCCAGGCAGATTTACGTACAGGATACACCCAGGCAGCTTTACGTACAGGATACACCCAGGCAGCTTTACGTACAAGATACACCCAGGCAGATTTACGTACAGGATACACCCAGGCAGATTTACGTACAGGATACACCCAGGCAGATTTACGTACAGGATACACCCAGGCAGATTTACGTACAGGATACACCCAGGCAGATTTACGTACAGGATACACCCAGGCAGATTTACCATACAGTTCATTACTGGATACCAAATCTGACCTCTATGCCCATATCTCCGCAGCCGTTAGACATTTCTATCCTTTTTATAAACTTTGAAATAAGTAGAGACACACATTCTCACAACTATATACACGAATACACAAGTGAGATATAGACACAAATTCTCACAACTATATACACGAATACACAAGTGAGATATAGACACAAATTCTCACAACTATATACACGAATACACAAGTGAGATATAGACACACATTCTCACAACTATATACACGAATACACAAGTGAGATATAGACACACATTCTCACAACTATATACACGAATACACAAGTGAGATATAGACACACATTCTCACAACTATATACACGAGTACACAAGTGAGATATAGACACACATTCTCACAACTATATACACGAATACACAAGTGAGATATAGACACAAATTCTCACAACTATAAACACGAATACACTAGTGAGATATAGACACAAATTCTCACAACTATATACACGAATACACAAGTGAGATACAGACACAAATTCTCACAACTATAAACACAAATACACAAGTGAGATATATACACACATTCTCACAACTATATACACGAATAAGGGAGCCGCGATAGCTCAGTGGTTAGTGAACTGGACTACAAAGGACAAGGGGTAGGGTTTGATCCCAACCGACGGCTTCCTGGTTCACCCAGCCTTAAATGGGTACCGGATTTTTTTCTGCGAAAGGAAAGCAGCACGGGCGTAATACCGATCACATTACCCCAAAAATCATGTGCTGAATGTTTGTAAAATATAGGGTCACTAACACCATATTTCACAATATACGCCACTTGGCGTGACGGGGGTACTCTACTTTTTACTATATATACGAATACACAAGTGAGATATAGACACTTTTCTCACAACTATAAACACGAATACACAAGTGAGATATAGACACTTTTCTCACAACTATAAACACGAATACACAAGTGAGATATAGACACTTTTCTCACAACTATAAACACGAATACACAAGTGAGATATAGACATTTTTCTCACAACTATATACAAGAATACACAAGTGAGATATAGACACTTTTCTCACAACTATATACACGAATACACAAGTGAGATATAGACACACATTCTCACAACTATATACACGAATACACAAGTGAGATATAGACACAAATTCTCACAACTATAAACACGAATACACAAGTGAGATATAGACACAAATTCTCACAACTATATACACGAATACACAAGTGAGATATAGACACAAATTCTCACAACTATATACACGAATACACAAGTGAGATATAGACACAAATTCTCACAACTATATACACGAATACACAAGTGAGATATAGACACAAATTCTCACAACTATAAACACGAATACACAAGTGAGATATAGACACAAATTCTCACAACTATAAACACGAATACACAAGTGAGATATATACACACATTCTCACAACTATATACACGAATAAGGGAGCCGCGATAGCTCAGTGGTTAGTGAACTGGACTGCAAAGGACAAGGGGTAGGGTTTGATCCCAACCGACGGCTTCCTGGTTCACCCAGCCTTAAATGGGTACCGGATTTTTTTTCTGGGAAAGTAAAGCAGCACGGGCGTAATACCGATCACATTACCCCAAAAATCATGTGCTGAATGTTTGTAAAATATAGGGTCACTAACACCATATTTCACTATATACGCCACTTGGCGTGACGGGGGTACTCTACTTTTTACTATATACACGAATACACAAGTGAGATATAGACACTTTTCTCACAACTATAAACACGAATACACAAGTGAGATATAGACACTTTTCTCACAACTATAAACACGAATACACAAGTGAGATATAGACACTTTTCTCACAACTATAAACACGAATACACAAGTGAGATATAGACACTTTTCTCACAACTATATACAAGAATACACAAGTGAGATATAGACACTTTTCTCACAACTATAAACACGAATACACAAGTGAGATATAGACATTTTTCTCACAACTATATACAAGAATACACAAGTGAGATATAGACACTTTTCTCACAACTATAAACACGAATACACAAGTGAGATATAGACACTTTTCTCACAACTATAAACACGAATACACAAGTGAGATATAGACATTTTTCTCACAACTATAAACACGAATACACCAGTGAGATATAGACACTTTTCTCACAACTATAAACACGAATACACAAATGAGATATAGACACTTTTCTCACAACTATAAACACGAATACACAAGTGAGATATAGACACTTTTCTCACAACTATAAACACGAATACACAAGTGAGATATAGACACTTTTCTCACAACTATAAACACGAATACACAAGTGAGATATAGACACTTTTCTCACAACTATAAGCACGAATACACAAGTGAGATATAGACACTTTTCTCACAACTATAAACACGAATACACAAATGAGATATAGACACTTTTCTCACAACTATAAACACGAATACACAAGTGAGATATAGACACTTTTCTCACAACTATAAACACGAATACACAAGTGAGATATAGACATTTTTCTCACAACTATAAACACGAATACACAAGTGAGATATAGACACTTTTCTCACAACTATAAACACGAATACACAAGTGAGATATAGACACTTTTCTCACAACTATAAACACGAATACACAAGTGAGATATAGACACTTTTCTCACAACTATAAACACGAATACACAAGTGAGATATATACACTTTTCTCACAACCATAAACATAAATACACAAGTGAGATATAGACACTTTTCTCACAACTATAAACATAAATACGCAAGTGAGATATAGACACTTTTCTCACAACTATATACACGAATACATAAGTGAGATATAGACACTTTTCTCACAACTAGACACGTTTCTCACAACTATATACACGAATACACAAGTGAGATATAGACACTTTTCTCACAACTATAAATACGAATACACAAGTGAGATATAGACACTTTTCTCACAACTATATACACGAATACACAAGTGAGATATAGACACTTTTCTCACAACTATATACACGAATACACAAGTGAGATATAGACACTTTTCTCACAACTATATACACGAATACACAAGTGAGATATAGACACTTTTGTCACAACTATATACACGAATACACAAATGAGATATAGACACTTTTCTCACAACTATATACACGAATACACAAGTGAGATATAGACACTTTTCTCACAACTATATACACGAATACACAAGTGAGATATAGACACTTTTCTCACAACTATATACACGAATACACAAGTGAGATATAGACACTTTTCTCACAACTATATACACGAATACACAAGTGAGATATAGACACTTTTCTCACAACTAGTATCACACCGTAGCAAATGTAGCCGTTGACTTTCATAAAGACGTCATGCGGTAAGTCTATGCTGTGAAGCACATGTCAACGCCGCTGCAAATAATGACGTGAGACCAACAAGACAACTTTCCGTTCCAACAGACGAAGACTATGTCCGGAAGCAGTTCAGGGGCGTAGACGACAGTCAGGAGCAAAGCATGCGGGGACTTCGCTGGGACACGGCAAACGTTAGACAGGTGGGTAAATTGTTTACGTGCAGGTTTTACTTCATTCATTCATTCATTCATTCATTCATTTTCCTCTCCAGTCGAAGACAGCAGAAAGGGCGGACGTCATGGTTCTCCATGATTGACGATCTGCTGCTAGTTCTTGTAGCTCTTGATTGTTTCTTAGTTCCATGGTTGAGCCTTCCCTAGCAAGTGTTCTGCATATCGTTTCTCTTGGTCTGCCTTGTTTTCTTGTACCAGATGGCTCCCATGTGAAATTCCTGACGGGGAAGTCTTTCTTCATTCATTCTCATCACGTGACCGATGTATGTCCAACGCCTTCTTCTTATAAAGCTCGACACATATTCTTGTTTTGATTCGTCTCTTATCTGTTCATTTGAAATGTATTCTTTCCAGCTTATGTTTGAGATTCTACGAAGACATTTGTTTTCAAAGACATTTTATTTCCCATCTAAAGTCTGGGTGGATTTCTAACTGTCATATCCATATGTTAGCACTGGTATCACATCCATATGTTAGCACTGGTATCACATCCATATGTTAGCACTAGTATCACATCCATATGTTAGCACTGGTATCACATCCATATGTTAGCACTGGTATCACGTCCATATGTTAGCACTGGTATCACATCCATATGTTAGCACTGGTATCACATCCATATGTTAGCACTGGTATCACATCCATATGTTAGCACTGGTATCACATCCATATGTTAGCACTGGTATCACATCCATATGTTAGTACTGGTATCACGTCCATATGTTAGCACTGGTATCACATCCATATGTTAGCACTGGTATCACATCCATATGTTAGCACTGGTATCACATCCATATGTTAGCACTGGTATCACACAGGAGTTGAACAATCTCAGTTTTGTTCATTTACTGAGAACTTTGAATCTCCAGATGTTCGTCAGTTTGTTGAAAGCATTTGATGCTAGTGCTATGTTTGTCGTAATTTCTAATGTTATGTCTCCATTTGATACTAGTGCTATGTGTGTCGTAATTTCTGATGTTATGTTTCCATTTGATGCTAGTGCTATGTGTGTCGTAATTTCTGATGTTATGTTTCCATTTGATGCTAGTGCTATGTGTGTCGTAATTTCTGATGTTATGTCTCCATTTGATGCTAGTGCTATGTGTGTCGTAATTTCTGATGTTATGTCTCCATTTGATGCTAGTGCTATGTGTGTCGTAATTTCTGATGTTATGTTTCCATTTGTTGCTAGTGCTATGTGTGTCGTAATTTCTGATGTTATGTTTCCATTTGATGCTAGTGCTATGTGTGTCGTAATTTCTGATGTTATGTCTCCATTTGATGCTAGTGCTATGTGTGTCGTAATTCTGATGTTATGTCTCCATTTGATGCTAGTGCTATGTGTGTCGTAATTTCTGATGGTATGTCTCCATTTGATGCTAGTGCTATGTGTGTCGTAATTCTGATGTTATGTCTCCATTTGATGCTAGTGCTATGTGTGTCGTAATTTCTGATGTTATGTCTCCATTTTATGCTAGTGCTATGTGTGTCGTAATTCTGATGTTATGTCTCCATTTGATGCTAGTGCTATGTGTGTCGTAATTTCTAATGTTATGTCTCCATTTGATACTAGTGCTATGTGTGTCCTAATTTCTGATGTTATGTCTCCATTTTATGCTAGTGCTATGTGTGTCGTAATTCTGATGTTATGTCTCCATTTGATGCTAGTGCTATGTGTGTCGTAATTTCTAATGTTATGTCTCCATTTGATACTAGTGCTATGTGTGTCGTAATTTCTGATGTTATGTTTCCATTTGCTGCTAGTGCTATGTGTGTCGTAATTTCTGATGTTATGTTTCCATTTGATACTAGTGCTATGTGTGTCGTAATTTCTGATGTTATGTCTCCATTTGATGCTAGTGCTATGTGTGTCGTAATTCCGATGTTATGTCTCCATTTGATGCTAGTGCTATGTGTGTCGTAATTTCTAATGTTATGTCTCCATGTGATACTAGTGCTATGTGTGTCGTAATTTCTGATGTTATGTTTCCATTTGATGCTAGTGCTATGTGTGTCGTAATTTCTGATGTTATGTTTCCATTTGATACTAGTGCTATGTGTGTTGTAATTTCTGATGTTATGTCTCCATTTGATGCTAGTGCTATGTGTGTCGTAATTTCTAATGTTATGTCTCCATTTGATACTAGTGCTATGTGTGTCGTAATTTCTGATGTTATGTCTCCATTTGATACTAGTGCTATGTGTGTCGTAATTTCTGATGTTATGTTTCCATTTGATGCTAGTGCTATGTGTGTCGTAATTCTGATGTTATGTCTCCATTTGATACTAGTGCTATGTGTGTCGTAATTTCTGATGTTATGTTTCCATTTGATGCTAGTGCTATGTGTGTCGTAATTCTGATGTTATGTCTCCATTTGATGCTAGTGCTATGTGTGTCGTAATTTCTAATGTTATGTCTCCATGTGATACTAGTGCTATGTGTGTCGTAATTTCTGATGTTATGTTTCCATTTGATGCTAGTGCTATGTGTGTCGTAATTTCTGATGTTATGTCTCCATTTGATGCTAGTGCTATGTGTGTCGTAATTTCTGATGTTATGTCTCCATTTGATGCTAGTGCTATGTGTGTCGTAATTCTGATGTTATGTCTCCATTTGATGCTAGTGCTATGTTTGTCGTAATTTCTAATGTTATGTCTCCATTTGATACTAGTGCTATGTGTGTCGTAATTTCTGATGTTATGTTTCCATTTGATGCTAGTGCTATGTGTGTCGTAATTTCTGATGTTATGTTTCCATTTGATGCTAGTGCTATGTGTGTCGTAATTTCTGATGTTATGTCTCCATTTGATGCTAGTGCTATGTGTGTCGTAATTTCTAATGTTATGTTTCCATCTATGGACATTTTGCTGCCTAGATAGGTCACATTTGTAATTTTGTGTAAAATGTCATTGTTGATTATTATATCAGAGGCTTTGTTGGTAATATCCAGGACTTGTGTTTTGGTCGTGTTGATCTGGAGGTCTATTCGATCCGAAATATTATGGGATAGTTCTATCTTTTCAAGAACATCAGCGTTTGTAGATCTCAAAGATGCCAAATTATCTGCAAAGTTTAGATCTTCTTCTACTTTTCTTCCTCACCTGCCTTTCAGCGTCTATGGGAGATATAGTTTGCGGTCTTCTGCTCTTCTGTTCGCCTCTGCTGCTGTTATGTTTCCTAAAGCTTCTAATATTCTGTCAATCCATCTTTTTCGTGGTCGACCCTTGGGTCTGGTGTTCTCACAACGTTAGTTGAAGGCTCGTTGTGTTGTGTTTTGATCTTTCTGCCTTGTCACGTGCCCAAACCATTTTATCTGTTGTTTCCTTATATATTCTATGGCAGGGGCTATTCCTAGCTTTTTTTCTCAGTTCTTCATTTCTGATCTTATCTCTCAGGCTGTTTCCTATCATTCGTCTAACATATTTCATCTCTGTAGAAGTTATTTTTCTTATTGTTTTTGCATGTAGGGTCCAGGTCTGGCATTGATAGCACAACGTTGGGATGAAGATTGTATTGTATAGTGCTCGTTTGCCTCCAGAGTTATTTCCTTGTTGAACAATAGTGGTGATAACTGTCCAATGATTTGACAAGCTATGTTGCATCTTGATTCTATCTCTGCTGTTTGAGAATTATCGTTTGTCATTAAACTTCCAATTTTTAAAAATTCCTCTGCTTGTTTTAGTTGCCTGCCTACTATAGTTATGTTGATGTTCTGTTTATTTTTGGCGACATTCATGACTTCTGTTTTGTTGATGTTGATTTTCATGTTGTATTTTGTGCCTGTGGTGTTAAGTTTGTTTAAGTGTTCTTGTAGGTCTTCTATTGTTTCATGCATCAGTGCCTGATCGTCTGTAAATAAAAGCCCGTTGATCTCCTCTGTCTCTGATGGGTTGGCTAGCTTGCATATATAGTCCATGTATAATAAAGAATAGTGACACTGTGACCTTCCAGGCATGACGTAAGAGGCGACTAAGGAGGTTGATCGATGGCTTGACAAGCTGTCATTGTAAAAAGCATTGTTATGGAAACAGACCATAGATTTTAGCAGTGAGCTCTGCAATATGTGCCATTTTGGCACGCAAGGTTTCTGTTTTTGAGATTGCGGTTCTGCCCTATGTGCCGTCTTCGGCTCGAAAGGACAATAGATAGATAAGTAAGTTGAGATCTTGAAGGAGATTATTATCAATCCACTTAATTTATAGTTGAGGTTTTACTTGATTCCTTATGTTCATCCACTGACGCCCAGAACGTTCTAGTAGGAATGCAAATACCAACTTAATAAAGACTCTACGAAAGCGATTTTCTTCTAGAATACATGAAAATGATGATCAATGAAATCGCTGTGATTATAACAACGGATGGCCTACATCGTAAACAAATGTAAGCATTAATTTGTTATCCCTTTGAACTGATTTCTCCAATTTTAGGCAGCTCGATTGTTACAAAGGAAATTTGGCTTCAACTTGCTGCCAAAATAATTTATGGACAAGATTTGTGCATTAAACAAACGTGCCGGTCAATAGTCAACTTTTAGAAGAAAGATATAATCCATTTGCCTGGTTGGCTGCTGCCGTGTGTAATCATTATGTTTATGGTCTTTGATTGTGATTGCACTTAGGGCAGGACAATTTCGTAGCTAAGGAAAGATAATTATGAAGTAAGTGGTATCATGAAGTCCTTCAAATGGCATCAGTTGGGTCACGGTGCGTCCTCAGGGTACTTTGTGTACAATGGGTTCCAAGAATTACCCAGAGTGCTAATTTAATTTTTAATTTCAGGGTTTTCCGGTCGCAACGAGGTTGTCAGCGCATTATCTAATGAGACCGAGATGTCTGTGGGTTGTGAGTTGTGAGCTGTGAGTTATGAGTTCTGGGTTGTGGGATGTTCATTGTGGGCTGTGGGTTGTGAGCTGTGAGTTGTGAGTTGTGGGTTGTGAGTTGTGAGTTGTGGGTTGTGGGTTGTGAGTTGTGGATTATGAGCTGTGAGTTGTGTGTTGTGGGTTGTCATTTGTGGGTTGCGAGCTGTGAGTTGTGAGTTGTGGGCTGTGGGTTGTAAGTTGTGAGTTGTGGGTTGTGGGTTGTGGGTTGTGAGTTGTGATTTGTGGGTTATGGGTTGTGAGTTGTGAGTTGTGGGTTATGGGTTGTGAGCTGTGGGTTGTGGGTTGCAGGTTGTGAGTTGTGTGTTGTGAGTTGCGAGTTGTGGGCTGTGGGTTGTGAGTTGTGAGTTGTGGGCTGTGGGTTGTGAGTTGTGGTTTGTGGGTTGTGAGTTGTGGGTTGTGGGTTGTGGACTGTGGGTTGTGGGCTGTGGGTTGTGAGTTGTGGGTTGTGAGTTGTGAGTTGTGGGTTGTGAGTTGTGAGTTGTGGGCTGTGAGTTGTGAGTTGTGAGCTGTGAGTTGTGAGCTGTGAGTTGTGAGCTATGAGTTGTGAGTTTTGGGTTGTGAGCTGTGAGTTGCGAGCTGTCAGTTGTGAATTGTGAGCTATGAGTTGTGAGTTTTGGGTTGTGAGTTGTGAGCTATGAGTTATGAGCTGTGAGTTGTGAGTTTTGGGTTGTGAGTTGTGAGTTGTGAGCTGTGAGTTGTGAGCTGTGAGTTGGGAGCTGTGAGTTGTGAGCTTTGAGCTGTGAGCTGTGAGTTCTGAGCTGTGAGTTGTGAGTTTTGGGCTGTGAGTTGTGAATTGTGAGCTGTGAGTTGTGAGTTGTGAGCTGTGAGTTGTGAGCTGTGAGCTGTGAGTTGTGAGCTGTGAGTTGTGAGCTTTGAGTTGTGAGCTGTGAGTTGTGAGCTTTGAGTTGTGAGCTGTGAGTTGTGAGCTGTGAGCTGTGAGTTGTGAGTTGTGAGCTGTGGGTTATGAGCTGTGAGTTGTGAGTTGTAGGCTGTGGGTTGTGGGTTGTGAGCTGTGAGTTGTGAATTGTGAGTTGTGAGCTGTGGGTTGTGAGCTATGAGTTGTGAGTTGTAGGCTGTGGGTTGTGAACTGTGAGTTGTGGGTTGTGAGTTGTGAATTGTGGGCTGTGAGTTGTGGTTTACGGGCTGTGCATTGTGGGCTGTATGTTGTGAGTTGTGGTTGTTGCTTGTGGGTTGTGGGCTTTGTGTTGTGGGTTGTTGATTGTAGACTGTGAGTTGTGGATTATGAGTTGTGGGCTGTGAGTTGTGTGTTATGAGTTTTTGGGTTGTGTATTGTGAGATGTAGGCTGTAAGTTGTGGGTTTTGGGCTGTGTATTGTGAGTTGTGAGATGAATGTTGTGAGCTGTGGGTTATGGTTTATGATATGTGAGTTGTAAATTGTGGAATGTGGGGTGCTAGTTGTGGGTTGTGAGCTGTGGACTGTGTGTTTTGGGCTGTGAGTTGTGGGTTCTGGGCTGTGGGTTGTGGGCTCCGGTTTGTTGATTGTGAGCTGTGGCACTTGAGATCTAGAAATATTGAGCCATTTATCTGCCTTTTTATGAACCCATGTTCTGTCAACATTCGTGTCCAGACTTATGCTCAATAAAATCCCAGTTATCACTAATATGTGACATTAAACTCTCAGTTAGCACCAAAGATGTGACATTAAACTCTCACAGTTGTCACTAAAATGTGACATTCAACTCTCACAGTTGTCACTAAAGATGTGACATTCAACTCTCACAGTTGTCACTAAAGATGTGACATTCAACTCCCACAGTTATCACTAAAGATGTGACATTAAACTCCCATAGTTATCCCTAAAATGTGACATTCAACTCTCACAGTTGTCACTAAAATGTGACATTAAACTCTCACAGTTGTCACTAAAATGTGACATTCAACTCTCACAGTTATCACTAAAATGTGACATTCAACTCTCACAGTTATCACTAAAATGTGACATTAAACTCTCATAGTTATCACTAAAATGTGACATTCAACTCTCACAGTTATCACTAAAATGTGACATTCAACTCTCATAGTTATCACTAAAATGTGACATTAAACTCTCACAGTTATCACTAAAATGTGACATTAAACTCTCACAGTTATCACTAAAATGTGACATTAAACTCTCACAGTTATCACTAAAATGTGACATTAAACTCTCACAGTTATCACTAAATATGTGACATTAAACTCTCACAGTTATCACTTGATGTAATGGTGGTAAAAGGAACACCATACACATCCAACCATAATACTCACCATATCAACCATTCACATACAATCATAACATTCCCCAACCCCTACCATAACCATACAATCATACTATTCCCCAATCCCTATGATAAATAAATGTTTTGGATTTAGTCCAAGTGAGACTATACCACATTCTAAAACTACATGGAAACAACCATTTAAGGACCATGAAGAGCTAAGAGACATGTTCAGGACACGAAAGATGAATGTGACTGACCACCGAGAAAGAGATTGGAGCCTCCTCACGTACTAGTCCATAGGAAGCCATGGAAAGGCAATATATGCCTGCTTCATAGACTACACCAAAGCTTTTGATAGAGTACACCACAAAAAACGTATAGAATGTCTAAAAGAGATACATCTAGATGACATGGACATACGACTAATATGTAATCTATACTGGGAGCAAACAGCAATAATAAAATATAACAAAGAGAACTCTACACCCATTGATATAAAAAGAGGAGTATGACAGGGATGCATCCTATCACCAAGCTTATTCAATCTATACACTGAACAAATCTTTAAAAACATCTCAGAGATGCCAGGCCTAAACATTAATGGAAAGATAACCAATAACCTAAGATATGCTGACGATACTGTACTACTAGCAGACAATCCTAAACAATTACTCAATGAAATAAACATGATAAGCAAAAAATATGGACTAGATATGAATATCAAAAAGACTAAAACTATGATCATAAACAAAAGAAATAATCAAAACCCACAAATGGATATCAAAATTGAAGGAATAGACCTGGAGACAGTTCAGAACTACAACTACCTTGGACATACTATAACCAGAGATGGAAAATGTACAACTGAAATAAACAAAAGAATAGGAATGGCAAAAAGTTATTTTAATGTCATGAAGAACATACTAACATCAAAACAAATGACACCAGGGCTGAAGCTAAGAATAGCAAAATGTTACATCTTCTCAATATTCCTATATGGTGCAGAAACATGGACATTGGACAAGAAAACAGAACAGAGAATTGAAGCCTTTGAAATGTGGATATATAGAAGAATAGGTAGAATTTGATGGAAGGAAAAGAAAACAAACGACCAAGTCTTAAAACAACTAAACATGAAAAGAGAACTACTAAACACAATTCAAACAAGACAAATGCGATTTTGGGTCATGTTAAAAGACACACCAGCCTACTAAAAGTAATCCTGGAGAGGAAAATACAAGGTAAAAGAGGCAGACCAAGACTAACATGGACGAGTAACATCAAAAGATGGACAAATCAGCCTATGACAACCTGCACCGTTAAAGCAAGAGACAGAGCAGAATGGCGCTCCATGGTAGCCAACCTTCGTTGCGGAGACGGCACTCGATGATGAGGATGATGATGAAGTGCTACTATTTCCCTCATAAAATAAACCTGAATTTTCAAGAAGGAGTGTCATTTTGTACCTCCCTCAAGGAAGGGTCATTATTTGTAGCATCCCCAAAAGAGTTTTCATCACAAATAGTATATAGCCCACTACACGACCATCGCCATAACTCGAGCAGTATAGCTGACAGTCCACGCAATTCATTGGTCGGTATCAAACAACCACTGACCTATATCGCTTAATTACGTTTTCATTAATTCCTGGAATTTCTTATATAGGCCCGCCCATAAATTACACCCCAGGGGCGGTAATTCGTTGTTGTTGGGGGGGCAAAGAGTTTCTGAGGTGGTGATCTGGGAGTGGACGTGGCAGTGGAGACGCCAGTAGTCGAGAGTTGATTTATTGATAAGGGAAAGTTCAGATTGATAGATAAGGTTCGGTAAAAGGAGGTCACACGCGTGGGGTATAGGTCAGGTCTGTGTGGGAGGCTGGGTACTGGAGTTGATCATTTATGCTGTTTCATTTATCAAGATGAATAGGACTTTGTCAATGTTTATTTATCATGATGGATAGAACTTTGTCAATGTTTATTTATCATAATGGATAGAACATTGTCAATGTTTATTTATCATGATGGATATAACTTTGTCAATGTTTATTTATCATGATGGATAGAACTTTGTCAATGTTTATTTATCATGATGGATAGAACTTTGTCAATGTTTATTTATCATGATGGATAGAACTTTGTCAATGTTTATTTATCATGATGGATATAACATTGTCAATGTTTATTTATCATGATGGATAGAACTTTGCCAATGTTTATTTATCATGATGGATAGAACTTTGTCAATGTTTATTTATCATGATGGGTAGAACTTTGTCAATGTTTATTTATCATGATGGATAGAACGTTGTCAATGTTTATTTATCAAGATGGATAGAACTTTGTCAATGTTTATTTATCAAGATGGATAAAACTTTGTCAATGTTTATTTATCATGATGGATAGAACATTGTCAATGTTTATTTATCAAGATGGATAGAACATTGTCAATGTTTATATATCATGATGGATAGAACATTGTCAATGTTTATTTATCATGATGGATAGAACTTTGTCAATGTTTATTTATCATGATGGATAGAACTTTGGCAATGTTTATTTATCAAGATTGATAGAACTTTGTCAATGTTTATTTATCATAATGGAAAGAACTTTGTCAATGTTTATTTATCATGATGGATAGAACTTTGTCAATGTTTATTTATCATGATGGATAGAACTTTGTCAATGTTTATTTATCATGATGGGTAGAACTTTGGAATGTCTATGTTTATTTATCATGATGGATAGAACTTTGGAATGTCAATGTTTATTTATCATAATGGATATAACTTTGGAATGTCAATGTTGTTTTATCATGATGGGTAGAACTTTGGAAAGTCAATGATTATTTATCGTGATGGTAGAACTTTGGAATGTCAATGTTTATTTATCATGATGGATATAACTTTCGGATGGCAATGTTTAGTTGACATGATTGATAGAACTTTGTCAATGTTTATTTATCATGATTGATAGAACTTTGGAATGTCAATGTTTATTTATCATGATGGATAGAACTTTGTCAATGTTTATTTATCATGATGGATATAACATTGTCAATGTTTATTTATCATGATGGATAGAACTTTGCCAATGTTTATTTATCATGATGGATAGAACTTTGTCAATGTTTATTTATCATGATGGGTAGAACTTTGTCAATGTTTATTTATCATGATGGATAGAACGTTGTCAATGTTTATTTATCAAGATGGATAGAACTTTGTCAATGTTTATTTATCAAGATGGATAAAACTTTGTCAATGTTTATTTATCATGATGGATAGAACATTGTCAATGTTTATTTATCAAGATGGATAGAACATTGTCAATGTTTATATATCATGATGGATAGAACATTGTCAATGTTTATTTATCATGATGGATAGAACTTTGTCAATGTTTATTTATCATGATGGATAGAACTTTGGCATGTTTATTTATCAAGATTGATAGAACTTTGTCAATGTTTATTTATCATAATGGAAAGAACTTTGTCAATGTTTATTTATCATGATGGATAGAACTTTGTCAATGTTTATTTATCATGATGGATAGAACTTTGTCAATGTTTATTTATCATGATGGGTAGAACTTTGGAATGTCTATGTTTATTTATCATGATGGATAGAACTTTGGAATGTCAATGTTTATTTATCATAATGGATATAACTTTGGAATGTCAATGTTGTTTTATCATGATGGGTAGAACTTTGGAAAGTCAATGTTTATTTATCGTGATGGGTAGAACTTTGGAATGTCAATGTTTATTTATCATGATGGATATAACTTTCGGATGGCAATGTTTAGTTGACATGATTGATAGAACTTTGTCAATGTTTATTTATCATGATTGATAGAACTTTGGAATGTCAATGTTTATTTATCATGATGGATAGAACTTTGTCAATGTTTATTTATCATGATGGATAGAACTTTTGAATGTCTATGTTTATTTATCATGATGGATAGAACTTTGGAATGTCAATGTTTATTTATCGTGATGGATAGAACTTTGGAATGTCAATGTTTAGTTAACATGGTGAATATAATTATAATGATGAATTAGAATATATCGTATCCTTATCTTAGCTTTATCTTATCTTATCTTTATATTTTTATCTATATCTTTTTTTATTGTTTTCTTCATTTCTACCTTGTCTTATCTTTAGCTCACCTTATCTTATCTTTATCATATCTTTATCTTATCTTTATTTTATCTTTATCTTATTTTTATCTTATCTTTATCTTATCTTTATCTTATCTTTATATTATCTTATCTTTATCTCTATATTATTCTCATCTTATCTTTATCTTATCTTTATCTTATCTTTATCTTATCTTTATCTTATCTTTATCTTATCTTTATCTTATCTTTATCTTATCTTTATCTACCTTTATCTTATCTTTATCTTATCTTTATCTTATCTTATCTATTTTTATCTTTCTGGACCAGCATTCAAGCACAAGTTTTGAGACCTGACGTGATGACAAAGTTTAAGTTGTGCTGGTTCTATGTCAACAGTGTTTCTGACATTTGGAGATGATAGAAGATATTTCTGCTTTCATATGGTCATTGGTGAAGGTGATACGTGGCTCATTCCTTTGGGCATTTGTACAACGTACACAGTGAGGCAATGTTAGGTTTAAAACGAGTCGGTCTGGGCGACACTTAACAATGTCTGATTTGAAGCAACGACTTTAACGACATAAACTTGACGCTTGACCTGCCCTTTTGTTTCTTTGTGCCCACATAATCTACATCCCATCATCATCAGGTCACATGTTCTTTCCATAAGGTTGCATTCACCACAGTACGTCTGAAACAATCTCTCTCTCTCTCTATCCAGATCTCCCACAGAACGTTGCATTCACCACAGTATGTCTGAAACGATCTCTCTCTCTCTATCCAGATCTCCCACAGAACGTTGCATTCACCACAGTACGTCTGAAACAATTTCTCTCTCTCTATCCAGATCTCCCACAGAACGTTGCATTCACCACAGCCCGTCTAAAACAATCACTGTCTCTATCCAGATCTCCCACAGAACGTTGCATTCACCACAGCCCGTCTAAAACAATCACTGTCTCTATCCAGATCTCCCACAGAACGTTGCATTCACCACAGCCCGTCTAAAACAATCACTGTCTCTATCCAGATCTCCCACAGAACGTTGCATTCACCACTGCCCGTCTGAAATAATCACTGTCTCTATCCAGATCTCCCACAGAACGTTGTATTCACCACTGCCCGTCTGAAACAATCACTGTCTCTAGCCAGATCTCCCACAGAACGTTGTATTCACCACTGCCCGTCTGAAACAATCACTGTCTCTATCCAGATCTCCCACAGAACGTTGTATTCACCACTGCCCGTCTGAAATAATCACTGTCTCTATCCAGATCTCCCACAGAACGTTGTATTCACCACTGCCCGTCTGAAACAATCACTGTCTCTAGCCAGATCTCCCACAGAACGTTGTATTCACCACAGCCCATCTGAAAGAAAATCTGTCTCTAGCCAGATCTCCCACAGAACGTTGCATTCACCACAGCCCGTCTGAAAGAATCTCTGTCTCTAGCCAGATCTCCCACTTCTTCTGTTGTCATGTTCAATGTCTCTTCGATTTCTTCAAACCACCTTATTCTTGATCTGCCCCTGATGCGTCGCCAAGGAACCATACCTTCCATTATTTTTTTTTCCAGCCCGCTGTGTCATTTGACATGGCCGTAGTATTTTAAGAACCTCTGTAGAATGGTGTTTGTAAGCCAGTTCTTTTTAATGTTTAAATCTTTGAGTATGTCTTCATTGCTTTTTTTTCATTATCTAAGGTACTTTAAAAATGTATCTGTAGCATTTTGTTGCAAAGGAATTGATTTTCCACAATGCTGTTTGTAAGATTCTCCATTATTCACAGCCATATATTGCTATCGGAAAGATACAGACACATTGAATTCATGCCTAATGTTGGCGAATCGTTTGTCCGCCCGCAGGTAGCCGCTAGCGGTGAGAGCATGTACGACGACGCCTTCACCATCCAGTACGTGGAGAAATCGTTCGTCGACGACTTCAACTACGTGGCTGGGATGGTACCTTTTCTGCTGAATCTCATCAAAGACGTGAGTCTTGTCGCGTCTGTGGTCGTGCTGATGTAGTTGACGAGAGTCATTTTGTGTCTGTGGTCATGCTGATGGTGTTGACGTGAGTCTTGTCGCGTCTGTGGTCGTGCTAATGCTGTTGACGAGAGTCATTTTGTGTCTGTGGTCATGCTGATGGTGTTGATGTGAGTCTTGTCGCGTCTGTGGTCGTGCTAATGTTGTTGACGTGAGTCATCTTGTGTCTGTGATCATGCTGATAATGTTGATGTGAGTCATGTCGCGTCTGTGGTCGTGCTAATGTTGTTGACGTGAGTCATCTTGTGTCTGTGGTCGTGCTAATGTTGTTGACGTGAGTCATGTCTTGTCTGTGGTCATGCTAGTGTTGTTGACGTGAGTCATGTCGCGTCTGTGGTCGTGCTAATGTTGTTGACGGGAGTCATTTTGTGTCTGTGGTGGTGCTAATGTTGTTGACGTGAGTCATGTCGCGTCTGTGGTCGTGCTAATGTTGTTGACATGAGTCATGTCGCGTCTGTGGTCGTACTAATGTTGTTGACGTAAGTCATGTCGCGTCTGTGGTCGTGCTAATGTTGTTGACGTGAGTCATGTCGCGTCTGTGGTCGTGCTAGTGTTGTTGACGTGAGTCATCTTGTGTCTGTGGTCATGCTGATGATGTTGACGTTAATCATGTTGCGTCTGTGGTCGTGCTAATTTTGTTGACGTGAGTCATTTTGTGTCTGTGGTCATACTGGAGTTGTTGACCTGAGTCGTGTCATCTCTGTAGCCATGCTGATGTTGTCAATGTGAGTCATGTCGCGTTTGTGGTCGTGCTAATGTTGTTGACGTGAGTCATGTCGCGTTTGTGGTCGTGCTAATGTTGTTGACGTGAGTAATGTCGCGTCTGTGGTCGTGCTAATGTTGTTGACGTGAGTCATGTCGCGTCTGTGGTCGTGCTAATGTTGTTGACGTGAGTCATGTCGCGTCTGTGGGCGTGCTAATGTTGTTGACGTGAGTCATGTCGTGTTTGTGGTCGTGCTAGTGTTGTTGACGTGAGTCATCTTGTGTCTGTGGTCGTGCTGATGATGTTGACGTTAATAATGTGGCGCCTGTGGTCATGCTAATGTTGTAGACGTGAGTCATTTTGTGTCTGTTGTCATGCTGGTGTTGTTGACCTGAGTCATGTCGTGTTTGTGGTCGTGCTAGTGTTGTTGACGTGAGTCATCTTGTGTCTGTGGTCGTGCTGATGATGTTGACGTTAATAATGTGGCGCCTGTGGTCATGCTAATGTTGTAGACGTGAGTCATTTTGTGTCTGTGGTCATGCTGGTGTTGTTGACCTGAGTCATGTCATCTTTGTAGCCATGCTGATGTTGTCGATGTGAGTCGTGTCGCGTCTGTGTTCATGCTGATGTTGTCAACGTGAGTCATGTCATGTCTGTGGCCCTGCTGTAACAGTGGCGTCACTGTGGTGAGTTTAGTGGTTCCCTTTAAAGCCTGTTAAGCAGTGGCGTGACTGTGGTGGATTGTGGGCACAGAATAAAACAAAAATTATGCCCTCTTAAAAGATTCATACCAGACAAACATTCACACTTTGCCAGCTTGAAATATAAGTCATGAATATTTCATTCTATCGGATGTTTTGCCATCACTGTCTTGAAATAAAAAACAGGCCATAAGTGATTGTATCAAACATGACATCAATGTCTCGTACTTGACTTGTGGTTTCTTGGTTTGCTCAAGAGCTGAATAAATCCGCGAACTCCCATTGGATAAAATATATTTCCATCATTTGCTGACACTTCTGTGCTGACACAACAAGGCTTGTTAACAACACAATATTAGGGATAAAATAAATATAAAGCTGAATACATCGTTAGTTTACAAGTGAATAACTATAAAGGTCTATAAATTATTACAACAGATAAGAATAACTATAAAGATCTATAAATTATTACAACAGATAAGAATAACTATAAAGTTCTATAAATTATTACAACAGATAAGAATAACTACACATAAGGTTCTATAAATTATTACAACAGATAAGAATAACTATAAAGATCTATAAATTATTTCAACAGATAAGAATAACTATAAAGATCTATAAATTATTACAACAGATAAGAATAACTATAAAGTTCTATAAATTATTACAACAGATAAGATCTATAAATTATTACAACAGATAAGAATAACTATAAAGTTCTATAAATTATTACAACAGATAAGAATAACTATAAGGTTCTATAAATTATTACAACAGATAAGAATAACTATAAGGTTCTATAAATTATTACAACAGATAAGAATAACTATAAGGTTCTAAAAATAAAGAAACGATACAAAGAATAACTTTAAAGTTCCATAAATAAAAAAACAGATACGAAAAACTATAAAGTTCTATAAATAAAAAAAACAGATAAGAATGCTATAAAGTTCTATAAAAAAAAAAACAGATAAGAATAACTATAAAGTTCTATAAATTATTAAAACAGATAAGAACAACTCTAAAGTTGTGTAAATTATTACAACATACACAATGTCTATAATCTTCTAAAAATATTACAGCAGAATAGAACAAATATAAAGTTCTAGAAGTCAATAGCTTATATCTAAACAACTTCGCAGAATACGTTAAAGCGTTACATCCCCACTTTCCCCTTCGCTACTTTGTCTACACCAATCTCCCTGTGCGGCTCTACACTGCCGCAACGTCGTCGACAAAGTTACAAGAAAGCCACCATTGCAATATCACCGATCGTAGCCACTAAACTAACTCCACCAAAACATGTAAAGCCACCATTGCAATATCACCGATCGTAGCCACTAAACTAACTCCACCAAAACATGTAAAGCCACCATTGCAATATCACCGATCGTAGCTACTAAACTAACTCCACCAAAACATGTAAAGCCACCATTGCAATATCACCGATCGTAGCCACTAAACTAACTCCACCAAAACATGTAAAGCCACCATTGCAATATCACCAATCGTAGCCACTAAACTAACTCCACCAAAACATGTAAAGCCACCATTGCAATATCACCAATCGTAGCCACTAAACTAACTCCACCAAAACATGTAAAGCCACCATTGCAATATCACCAATCGTAGCCACTAAACTAACTCCACCAAAACATGTAAAGCCACCATTGCAATATCACCAATCGTAGCCACTAAACTAACTCCACTAAAACATGTAAAGCCACCATTGCAATATCACCAATCGTAGCCACTAAACTAACTCCACCAAAACATGTAAAGCCACCATTGCAATATCACCAATCGTAGCCACTAAACTAACTCCACCAAAACATGTAAAGCCACCATTGCAATATCACCAATCGTAGCCACTAAACTAACTCCACCAAAACATGTAAAGCCACCATTGCAATATCACCAATCGTAGCCACTAAACTAACTCCACCACAACATGTAAAGCCACCATTGCAATATCACCGATCGTAGCCACTAAACTAACTCCACCAAAACATGTAAAGCCACCATTGCAATATCACCGATCGTAGCCACTAAACTAACTCCACCAAAACATGTAAAGCCACCACTGCGACACTAGCACGGTCACCACCCACAACAACCCTCGCCTCCCATCCACCCACGACAACCCCCGCCTCCCATCAATCCACGACAACCCCCGCCTCCCATCCACCCACCCCAGAAACGTCAAGTCTGCTCATATTTATAGCCCAATCATCGAGCACATGAAAAGAACCACCCATACACCACGAAGAACCACATCAGCAATTCTAGCCTGGACTTGGCCTGCCCATTTGTGCATTGTCTCAGCGAACTCAAGTTAACAAGTGGGGAAACAAAGCCCAGACAGATTTGCATTGTTCCTTCATTAACATAAAAGAAAAGTGGATTTCTCTCTCTTTTCTCCGAGAATGTAGCCCCTGAAAGGAAACTCTCGCAGCACATCAACGACATTCATGCTAGCATCACTTCCATACAAATCATTGGCATTTTTTTTAATCTGTTCCATTCTGATTGTTTCTTGATGATTTAATCTGTCAGATGAAAAGATAATCAACATTTGAGAGAGTAGCAATGTTGATAGCAACGATCACAGAATAGTCAGAGAACATGCACGAGTCTACGGGCACATTATAGCGCCCATGAGAACTGGACTGGTTTCAATTGGGTGATAGAATAGGGTGTGTAAAGACAGAAAGAAGAACGAGTGATAGAATAGGGTGTGTAAAGACAGAAAGAAGAACGAGTGATAGAATAGGGTGTGTAGATATAGAAAGAAGAACGAGTGGTAGAATGGGTTGTGTAAAGATAGAAAGAAGAACAAGTGGTAGAATGGGTTGTGTAGAGATAGGAAGAAGAACGAGTAGTAGAATGGGTTGTGTAAAGATAGAAAGAAGATCAAGTGGTAGAATGGGCTGTGTAAAGATAGAAAGAAGAACAAGTGGTAGAATGGGGTGGAAAGATAGAAAGAAGAACGAGTGGTAGAATAGGGTGTGTAAAGATATGAAGAAGAACGAGTGGTAGAATGGGGTGTAAAGATAGAAAGAAGAACAAGTGGTAGAATGGGGTGTAAAGATAGGAAGAAGAACAAGTGGTAGAATGGGGTGTAAAGATAGAAAGAAGAACGAGCGGTAGAATGGGGTGTAAAGATAGAAAGAAGAACAAGTGGTAGAATGGGTTGTGTGAAGATAGGAAGAAGAACGAGTGGTAGAATGGGGTGTAAAGATAGGAAGAAGAACGAGTGGTAGAATGGGTTGTGTAAAGATAGGAAGAAGAACGAGTGGTAGAATGGGGTTTGTAAAGATAGGAAGAAGAACGAGTGGTAGAATGGGCTGTGTAAAGATAGGAAGAAGAACGAGTGGTAGAATGGGGTGTAAAGATAGAAAGAAGAACAAGTGGTAGAATGGGTTGTGTAAAGATAGAAAGAAGAACGAGTGGTAGAATAGGGTGTGTAAAGATAGGAAGAAGAACGAGTGGTAGAATGGGGTGTAAAGATAGGAAGAAGAACGAGTAGTAGAATGGGCTGTGTAAAGATAGAAAGAAGAACAAGTGGTAGAATGGGTTGTGTAAAGATAGAAAGAAGAACGAGTGGTAGAATAGGGTGTGTAAAGACAGAAAGAAGAACGAGTGGTAGAATGGGCTGTGTAAAGGTAGAAAGAAGAGCTAATGGTAGAATGGGCTGTGTAAAGGTAGAAAGAAGAACTAATGGTAGAATGGGCTGTGTAAAGGTAGAAAGAAGAACTAATGGTAGAATGGGCTGTGTAAAGGTAGAAAGAAGAACGAGTGGTAGAATGCGCTGTGTAAATATAGAAAGAAGAACGAGTGGTAGAATGGGCGGTGTAAAGGTAGAAAGAAGAACGAGTGGTAGAATGGGCTGTGTAAATATAGAAAGAAGAACGAGTGGTAGAATGGGCTGTGTAAATATAGAAAGAAGAACGAGTGGTAGAATGGGCGGTGTAAAGGTAGAAAGAAGAACGAGTGGTAGAATGGGCGGTGTAAAGGCAGAAAGAAGAACGAGTGGTAGAATGGGCAGTGTAAAGGCAGAAAGAAGAACGAGTGGTAGAATGGGCTGTGTAAAGGCAGAAAGAAGAACTAATGGTAAAATGGGCTGTGTAAAGGTAGAAAGAAGAACTAATGGTAGAATGGGCGGTGTAAAGGTAGAAAGAAGAACGAGTGGTAGAATGGGTAATTGTTCTAAAATTGTCACCAAACCCTGTTGGAATGTACGATACATCTCACGACTGGCTCCTTGCCACCAGCTTTACCGCAGCTCTACATTTATGTGTCCCCCCCCCCCTTTATCTACAGCAACATCACGTGGGAATGGTCAAGCTGAGTGGAGAACACAGATTTGAACTGTGTGTGGGTTCCTTCATCATGGTGGACATTAAGAGAAACTGAGGTTGAAGGAGATGAGATAGGAGAAGAGGAAAGTGAAGAAGAAAAGAGGATGAAGAAGAAGAAGATGTTCATAAAACATATATAAAGAACTGAACAACTCAATTCCTCTCATATAAATCACATCTTGATTGTAATGGGACATACTATAACCAGTGATGGGAAATGTAAAGCTGGGATAAACAAAAGAGAAGAAGTGGCAAAATGTAATTTTAATTCCATGAAAAATATAATAACACCAAAACAAATAACACCAAAACAAATAACACCAAAACAAATAACACCAGGGCTAAAACAAAAATAGTAAAATGTTACATCTTCTCAACACTCCTGTACGGTACAGAAACATGCCATTAAATTAAAAAAAAAAACAGAATAGAGAATTGAAGCCTTTGAAATGTGGATTTACAAAAGAATAGGAAGAATCGAATGGAAAGAAAAGAAAACAAACGATGAAGTTTTAAAACAACTAAAAATAAAAGAGAACTACTAAATACAATTAAGACAAGACAAATGAGATTGTTGGGGCATGTTAAAAGACACAACAGCCTAGTAAAAGTAATATTGGAAGGGAAAATACAAGGTAAAAGAGGCAGACCAAGACTAACATGGACGAGTAACATCAAAAGGTGTACAATTCAACCTATGATAACCTGCACCATCAAAGCAAGAGATAGAGCGGAATGGCGCTCTATGGTAGCCAACCTTCGATGCAGAGGCGGCACTCAATGGTGATAAAAAACGTATCGATAAACACGCAATCGATCTGCTGACAGAAATGTGACATTGAAATTTGCATATCGTCCAGAACAGACTTTATCCTTTGACGTATCCGTGACTAGCATGCAGTCATTAGGTCTATGACGTTTATTTCACTTGTGGCATTTCACATATGTTCTATAGTGATCTATCAATAGTGCACAAACGTCTTTAAATTAAAAAAAAAATATATATCTAAATATTTTCTTTCATTACTTTTGTTTATGTAAACATTTGTAAAACTTTATCGAAACATATTCTCAATAATTTCTGAAGTTAATCCAAAAATTACATAAATATTTCTAAACACTTAAACAATCACAGATTATGATTATCTCAACAGTCCAATAATACAATCACACATTATCTCAATAGTCCATTCCTACAATCACACTTTATCTCAAAAGTCCATTCCTACAATCACACATTATCTCAACAGTCCATTCCTACAATCACACATTATCTCAACAATCCATTCCTACAATCATACATTATCTCAACAATCCATTCCTACAATCACACATTATCTCAACAATCCATTCCTACAATCACACATTATCTCCACAATCCATTCCTACAATCACACATTATCTCCACAATCCATTCCTACAATCACAGAGAAGTGAGAACGTTATCCTGAATGCCAAGAAGACCCATCTAACCTTGACGGTATGTGGCTGTTGTTTTTGCTTCTCTTATAATCTTTAGCTTCAGTGAAATTGTTCATGTTTTGTTTCTTTACCTTGACTCTACGAACAATGTTGTTTCCTAGACATTTTAATAACTTTATTTGGTATCTTTGCATGGATATCTGCGTGCTTTATTGTTGTCTCTACCGTGAGTCACAAGCAGTTTTCGTATTTTGTTTGTTATCTTTACTTCCACTTTGTGCTATTTGTTATCTTTACTTCCACTTTGTGCTATTTGTTATCTTTACTTCCATCCTGTGCTATTTGTTATCTTTACTTCCACTTTGTGCTATTTGTTATCTTTACTTCCACTTTGTGCTATTTGTTATCTTTACTTCCATCCTGTGTTATTTGTTATCTTTACTTCCACATTGTGCTATTTGTTGTCTTTACTCCCACCCTGTGCTATTTGTTATCTCTACTTCCACCCTGTGCTATTTGTTATCTTTACTTCCACCCTGTGCTATTTGTTATCTTTACTCCCACCCTGTGCTATTTGTTATCTTACTCCCACCCTGTGCTATTTGTTGTCTTCACATCCACCCTGTGCTATTTGTTATCTTTACTCCCACCCTGTGCTATTTGTTATCTTTACTTCCACCCTGTGCTATTTGTTATCTTTACTTCCACCCTGTGCTATTTGTTATCTTTACTTCCACCCTGTGCTATTTGTTATCTTTACTTCCACCCTGTGCTATTTTTTATCTTTACTTCCACTCTGTGCTATTTGTTATCTTTACTTCCACCCTGTGCTATTTGTTATCTTTACTTCCACCCTGTGCTATTTGTTATCTTTACTTCCACCCTGTGCTATTTGTTATCTTTACTCCCACCCTGTGCTATTTGTTATCTTTACTTCCACCCTGTGCTATTTGTTATCTTTACTCCCACCCTGTGCTATTTGTTATCTTTACTCCCACCCTGTGCTATTTGTTATCTTTACTCCCACCCTGTGCTATTTGTTATCTTTACTCCCACCCTGTGCTATTTGTTGTCTTTACTTCCACCCTGTGCTATTTGTTATCTTTACTTCCACCCTGTGCTATTTGTTGTCTTTACTCCCACCCTGTGCTATTTGTTATCTTTAATTCCACCCTGTGCTATTTGTTGTCTTCACATCCACCCTGTGCTATTTGTTATCTTTACTCCCACCCTGTGCTATTTGTTGTCTTCACATCCACCCTGTGCTATTTGTTGTCTTCACATCCACCCTGTGCTATTTGTTGTCTTGACATCCACCCTGTGCTATTTGCCTTTGTTGCATTACCCTCAGAGTTGAACCATTGTCCATGTTTTATATCTTTTCCTTTACGTTCAGCCGAGCTACAATCTTATTTTCAGTCGTCAGATCACACATTATGATTAATACTTGCCAGATGATGCACACATTTGATGATTATAAACAGAGAAAATGTCCTTGAAGAAATGTCCTTGAAGAGAATGTTCGCGGTTCGACAGGCAAGCACATAGTCTGACAACAATGGCGCCGGTCGGGTATGTTCAACCCGAATGTGAAAAGTCTGTGACGGTGGATGGGGCGGAAGAATCAGAAATGATCATCGGCCTAGAAAGTGAAAACAGCAAAGTGTGTGGTACATCATCATCATCATCAAGCACCGGGCCTGCTGGCGTAGGTGATCATGTCTCTCCACAATTTTTGATCACGACAGTTATTTATCATTTCTGTTGTTGACCTTCTGCCAAGCCATTCTCTTAAACTGTCTAGTACTTTTTTCTCTTTGCTTTCTTCTATCTCTTCGTCCCTCAATTTTCCCAATTGTTACAATATATTCCAGTTGTTCTCTTCTCATTACATGACCACAAAATGCTGATTGTTTCTTCCTAATATTGGAACTTAGCTCTCTTTTTGCTTTGACCTCTTTCAAAACGTTTTCATTACTCTTCTTAGCTGTCCATGGTATTCTCAACATTCTTATGTAAAACCACATTTCTGCAGACTCCAGTGATTTTCTTGTCTGTTGTCCTATTGTCCATGATTCACATCCATGTGTTAAGACTGACTCTACCTAACATTTAAGAACTCTTTTTCTTGTTTCGATTGTCAAAAATGGATTGCATAGTATCTTCCTCATTTTTTGGAAAGTTGCTTTTGCCTGAGCCATTCTGCACCTCACCTCTGTTGTACATCTTCGTGCCTCCATGTGGTACACATGAGGCATATTCAGGGCACGAAAGATGAATATGTCAGACCACCGTGAAAGAGATTGGAGCCTCATCAAGTAACATTCCAAAGAAAGCCATGGAGACTACTAAACACAATTAGAACAAGACAAACGAAATTTTGGGGGCATGTTAAAAGACACAACAGTCTAATAAAAGTAATATTGGAAGGGAAAATACAAAGTAAAAGAGGCAGAGGCAGACCAAGACGAACATGGAGGAGTAAAAAATGGACAAGTCAACTTATGACAACCTGCACCATCAAAGCAAGAGACTGAGTGGAATGGCGCTCCATGGTAGCCAACCTTCGATGCGGAGACGGCACTCAGTAATGATGATGTAGCAGAGACAAGACACACAATATGTACAAGCAGATCTTCAAATTGATGGAAAGAACCTAGAAAGAGTTCAAGAATAAAGTTATCTTGGACATGTGATAACAAATGATGGAAATGTCAGACAGAAATAAACAACAAAAAAGAGTGAGAACGAAAATGCAATGTTAACAACATGAAAGATATACTCACAGCAAAGCAAATAACATCTGAACTAAAACAACAAGTTGTAAAACGCTATATTGACTTAACATTCCTGTTTTATGCAGAAATATGGACACTAGAAAAGAAATAAGATTAGAAAATTGAAGCCGTCGAAATGTGGAACTATATATTTTTGTTCGTTCGCCAGCTTTTACCTCTGACGAAGTCCCTAGAGACTAGGAACTGAATTTTGCGTGTTAATTAATTTTTCCATGACAGCAGTGTGCACAGGGGTCCCTCGCCGCAGAGGCAGATAACTCCGACTTCAGAGGTACTCACATGTTTTCCGTCGATGAGTAATTGACGTTTCAAGCCGGGCCTCGCTGCTGAGACCAGGGGTGGTTGCCGCAGAGAGAAATCATAGATAAATATCCCAACCGGTGTAGCCGGAACCACAACCTCTCTGTCTCGAGGCCGGCGTCTTGCCTCGAGACCAACCAGTCCCCCCGGATCTATAGAACAATTACGAGAATTGGCTGGAAGGAAAGGAAGAGAAACAAGGACATTCTGAATCAGCTGAAACTGAACAAACAAAAAATACTTAAAAAATAGAATGTTTAAACTGCAATTTTTGGGACATGTAAAGAAACACAATACCCTTCTGAAGATCGTCTGTGAAGGGAATGTACAAGACATACGAGGCAGAGGCAGACCAAGACTAAAGTGGACCGATAATATCAATAAGTGACACTGCAAGAATTACAAAAGACAGTAAAATTCATACAGGAAACGACATTGCTGATATAGACAATACTTCGAGCGAACGAAAGATAGACATATCAACAAGTGTACAGGGCAACCTATGACAACGTGCATCATCAAGACAAGAGACCGGGTAAATGGAGTTCCATTTTAGGCCAACTTCGAGATGCAGACAGCACCCACTGATGATAATGAATGCACACATTTATATCGAACAGAAATATGTCCAATATTATCTTCCCATTACAATTAGTTTAATTATTATCCACAGGCAATGGAGGAACTGAGGAGGTTCATGTACCTGAACGGTGTAACCAACAAGAACAGGCAGAAATTGATGAGAAACCTTCGGGTAAGACAGGTGTTGTCAAAGTGGTTGAAACTAACCTGGCACCAGATCTTCAAACTAGGACATTTCGCTCCGTCTCTTCAGCTTTCATGTTTGAGTTTTGTTGAGCTGAAGTTGCTTTATCACGTGATCAAACCTTTTCATTTCTTGTTTCTATACTTGTGGCTAGTACAAGAGTCACCAGTCACCGTCTCTTTAGTTCATTATTACAAATATATTACGGCAGACATCATTAGCTGTCTCTTTAGTTCATTATTACATACTATAATACGGCAGACATCATTAGCTGTCTCTTTAGTTCATTATTACATACTATAATACGGCAGACATCATTAGCTGTCTCTTTAGTTCATTATTACATACTATAATACGGCAGACATCATTAGCTGTCTCTTTAGTTCATTATTACTTACTATAATACGGCAGACATCATTAGCTGTCTCTTTAGTTCATTATTACATACTATAATACGGCAGACATCATTAGCTGTCTCTTTAGTTCATTATTACATACTATAATACGGCAGACATCATTAGCTGTCTCTTTAGTTCATTATTACATACTATAATACGGCAGACATCATTAGCTGTCTCTTTAGTTCATTATTACATACTATAATACGGCAGACATCATTAGCTGTCTCTTTAGTTCATTATTACTTACTATAATACGGCAGACATCATTAGCTGTTTTCTTTAGTTCATTATTACATACTATATTACGGCAGACATCATTAGCTGTCTCTTTAGTTCATTATTACATACTATATTACGGAAGACACCATTAGCTGTCTCTTTAGTTCATTATTACATACTATATCACGGCAAGACATCAATAGCTGTCTCTTTAGTTCATTATTACATATTATATTACGGCAAGACATCATTAGCTGTCTCTTTAGTTCATTATTACATACTATATTACGGCAAGACATCAATAGCTGTCTCTTTAGTTCATTATTACATACTATATTACGGCAAGACATCAATAGCTGTCTCTTTAGTTCATTATTACATACTATATTACGGCAAGACATCAATAGCTGTCTCTTTAGTTCATTATTACATACTATATTACGGCAAGACATCAATAGCTGTCTCTTTAGTTCATTATTACATACTATATTACAGCAGACATCATTAGCTGTCTCTTTAGTTCATTATTACATACTATATTACGGCAGACATCATTAGCTGTCTCTTTAGTTCATTATTACATACTATATTACGGCAGACATCATTAGCTGTCTCTTTAGTTCATTTTTACATACTATATTACAGCAAGACATCATTAGCTGTCTCTTTAGTTCATTATTACATACTATATTACGGCAAGACATCAATAGCTGTCTCTTTAGTTCATTATTACATACTATATTACGGCAGACATCAATAGCTGTCTCTTTAGTTCATTATTACATACTATATTACAGCAGACATCAATAGCTGTCTCTTTAGTTCATTATTACATACTATATTACGGCAAGACATCATTAGCTGTTTTCTTTAGTTCATTGAAACATACTATATTACGGCAGACACCATTAGCTGTTTTCTTTAGTTCATTGAAACATACTATATTACAAGAGTCATCATTCACTGTCTCCTTAGTTCCTCCTTATATACTCTGTTACGGCAGTCATCATTAGGTGTCTCATTTGATCTTTATTTCTAAATTTGCGTATCTCAAGCCGACTCCCGTCATGCTTCTGACACATTTTGTTTCGGTCATAATGTATCTTCTTTTTTGTTCTAGATGTCATAGTCTAGGGGCCATATTACCAACAAAATGTTGGATTGAAGATTGTGATGATCTGTGCAATTATCAACTGCTGATAAAACTTCAACGTTCGGTAAAGGTCACGTTTAGTCCCGTAAATGATTTCAGTTCGGAACAGTTCGGAAGAGTAGTGTCCCCTCGAGTAAGCATTGCACTTTATTCGGCGGTTCTCAGTATGTCATTATAAGTGCCCTAATTCTAGAGAAATATGAAACAACGCGATAGTAAAGTCCTTAGTAGTGGAATTAAAAGGCACAAGTGCCTTTGAGTGGACATGCCAGACTCATGTCAACTCATCTCAAATTAGGGCATATTTTATCAGGACGGCACACTGGAACATACACAGTTACATCAACTAAATGTCCACGCTTAATTAATAAAGGAAAAACATAGCACCTTACTTAAGAAGCGAGTCAAGTCCTAGTTTGGTCCGGTAAATTACTTAAGCCAAATGAGTGATCTCTACTTAAACTCTGAACTCTAAATTCTAAACCTCTAAACTCTAAACCTCTAAACTCTAAACCTCTAAACTTTACAGAGAAGTGATCTAATTTGCGACTTTCAAAAGTATTTGGGAACCTCTTGTGAACCGTTGTAATTGTCTTGTGACGTCAACTAAGAGGGGAATCACTCTTTCGCTGAAATAATATATCGACCTATACTAGACCTTTACTCAACATTCTTCTAATTGTAGAACAATCTGACGGCATTGATCTCACATCAACCACACAGCTCATCTCACACATTTCGCTCCTCCCCCTTCAGGTGATAGACATGCTGGTCAAAATCCTGCAGTGCCCATTGGACGGCAAGAGTGACGAGGCCAACCTGACCAGCGTGTTCAAGGAAGCCTATGACATCTTGTACACCTACATGATTGGCAGGTCACGGAAGAATGCCCTCTACTTCGCAAAGTACATCGACTTCTTCCAGACACAGTTTACACAGAAGGTAGGTGGTGAGCCATCGTGGGCGTTGTAGATAGGAGCTTGCGATTGGTTTGGTTGAAAGGAATCGATTTGATGAGATCGATCACGTTTACAGCGGATGGTTATGTGGACTACAACTTGTTGGTTGTGTGGGCTTGCTTGTATGTGGACTACAACTTGTTGGTTGTGTGGGCTTGCTTGTATGTGGACTACAACTTGTGGTTGTGTAGGCTTGCTTGTATGTGGACTACAACTTGTAGTTGTGTAGGCTTGCTTGTATGTGGACTACAACTTGTGGTTGTGTAGGCTTGCTTGTATGTGGGCTACAACTTGTGGTTGTGTGGGTTTACTTGTATGTAGACAATAACTTTTGGTTGTATGGGTTTGCTTGTATATGGACTACAACTTTTGGTTGTATGGGTTTGCTTGTATATGGACTACAACTTTTGGTTGTATGGGTTTGCTTGTATGTGGACTACAACTTGTGGTTGTATACCTTTCTCATAACTTATTCACTCTAACCTGTACATTATCTCTCCCTTCTGACCTGTACGTGACCTCTCCACTCTGACCTCCCTCATGATCTCTCCACTCTGACCTCCCTCATGACCTCCACCATGACCTCTCTACTCAGACTTCTCTATGACCTTTCCACTCTGACACATGACCTCTCCAATCTCACCTTCCCAGTGACATCTCCACTCTGACCTCCTCCATGATCTCTCCACTCTGATCATCGCCACGACCTTTCCACTTTGACCAATGACCTCTCACTCTGACCTCACCCATGACAATTCCACGCTGACCTTCGCCATGACCTCTACACTCAGACCTTCACTTCACCATCACATTTCGCCTACAGGGTGGGATTGGCCTCAACGTGGCACAGATGATAGTGGAGCTTATCAGAGACAAACGGAAGATCGTAGACCGCATCACGCATGCGCAGATCGACGTCTTCGTTTCACTGCTGGAGAAAACACAGGTAACTTTCCAAGAAAAAAAACAACTGTTTTTAAAAAAAAAAAGAAAAAAAACCGAGAATGTCAAACCGCGGGTTTGCTCAAGAAAATAATCATATATTAAAGAATCAGACTTTCAGAAGTAGATCAAAATTATTAAGCTCAAAAACAAAGCTCAGAATTTACAGATGAAACGTATTACCTCCCCTTACTTATGGACGCGAGAGCGAGAAAACAACTAAAGAAATAGAAAATAACAGGATGCATTTGAAAAGAAATGTCTGAGGAAAATACTAACATACCGTGGAATGAGTTCAAGACTAGTGCAGAAATAAGAGAAATGATAGAGTATCCAAAATATCAGTTACAATCAAGGGACGGTGGTCATATGTTGGCTATGTGGTAAGAAGGTACAACAAAAGAATCTTAAAGTTGGCTCTCAAATGGGAACCCGAGGGTTAAAGAAAAAGAGGCCGACTCAGAAAAACACTACAAATAACGGGCATCAGCTCCCAAGCCGAGATTGAACAATTTGTTCAGAAGAAAACTGTGTGGCGAGACACAATGCAGGCCCTGTACAAGGTCCGACAGTTACAAGATCGTAGGACACAATGCAGGTCCTGTACGAGGTCTGACAGTTACAAGATCGTCGGACACAATGCAGGTCCTGTACAAGGTCCAACAGTTACAAGATCGTCGGACACAATGCAGGTCCTGTACAAGGTCCAACAGTTACAAGATCGTCGGACACAATGCAGGTCCTGTACAAGGTCCAACAGTTAAAAGATCGTCGGACACAATGCAGGTCCTGTACAAGGTCTGACAGTTACAAGATCGTCGGACACAATGCAGGTCCTGTACAAGGTCTGACAGTTACAAGATCGTCGGACACAATGCAGGTCCTGTACAAGGTCTGACAGTTACAAAATCGTCAGACACAATGCAGGTCCTGTACGAGGTCTGACAGTTACAAGATCGTCAGACAGAATGCAGCCCTGTACAAGGTCCGACAGTTACAAGATCGTCGGACACAATGCAGATACTGTACAAGGTCCGACAGTTACAAGATCGTCGGACACAATGCAGATACTGTACAAGGTCCGACAGTTACAAGATCGTCAGACACAATGCAGATACTGTACAAGGTCCGACAGTTACAAGATCGTCGGACACAATGCAGGTCCTGTACAAGGTCTGACAGTTACAAGATCGTCAGACACAATGCAGGTCCTGTACAAGGTCCGACAGTTACAAGATCGTCGGACACAATGCAGGTCCTGTACAAGGTCTGACAGTTACAAGATCGTCAGACACAATGCAGATACTGTACAAGGTCCGACAGTTACAAGATCGTCAGACACAATGCAGATACTGTACAAGGTCCGACAGTTACAAGATCGTCGGACACAATGCAGATACTGTACAAGGTCCGACAGTTACAAGATCGTCGGACACAATGCAGATACTGTACAAGGTCCGACAGTTACAAGATCGTCGGACACAATGGAGGTCCTGTACAAGGTCTGACAGTTACACGATTGTCAGACACAATGCAGGTCCTCTACAAGGTCTGACAGTTACAAGATCGTCGGACACAATGCAGGCCCTGTACAAGGTCTGACAGTTACAAGATCGTCAGACACAATGCTGGTCCTGTACAAGGTCTGACAGTTACACGATTGTCAGACACAATGCAGGTCCTGTACAAGGTCTGACAGTTACAAGATCGTCGGACACAATGCAGGTCCTGTACAAGGTCTGACAGTTACACGATTGTCAGACACAATGCAGGTCCTGTACAAGGTCTGACAGTTACAAGATCGTCAGACACAATGCAGGTCCTGTACAAGGTCTGACAGTTACACGATTGTCAGACACAATGCAGATCCTGTACGAGGTCTGACAGTTACACGATTGTCAGACACAATGCAGGTCCTGTACAAGGTCTGACAGTTACAAGATCGTCAGACACAATGCAGGTCCTGTACAAGGTCCGACAGTTATAAGATCGTCAGACATAATGCAGGTCCTGTACAAGGTCCGACAGTTACAAGATCGTCGGACACATGAGTCTAGAATTGCTACACTACTTCTTCGGCTAGAAAAGGCAACAGACAGATGAGACACACAAGACCAGACAGACAGACCAGACATACAAGACCAGACAGACAGACCAAACACACAAGACCAGACAGACAGATCAGACACACAAGACCAGACACACAAGACCAGACACACAAGACCAGACAGACAGATGAGACACACAAGGCCAGACAGACAGATGAGACACACAAGACCAGACAGACAGACCAGACACACAAGACCAGACAGACAGACCAAACACACAAGACCAGACAGACAGATCAGACACACAAGACCAGACACACAAGACCAGACACACAAGACCAGACAGACAAGACCAGACAGACAGATGAGACACACAAGGCCAGACAGACAGATGAGACACACAAGACCAGACAGACAGATGAGACACACAAGGCCAGACAGACAGATGAGACACACAAGACCAGACAGACTGATGAGACACACAAGGCCAGACAGACAGATGAGACACACAAGGCCAGACAGACAGACCAGACACATAAGGCCAGACAGACAGATGAGACACAAAAGACCAGACAGACAGATGAGACACACAAGGCCAGACAGACAGATGAGACACACAAGACCAGACAGACAGATGAGACACACATCGCCAGACAGACAGATGAGACACACAAGGCCAAACAGACAGATGAGACACACAAGACCAGACAGACAGTCCAGACACACAAGACCAGACAGACAGACCAGACACACAAGACGAGACACACAAAACCAGACAGACAGACCAGACACACATGAACAGATAGATAGACCAGACAGACAGACCAGATACACAAGACCAGACACATCAGACCAGACACACAAGACCAGACAGACAGACCAGACAGACAGACCAGACAGACAGATTAGACACACAAGACCAGACAGACAGACCAGACACATAAGACCAGACAGACAGACCAGACACACAAGACCAGACAGACAGACCAGACAGACAGTCCAGACACACAGGACCAGACAGACAGTCCAGACAGATAGTCCGGACACACAAGACCAGACAGACAGTCCAGACACACAGGACCAGACAGATAGATAAGACACACAATACCAGACAGACAAACCAGACAGACAGACCATACACATATGACCAGACAGACAGACCAGACACACAAAACCAGACAGACAGACAGACCAGACAGACAGACCAGACAGACAGACCAGACACACAAGACCAGACAGACAGACAGACCAGACAGACAGACCAGACAGACAGACCAGACACACAAAACCAGACAGACAGACAGACCAGACAGACAGACCAGAGAGACAGACCAGACACACAAGACCAGACAGACAGACCAGACACACAAGACCAGACAGACAGACAGACCGACAGAAAGACAAGAGCGACGGACGTACGGACAGACCTGACAGGCCGACAGACAGAGAGGCAGACAGACCAGACAATCAGATTAAAGATTACAAATTCATCAAACAATTTGAAATAAAATAGAATGTAAAGCACCATATAAGAAAAATAAACACAATGTAAATTATTTTTTTTTTTTTATTTAGGTCATTCAAGAGAAAATCGCATTAATTTTTTGGGTAGGTTTTTTTTTTTTTTTTTTTTTTTTTTTTTTTTTTTTTTTTAACGAGATACAGAAGCATCTTTAAAAAGGTATGTCATGTTTAAACAAAGAACATTGTAACAATAAACAAAATAACATTTGTTGACAATTAATAAAGATAACTTTAAAAGAATCAGACTTTCAGAAGTAGATCAAAATTATTAAGCTCAAAAACAAAGCTCAGAATTTACAGATGAAACGTATTACCTCCCCTTACTTATGGACGCGAGAGCGAGAAAACAACTAAAGAAATAGAAAATAACAGGATGCATTTGAAAAGAAATGTCTGAGGAAAATACTAACATACCGTGGAATGAGTTCAAGACTAGTGCAGAAATAAGAGAAATGATAGAGTATCCAAAAATATCAGTTACAATCAAGGGACGGTGGTCATATGTTGGCTATGTGGTAAGAAGGTACAACAAAAGAATCTTAAAGTTGGCTCTCAAATGGGAACCCGAGGGTTAAAGAAAAAGAGGCCGACTCAGAAAAACACTACAAATAACGGGCATCAGCTCCCAAGCCGAGATTGAACAATTTGTTCAGAAGAAAACTGTGTGGCGAGACACAATGCAGGCCCTGTACAAGGTCCGACAGTTACAAGATCGTAGGACACAATGCAGGTCCTGTACGAGGTCTGACAGTTACAAGATCGTCGGACACAATGCAGGTCCTGTACAAGGTCCAACAGTTACAAGATCGTCGGACACAATGCAGGTCCTGTACAAGGTCCAACAGTTACAAGATCGTCGGACACAATGCAGGTCCTGTACAAGGTCCAACAGTTAAAAGATCGTCGGACACAATGCAGGTCCTGTACAAGGTCTGACAGTTACAAGATCGTCGGACACAATGCAGGTCCTGTACAAGGTCTGACAGTTACAAGATCGTCGGACACAATGCAGGTCCTGTACAAGGTCTGACAGTTACAAAATCGTCAGACACAATGCAGGTCCTGTACGAGGTCTGACAGTTACAAGATCGTCAGACAGAATGCAGCCCTGTACAAGGTCCGACAGTTACAAGATCGTCGGACACAATGCAGATACTGTACAAGGTCCGACAGTTACAAGATCGTCGGACACAATGCAGATACTGTACAAGGTCCGACAGTTACAAGATCGTCAGACACAATGCAGATACTGTACAAGGTCCGACAGTTACAAGATCGTCGGACACAATGCAGGTCCTGTACAAGGTCTGACAGTTACAAGATCGTCAGACACAATGCAGGTCCTGTACAAGGTCCGACAGTTACAAGATCGTCGGACACAATGCAGGTCCTGTACAAGGTCTGACAGTTACAAGATCGTCAGACACAATGCAGATACTGTACAAGGTCCGACAGTTACAAGATCGTCAGACACAATGCAGATACTGTACAAGGTCCGACAGTTACAAGATCGTCGGACACAATGCAGATACTGTACAAGGTCCGACAGTTACAAGATCGTCGGACACAATGCAGATACTGTACAAGGTCCGACAGTTACAAGATCGTCGGACACAATGCAGGTCCTGTACAAGGTCTGACAGTTACAAGATCGTCAGACACAATGGAGGTCCTGTACAAGGTCTGACAGTTACACGATTGTCAGACACAATGCAGGTCCTCTACAAGGTCTGACAGTTACAAGATCGTCGGACACAATGCAGGCCCTGTACAAGGTCTGACAGTTACAAGATCGTCAGACACAATGCTGGTCCTGTACAAGGTCTGACAGTTACACGATTGTCAGACACAATGCAGGTCCTGTACAAGGTCTGACAGTTACAAGATCGTCGGACACAATGCAGGTCCTGTACAAGGTCTGACAGTTACACGATTGTCAGACACAATGCAGGTCCTGTACAAGGTCTGACAGTTACAAGATCGTCAGACACAATGCAGGTCCTGTACAAGGTCTGACAGTTACACGATTGTCAGACACAATGCAGATCCTGTACGAGGTCTGACAGTTACACGATTGTCAGACACAATGCAGGTCCTGTACAAGGTCTGACAGTTACAAGATCGTCAGACACAATGCAGGTCCTGTACAAGGTCCGACAGTTATAAGATCGTCAGACATAATGCAGGTCCTGTACAAGGTCCGACAGTTACAAGATCGTCGGACACATGAGTCTAGAATTGCTACACTACTTCTTCGGCTAGAAAAGGCAACAGACAGATGAGACACACAAGACCAGACAGACAGACCAGACATACAAGACCAGACAGACAGACCAAACACACAAGACCAGACAGACAGATCAGACACACAAGACCAGACACACAAGACCAGACACACAAGACCAGACAGACAGATGAGACACACAAGGCCAGACAGACAGATGAGACACACAAGACCAGACAGACAGACCAGACACACAAGACCAGACAGACAGACCAAACACACAAGACCAGACAGACAGATCAGACACACAAGACCAGACACACAAGACCAGACACACAAGACCAGACAGACAAGACCAGACAGACAGATGAGACACACAAGGCCAGACAGACAGATGAGACACACAAGACCAGACAGACAGATGAGACACACAAGGCCAGACAGACAGATGAGACACACAAGACCAGACAGACTGATGAGACACACAAGGCCAGACAGACAGATGAGACACACAAGGCCAGACAGACAGACCAGACACATAAGGCCAGACAGACAGATGAGACACAAAAGACCAGACAGACAGATGAGACACACAAGGCCAGACAGACAGATGAGACACACAAGACCAGACAGACAGATGAGACACACATCGCCAGACAGACAGATGAGACACACAAGGCCAAACAGACAGATGAGACACACAAGACCAGACAGACAGTCCAGACACACAAGACCAGACAGACAGACCAGACACACAAGACGAGACACACAAACCAGACAGACAGACCAGACACACATGAACAGATAGATAGACCAGACAGACAGACCAGATACACAAGACCAGACACATCAGACCAGACACACAAGACCAGACAGACAGACCAGACAGACAGACCAGACAGACAGATTAGACACACAAGACCAGACAGACAGACCAGACACATAAGACCAGACAGACAGACCAGACACACAAGACCAGACAGACAGACCAGACAGACAGTCCAGACACACAGGACCAGACAGACAGTCCAGACAGATAGTCCGGACACACAAGACCAGACAGACAGTCCAGACACACAGGACCAGACAGATAGATAAGACACACAATACCAGACAGACAAACCAGACAGACAGACCATACACATATGACCAGACAGACAGACCAGACACACAAAACCAGACAGACAGACAGACCAGACAGACAGACCAGACAGACAGACCAGACACACAAGACCAGACAGACAGACAGACCAGACAGACAGACCAGACAGACAGACCAGACACACAAAACCAGACAGACAGACAGACCAGACAGACAGACCAGAGAGACAGACCAGACACACAAGACCAGACAGACAGACCAGACACACAAGACCAGACAGACAGACAGACCGACAGAAAGACAAGAGCGACGGACGTACGGACAGACCTGACAGGCCGACAGACAGAGAGGCAGACAGACCAGACAATCAGATTAAAGATTACAAATTCATCAAACAATTTGAAATAAAATAGAATGTAAAGCACCATATAAGAAAAATAAACACAATGTAAATTATTTTTTTTTTTTTTATTTAGGTCATTCAAGAGAAAATCGCATTAATTTTTTGGGTAGGTTTTTTTTTTTTTTTTTTTTTTTTTTTTTTTTTTTTTTTAACGAGATACAGAAGCATCTTTAAAAAGGTATGTCATGTTTAAACAAAGAACATTGTAACAATAAACAAAATAACATTTGTTGACAATTAATAAAGATAACTTTAAAAGGAAAGTACCGCCGTCACGCCAAGTGGCGTATAGGGGAATATGGTGTTAGTGACCATAAATTTTACAGACCTTCGGCACATGATTTTTGGGGTAATGAGGTCAGTATTACGCCCGTGCCGCTTTACATCTGGTATCCATTAAAGGCTGGGGAGCCGCGATAGCTCAGTGGTTAGGGAACTGGACTACAAAGGACAAGGGGTAGGGTTCAATCTCAACCGACGGCCTCCGGGTTCACCCAGCCTTAAATGGGTACCAGATTTTCCTGGGAAAGTAAAGCGGCGTGGGCGTAATACCGACCACATTACCCCAAAAATCATGTGCCGAAGGTCTGTAAATTTATTGTCAATAACACATGATTCCCTATACGCCACTTGGCGTGACGGGGGTACTTTACTTTTTTACATTAAAGGCTGGGTGAACCCGGAAACCGTCGGTTGGGATTGAACCCTACCTCTTGTCCTTTGTAGTCCAGTTCACTAACCACTGAGCTATCGCGGCTCCCTTAAAGGTAACTTAATAAACACTATTCTACAGAGGACATTGAAATACTGTACGCACATTAAAAGATACATCGGGTAGGAGAGAAAATAACAGAAGGCATGGTTCCTGGGCGATGCATCAGGGGCAGACTAATGAAGAAGTGGTTTCAGGACATCAAGGAGACCTTGAACATGACAACAGAAGAAGTGGGAGATCTAGCTAATCAGACATTCTTTCAGACAGGCAGTGGTGAATGCATTGTTATGTGGTAGATCTGGCTAGAGACAGATTTATTCAGGCACACACAGGTGAATGCATCGCTATGTGGTAGATCTGGCTAGAGACAGATTCATTCAGGCAGGCGGCAGAGGTGAATGCATCGCTATGTGGTAGATCTGGCTAGAGACAGATTCATTCAGGCAGGCAGAGCTGAATGCATCGCTATGTGATAGATCTGGCGAGAGACAGATTCATTCAGGCAGGCAGAGGTGAATGCATCGTTATGTGGTAGATCTGGCGAGAGACAGATTCATTCAGGCAGGCAGAGGTGAATGCATCGCTATGTGGTAGATCTAGCTAGAGACAGATTCATTCAGGCAGGCAGAGCTGAATGCATCGCTATGTGATAGATCTGGCTAGAGACAGATTCATTCAGGCAGGCAGAGGTGAATGCATCGTTATGTGGTAGATCTAGCTAGAGACAGATTCATTCAGGCAGGCAGAGGTGAATGCATCGTTATGTGGTAGATCTGGCTAGAGACAGATTCATTCAGGCAGGCAGAGGTGAATGCATCGTTATGTGGTAGATCTGGCTAGAGACAGATTCATTCAGGCAGGCAGAGCTGAATGCATCGCTATGTGATAGATCTGGCTAGAGACAGATTCATTCAGGCAGGCAGAGGTGAATGCATCGTTATGTGGTAGATCTGGCGAGAGACAGATTCATTCAGACAGGCAGTGGTGAATGCATCGTTATGTGGTAGATCTGGCTAGAGACAGATTCATTCAGACAGGCAGTGGTGAATGCATCGTTATGTGGTAGATCTGGCTAGAGACAGATTCATTCAGGCAGGCAGAGGTGAATGCATCGCTATGAGGTAGATCTGGCTAGAGACAGATTCATTCAGACAGGCAGTGGTGAATGCATCGTTATGTGGTAGATCTGGCTAGAGACAGATTCATTCAGACAGGCAGTGATGAATGCATCGTTATGTGGTAGATCTGGCTAGAGATAGATTCATCCAGACAGGCAGAGATGAATGCATCGTTATGTGGTAGATCTGGCTAGAGACAGATTCATCCAGACAGGCAGTGATGAATGCATCGTTATGTGGTAGATCTGGCTAGAGACAGATTCATTCAGACAGGCAGTGATGAATGCATCGTTTTGTGGGAGATCTGGCTAGAGACAGATTCATTCAGACAGGCAGAGGTGAATGCATCGTTATGTGGTAGATCTGGCTAGAGACAGATTCATTCAGGCAGGCAGAGGTGAATGCATCGTTATGTGGTAGATCTGGCTAGAGACAGACTCATTCAGACAGGCAGAGGTGAATGCATCGTTATGTGGTAGATCTGGCTAGAGACAGATTCATTCAGGCAGGCAGAGGTGAATGCATCGTTATGTGGTAGATCTGGCTAGAGACAGATTCATTCAGGCAGGCAGAGGTGAATGCATCGTTATGTGGTAGATCTGGCTAGAGACAGATTCATTCAGGCAGGCAGAGGTGAATGCATCGTTATGTGGTAGATCTGGCTAGAGACAGATTCATTCAGGCAGGCAGAGGTGAATGCATCGTTATGTGGTAGATCTGGCTAGAGACAGATTCATTCAGGCAGGCGGCAGAGGTGAATGCATCGCTATGTGGTAGATCTGGCTAGAGACAGATTCATTCAGGCAGGCAGAGGTGAATGCATCGTTATGTGGTAGATCTGGCTAGAGACAGATTCATTCAGGCAGGCAGAGGTGAATGCATCGTTATGTGGTAGATCTGGCTAGGGACAGATTTTTTTTTCAGACGGTCTATCTATACACAAAAAATGTACACACTAAGGAAATGATTTCAGTTTGTCACACACACACACACACACACACACACACACACACACACATACACACACATACACACACATACACACACACACAATGTACATCAAAGAATGTATGGACCACATATTTATGCTTGTACGATGTTGTGTTCATTAATGTTCGTATCAGAAAGATCAAAACTTGGCATAACTTTGAGCTTATGGCCGGCTTCAATGTTCACTTTGTTACCGGAAACGTGTTCAAATGTTCACATGCCTATCCTTCCTACCACTTGAAATGTGTGACAGAAGTGGCAAGCGACCTTCTTGCAAACACACACACGAGTCAAGTAAACACATGTATCATGTACAAACAATCATGTGCATATAAGATAATGCCCGGTTATCTAGCCAGGTTTTTAAATAAATTGTTCCTCTTCTTCTTTCTTTCCTCATCTGCCTTTCAGCGTCGAGGGGAGATGTAATTTCCGGTCTTTTGCTCTTCTGTTCGCCTCTGCTGCTGTTATGTTTCCTAGTGCTTCTAATATTCCATCGACCCATCTTTTACGTGGTCGACCCTTGGGTCTGGTGTTCTCACAACGTTTGTTGAAGGCTCGTTGTGTTGTGTTTTGTTCTTTCTGCCTTGTCACATGGCCAAACCATTTTATCTGTTGTTTCCTTATATATTCTATGGCAGGGGCTATTCCTAGCTTTTTTCTCAGTTCTTCATTTCTGATCTTGTCTCTCAGACTGTTTCCTGTCATTCGTCTAACACATTTCATCTCTGTAAAAGTTATTTTTCTTATTGTTCTTGCTTCTAGGGTCCAGGTCTGGCACTGGTAGCACAACGTTGGGATGAAGATTGTATTGTATAGTGCTCGTTTTGCCTCCAGAGTTATTTCCTTGTTGGACAATAGTGGTGATAGCTGTCCGATGATTTGACAAGCTTTGTTGCATCTTGATTCTATCTCTGCTGTTTGAGAATTATCGTTTGTTATTAGACTTCCTAGGTATTAGAATTCCTCTACTTGTTTTAGTTGTCTGCCTTCTATAGTTATGTTGATGTTCTGTTTTAGTTGTCTGCCTTCTATAGTTATGTTGATGTTCTGTTTATTATAAGTTGTTCGATGTGAAGTAAAATATGCATTTATCTCTTTGATGTAACAAAGGGGGATTATCATGTTGTTGACATGTCACAACTAAGTTGTTTGGTTTAGGGGAGAGGGTGAAACTAAGTAAAAGTGAAAGACACAAGCAAACAACAACAGACGAGGACCAGCCGAGGTTTTTGACTTAACAGCTGTGTTTATGTCACGTGACAACTGACGTGGTAATTGTGTGCTTGTTGTTGTTGTTTCATTTACTCCGAACACTGACATCGTTGCTGGTTCCGTTTCTTTATTTGTTGCCATTGTTTTTTTTATCTCGAGGAAATTGGCAGCTTGCATGATTGCGGCACCCAGTAATGACTGCCATAGGGCCTTACTCAGATTTAGCGTTGGTGGAGATAATGACGATAATGAGTCCCTTGCTCTCTGTGACAAGCAATTAGATTCTATTTTCAGAATTTTCCTATAAATAAATGGACAACTGCATCTGGTGTGCAGGTGTGTCAAACAAACAAAGCCCGCTTCAGGCAGGAGGGAGTTCTGCACTCTGTCTACACCGGTGCTTCTCAAACTGTGGTTCAGGGGTACAAAAGATATATATATTTGGGGGGAGGGGAGGGGGAAGGTCCGTGGTAAAGAAAAGTTTAAGAACCGCTGGTCTACGCAGTTAACTAACACAGATACCACACTGAGGCTTGGAGCGGGGTTAATCAGCGAGCTAGCTAGACAAATCTTGTCCGGCGGAAAAGTATTCAGAGTTATGGAAGGACTTCAGTGTTTCCAAAAATAAATCTGCTGAAAATACATGGCCACTAAGTACATAGCTATAAGACAGTTAATGAAGGACATAGCTATAAGACAGTTAATGAAAGACATAGCTATAAGACAGTTAATGAAAGACATAGCTATAAGACAGTTAATGAAAGACATAGCTATAAGACAGTTAATGAAAGACATAGCTATAAGACAGTTAATGAAGGATATAGCTATAAGGCAGTTAATGAAGGACATAGCTATAAGACAGTTAATGAAAGACATAGCTATAAGACAGTTAATGAAGGACATAGCTATAAGACAGTTAATGAAAGACATAGCTATAAGACAGTTAATGAAAGACATAGCTATATGACAATTAATGAAGGACATAGCTATAAGACAGTTAATGAAAGACATAGCTATAAGACAGTTAATGAAGGACATAGCTATAAGACAGTTAATGAAGGACATAGCTATAAGACAGTTAATGAAGGACATAGCTATAAGACAGTTAATGAAAGACATAGCTATAAGACAGTTAATGAAAGACATAGCTATAAGACAGTTAATGAAGGACATAGCTATAAGACAGTTAATGAAGGACATAGCTATAAGACATTTAATGAGAGACATAGCTGTAAGACAGTTACTGAAGGACATAGCTATAAGACAGTTAATGAAAGACATAGCTATAAGACAGTTAATGAAGGACATAGCTATAAGACAGTTAATGAAGGACATATGTATAAGACAGTTAATGAAGGACATAGCTATAAGACAGTTAATGAAGGACATAGCTATAATACAGTTAATGAAGGACATAGCTATAAGACAGTTAATGAAAGACATAGCTATAAGACAGTTAATGAAAGACATGGCTATAAGACAGTTAATGAAGGACATAGCTATAAGACAGTTAATGAAAGATATAGCTGTAAGACAGTTAATGAAGGACATAGCTATAAGACAGTTAATGAAAGACATAGCTATAAGACAGTTAATGAAAGACATAGCTATAAGACAGTTAATGAAGGAAATAGCTATAAGACAGTTAATGAAGGACATAGCTATAAGACAGTTAATGAAGGACATAGCTATAAGACAGTTAATGAAGGACATAGCTATTAGACAGTTAATGAAAGACATAGCTGTAAGACAGTTAATGAAGGACATAGCTATAAGACAGTTAATGAAAGACATAGCTATAAGACAGTTAATGAAGGACATAGCTATAAGACAGTTAATGAAGGACATAGGTATAAGACAGTTAATGAAGGACATAGGTATAAGACAGTTAATGAAGGACATAGGTATAAGACAGTTAATGAAAGACATAACTATAAGACATTTAATGAAAGACATAGGTATAAGACAGTTAATGAAGGACATAGGTATGAGACAGTTAATGAAGGACATAGGTATGAGACAGTTAATGAAGGACATAGGTATGAGACAGTTAATGAAGGACATATGTATGAGACAGTTAATGAAGGACATAGGTATGAGACAGGTAATGAAGGACATAGGTATAAGACAGTTAATGAAGGACATAGCTATAAGACAGTTAATGAAGGACATAGCTAAAAGACAGTTAATGAAGGACATAGCTATAAGACAGTTAATGAAGGACATAGCTATAAGACAGTTAATGAAGGACATAGCTATAAGACAGTTAATGAAAGACATAGCTATAAGACAGTTAATGAAAGACATAGCTATAAGACAGTTAATGAAAGACATAGCTATAAGACAGTTAATGAAAGACATAGCTATAAGACAGTTAATGAAGGATATAGCTATAAGGCAGTTAATGAAGGACATAGCTATAAGACAGTTAATGAAAGACATAGCTATAAGACAGTTAATGAAGGACATAGCTATAAGACAGTTAATGAAAGACATAGCTATAAGACAGTTAATGAAAGACATAGCTATATGACAATAAATGAAGGACATAGCTATAAGACAGTTAATGAAAGACATAGCTATAAGACAGTTAATGAAGGACATAGCTATAAGACAGTTAATGAAGGACATAGCTATAAGACAGTTAATGAAGGACATAGCTATAAGACAGTTAATGAAAAACATAGCTATAAGACAGTTAATGAAAGACATAGCTATAAGACAGTTAATGAAGGACATAGCTATAAGACAGTTAATGAAGGACATAGCTATAAGACATTTAATGAGAGACATAGCTGTAAGACAGTTACTGAAGGACATAGCTATAAGACAGTTAATGAAAGACATAGCTATAAGACAGTTAATGAAGGACATAGCTATAAGACAGTTAATGAAGGACATATGTATAAGACAGTTAATGAAGGACATAGCTATAAGACAGTTAATGAAGGACATAGCTATAATACAGTTAATGAAGGACATAGCTATAAGACAGTTAATGAAAGACATAGCTATAAGACAGTTAATGAAAGACATGGCTATAAGACAGTTAATGAAGGACATATCTATAAGACAGTTAATGAAAGATATAGCTGTAAGACAGTTAATGAAGGACATAGCTATAAGACTGTTAATGAAAGACATAGCTATAAGACAGTTAATGAAAGACATAGCTATAAGACAGTTAATGAAGGAAATAGCTATAAGACAGTTAATGAAGGACATAGCTATAAGACAGTTAATGAAGGACATAGCTATAAGACAGTTAATGAAGGACATAGCTATTAGACAGTTAATGAAAGACATAGCTGTAAGACAGTTAATGAAGGACATAGCTATAAGACAGTTAATGAAAGACATAGCTATAAGACAGTTAATGAAGGACATAGCTATAAGACAGTTAATGAAGGACATAGGTATAAGACAGTTAATGAAGGACATAGGTATAAGACAGTTAATGAAGGACATAGGTATAAGACAGTTAATGAAAGACATAACTATAAGACATTTAATGAAAGACATAGGTATAAGACAGTTAATGAAGGACATAGGTATGAGACAGTTAATGAAGGACATAGGTATGAGACAGTTAATGAAGGACATAGGTATGAGACAGTTAATGAAGGACATATGTATGAGACAGTTAATGAAGGACATAGGTATGAGACAGGTAATGAAGGACATAGGTATAAGACAGTTAATGAAGGACATAGCTATAAGACAGTTAATGAAGGACATAGCTAAAAGACAGTTAATGAAGGACATAGCTATAAGACAGTTAATGAAGGACATAGCTATAAGACAGTTAATGAAGGACATAGCTATAAGACAGTTAATGAAGGGCATAGCTATAAGACAGTTAATGAAGGACATAGGTATAAGACAGTTAATGAAAGACATAGCTATAAAACAGTTCATGAATGACATAGGTATGAGACAGTAATGAAGGACATAGGTATGAGACAGTTAATGAAGGACATAGGTATGATACAGTTAATGAAGGACATAGGTATGAGACAGTTAATGAAGGACATAGCTATAAGACTGTTAATGAAGGACATAGCTATAAGACAGTTAATGAAGGACATAGCTATAAGACAGTTAATGAAGGACATAGCTAAAAGACAGTTAATGAAGGACATAGCTATAAGACAGTTAATGAAGGACATAGCTATAAGACAGTTAATGAAGGACATAGCTATAAGACAGTTAATGAAGGACATAGCTATAAGACAGTTAATGAAGGACATAGGTATGAGACAGTTAATGAAGGACATAGCTATAAGACAGTTAATGAAGGACATAGGTATGAGACAGTTAATGAAGGACATATGTATGAGACAGTTAATGAAGGACATAGGTATGAGACAGGTAATGAAGGACATTGGTATGAGACAGTTAATGAAGGACATAGGTATGAGACAGTTAATGAAGGACATAGGTATAAGACAGTTAATGAAGGACATAGCTATAAAACAGTTCATGAATGACATAGGTATGAGACAGTTAATGAAGAACATAGGTATGAGACAGTTAATGAAGGGCATAGGTATGAGACAGTTAATGAAGGACATAGGTATGAGACAGGTAATGAAGGACATAGGTATAAGACAGTTAATGAAGGACATAGCTATAAACAGTTAATGAAGGACATAGCTAAAAGACAGTTAATGAAGGACATAGCTATAAGACAGTTAATGAAGGACATAGGTATGAGACAGTTAATGAAGAACATAGGTATGAGACAGTTAATGAAGAACATAGGTATGAGACAGTTAATGATGGACATAGGTATAAGACATTTCATGATGGACATAGGTATGAGACAGTTAATGATGGACATAGGTATGAAACAGTTAATGAAGGACATAGGTATGAAACAGTTTATGAAGGACATAGGTATGAGACAGTCAATGAAGGACATAGGTATGAACAGTTAATGAAGGACATAGCTATAAGACAGTTAATGATGGACATAGGTATGAGACAGTTAATGATGGACATAGGTATGAAACAGTTAATGAAGGACAGAGGTATGAAACATTTTATGAAGGACATAGGTATGAGACAGTCAATGAAGGACATAGGTATGAAACAGTTAATGAAGGACATAGGTATGAGACAGTTAATGAAGGACATAGGTATGAGACAGTTAATGAAGGACATAGGTATGAAACAGTTAATGAAGGACATAGGTATGAGACAGTTAATGAAGGATATAGGTATGAGACAGTTAATGAAAGACTTCCGTTCCAACATGGTGGAACGATTTCATGTTGTCTAGACCGCTGCAAAATTGCATTTGTGAACTGGTTAGTTTCAACTCTTCAATGCAATTTTTCTGCGTTAAATTTAATCTGATGATACACTTAACAAATTTCGCCGATGATTCTGAGTCATACACATCTCAATGCTCCTTTTTGTCAAGTCCAAGTTTGTGAATGCGACCTTCCCCTATCTATAGTTGATATGCGGTTTACGTCAACACATTAAGTGCTGTTGCAAGGCCATCGTTGGAATTGTTTGACACCAAGTATTTACATGTTATAACTTATTTATATGGACTGCTCTGTCAAGTCAATTGCAGTTTTCACTTTAGAGATTGTGCATCATCTTTTCGTGCATTGTTGGCTGCATTTATTAGAGTAATTGGGATTTTATGGGCGCAGCCATTGTTGTGTGTGCTACATCATCACAGTGGCTGATTGTATATCCCTAAAACGGCCATACGCTAATAGTGAAAGGTGGAATGGAGTCGGGATTTGAACCCACAACCTCTCTGTCTCGAGGCCGGCGTCTTGCCTCGAGACCAACCAGTCCCCCCATTCCCGTCTTCTGAAGATGTCCGCTGGCCGAAACATCAGTATTTTGTTGCGTTCCTTTCTTGTGAGGCTGTCACCAAACCTTGGAGTGAATATCACACACCACTACTGGCTCCTTGCTACCGGCTTTACCGCAGCTCTGCAATTATTTGCCTGTTCCTATGTTGGTAATAGACGTATGGCGTCATTTTACCCACAACCGGCCCTGCACGCAATGCCGAAAACGTCACAACCCTTGGGTGGTTCCTCTCAGCAGACAGGCATTCAATATAGGTGGCAATGTTTGCGTGCAAGTCTTGTCAGAAAAATTACCTTGTTTTCTTGTTTTCTGAGCTGGTAGTCTATCGTAATCCAGGTGTCTCGTGGCAAGGTGCCGTGTCCAGGTGTCCGATCCTAGCTCGCGCTGTCTATCGTTCTGTGTTACATCTTTTCTCTTGTTTCTAGATGTTTCCAAGTGTTGTTAAAGACGCCATTGTCTCTGTGTATTGCTAATGCCCCTACATGATTTCACCATACCGTCTATTCTAATCTGTGTATTGCTAATGCCCCTTCATGATTTCACCATACCGTCTATGCTAATCTGTGTATTGCTAATGCCCCTTCATGATTTCACCATACCGTCTATGCTAATCTGTGTATTGCTAATGCTCCTTCATGATTTCACCCAATCGTCTATTCTAATCTGTGTATTGCTAATGCCCCTTCATGATTTCACCATACCGTCTATTCTAATCTGTGTATTGCTAATGCCCCTTCATGATTTCACCATACCGTCTATTCTAATCTGTGTATTGCTAATGCCCCTTCATGATTTCACCACACCGTCTATTCTAATCTGTGTATTGCTAATGCCCCTTCATGATTTCACCATACCGTCTATTCTAATCTGTGTATTGCTAATGCCCCTTCATGATTTCACCATACCGTCTATTCTAATCTGTGTATTGCTAATGCCCCTTCATGATTTCACCAAACCGTCTATTCTAATCTGTGTATTGCTAATGCCCCTTCATGATTTCACCATACCGTCTATTCTAATCTGTGTATTGCTAATGCCCTTCATGATTTCACCATACCGTCTATTCTAATCTGTGTATTGCTAATGCCCCTTCATGATTTCACCATACCGTCTATGCTAATCTGTGTATTGCTAATGCCCCTTCATGATTTCACCACACCGTCTATTCTAATCTGTGTATTGCTAATGCCCCTTCATGATTTCACCATACCGTCTATTCTAATCTGTGTATTGCTAATGCCCCTTCATGATTTCACCATACCGTCTATTCTAATCTGTATATTGCTAATGCCCCTTCATGATTTCACCATACCGTCTATTCTAATCTGTGTATTGCTAATGCCCCTTCATGATTTCACCATACCGTCTATTCTAATCTGTGTATTGCTAATGCCCCTTCATGATTTCACCATACCGTCTATTCTAATCTGTGTATTGCTAATGCTCCTTCATGACTTCACCATACCGTCTATTCTAATCTGTGTATTGCTAATGCCCCTTCATGATTTCACCATACCGTCTATTCTAATCTGTGTATTGCTAATGCCCCTTCATGATTTCACCATACCGTCTATTCTAATCTGTGTATTGCTAATGCCCCTTCATGATTTCACCATACCGTCTATTCTAATCTGACCATCTAACCAGTTTCAAGGCATTTAGGAAATCCCCCCTATCTGCTCCACCACTTGTCACGGAGGTTCCCAAAATGGATGATAAATTATGTTGACAAGGTCGCTCCGTGCATGTCTACTCGACTGTACAGGCGACGATTTCAAATCTCCTTAGTCGCCTCTTACAACATGCGTGGCAGGTAACAGTGGCTATATTCTTTTCTCCCCTCGCTGTGGGGGTCCCGTTAGCTACGCTGGGGTTCTCTGGCAAATCCTCTTTACTCGTTCCTGTTTGGTTCAATTAAAAAAAAAAAACTATTTCTTTCTATGTTGGCATATTCTTTCATTGCTTCTACTTCTTCGTCTTTCCTTCCTCATTTGCCTTTCAGAATTGTGGGAAGATATAATGTGCAGTCTTTTGCTCTTCTGTTTGTCTCTGCTGCTGTTATGTTTCCTATTGTTTCTAATATTCCGTCAATCCATCTTTTTCGTAGTCGTCCGTTGAGTCAAGTGTTCTCATAACGTTCATTAAAGCTTGTTGTGTTGTGTTTTTATCTATCTGCCACACCACGTAAAAGTAAAAAAAAGTAATGTACCCCAGTCACGCCAAGTGGCGTATAGGGAATATAGTGTTAGTGACCATAAATTTTACAGACCTTCGGCACATGATTTTTTTTAAGGGTAATGTGGTCAGTATTACGCCCGTGCCGCTTCACTTTCCCAGAAAAAAATCCGGTACCCATTAAAGGCTGGGTGAACCCGGAAGCCGTCGGTTGGGATCGAACCCTACCCCTTGTCCTTTGTAGTCCAGTTCACTTACCACTGAGCTATCGCGGCTCCCACCTCACCACGTGGTCAAACAATTTTGTTTTGTGTTTCTTTATATATTCTATGGCGCGGGTTATTCTAATTTTTTTCTCAATTCTTCATTCTGATCTTCTGATGAATATGATGCTATGGTAGTAAAGGTGAGTGCATGACTATGTGACTGTCCGGTGTGACTATACGAGTTGTTGGTGAAGTCAACACTTACAACTTCCGTCGCTGTCTTTAGTTGTGTATTAACAGTTTGTTAATTTATTATGAGATTATTTCACAAAGGAATCAACATGAAACTGCTCTCTCTCAAATAAACAAACCTATTTCAGAATTACCGATTCCTGGATCTTTTGCACGTGCTATGTGTGTGTGATGACGTGGCGATTCCGAACAACCAATCGTACATCGTGGAGCGGTGGCTGTCTAATGAACAGGTGAGTGGAGTGTGTTGTCCTTAAGTACAGGTGAGTGGATTGTGTCGTCATTATGTACAGGTGAGTGGAATCTGTTGTCATTAAGTACAGGTGAGTGGAATGTGTTGTCCTTAAGTACAGGTGAGTGGAGTGTGTTGTCCTTAAGTACAGGTGAGTTGAATGTGGTGTCATTAAGTGCAGGTGAGTGGAGTGTATCGTCATTAAGCACAGGTGAGGGGAATGTGTTGTCATTAAGTGCAGGTGAGTGGAGTGTGTTGCCATTAAGTACAGGTGAGTGGAGTGTGTTGTCCTTAAGTACAGGTGAGTGGATTGTGTCGTCATTAAGTACAGGTGAGTGGAATCTGTTGTCATTAAGTACAGGTGCGTGGAATGTGTTGTCCTTAAGTACAGGTGAGTTGAATGTGGTGTCATTGTGGAGTGTATCGTCATTAAGCACAGGTGAGTGGAATGTGTTGCCATTAAGAACAGGTGAGTTGAATGTGGTGTCATTAAGTACAGGTGAGTGGAATGTGTTATTATTAAGTGCAGGTGAGTGGGAGTGTGTCGTCATTATGTACAGGTGAGTGGAATCTGTTGTCATTAAGTACAGGTGAGTGGAATGTGTTGTCCTTAAGTACAGGTGAGTGGAGTGTGTTGTCCTTAAGTACAGGTGAGTTGAATGTGGTGTCACATAAGTGCAGGTGAGTGGAGTGTATCGTCATTAAGCACAGGTGAGGGGAATGTGTTGTCATTAAGTGCAGGTGAGTGGAGTGTGTTGCCATTAAGTACAGGTGAGTGGACTGTGTTGTCCTTAAGTACAGGTGAGTGTATTGTGTCGTCATTAAGTACAGGTGAGTGGAATCTGTTGTCATTAAGTACAGGTGCGTGGAATGTGTTGTCCTTAAGTACAGGTGAGTGGAGTGTGTTGTCCTTAAGTACAGGTGAGTTGAATGTGGTGTCATTGTGGAGTGTATCGTCATTAAGCACAGGTGAGTGGAATGTGTTGTCATTAAGAACAGGTGAGTTGAATGTGGTGTCATTAAGTACAGGTGAGTGGAATGTGTTATTATTAAGTGCAGGTGAGTGGAGTGTGTCGTCATTAAGTACAGGTAAGTGGTGTATGCCGTCATTAAGTACAGGTAGTGGAAATAAACGTAAAAATCACGTGTCACCATAATAGTTGCAACAACTGTCGCAACAACAGTCACAACAAATGTCACAATAGTTGCAACAACTGTCACAACAGTTGCAACAGTAGTCACAACAACCGGCACAACAACTGGCACAACAACTGGAACACCAACTGTCACAACAGTTGCAAAAACTATCAGAATAATTGTGACAATAATTATCACAACAACATTCACAACAACAGTTTCAATAACTGTCACAACAACAGTTTCAATAACTGTCACAACAACTGTCACAATAACTGTCCCAAGAACATTCACAACAACTGTCACAATAATTGTCACAACAGCATTCACAACAATAGTTTCAACAACTGTCACAACAACTGTCACAACAACATTCACAATAACAGTTTCAACAGCTGTCACAACATCAGTCACAACAACTATCATAACAACCAACATTTGCTGTTCACAGAAGGCGTGTTCCTGACAGCTCGCGGCCAGGACATCAACAGACAGCCCAACATCCTCTACATCTCCAACAACAGCGGTAAGAGTTGGATGGCACTTCATGAGTTCATCGATGTAAGTTCCCCTTCTCCTCCCCTCTGTTTACGCCCATGTTTACTTACCTGTGTCTTGACTTTCTCGTCCGTCCATTGCCTTTCAGTGTCGAATGTATATGTAGTGTCAAGTTTGATGTTCTGGTCTCCTGTACCGCAATGTCTTGTTTTATTAATTATCCATTTGGGCCTAATACGGCACATAGGGCAGAAGTCATAGCTTTCCATGTGCGGCGGTCCGCAGCAGCCTGACTCAGTTCTTGCTTGTTTCTGAGAACCACAGCTCCGCTCTCTTTGATGATGGTTCAACGCAGGGTTTCTTTCTTTCAGTCTTCCTCGTTTACTTTTACCGTGTGGTCTCCATAACAGGGTTTGCTGGCGTACGTTTCTGACATCGTCTCATATCGTGTGGTGACATTTATCTTTACCCCAGATTCATCTGTTCTGTCACTCATAAAGAAAACATATCTCTTTCATTCATTTATATGTTTCCACATTGTAACTTTGTCATGTTTATCTTTATTTTAATCTTATCTTTTCAATCTTTATTTGCATGTTAGTTCTCATTCATTTATTATTATCAATTTTTTTATTTTGCTTCATTGTCACAACGCAATGATGTATTTGTCTTATATTTCCCATGGGAGCCGAGGTATAGTTATGGTTAGTCGAAGGCTCCGGTATCGCTACAAAAGAAAAAACGCATAATTGCTCAACCGCCTGTGCCAGTGGAATCATCCGAATAAAACTCATCTCATTGAAGGATCCAAACAAAGAAAGGCAGATGGAGTCCCATCATAGCAGCTACAACACACGCCAAAAGATATAAGGCCAAGCGATAACGAAAGTGAACGCAGATGAACTGTCCTTCGCTCTACGGTATCGTCACGCATCGTAAACAATCGGAATATTGAAACACGATCTGGGTGAAAAACACAGCTGACTGTGTGCACAGAGCACTGACTCAGTAGCTCCTGCAACAAGCCAGACTTGGAATATGAGGAAACTGTAACAAGCCGGACTTGGAATATGAGGAAACTGTAACAAGCCGGACTTGGAATATGACGAAACTGTAACAAGCCAGACTTGGAATATGAGGAAACTGTAACAAGCCAGACTTGGAATATGAGGAAACTGTAACAAGCCAGACTTGGAATATGAAGAAACTGTAACAAGCCAGACTTGGAATATGAGGAAACTGTAACAAGCCAGACTTGGAATATGAGGAAACTGTAACAAGCCGGACTTGGAATATGAAGAAACTGTAACAAGCCAGACTTGGAATATGAGGAAACTGTAACAAGCCGACTTGGAATATGAGGAAACTGTAACAAGCCGGACTTGGAATATGAGGAAACTGTAACAAGCCGACTTGGAATATGAGGAAACTGAACAAGCCGGACTTGGAATATGAGGAAACTGTAACAAGCCGGACTTGGAATATGAGGAAACTGTAACAAGCCGGACTTGGAATATGAGGAAACTGTAACAAGCCGGACTTGGAATATGAGGAAACTGTAACAAGCCGGACTTGGAATATGAGGAAACTGTAACAAGCCGGACTTGGAATATGAGGAAACTGTAACAAGCCGGACTTGGAATATGAGGAAACTGTAACAAGCCGGACTTGGAATATGAGGAAACTGTAACAAGCCGGACTTGGAATATGAGGAAACTGTAACAAGCCGGACTTGGAATATGAGGAAACTGTAACAAGCTGACTTGGAATATGATGAAACTGTAACAAGCTGGACTTGGAATATGAGGAAACTGTAACAAGCTGGACTTGGAATATGAGGAAACTGTAACAAGCCAGACTTGGAATATGAGGAAACTGTAACAAGCCAGACTTGGAATATGAGGAAACTGTAACAAGCCGGACTTGGAATATGAGGAAACTGTAACAAGCTGGACTTGAATATGAGGAAACTGTAACAAGCTGGACTTGGAATATGAGGAAACTGTAACAAGCTCGACTTGGAATATGAGGAAACTGCAACAAGCTGGACTTGGAATATGAGGAAACTGTAACAAGCTGGACTTGGAATATGAGGAAACTGTAACAAGCCGGACTTGGAATATGAGGAAACTGTAACAAGCCAGACTTGGAATATGAGGAAACTGCAACAAGCCAGACTTGGAATATGAGGAAACTGTAACAAGCCAGACTTGGAATATGAGGAAACTGTAACAAGCCAGACTTGGAATATGAGGAAACTGTAACAAGCTGGACTTGGAATATGAGGAAACTGTAACAAGCTGGACTTGAAATATGATGAAACTGTAACAAGCGGACTTGGAATATGAGGAAACTGTAACAAGCTGGACTTGGAATATGAGGAAACTGTAACAAGCCAGACTTGGAATATGAGGAAACTGTAACAAGCCAGACTTGGAATATGAGGAAACTGTAACAAGCCGGACTTGGATATGAGGAAACTGTAACAAGCTGGACTTGGAATATGAGGAAACTGTAACAAGCTGGACTTGGAATATGAGGAAACTGTAACAAGCTCGACTTGGAATATGAGGAACTGCAACAAGCTGGACTTGGAATATGAGGAAACTGTAACAAGCTGGACTTGGAATATGAGGAAACTGTAACAAGCCGGACTTGGAATATGAGGAAACTGTAACAAGCCAGACTTGGAATATGAGGAAACTGCAACAAGCCAGACTTGGAATATGAGGAAACTGTAACAAGCCAGACTTGGAATATGAGGAAACTGTAACAAGCCAGACTTGGAATATGAGGAAACTGTAACAAGCCAGACTTGGAATATGAAGAAACTGTAACAAGCCAGTCTTGGAATATGAGGAAACTGTAACAAGCCAGACTTGGAATATGAGGAAACTGTAACAAGCCGGACGTGGAATATGAGGAAACTGTAACAAGCCGGACTTGGAATATGAGGAAACTGTAACAAGCCGGACTTGGAATATGAGGAAACTGTAACAAGCCGGACTTGAATATGAGGAAACTGCAACAAGCCAGACTTGGAATATGAGGAAACTGTAACAAGCCAGACTTGGAATATGAGGAAACTGTAACACGCCAGACTTGGAATATGAGGAAACTGTAACAAGCCAGACTTGGAATATGAGGAAACTGTAACAAGCCAGACTTGGAATATGAGGAAACTGTAACAAGCCAGACTTGGAATATGAGGAAACTGTAACAAGCCAGACTTGGAATATGAGGAAACTGTAACAAGCCAGACTTGGAATATGAGGAAACTGTAACAAGCCAGACTTGAATATGAGGAAAACGTAACAAGCCAGACTTGGAATATGAGGAAACTGTAACAAGCCAGACTTGGAATATGAGGAAACTGTAACAAGCCGGACTTGGAATATGAGGAAACTGTAACAAGCCAGACTTGGAATATGAGGAAACTGTAACAAGCCAGACTTGGAATATGAGGAAACTGTAACAAGCCGGACTTGGAATATGAGGAAACTGTAACAAGCCGGACTTGGAATATGAGGAAACTGTAACAAGCGGACTTGGAATATGAGGAAACTGTAACAAGCCGGACTTGGAATATGAGGAAACTGTAACAAGCCGGACTTGGAATATGAGGAAACTGTAACAAGCCAGACTTGGAATATGAGGAAACTGTAACAAGCCAGACTTGGAATATGAGGAAACTGTAACAAGCCGGACTTGGAATATGAGGAAACTGTAACAAGCCGGACTTGGAATATGAGGAACTGTAACAAGCCGGACTTGGAATATGAGGAAACTGTAACAAGCCGGACTTGGAATATGAGGAAACTGTAACAAGCCGGACTTGGAATATGAGGAAACTGTAACAAGCCAGACTTGGAATATGAGGAAACTGTAACAAGCGGACTTGGAATATGAGGAAACTGTAACAAGCCGGACTTGGAATATGAGGAAACTGTAACAAGCCGGACTTGGAATATGAGGAAACTGTAACAAGCCGGACTTGGAATATGAGGAAACTGTAACAAGCCGGACTTGGAATATGAGGAAACTGTAACAAGCCGGACTGGAATATGAGGAAACTGTAACAAGCCGGACTTGGAATATGAGGAAACTGTAACAAGCCGACTTGGAATATGAGGAAACTGCAACAAGCCAGACTTGGAATATGAGGAAACTGTAACAAGCCAGACTTGGAATATGAGGAAACTGTAACAAGCCAGACTTGGAATATGAGGAAACTGTAACAAGCCAGACTTGGAATATGAGGAAACTGTAACAAGCGACAGACTTGGAATATGAGGAAACTGTAACAAGCCGACTTGGAATATGAGGAAACTGTAACAAGCCAGACTTGGAATATGAGGAAACTGTAACAAGCCAGACTTGGAATATGAGGAAACTGTAACAAGCCAGACTTGGAATATGAGGAAACTGTAACAAGCCAGACTTGGAATATGAGGAAACTGTAACAAGCCGGACTTGGAATATGAGGAAACTGTAACAAGCCAGACTTGAATATGGGAAACTGTAACAAGCCAGACTTGGAATATGAGGAGGAAACTGTAACAAGCCAGACTTGGAATATGAGGAAACTGTAACAAGCCGGACTTGGAATATGAGGAAACTGTAACAAGCCGGACTTGGAATATGAGGAAACTGTAACAAGCCGGACTTGGAATATGAGGAAACTGTAACAAGCCGGACTTGGAATATGAGGAAACTGTAACAAGCCGGACTTGGAATATGAGGAAACTGTAACAAGCCAGACTTGGAATATGAGGAAACTGTAACAAGCCAGACTTGGAATATGAGGAAACTGTAACAAGCCGGACTTGGAATATGAGGAAACTGTAACAAGCCGGACTTGGAATATGAGGAAACTGTAACAAGCCGGACTTGGAATATGAGGAAACTGTAACAAGCCGGGACTTGGAATATGAGGAAACTGTAACAAGCCGGACTTGGAATATGAGGAAACTGTAACAAGCCAGACTTGGAATATGAGGAAACTGTAACAAGCCGACTTGGATATGAGGAAACTGTAACAAGCCGGACTGGAATATGAGAAAACTGTAACAAGCCGGACTTGGAATATGAGGAAACTGTAACAAGCCGGACTTGGAATATGAGGAAACTGTAACAAGCCGGACTTGGAATATGAGGAAACTGTAACAAGCCGGACTTGAATATGAGGAAACTGTAACAAGCCGGATTGAATATGAGGAAACTGTAAACAAGGAACACTTTCCAGACTGAGTCTCAATGGTTCTTGCCGCCTATCCGCCATATTGACCGGTTTTCCAATTCTTCTCTTCTTCCTCTTCTTCCTCTTCTTCTTCTTCTTCTTCTTCTTCTTCTATCCTTCCTCTGTTGCCGTTGGCGTCGAGGTGAGAAACAATCTGCGATTCTTTGCTCTTCTGTTGACCTCTCTGATGTTATCCCTCCTAGTGACTCTAGTATTCCCTTTATCCATCTCTTTCTCGGTCTTCCTCTTAATCTGGCGTTTTCGTAGCGTTTATTTAAGGCTTTTGAGTCATTGTTAGTTCTTTTTGTCTTGTGTGTGGCCGAACAATTTATCTGTTGTTTATTTATGTATTCGATGGCTGGTTCAATTTCGAGTTTCTTCCTCAGGTCAGTGTTTCTTACTCTGTCCCTTAAGCTGTTTCCTGTCATTCTTCTGACACATTTCATTTCGGTGGTCGTTATCTTTCTTATTGTTCTAGATGACGTATATTGTAATCAACACAGAACACACTATTGCGCACACTGTAGAGGATTCTGCACGTACTCCGCTTCACCGGCGAAGATCCCAACAGTGGAACTTCGGTCTATCCACTTATCGGTATTGGAAAGATAAGATGAGCAATCTTTCCGGCAAAAAACATAACAGAGATAGCTCAGTGGTTAGTGAACTGCACTACAAGGATAATAGTCGGGTTCGATCCTGATCGACGGCTTCCGGTTTCACCCAGCCTTAATGGTACCAGATTTTTTTTCTGGAAATGTAAAGTGCCACGGGGGTAGTCATCATCATCATCATCATGTGCCATAACGGTTGGCGTAGCGATCATGTCCTTCCACAATCTGCTATCTACAGTGCATCGTATCAGTTCTGTTGTTTACCCATGACATGATACCAAGCTATCCAGTATTTTCTCTCTTTGTCGTCCGCGATCTCTCTTTCCTTTTATTTGCCAGTTGTAACCAAGTATTCCAACTTCCCTCCTCTCATGATGTGCCCGAAAAATGTTGATTGTTTCTTTTTGATGTTTTTTTAGGAGCTCTCATTTTGTGTGGCCTCTTTGAGAATTCCTCATTGGTCTTTTTAGCTGTCCAGGGAACTTTCAACATTCCTCTGGGGCAATACCGACCACATTACCCCAAAAATCATGTGCCGAAGGTCTGTAAAAATGATGGTCACTAACACCATATTCCCTACACGCCACTTGGTGTGAAGGGCTCTTTAATTTTCTTTACTCATGTTCTACTTCTCTCTGTCCTGTCTGTCTCTCTCTCTCTCTCTGTCTCTGTCTTCATGACATAATAAAATGAACATCATAAGCCTCTTAGCCGTAGAGGCCAAGACAAAGAGAGAGCTATTTTCCAATATTAGGAAGAAACAATCATCATTTTTTGGCCATGTAATGAGAAAGGAACAGCTGAATATATTGTGACACCTGGGAAAATTGAGGAACGAAGAGTTAGAGGAAACAATGAGAAAAGACACCAGCCAGTTTAAGAGAATGGCTTAGCAGAAGGTCAACAACAGAAATGATAAATAACTGTCGACATCGAAAGTTGGGGTGAGACATGATCACCTACGCCAGCAGGCATGGTACTTGATGATGATGATGATGATGATGATGATGATGAGGATGATGATGATGATAATCGTTATCTGTTCAACTGAACAAATGGTTTCCTTGTGTCTATTCGTAAGTACACCATTACAACTAGCTATATATCGTTTACCTGAAGTAGGGCATAGGTTGTTTCATTGAATATAATGATTTCATTAGCAATAAGTAGAGCTTGCTGTGTTTTTACTAAATATATCCAGAGATGGTTTGATTAAATGAAATAAGGTCTATAAAAATTGATGGTCACTAACACCATATTCTCTATACGCCACTTGGCGTGACGGGACTTTACTTTTTTTGTTGTTTATTAATGAGTTCTTTCAAGTTAAGAACATGTGTGTGTGTGAATTAAAGGATGAATGAATGTGTTCAACAGGAGAAACGAGAGAACTACGACCCAAACCAACATGCCTTCCTCATTCATCAGCTGGATCTGTATAAAGCGCTTTGTCACGTAAGTCGCTTATCTCCTCAATCAATTGTACGCTTTATCTCCTCGATACATTGTATGCTCGATCCAGTATTATTTCTTTAACATTTTTCGTTTGAAGCTTGTGGCTCGATTTTTGCTAACATTTTATCTGTGCTACTTCTGCCTGCTTCATGTTAGCGTGTCTGTGCTACACTAGTTGGACGCTAATTAGCAGTTTGCTATTGGAACAACTATACTCTGGATCCTATATGCAAGAACAGTAAGAAAAATAACCACTAGCGAGATGAAATGTGTTAAACGAATGTCAGGAAACAGCCTGAGAGATAAGATCAGAAAGGAGAGAACTGAGAAAAAAGCTAGGAATAATCCCCGCCATAGAGTACATAAAGAAACAACAGATAAAATGGTTTGGCCATGTGATAAGACAGAAAGATCAAAACACAACACAACGAGCCTTCAATAAACGTTGCGAGAACAACAGATCCAAGACCACGAAAAAAATGGATTGATGGAATATTAGAACACTGGGCACATAACAATAGCAGAGGAAGCAAACTACCAAAATGATATCTCCCCTCGATCCTGAAAGGCAAAAGAGGAAAGAAAAAGTAGTAGTAATAGTAGAAGAAGAAAACTACACCATACTGTAGGAGAACGTGGGTCAAACCCCGGTAGGGTCAAAAGTATTTTTTTCTGTGGGGGCGAAATAAAAACTCGGACACAAACATCATGGCAGTGGACAGAAGTATTTTTGGTAAACCATTTAGGGAGGTGTTAGTTGGGCAGAATTACTCTCAGTCGTTGGATAAACCGTTTAGAGAGATGTCAGTTGGGCAGAATTACTCTCAGTTGTTGGACAAACCGTTTAGAGAGATGTCAGTTGGGCAGAATTACTCTCAGTTGTTGGATAAACCGTTTAGAGAGATGTCAGTTGGGCAGAATTACTCTCAGTCATTGGATAAACCGTTTAGAGAGATGTCAGTTGGGCAGAATTACTCTCAGTTGTTGGATAACCGTTTAGAGAGATTGTAGTGTGGGCAGAAGTACTCTCAGTCGTTAGATAAACCGTTTAGAGAGATTGTAGTGTGGGCAGAAGTACTCTCAGTCGTTAGATAAACCGTTTAGAGAGATTGTAGTGTGGGCAGAAGTACTATCAGTCGTTGGATAAACCGTTTAGAGAGATTGTAGTGTGGACAGAAGTACTCTCAGTCGTTGGATAACTTCTTTGTCATTAATGGGAGAATGTTGAAGTTCTGATCGGCGCCAACACGCTGCGCTGACACCTGCCAAGCCGTAACGTAGCGACAGTCTTGAGATGATCAACGAATAATGAGAAAACAATTTGCTTCTTAACTTGACACATCCGTGGCTCGTATATCCCAGCATTTGAGAAAACAAACCCAAGGAGCAAGTTGTCTGGCTCTAAACCAGCAGATCGCGGGTACGAGTCTCAGTAGAGTTAACGTTTGAATCTATCGGGGAGGGGAAGGGGGGGGGTGTTGAAATAATGACTCAGACTTGAACACTTCTTGTGACCTAACTGGACATGCGGCCTTTATTCTCTGGTCCTACATGTCACACCCCCCCCAAAAAAAAAAGGGCTCCAGAAACGGAAAAAAATGTCCTAAAGAAAGTTTAACCCAGGATTTGAAATAAATATGTGTTACTTTATTATGTATTACCGTACTATGTGTTACTTTATTATGTATTACCGTAATATGTGTTACTTTATTATGTATTACCGTAATATGTGCTACTTTATTATATATTACCGTGTGGGGGTCAAGTGCTTTATTATGGCTGTGGTCATGTGTTTACAGATAGTGAGCTTGTATTATGGCAGTAATCGTAGTTTACAAGTAATGAAATTATAGTAATAGAGGTAGTTATATTATTTCAGATAATTAGTTTCTATTAATTGCAGTAGCAATTATTTTTACAGGTAATTGAATTGTACTAACGAGAGTGGTCATGAGTTTGCAGGTAATGATATCACAACCACAGAGAGAATGATACAACAGGGTGCTGCACCCATCAAAACAATAACAAATTACCAAAATGAAGAAAAAAACTTCTTTTCATTATGTCCCAGAAGTTAATTATCTCATTGATCGATTGTGGATCGATTATGCATCCTCACACGTTCTATGTTAGATGATAAGGCTTATACTGCTACTGCTGTTCACAAAATCGAGACAAAATTATACAGACCACAAATTATTTGGCAGTTGGTGACGACCTGAGACAACATCAGCACAGGAACACGACCAATATCAGGGGCAACTAAAAGGAAAACAGAATAGAGAGAGAGTTATTTGGGATATGTGAACCAGAACACGACAGCTTAAATAAACTCAACAGACATGAGTAGGTCAAGGTATTCAGATTCAGATGAGGTCATTGTGGGGTCAGAGCACACCTAAACAAGATAGGACTCAGTGACTTTGAAACATGCGACTGTGGAGCAGCCAAGCTACAGAGCAAATCCTACAGGGCTGTAGCACTTTCAACACTCCGAGAACACAAATATGGCCGCCCACAGAAACAAGCCTGCATGACAAATTATGGGGAAACAATGAAGACCTCAAACTCACTGTTCTTCTCGTGATCCCAGACTGGTCTAAACACGAAACAATAGCTGATCTGTTTGTGACCCAAGCTGGTCTAAATGTCTATACACGAAGCATTAGCTGATCTTGTTTGTGACCCAAGCTGGTCTAAATGTCTATACACGAAGCATTAGCTGATCTTGTTTGTGACCCAAGCTGGTCTAAATGTCTATACACGAAGCATAGCTGATCTTGTTTGTGACCCAAGCTGGTCTAAATGTCTCTATACACGAAGCATTAGCTGATCTTGTTTGTGACCCAAGCTGGTCTAAATGTCTAAACACGAAGCATTAGCTGATCTTGTTTGTGACCCAAGCTGGTCTAAATGTCTAAACACGAAGCATTAGCTGATCTTGTTTGTGACCCAAGCTGGTCTAAATGTCTAAACACGAAGCATTAGCTGATCTTGTTTGTGACCCAAGCTGGTCTAAATGTCTAAACACGAAGCATTAGCTGATCTTGTTTGTGACCCAAGCTGGTCTAAATGTCTATACACGAAGCATTAGCTGATCATGTTTGTGACCCAAGCTGGTCTAAATGTCTATACACGAAGCATTAGCTGATCTTGTTTGTGACCCAAGCTGGTGTAATTCTCTATACAAGAAGCAGTAGCTGATCACTGAATAAGAAAAAGGCAGGCGCAAAATGTCAACACTGAAACGGTCCAATGTGAAAGTCGCTGATGACCGTAGACTGCAGTGGCACAAGAGCACGGTCGATATGAAAGTCGCTGATGACCGTAGACAGCAGTGGCACAAGAGCACGGTCGATATGAAAGTCGGTGATGACCGTAGACAGCAGTGGTACAAGAGCACGGCGATATGAAAGTCGGTGATGACCGTAGACAGCAGTGGTACAAGAGCACGGCCGATATGAAAGTCGCTGATGACCGTAGACAGCAGTGGTACAAGAGCACGGCCGATATGAAAGTCGCTGATGACCGTAGACAGCAGTGGCACAAGAGCACGGTCGATATGAAAGTCGGTGATGACCGTAGACAGCAGTGGTACAAGAGCACGGTCGATATGAAAGTCGCTGATGACCGTAGACAGCAGTGGCACAAGAGCACGGCCGATATGAAAGTCGCTGATGACCAGTTGACAGCAGTGGCACAAGAGCACGGTCTATATGATAGTCGCTGATGACCGTAGACAGCAGTGGCACAAGAGCACGGTCGATATGAAAGTCGGTGATGACCGTAGACAGCAGTGGTACAAGAGCACGGCCGATATGAAAGTCGCTGATGACCGTAGACAGCAGTGGCACAAGAGCACGGCCGATATGAAAGTCGGTGATGACCGTAGACAGCAGTGGCACAAGAGCAATAAAACTGTTATCAGATAATAATTTTGAAAAGGTGATATTGTTACTTACACTGATGGGGTGATATCAAATAAAAAAAACAAACACACAAGAATGTTGAGTGGAACTAAATGGATAAAATGAAACAAGTGCACATATTCAAATACCTGGATAAATAACATCAGATGGCAGATGCACTACACAAATTAGAAGCAGAATAGGACAAGCAAAGACATAATTCCATCGAATGGAAAACATCATATGTAAGAAATAATTGTCAATTAATGTTAGAAAACTTGTCCTAAAAGTGCTACATCGAACCTTTTGTACAATAAGGAAGTGAATCATGGATGATAAGTAAGACAACACAGAGAACATCAGAGACAGCTGAGATGTGGTTTATCAGAAAATGCTATGAATTCCATGGACAGCAAAAATTACAAATGAAGAATATTTAAAACGAGTTGGAGAAACCAGAAATGCCATTAAAATCACAATGAAGAAACAATCTATATTTATTGGACATGCCATGCGAAAAGAAAACATTGAGAAAAAATATTGAACAGCTTATTCAAATGACATAACAAAATGACAGAAATGATGACAAGCATGAAGGACAGAGTGATGTGGAGAGAGATGATCACCTACACCAACCGCCATGGCACCTAATGATGATGATACTTATGGGTTTCTCGGAAGACGTCAGGATGGAGTATCTCAACCATTGCCAGAGAAAGATTGATAGTGCACACACTCTATAGTAGCATTTAGTATGGGAATGGAGATTACAAGGTGTCTCTGACATTGCTAGAGAAAGATTGATAGTGCACACACTCTATAGTAGCATTTAGTATGGGAATGGAGATTACAAGGTGTCTCTGACATTGCTAGAGAAAGATTGATAGTGCACACACTCTACAGTAGCCTCTAGTATGGGAATGGAGATTACAAGGTGTCTCTGACATTGCTAGAGAAAGATTGATAGTGCACACACTCTACAGTAGCCTCTAGTATGGGAATGGAGATTACAAGGTGCCTCTGCTGCTCTGCTTACAAATGTAATGAGAGTAGTAGTAACGATTTGTATTGTAATAGAACAGTAGTAAGAGTAGTGGTAACGATTTGTATTGTAATGGAACAGTCGTGAGAGTAGTGGTAACGATTTGTGTTGTAATGAAACAGTCGTGAGAGTAATAGTAATGATTTGTATTGTAATGGAACAGTAGTGAGAGTAATAGTTTTTTGTGTTTGAACATTGCGGATAACAGCTGCAATGGTAGTTGCAGTAGCTGGGACTGAGAAGGGTAGTAATTATATTAAGGGTAAAGTAAGAGTAAAGTACGAGACTTGAGTCGGCGTCTCAGCGCGCCAGTTTTCCCCCATTATGTGCTCAGTCGCCTACCCGGAAGTGTTCGAAAACTTCTGGATTGTGTCGCTTCAAGAAGTGAAATTCACGATGCAAGGCAGCATTCCTCACCTTCCCCAGAGTACTACCCTTGTATTAATTCAGAGGAAGAGGTATGTTTACAGCACTCGAAAAAAATGACAAATAATCAGCAACAGAAAAAAAAAACAAAGAACAAAATATGGACCCAAGCAGGATCGAACCCGTATTCAGGGACACAGCACCTTGCCACAAAAAGCCAAACGTTAGGGAACACTGCCAACTCAGCTAACTAAAAATATAGCTATCGTGGAAGTGTCTTTCACGCATGTGTTCTCATGGCTATAGCTTAAGGCTATGATCACAGCTCAGAAATACATTGTGTATGCGTATTTTTTCCTATTAAGACAAGTGTCTCCCGGATAGGGTAGGACTGAATACTTGCGTTGCAGACAAATAGTTATAGGACGAAACAGCACGAATAGTAGTTTCCAGTGGTTTAGGTTGGAGACAAATAATAATAAATGAATATTATTATAGAGGGAAACTTCCGAGGCGATAATCAGCGAATCAATTCAGAGGAAGAGGTATGTTTACAGCACTCTGAAAAAATGACAAATAATCAACAACTTGTACCCATTTCTGCCTGCGACTGGGTCGATCGCGGGGGTATTTTGTTTCCACCCACGAGTACAACTCACACTGCTTCCAGCGGGAATCGAACACGGGTTGTCTGAACGTCGGTAGTCCAGTCGGGTGGTTTTCCCAACTAGGCTACCGAGGCCCCATATATATTAGTGGTAATTAAACAGTAATGAGGGCATTAGTAATTAGAGAAAGAGGTAATGAATCAGAAGTGACAACAAATTGTACGACATGTCTAATCTAACGACATTATACCGCCATCGCTATGTACATGCTGCAACACCAGCTACCTGTTGCAGGGCAGGAACGACTTCGCCATCAACGTCATCACCAAGGAGCTGCGATACCTGACGTGGGAGGAGACCTTCTTGTCTCTGAGGTCGGACATGTTACCGGAAGCTGTCAGGGCCAAGTATTGCGACCTCACAACTAGTGAGTTAACACTCGTTGTTTCTTGTTGTGGCTGTTGGTGTGTGTTTATGTTTCTTGATGTTGCGAGTGTTTGTGTTTGCTGTTGTTGTGAGCGTTGGTATGTTTATGATTGCTGTTGGTGTTGTGGGTGTTGGTGTGTTTATGTTTGCTGTTGGTGTTGTGGGTGTTGGTGTGTTTATGTTTGCTGTTGTTGTTGTGGGTGTGGCGTGTTTATGTTTGCTGTTGTTGTTGTGGGTGTTGGTGTGTTTATGTTTGCTGTTGTTGTTGTGGGTGTTGGTGTGTTTATGTTTGCTGTTGTTGTTGTGGGTGTTTATGTTTGCTGTTGTTGTTGTGGGTGTTGGTGTGTTTATGTTTGCTGTTGGTGTTGTGGGTGTTGGTGTGTTTATGTTTGCTGTTGTTGTTGGTGTTGGTGTGCTTATGTCTGCTGCTGTTGCTGTTGTGGGTGTTGGTGTGTTTATGTTTGCTGTTGTTGTTGTTGGGGTTGGCGTGTTTGTGTTTGCTGTTGGTGTTGTTGTTGTTGTTGGTGTTAGTGTGCTTATGTTTGCTGCTCTTGCTGTTGTTGTTGTGTAGGTTGGTGTGTTATGTTTGCTGTTGTTGTTGCGAGTGTTAGTGTGTTTATGTTTGCTGTTGTTGTTGTGGGTGTTAGTGTGCTTATGTTTGCTGCTCTTGCTGTTGTTGTTGTGGGTGTGGTGTGTTTATGTTTGCTGTTGTTGTTGCGAGTGTTAGTGTGTTTATGTTTGCTGTTGTTTTTGTGGGTGTTAGTGTGTTTATGTATGCTGTTGTTGTTATGGGTGTTGGTGTGTTTATGTTTGCTGTTGTTGTTGCGAGTGTTAGTGTGTTATGTTTGCTGTTGTTGTTGTTGTGCTTATGTTTGCTGCTGTTGCTGTTGTTGTTGTGGGTGTTGGTGTGTTTATGTTTGCCGTTGTTGTTACGAGTGTTGGTGTGTTTATGTTTGCTGTTGTTGTTGTTGTTGTTGTGGGTGTTAGTGTGTTTATGTTTGCTGTTGTTGTTGCGAGTGTTGGTGTGTTTATGTTTGCTGTTGGTGTTGTGGGTGTTGGTGTGTTTATGTTTGATGTTGTTGTTGTTGCGAGTGTTGGTGTGTTTATGTTTGCTGTTGGTGTTGTGGGTGTTAGTGTATTTATGTTTGCTGTTGTTGTTGTTGTGGGTGTTAGTGTGTTTATGTTTACTGTGTTGTTGCGAGTGTTAGTGTGTTTATGTTGCTGTTGTTGTTGCGTGTGTTAGTGTGTTTATGTTTACTGTTGTTGTTACGAGTGTTAGTGTGTTTATGTTTGCTGTTGTGGGTGTTGCTGTGTTTATGTTTGCTGATGTAGCTGTTGTTGCTGTGGGTGTTGTGTGTTTATGTTTCTTGCTGTTGTTGTGTGGGTGTTAGTGTGTTTATATTTGTTGTTGCATGTTTACGTTTGTTCTTGTGAGTTGTGTTATGTTTATGTTTGTGTTTTTTCTTGCGGTCGTAAGCTATTTTGTATTTTAAGTTTGTATTTGTTGCTTCAATAGCGAGTCGTGTTTTTGTTCTTTGTTTGTGGTTGTTGTTCTAGATATGTTGTGTTTTTGTTTTGTATATTTTTTTGTTATGAATGTTTTCTTTATTTGTGTAATTGTTGCTGTGTCCAGTGTCTTGTGTCGTAACTGTTGTTTTCTATGTGATATTGCGAATGCTTTTATACATTTGATTGTAGCTGTTGATAATGTTATTGCCTGGAGTGTTTGTAGCTGTTGATATTGTTATTGTCTGTAGTAGTTGTAGCTGTTGATAATGTTATTGTCTGGATTGTTTGTAGCTGTTGATAATGTTATTGTCTGTAGTTGTTGTAGCTGTTGATAAGGTTATTGTCTGGAGTGTTTGTAGCTGTTAATAATGTTATTGTCTGGAGTTGTTGTAGCTGTTGATATTGTTATTGTCTGTAGTAGTTGTAGCTGTTGATATTGTTATTGTCTGTAGTAGTTGTAGCTGTTGATATTGTTATTGTCTGTAGTAGTTGTAGCTGTTGATAATGTTATTGTTTGTAGTAGTTGTAGCTGTTGATAATGTTATTGTCTGTAGTTGTAGCTGTGATAATGTTATTAAATTTAATTTTTGTGACGTCATGGACTATTTATATAAGGATGAGCTAATTTCTCACTTTCAAGACGTACACAATTGATACATATAGCAGGCTAGAGACACAAAGGTATTTGTTGTAACGGATATTAGCACTCCAAACATGATTCTGTCTAAAAACTATTTGTTGAGTTTAGTCGTTTAGTTTATTGCAACTACCAATGGTTGCTTCTGGCACGAGCAGGTGCACAAAGCATTGGAGTTTTATGCTGTCTCCGATAGGATCAAGTACACGATCAGACTAAGGTCAAAGGTCGTTGCAGACAAACTTTTTAATCTCGGTCAGGAAACAAGCTCTCTGTATTATCAACGTTAAAGATGAGCTTTATCTCCACCCTAGAGCAATGTTTTAGCTCACCTTAGAGCAATGTTTTAGCTCGACCCTAGAGCAATGTTTTAGCTCGACCCTAGAGCAATGTTTTAGCTCGACCCTAGAGCACGTTTAAGCTACACTCTAAAGCAAGTGTTAGCTCCAGCATAGAGCAATGTTTTAGCTGCACTCTAGAGCCAGTTTTAGCTCCACTCTGGAGCAAGTTTTAGTTCCACTCTAGAGCAAGTTTTAGCTCCATCCTAGAGCACGTTTTATCTCACCCTAGAGCAAGTTTTAGCTCCACTTTAGAGTAAGTTTTAGCTCCATCCTAGAGCAAGTTTTACCTCCAGAATGAAGCAATGTTTTAGCTTCAGCATAGAGCAATGATCTAGCTCCGCCCTAGAGCAAGTTTTAGCTCCAGCATAGAGCAATGTTTTAGCTCCACCCCAGAACACGTTTCAGCTCTACCCTAAAGCAAGTTTTACCATCACCCTACAGCAAATTTTAGCTCCACTTTAGAGTAAGTTTTAGCTCCACCCTAGAGCAAGTTTTAGCTCCACTCTAGAGCAAGTTTTAGCTCCACTCTAGAGCAAATTTTAGTTCCACTATATAGCAAGTTTTAGCTCCACTTTTAGCTCCTCACTAGAGAAAGTTTTAGCTCATCTTTTAGCTCCACTCTAGAGCAAGTTTTAGCTCCACGTTTAGCTCCACTCCAGAGCAAGTTTTAGCTCCACTTCCGAGCAAATTTTAGCTCCACTGTAGAGATAGTTTTAGCTGCACTCTAGAGCACGTTTTAGCTGCACTCTAGAGCACGTTTTAGCTCCACACTAGAGCAAGTTTTAGCTCCACTCTAGATCAAGTTTTAACTGCACTCTAGAGCAAGTTTTAGCTCCACTCTAGAGCAAGTTTTAGCTCCACTCTAGCGCAAGTTTTAGCTCCACTCTAGAGCACGTTTTAAAGCTCCACTCTAGAGCAAGTTTTAGCTCCACTCCAGAGCAAATTTTAGCTCCGCTCTAGAGCAAGTTTTAGCTCCACGTTAGCTCCACTCCAGAGCAAGTTTTAGCTCCACTACAGAGCAAATTTTAGCTCCACTCTAGAGCAAGTTTTAGCTCCACTCTAGAGCACGTTTTAGCTGCACTCTAGAGCAAGTTTTAGCTCCACTCTAGAGCAAGTTTTAGCTGCACTCTAGAGCAAGTTTTAGCTCCACTCTAGATAAAGTTTAGCTACAGCATAGAGCGAGTTTTAGCGCTGTCTTTTAACATGCTTCACAAATCTCATTTGCCTTGTTTAAATTGTGTTTACCAGTTCTCTTTTAATTTTTAGTTCGTTCAAGATTTCATCGTTTGTTTTCTTTTCTTTCCATTCAATTCTACTTTATTTCTCTATAAATTCACATTTCAAAGGCTTCAATTTTCCGTTTTTTTTTTTTTGTCTAATGTCCATGTTTCTACACCATACAAGAAATTTGAGAAGTTTTAACATTTTGCTATTCTTTGTTTTAGCCCTGTGTTATTTGTTTTGATGTTAGTATATTTTTCATTTAATTAAAATTACTTTTTGCCATTCCTATTCTTTTGTTTATTTCAGTTTTACATTTTCCATCACTGGTTATAGTATGTCCAAGGTAGTTGTAGTTCTGAACTGTCTCCAGGTCTATTCCTTCAATTTTGATATCCCCTTGTAGGTGTGAATATTTTCTTTGAATACAAGCTTGTAACTTAACTTTTACTTGTAACTTAACTTTACTTGTAACTTAACTTTTACTTGTAACTTAACTTTTACTTGTAACTTAACTTTTACTTGTAACTTAACTCTTACTTGTAACTTAACTCTTACTTGTAACTTAATTCTTACTTGTAGCTTAACTTTACTTGTAACTTAACTCTTACTTGTAACTTAATTTTACTTGTAATTTAACTTTCACTTGTAAATTAACATTTACGTTGTCTGCACGCGACGCATGTGACAGTTCAACTCAATGCGGGTTGTAAAAAGATACAGGTCTAGTTATAGCTCCAACAGCATTACACAAGCCAGTTGCATCCCAAGTTCCTAATTATCCAATCAGTTGTCAGGACAAAGCTGTTTTTGCTGCGACCTCTGGTCAGTCAGTCTGTGAACGAGACTTGTATCTTGTGGGTGCAACGAAGCGAGCATGCCCGAGGTACAGACGAGAACATTAAGAATGAGCTTGCAATGAGCTCGAGCATGCCCGAGGTACAGACGAGAACATTTAAGAATGAGCTCAATCTGACAATGTCATAAGTTATGTTGTCTTTGACCTGGTAGCTTGAATTATGAACAAGAGTAGTCGATTTAAACTTTTGACGATTGTAAGCACGCTTGGCTGACACAGCTCATTGAATTTAAAAAGACTGAAATATGTGTTGAGAACTAGCGAACTAGAAGTTAATGCAAGACCTCATGAATAATTGAGTCTCCAATCAAAGGTGAAGGTCGTAGGGCTTGGAGGTCATAAACTAGTATTCTGATTAGTTGACAACGCTGTCAGGTGGGCGGGGGAAGAGGTGGCGGGGGGGGGGGAGGTTCAGAATGGTGGAACTGAAAATCTGCAACTTTATAGATTGAGTATGTGGCTGTAAGAATGCAATGAGATGAGCTGAAGTTTGGCCTAAATAGCTCTTGTCTTGTTCATAAATTAACAATCAAGATCTAGCTGCGCGAAGTTACAGCAGTCTGTCCTGGAACAAACAACAAAATTCAGTGCTTGTACGTCAAGAGTTTAAACTCAGCAGACGGTATTTCTTCTGGTCCCATGACGGAATTATTTCTGGTCCCATGACGGTATTTCTTTTGGTCCCATGACGGTATTTCTTCTGGTCACATGACAGTATTTCTTCTGGTCACATGACGGTATTTCTTCTGGTCACATGACGGTATTTCTTCTGGTCCCATGACGGTATTTCTTCTGGTCACATGATGGTATTTCTTTTGGTCCCATGACGGTATTTCTTCTGGTCACATGACGGTATTTCTTCTGGTCACATTACGGTATTTCTTCTGGTCACATGACGGTATTTCTTCTGGTCACATGACGGTATTTCTTCTGGTCCCATGACGGTATTTCTTCTGGTCACATGATGGTATTTCTTTTGGTCCCATGACGGTATTTCTTCTGGTCACATGACGGTTTTTCTTCTGGTCACATGACGGTATTTCTTCTGGTCCCATAACGGTATTTCTTCTGGTCACATGACGGTATTTCTTCTGCTCACATGACGGTATTTCTTCTGGTCACATGACGGTATTTCCTCTGGTCACATGACGGTATTTCTTCTGATCACAAGACGGTATTTCTTCTGGTCACATGACGGTATTTCTTCTGGTCCCATGATGGTATTTCCTCTGGTCACATGACGGTATTTCTTCTGGTCCCAAGACGGTGTTGCTTCTGGTCACATGACGGTATTTCTTCTGGTCCCATGACGGAATTTCTTCTGGTCATATGACTGTATTTCTTCTGGTCCAATGACTGTATTTCTTCTGGTCCCATAACGGTATTTCTTCTGGTCACATGACGGTATTTCTTCTGGTCACATGACGGTATTTCTTCTGGTCACATGACGGTATTTCTTCTGGTTACATGACGGTATTTCTTCTGGTCACATGGCGGTATTTCTTCCTTCTGGACACATGGCGGTATTTCTTCTGGTCACATGGCGGTATTTCTTCTGGTCCCATGACGGTATTTCTTCTGGTCACATGACGGTATTTTTTCTGGTCCCTTGGCGGTATTTCTTCTGATCACATGACGGTATTTCTTCTGGTCCCATGACGGTATTTCTTCTGGTCACATGACGGTATTTCTTCTGATCACAAGACGGTATTTCTCCTGGTCCCATGATGGTATTTCTTCTGGTTACATGACGGTATTTCTTCTGGTCCCATGACGGTATTTCTTCTAGTCACATGGCGGTATTCCTTCAGGTACCATGGCGGTATTTTGTGTCGTCCCATGGCGGTATTTTATCTGGTCCCATGACGGTATTTCCTCTGGACACATGCGGGTATTTCTTCTGGTCTCTTGGCGGTATTTCTTTTGGTCACATGACGGTATTTCTTCTGGTCCCATGGCGGTATTTCTTCTGGTCCCTTGGCGGTATTTCTTCTGGTCCCATGACGGTATTTCTCCTGGTCCCATGGAGGTATTTCTTCTGGTCCCTTGGCGGTATTTCTTCTGGTCACATGATGTTATTTCTTCTGGTCCCATGACGGTATTTCTTCTGGTCACATGATGGTATTTCTTTTGGTCCCATGACGGTATTTCTTCTGGTCACATGACGGTATTTCTTCTGGTCACATGACGGTATTTCTTCTGGTCACATGACGGTATTTCTTCTGGTCACATGACGGTATTTCTTCTGGTCCCATGACGGTATTTCTTCAGTCACATGATGGTATTTCTTTTGGTCCCATGACGGTATTTCTTCTGGTCACATGACGGTATTTCTTCTGGTCACATGACGGTATTTCTTCTGGTCCCATAACGGTATTTCTTCTGGTCACATGACGGTATTTCTTCTGGTCACATGACGGTATTTCTTCTGGTCCCATAACGGTATTTCTTCTGGTCCCATGACGGTATTTCTCCTGATCACAAGACGGTATTTCTCCTGGTCCCATGACGGTATTTCTTCTGGTCACATGACGGCATTTCTTTTGGTCACATGACGGTATTTCTTCTGGTCCTTTGGCGGAATTTCTTCTTGTCCCATGACGGTATTTCTTCTGGTCACATGACGGTATTTCCTCTGGTCACATGACGGTATTTCTTCTGGTCCCAAGACGGTGTTGCTTCTGGTCACATGACGGTATTTCCTCTGGTCACATGACGGTATTTCTTCTGGTCACATGACGGCATTTCTTCTGGTTACATGACGGTATTTCTTCTGGTCACATGGCGGTATTTCTTCCTTCTGGACACATGGCGGTATTTCTTCTGGTCACATGGCGGTATTTCTTCTGGTCCCATGACGGTATTTCTTCTGGTCACATGACGGTATTTTTTCTGGTCCCTTGGCGGTTTTTCTTCTGATCACATGACGGTATTTCTTCTGGTCACATGACGGTGTTTCTTCTGGTCCCATGATGGTATTTCCTCTGGTCACATGACGGTATTTCTTCTGGTCACAAGACGGTGTTGCTTCTGGTCACATGACGGTATTTCTTCTGGTCACATGACGGAATTTCTTCTGGTCATATGACTGTATTTCTTCTGGTCCAATGACTGTGTTTCTTCTGGTCCCATAACGGTATTTCTTCTGGTCACATGACGGTATTTCTTCTGGTCACAAGACGGTATTTCTTCTGGTCACATGACGGTATTTCTTCTGGTCACATGACGGTATTTCTTCTGGTCACATGACGGTATTTCTTCTGGTTACATGACGGTATTTCTTCTGGTCACATAGCGGTATTTCTTCCTTCTGGACACATGGCGGTATTTCTTCTGGTCACATGGCGGTATTTCTTCTGGTCCCATGACGGTATTTCTTCTGGTCACATGACGGTATTTTTTCTGGTCCCTTGGCGGTATTTCTTCTGATCACATGACGGTATTTCTTCTGGTCCCATGACGGTATTTCTTCTGGTCACATGACGGTATTTCTTCTGATCACAAGACGGTATTTCTCCTGGTCCCATTATGGTATTTCTTCTGGTTACATGACGGTATTTCTTCTGGTCCCATGACGGTATTTCTTCTAGTCACATGGCGGTATTCCTTCAGGTACCATGGCGGTATTTTGTGTCGTCCCATGGCGGTATTTTATCTGGTCCCATGACGGTATTTCCTCTGGACACATGCGGGTATTTCTTCTGATCTCTTGGCGGTATTTCTTCTGGTCACATGACGGTATTTCTTCTGGTCCCATGGCGGTATTTCTTCTGGTCCCTTGGCGGTATTTCTTCTGGTCCCATGACGGTATTTCTCCTGGTCCCATGGCGGTATTTCTTCTGGTCCCTTGGCGGTATTTCTTCTGGTCACATGATGTTATTTCTTCTGGTCCCATGACGGTATTTCTCCTGGTCCCATGACGGTATTTCTTCTGGTCCCTTGGCGGTATTTCTTCTGGTCACATGATGTTATTTCTTCTGGTCACATGACGGTATTTCTTCTGGTCCCATGACGGTATTTCTTCTGGTCACATGACGTTATTTCTTTTGGTCACATGACGGTAGTTTGTCTGTCCCATGACGGTATTTCTTCTGGTCCCATGACGGTATTTCTTCTGGTCCCATGACGGTAGTTCTTCTGGTCACATGTCGGTAGTTTGTCTGTCCCATGACGGTATATCTTCTGATCACATGACGGTATTTCTTTTGGTCACATGACGGTTGTCTGTCCCATGACGGTATTTCTTCTGGTCACATGACGGTATTTCTTCTGGTCACATGACGGTATTTCTTCTGGTCACATGACGGTATTTCTTCTGGTCACATGACGGTATTTCTTCTGGTCACATGACGGTATTTCATGTGGTTCCATGACCGCATGCCTTATCTGGCCTGATCAACGGCCAAGGACTAGCCTCTTGTACTCCAGCGGGGGAGGGCGGGGGGGGGGGCGGCGGGAGAAGAGAGCTTCGAACTCCGATGTTCGATGTGAAAAGCGAGCCCTTTACCACTATGCCAATCAGTCCCCAAGAAGACAAGGCTGCCAGAGGAAACCATGGGAAGATAACATCAGAGAATGGACATGTTGAATCTTCATCGCGTCTCAGGAAGAACCTGATTGTGAAGGTTGGACATATATTGTGATGGCGTCCGTGTGCCAGCGAGCCAGACTCTCATCCATCATGGCAACGCTTAGGAGTCATAGATTTAGGTGACTGGAGTCATAGATTTTGGTGACTGGAGTCATAGATTTAGGTAACTGGAGTCATAGATTTAGGTGACTAGAGTCATAGATTTAGGTGACTGAAGTCATAGATTTTTAGGTGACTGGAGTCATAGATTTTTAGGTGACTGGAGTCATAGATTTAGGTCACTGGAGTCATAGATTTAGGTGACTGGAGTCATAGATTTAGGTGACTGGAGTCATAGATTTAAGTGACTGGAGTCATAGATTTAGGTAACTGGAGTCATAGATTTAGGTGACTGGAGTCATAGATTTAGGTGACTGGAATCATATATTTAAGTGACTGGAGTCATAGATTTAGGTGACTGGAGTCATAGATTTAGGTGACTGGAGTCGTAGATTTAGGTGACTGGAGTCATAGATTTAGGTGACTGGATCTTGTAAGAAGAATGACAAACAATCGTGTTACTAAACAAATATTGTACGGCGAACTTAGGGACGGAAAGAGACTAACAGACCAGTGCTGAGATGGAAGGATGTTTACAGGGTTTCCTTGGGGGAATTCTCTATCAGTGATAGGAACTGGGAAGATCTTCCTGCAGATAGTAGCACATGGAGAACAAATATAAAAAAAAGCGGCACAGCAGCAATCGAGGCAGCGCTGATATCAAAGTAAGAAGTCAAAAGGCGCAGTAGAAAGGAGACAAGGCCAGGCTCAAATACCTCTTGTTAATTCTGTGGTCCAATCTGTTGACCCAATAATGGCCGATTCAGCCACGAGAGAAGCTGTTCAGTAAAACAGCATCCAGCGTACGACACTATCTATCTATCTATTGACCTTTCGAGCCGTAGCCGGCCAAGATACTCCTTCTCTTATCTGAATTTTTGTTCTAGCAGTTTTCAATTCTTTTAAAGATATTTTATCAAATCTCGCCATTTGTCTCTGTTCTGTGCAAGCAGCTCTATCTCATTGGGGAGCCGATTCCTGCTGCTCTTGCCTCTCTCATCAATGTTATTCTCAGTGTCTCTCTGGGTCTTGCTCTTTTCCTCTTACCTGGTGTTTCCCACATGAGTACTTGCTTTGCTATTCGGTTATTATCTCTTCTCATCACATGTCCAATATATTACCATCGTCTTTTCTTTATTACTGAAGATATTAGTGGTTGATTGGAGATTTCTCTAATTTCCTCGTTTGTTTTGAATTCGTTCTACCCTATACCAAGTATTTTCCTTAGACATTTATTTTCGAATGCGTTCAACTTTGTTTCTATATCTCTTGTTGTTTTCCAGCTTTCACGCGCATACGTAAGGGTTTGGGGGCCTCGGTAGCCTAGTTGGGAAAACCACCCGACTGGACTACCGACGTTCGGACAACCCGTGTTCGATTCCCGCTGGGAACAGTGAGTTGTACTCGTGGTTAGAAGAAAAAAAAATACCCCTACGGTCGAACCAGCCGTTGGCAGAAATAGGTACCAGGGTATTACCCTGGGAAGGTGAGGAATGTCGCCTCGCATCGTGAGTTTCGATGTTTGAGGCGACACTATCCAGAAATCTCCGAACATTTCTGGATAGGTGGCCGAGCACATATGGGTGGAAACTCGCGTGCTAGGACGCCGGTTCAAGTCTCGTACTTTACCTTTACCTTTACGTAAGGGTTGATAGTACATTTGATTTGAAAAGTCTAAATTTTGTGTTTGTGCTGTTGAATTTGATTTCCACAACTTTTCAAGGCTTTTGAAAGACATTGCTGCTTCTGCTATTCTGATTGTAATTATTTTGCTTGTATCCCCTTCTCGATCAATGTGACTTCCAAGATAGATAAAGTGATCGATCTCTTCCACTGGTTTGTTTTCCATGTATATTTTGTCGTCTGTTGGAATTAAGCTTTTCATGACTTTAGTGTAACTAATATTTTACAAAAACTACAGAGAAATCATGATTGCTTGTTACCCACCGTCTGTCATGACGCCAAAGGCCGTATATATGTGCCGCAACGATCGACAAGGTCGCCAACTAATGAACATTTGATCCAAAACAAATATAGGAGACATCACGTCATGTAGATGGTAACAATACGGCTCCTTATCAATTAGTTATTGAGTTTAAATATTCTCTTTAATTGTAGAGATGGAAGGGAACAGGATATGATGGCTTTGACCTCTAAGATCACGTGGTGTACTGAGAGTAAAATGTCCCGTTTGATTAGTTCCAATGAAAGTATTGACGTGACTTATGTTGGAGTTTTATCACTCGTCTTTACAACTATGGGGCGTCCTGTTGTTCCCAGATCATCTCTGGAGTGACGTGTGACACGTGATCCAAGCACGCGCGATTCCAGTGCGTGCAGCTCTTGCCTTCACACCTTTATGTAAAGCATCTCTTACCTTGAAACGCTAGAACGAGATGGCGTATTATCGGCCCCGGCTTTGTTCTCGTCCAAGCTACAGTTAAACGAACCATCACAAACTATTTATGTAAGCACTCGACTTTACTACCCGCCTCAACTCAAGTTCGTTCTCTTGTCTCAATAAAGCCGCTGATGTCACGCCTGAACCTGTGGGCGTCCATTCTGTGTCCCTGCCATTGTCCTTATTTCAAGAACCTCAATGAACACGCTCTGAACCTCCTGACTGGTAGCAGGGCACTTCGAGGTGCTCAATGAAACTACCCTTTGCAGTCTGTATTTTTCTTTCTTTCTTTTAAATGCGTTCTTTTAAAATTCTTTCAGAAAAGCTTACTAAATGTTTTCTCTTCTGTATTTTACTTTATGCCATGGCAGGCTGGTAGAAACACAAATAACAATAGAGCGAAACACAGCCAACTATATTTAAGGCCCGTGGGCTCAGAAGGTTTACTCAAAAGCACCCACAGCTTGTGACGTCTTCAGCTAAGCGAGATTTGGTTCTTTGGTTAGGGAAGGCCCCGGTATCACTGCAAACGAATTAAAAATCTATAATTGCTCAACCGCCCGTGACAGTGGAATCATCCGAATTAATATCCCATCTCCCAAACAAAGAAAGGTAGCTGTAGTCCCCATCGTAGTAGTCTCAGTACACGCCAAATGACATAAGACGAAACCGCACAGAAATTGAACACAGCCAACTGCTCCCTGTCATACGATATCATCGTTCATCGTAAAAAATTGGAATATTGAAACACGATCAAAACGGATGAAACACACAGCTCACCGTGTGCACAGAACACCTAATTCACTAGCTCTGCAGCAAGCGAGCTATGAACGGCTGATGTTATTTGACCCACAGCCGACCCTGGTCGCAATAGTGAAAATGGCACTAGCTTTGGGTGAACTCTTTCAGCCCGCGTGCCTTATATATTGTTGGCTGTGAGTGACAAGTGTGGAGTTTAGCAATACAAGATTATCTATACAGACGGATCCGTAATACGACACAAGAAGTGCATGGGCATTTACAGCACGCTCGACATGCAGAATAGTCAAAGAAGACAGCGATGGGTACATTATGACCACGAGTAGCATGACGATGGAGGTGATGGTAGTGACCTGAACATTCATCTGGTTAGAGTCACAAAATTACATCCACGTCTGTATACTGAGTGATTCGATGAGTATGATCATAAAAGTGGAGGCGAGCTCTGTACGCAGGCAATTGGTAGAGTCCTTGAAGAAGTTAACGATAGGAGTCACCCTCGCCTTCGTTCCTGGACATGCGGGAGTACGGGGCAATGAAAGCGAGGACGGGCTGGCTAGCTGTGCTATCGTTGAAGACGATCAACCAATGGATCAGGCAGACGTCATTAATGCCCTCCGAGATGGTGGAATATCACATGTCCTCGGTAGCCATGATTCCACGTCCATTCCTTCAGAACGGCAACCATGATTCCACGTCCATTCCTTCAGATCGACAACCATGATTCCACGTCCATTCCTTCAGAACGGCAACCATGATTCCACGTCCATTCCTTCAGATCGACAACCATGATTCCACGTCCATTCCTTCAGATCGGCAACCATGATTCTACGTCCATTCCTTCAGATCTGCAACCATGATTCCACGTCCATTCCTTCAGATCGACAACCATGATTCCTCGTCCATTCCTTCAGATCGGCAACCTTGATTCTACGTCCATTCCTTCAGATCGACAACCTTTATTCCACGTCCATTCCTTCAGATCGGCAACCATTATTCCACGTCCATTCCTTCAGATCGGCAACCATTATTCCACGTCCATTCCTTCAGATCGGCAACCATTATTCCACGTCCATTCCTTCAGATCGACAATCATGATTCTACGTCCATTCCTTCAGATCGGCAACCATGATTCTACGTCCATTCCTTCAGATCGGCAACCATGATTCCACGTCCATTCCTTCAGATCGACAACCATGATTCCACGTCCATTCCTTCAGATCGGCAACCATGATTCCATGTCCATTCCTTCAGATCGACAACCATGATTCCACGTCCATTCCTTCAGATCGGCAACCATGATTCCACGTCCATTCCTTCAGATCGGCAACCTTGATTCCATGTCCATTCCTTCAGATCGGCAACCATGATTCCATGTCCATTCCTTCAGATCGGCAACCATGATTCCATGTCCATTCCTTCAGATCGGCAACCATGATTCCACGTCCATTCCTTCAGATGACGGTTATGAAAGTTAAGCTGGATACACTCAGAAACTTCAGGCTTAGTGGGCGTATAAAACGACTTGTCAACACAGAACTGGAGTCGTCAGTCGCTGGACGGGACTTGCTGAGGAGGGAATCTGGAAGGAGGATGATGACCCGCAAATAACTCAATAAATAAAATATTAAAGGGCACCAGACACGTCAGTGACGTCACTAGTGAATCTTGTGTTAGCATCCATATTTGTCTATAACTATCAGCGTATTTATTGCGATGTCGTCATGATTACGCAAGGCCGTCCCACTCTTAGAGAGAAAAATGTTCAACAAAACATGCAAGTGGAGGAGGCAGTGATCACACTCAATGAATTTGACACATCTAGAACCGTAGATCAGATGTCTGGTTGTAGCCACAGTTGTAGATGTGCTGACTGAGTGTAGCCACACAGTTGTAGATAGGTTTATAGGGTGTTACCACAACTGTAGATGGTTTGACTGAGTGTAGCCACAGTTGTAGATGTGCTGACTACGTGTAGTCACAAGTGTAGATGGTTTGACTGAGTGTAGCCACAGTTGTAGATGTGCTGACTATGTGTAGTCACAAGTGTAGATGGTTTGACTGAGTGTAGCCACAGTTGTAGATGTGCTGACTATGTGTAGTCACAAGTGTAGATGGTTTGACTGAGTGTAGCCACAGTTGTAGATGTACTGACTATGTGTAGTCACAAGTGTAGATGGTTTGACTGAGTGTAGCCACAGTTGTAGATGTACTGACTATGTGTAGTCACAAGTGTAGATGGTTTGACTGAGTGTAGCCACAGTTGTAGATGTACTGACTATGTGTAGTCACAAGTGTAGATGGTTTGACTGAGTGTAGCCACAGTTGTAGATGTACTGACTATGTGTAGTCACAAGTGTAGATGGTTTGACTGAGTGTAGCCACAGTTGTAGATGTACTGACTATGTGTAGTCACAAGTGTAGATGGTTTGACTGAGTGTAGCCACAGTTGTAGATGTACTGACTATGTGTAGTAACATTTAGAATTGTTGTAACAACGTAGTTAGAATTGTTATAATAAATTAGTTGGAACTGTTGTAATATCTTAGTTAGAATTGTTGTAATAAATTAGTTAGAATTGTTGTAATATCTTAGTTATAACTAAATACAAGAATGTTAGGGCTGGGTGGTCCAGAGGTAAGATGTCGGCCACAGAACAGGACGGCCCCGGGGTTAAATTCCCACGAAAGGCAGCGGAAAATTCAAAAATAAAACAGAATTTGTGGTTTCTTGGTGGCTTTACCTTCTCTTGGTCTCTGGGTATTGATCTAATGTCCACTTCAGATATCGGCAAAAAAACAGGAGATCATGTGTGCACTATGCGCACGTTAAAGAAATCTTGGCATTTGGAAATCGAAAACCGTAGGCACAAAATGGCCGCTGTTGGGGCAAAATTTATAGGAAAAAATCTCCACGAAACGTTACAACTCTCGACGGTAACAAAGTACCTCTGAAATCAGGGAATAATTGCCTGTATGGCGAGGGACAACTGAGCACGGGGCTAAAATATAATAATGAAATTGATTTTCACGTGAAATTCAGTCCTTGTGGCCCTCGCTAGAGATTGAAAGAGGGTGAACGTAAAACAAACAAGTAGATGAAGTGACGACGTCACTAGTGGAGGCGACTGTTGGCTAGGTCTCTGTGTCCAGATATAAATGTCGGCGACTTGTTCCCTCCAATACGTAGAACCAAAGCTCACCAATTAAAGTGGACGATCTGGCGTGACAATAACTACATCCTACACATACAAGATTATATGCTAATACATCATATGTAAGTGTGAAGATTATATACTAACTACAACATACATAAGTGTGAAGATTATATACTAACTACATCATACATAAGTGTGAAGATTATATACTAACTACATTATACGTAAGTGTGAAGATTATATACTAATTACAGCATACGTAAGTGTGAAGATTATATACTAATTACAGCATATGTAAGTGTGAAAAATTATATACTAATTACAGCATACGTAAGTGTTAAGATTATACACTTATTACAGCATACGTAAGTGTGAAGATTATATACTATCTACATCATTTGTAAGTGTGGAGATTATATACTAATTACATCATATGTAAGTGTGAAGATTATATACTAACTACATCATATGTAAGTGTGAAGATTATATGCTAACTACATCATATGTAAGTGTGAAGATTATATACTAACTACATCATATGTAAGTGTGAAGATTATCATGTAAGAAACATCGCGTGGACCCCATACGCCGCAATGAGTAAATGACACCTTAAGTTTGACTTACATGCAAGAATAAAGTTGAACAAACATTATTTCAATCCCTTAATTTACTACCTGTTTATTGTCCATAAAATAAACAGCAGGTAGTAAACAGCAGGTAACAAACAGTAGGTAATAAACAGCAGGTAATAAACAGCAGGTAACAAACAGTAGTTAATAAACAGCAGGTAATAAATAGCAGGTAACAAACAGTAGGTAATAAACAGCAGGTAATAAACAGCAGGTAATAAACAGCAGGTAACAAACAGTAGATAATAAACAGCAGGTAATAAACAGCAGGTAATAACCAGCAGGTAGTAAACAGCAGTTAATAAAAAGCAGGTAAAGGCAAATATCAGACATCGGGCAGTTTTTAGAGGGTGGAGAAAGCATATAACAATTACGTGGAAACACGAACAAACAGAAAACACACACACAAACACAAAAAGATATCCAGAAGAAGAAACAGGATGACCCAGAAGAACAAACATAGAAATAGGGAATTCCCCCAAGGAAAAAAAAACGCTTTGTTTATTTGTATCCCAACAGTTCGGTAATGGGCTTTTCGACAGGGGTCGCACGAACTGGGTCGCACGAGCAAGGAACGCGCGAGCTGGGGACACGTGCTTATTGGAGGAAGCAACCGGAAGTAAAAGAGAGCTGGCCTCAATAAAAAGGTCAATGAGCTGTTGATACGCTGGTCACGAGATCACACGGGGTGGTTTGCCACAACACAGCAAAACTCATCCAACATCCACTTGTCATTTAATAATCAATTGCCTGATTGGCTCGCTAATGTAATTGATGGAATCCCTGAAGACATTATCACATGCCATGAGGTCTCTCCCTGATGGGTGACAGATAGAGGTGTTCCTCTGTGGTGGTGGGGTGTGCCCACGTGAGATACCGACCTGCCATGGCAGCTGGACGGGAAATAGGCAACTTATCGTTGAGGAAGATAGAGGGAAAGTCATGGAGAGAGAGAGAAAGTCAGGGAGAGAGAGAGAAAGTCAGGGAGAGAGAGAAAGTCAGGGAGAGAGAGAGAAAGTCAGGGAGAGAGAGAGAAAGTCATAGAGAGAGAGAGAAAGTCAGGGAGAGAGAGAGAAAGTCATGGAGAGAGAGAAAGTCAGGGAGAGAGAGAGAAAGTCAGGGAGAGAGAGAGAAAGTCATGGAGAGAGAGAGAAAGTCAGGGAGAGAGAGAGAAAGTTAGGGAGAGAAAAAGAGAATCAGTTATGGAGGGAGAGAGAAACAGTCATGGAGTGAAAGAGAAAGTCGGGGAGAGAGAGAAAGTTAGAGAGAGAGAGAGAGAGAGAAAGTCAGGGAGAGAGAGAGAAAGTCAGGGAGAGAGAGAGAAAGTCATGGAGAGAGAGAGAAAGTCAGGGAGAGAGAGAGAAAGTCAGGGAGAGAGAGAGAGAAAGTTAGGGAGAGAAAAAGAGAATCAGTTATGGAGGGAGAGAGAAACAGTCATGGAGTGAAAGAGAAAGTCGGGGAGAGAGAGAAAGTTAGAGAGAGAGAGAGAGAAAGAATATTTTAGGGGATTAAAACGTACAAGAGGGAAAGGTAGATATATGCAGAGAGAGAGAGAGAGAGAGAGATAAAGAAAGATAAATGGAGATAGACTATGTGAGAGTAAACAGGTGAGTAAGGATAGAGTGAATTAGAAGGTTCGTGAGATAGAACGACAGATAACGATAAAGAGTGAGAGAGTTTGTGTGTGTGTGTGTGTGTGTGTGTATTGTGTGGGAGATATAAATATTTTGAAAAAGAGAGCAAGAAATAATAGAAGAGAGAGCTAGGAAAACAGATAGTAAGAGCGATTGAAAGAAATAGTGGAATACAAAAATACAAGATATATTTCGAGAGTTTGCATACAGACGTTTATATACATATATAGCAAATCTATGTCAATAGAAGTGAGAAAGAGAGTTCATCGATGCTATAGAGAGCTAATTCTGACCTATGGAGGCGAATCATGGACAGCAGACAAACAAATGAAAAGGACGAACGGACCAGAGGGGTGGGATTTTACAGTTACAACTGGCAAAATACAGGGAAAGAGAGATCGCGGACGACAAAGAAAGAAAATACTAGATAGCTTGGTGTCATGTAATGGAAAACAGTCAACAACAGAACTGATACGATGTACTGTGGATAGAAGATTGTGGAAGGTTATGATCGCCTACGCCAACAGGTATGGAACATGATGGTATATGTAGGGAATGTGGGAGGTGATAGAACGAAGGAGAGCAATGAATAACCAGCAGTTGAAGTAACAGACGCGACATACAATAAGATTGTAGCGTTTAGTTATGTTGGGAGGTTAGGAGGATGATAGTGGGAGGTAGGGAGGATGATAGTGGGAGTGTGGGAGGTGATAGAACGAAGGAGAGCAATGAATAACCAGCAGTTGAAGTAACAGACGCGACATACAATAAGATTGTAGCGTTTAGTTATGTTGGGAGGGTTGTTAGGAGGATGATAGTGGAAGGTAGGGAGGATGATAGTGGGAGGAAGGGAGGATGATAGTGGGAGGTAAGGAGGATGATAGTGGGAGGTAGGGAGGATGATAGTGGGAGGAAGGGAGGATGATAGTGGGAGGTAGGGAGGATGATAGTGGGAGGTAGGGAGGATGATAGTGGGAGGTAGGGAGGATGATAGTGGGAGGAAGGGAGGATGATAGTGGGAGGAAGGGAGGATGATAGTGGGAGGTAGGGAGGATGATAGTGGGAGGTAGGAAGGATGATAGTGGGAGGTAGGGAGGGTGATAATGGGAGGTAGGGAGGATGATAGTGGGAGGTAGGGAGGATGCTAGTGGGAGGTAGAGGATGATAGTGGGAGGTAGGGAGGATGATATTGGGAGGAAGGGAGGATGGTAGTGGGAGGAAGGGAGGATGATAGTGGGAGGAAGGGAGGATGATAGTGGGAGGAAAGGAGGATAAAAGTGGGAGGTAGGGAGGATGATAGTGGGAGGAAGGGAGGATGATAGTGGGAGGAAGGGAGGATGATAGTGGGAGGTAGGGAGGATGATAGTTGGAGGAAGGGAGGATGATAGTGGGAGGAAGGGAGGATGATAGTGGGAGGTAGGGAGGATGATAGTGGGAGGAAGGGAGGATGATAGTGGGAGGTAGGGAGGATGATAGTGGGAGGAAGAGAGGATGATAGAGGGAGGTAGGGAGGATGATAGTGGGAGGTAGGGAGGATGATAGAGGGAGGAAGGGAGGATGATAGAGGGAGGTAGGGAGGATGATAGTGGGAGGTAGGGAGGATGATAGTGGGAGGAAGGGAGGATGATAGTGGGAGGTAGGGAGGATGATAGTGGGAGGTAGGGAGGATGATAGTGGGAGGAAGGGAGGATGATAGTGGGAGGTAGGAAGGATGATAGTGGGAGGTAGGGAGGGTGATAATGGGAGGTAGGGAGGATGATAGTGGGAGGTAGGGAGGATGCTAGTGGGAGGTAGAGGATGATAGTGGGAGGTAGGGAGGATGATATTGGGAGGAAGGGAGGATGGTAGTGGGAGGAAGGGAGGATGATAGTGGGAGGAAGGGAGGATGATAGTGGGAGGAAAGGAGGATAAAAGTGGGAGGAAGGGAGGATGATAGTGGGAGGAAGGTAGGATGATAGTGGGAGGTAGGGAGGATGATAGTGGGAGGTAGGGAGGATGATAGTGGGAGGTAGGGAGGATGGTAGTGGGAGGTAGGGAGGATGATAGTTGGAGGTAGGGAGGATGATAGTGGGAGGTAGGGAGGATGATAGTGGGAGGTAGGGAGGATGATAGTGGGAGGTAGGGAGGATGATAGTGGGAGGAATGGAGGATGATAGTGGGAGGAAGGGAGGATGATAGTGGGAGGAAGGAGGGTAATAGTGGGAGGAAGGGAGGATGATAATGGGAGGAAGGGAGGATGATAGTGTGAGGTAGGGAGGATGATAGTGGGAGGAAGGGAGGATGATAGTGGGAGGAAGGGAGGATGATAGTGGGAGGAAAGGAGGATAAAAGTGGGAGGAAGTGAGGATGATAGTGGGAGGAAGGGAGGATGATAGTGGGAGGAAAGGAGGGTAATAGTGGGAGGAAGAGAGGATGATAATGGGAGGAAGGGAGGATGATAGTGGGAGGTAGGGAGGATGATAGTGGGAGGAAGGGAGGATGATAGTGGGAGGAAGGGAGGATGATAGTGGGAGGAAGGGAGGATGATAGTGGGAGGAAGGGAGGATGATAGTGGGAGGAAGGGAGGATGATAGTGGGAGGAAGGGAGGATGATAGTGGGAGGTAGGGAGGATGATAGTGGGAGGTAGGGAGGATGATAGTGGGAGGAAGGGAGGATGATTGTGGGAGGAAGGGAGGATGATAGTGGGAGGATAGGAGGATGATAGTGGGAGGAATGGAGATGATAGTGGGAGGAAGGGAGGATGATAGTGGGAGGATGGGAGGATTTGTTGGGAGGTAGGGGGGATTTGTTGGGAGGTAGGGAGGATTTGTTGGGAGGTAGGGAGGATTAACATTATTTGTTAACATCCCCCTTCTATACAATATATCAATGTCCACTTCTTCTGTGGGATTCTCGCAAAGTCCACCCGTCCGTTTTAGTAGGGAAAATAGTGTGAGAAAGTTTTAGGGAGATATTGGGAGAAAAAATAGTAGGGAAAATAGTGTGAGAAAGTTTTAGGGAGATATTGGGAGAAAAAAATAGTAGGGAAAATAGTGTGAGAAAGTTTTAGGGAGATATTGGGAGAAAAAATAGTAGGGAAAATAGTGAGAGAAAGATGTAGGGAGATATTAGGAGAAACAATAGTAGGGAGAATAGTGAGTGAAAGTTGTAGGGAGATATAGGGAGTAACAATAGTAGCGAAAATAGTGAGAGAAAGGATTAGGGAGATATTGGGAGAAACAATAGTAAGGAAAATAGTAGGAGAAAGATGTAGGGAGATATTGGGAGAAACAATAGTAGGGAAAATAGTGAGTGAAAGTATAGGAGATATTTGGTGTAACAATAGTAGGGGAAATAGTGAGTGAAAGTATAGGGAGATATTTGGTGTAACAATAGTAGGGAAAATAGTGAGAGAAAGTATTGGGGAAATATTGGTAGTAACAATAGTAGGGGAAATAGTGAGAGAAAGTATAGGGAGATTTTTGGTGTAACAATAGTAGGGAAAATAGTGAGAGAAAGTATAGGGAGATTTTTGGTGTAACAATAGTAGGGGAAATAGTGAGGGAAAGTATAGGGAGATTTTTGGTGTAACAATAGTAGGGAAAATAGTGAGAGAAAGTATTGGGGAAATATTGGTAGTAACAATAGTAAGTGAAATATTGGGAGAAAGATGAGGGGAGATATTAGGCGAAAGATGGTAAAGAATAGTGGGCGATAGAAAGATGTTTTATTATTAATCTGCTATTTGTTGCAAATTTTCCTGCTCTTACTGCCTATATTCTAATGTCACTCACTTATGTTCATTGATGCTAATACAAACTCACAATATAACGTTGTGAGATGTAGACTCTTAGTGAGTTATTGAGTTATTTGTGAGTTATCATCATTGCACTCCGTACATCGGCTCTGAATGTAATGTTTGTAATGTCTGTTTCTCATGTTCAATAAATGCTTCTACTGGATTGTCTTTCAATATGTACTCATTAAGTGAAGTTTTGAGAAATGCTTTTCTAATATGAAGATTTCTAAAGAACACTTCTAGTGTAACATTTACTGATCTTTGTTTGTTTGTTGCTTTCCTCACTTCCTCTTGTACCCCTTCGGATGTTGAGGTAGATAGAAAGTTCTGGTTCTCGCCCTATTGGCGGCTTCACTCATCGTCAACTGATGTTGTTGCGTTACTTTGATGATGTTTATCCAACTTACACTGTACCTGTCTCTTGCTCTTCTCCCTTCTCCTATTTTAATATATGCTTTGTATTGCAAAGAATCACACGGAATTCTTTCTAGATGGGCAAATCAATTTATTTGTTGTTTCTGTATGTAGTTTAGGATTGGTTCAATGCCCTTTCCTTCTCTTGTAATATCATTTCTGATTCTGTCTTTTCTGGTCACTCCAAGCGCTTTTCTCAGATATCCCATCTCTATAGTGACAAGCTTTCTTCTATGCTTAGTCGTAAATGACCATGTTTGGCATTGGTAGCATAATGTTGGAATGAATGTATACTATATAAGATAGTTCATGGTGCTAATAGATGTGGCTTTGTGTTGCAGTATAGGGGATAGCTGTCCCAATATTTGGTTTGTGTTGCAGTGTAGGGGATAGCTGTCCCAATATTTGGTTTGTGTTGCAGTATAGGGGATAGCTGTCCCAATATTTGGTTTGTGTTGCAGTATAGGGGATAGCTGTCCCAATATTTGGTTTGTGTTGCAGTATAGCGGATAGCTGTCCCAATATTTGGTTTGTGTTGCAGTGTAGGGGATAGCTGTCCCAATATTTGGTTTGTGTTGCAGTATAGGGGATAGCTGTCCCAATATTTGGTTTGTGTTGCAGTATAGGGGATAGCTGTCCCAATATTTGGTTTGTGTTGCAGTATAGGGGATAGCTGTCCCAATATTTGGTTTGTGTTGCAGTATAGGGGATAGCTGTCCCAATATTTGGTTTGTGTTGCAGTATAGGGGATAGCTGTCCCAATATTTGGTTTGTGTTGCAGTATAGGGGATAGCTGTCCCAATATTTGGTTTGTGTTGCAGTATAGGGGATAGCTGTCCCAATATTTGGTTTGCCTTATTGCATCGTATGTCCATTTTTTGTCGATTTTACCATCTTCAGAGAACATTAGCTTTCGATTGAGTGGTTAGAAATATATTATAGCAAACAATAGCCCAATAAGGAGGAAATGGCCACCTTATTAGATGTTACAAGAGCTTATATAGTAACTGTAGATGTGTGATTAGAGCAGGTAAATGATCACCTTATTAGATGTTGCAAGAGCTTATATAGTAACTGTAGATGTGTGATGAGAGCAAGTAAATGATTACCTTATTAGATGTTACAAGAGCTTATATAGTAACTGTAGATGTGTGATGAGAGCAAGTAAATGATTACCTTATTAGATGTTACAAGAGCTTATATAGTAACTGTAGAAGTGTGATTAGAGCAGGTAAATGATCACCTTATTAGATGTTACAAGAGCTTATATAGTAACTGTAGAAATGTGATTAGAGCAAGTAAAGAAACATCAAAACAATTGGCAGTAACACCTGGAGTAAGACAAGGCTGCGTGTTGTCACCACTCTTGTTTATCACTTACATCGACAAAATATACAAGGATACCAAATCACAGTGTGAAGATATCAATGAACTACTTGTTGCTGCTGACCAGGTCCTAACAGCTTTCGAAGAAACAGAACTTCAACATTTGTTGTTCTTGAGAAAAGAATGTCAAATAAATAACATTCAAATAAGTACTGAAAAACAAACATTTATTGATATCAGCACAAAATATAATTGTCCTCATATTTACTCCTAATTTACGTTTATTTCTTTTTCAAAGTCCAATCATTTCGTAATGTCCAGACTAACTCGGACTACTTTCTAAACCAACTAGTAATGTCTTGTTTCCCAAACCAACTCATAATATAACGTTTGACAAACCAACTCATAATATAACGTTTGGCAAACCAACTCATAATATAACGTTTGGCAAACCAACTCATAATATAACGTTTGACAAACCAACACATAATATAACGTTTGGCAAACCAACTCATAATATAACGTTTGGCAAACCAACTCATAATATAACGTTTGACAAACCAACTCATAATATAACGTTTGGCAAACCAACTCATAATATAACGTTTGGCAAACCAACTCATAATATAACGTTTGACAAACCAACTCATAATATAACGTTTGACAAATCAACTCATAATATAACGTTTGACAAACCAACTCATAATATAACGTTTGACAAATCAACTCATAATATAACGTTTGACAAACCAACTCATAATATAACGTTTGACAAACCAACTCATAATATAACGTTTGACAAATCAACTCATAAAATAACGTTTGACAAATCAACTCATAATATAACGTTTGACAAACCAACATATAACATAACGTTTTTACAATAGCCACATATAACTCAATTCTCCGCTCAAACATAAAATGTTTCCCGTGTGCACCTTCAGACTATTACTCCCTAGAGCCTACATCTCATCTATGTTTTCTAATGTTCACTCCTTAAGTAATGTATCATAATGTCCACTCATACTCTAACGCCCACTCATACTCTACTCTAATGTCCACTCATACTCTAATGTCCACTCATACTCTAATGTCCACACATACTCTAATGTCCACTCATACTCTAATGTCCACTCATACTCTAATGTCCACTCATACTCTAATGTCCACACATACTCTAATGTCCACTCATACTCTAATGTCCACTCATACTCTAATGTCCACTCATACTCTAATGTCCACTAATACTCTAATGTCCACTCATACTCTAATGTCCACTCATACTCTAATGTCCACTCATACACTAATGTCCACTCATACTCTAATGTCCACTCATACTCTAATGTCCACCCTTTCTTCCAGGTCTGTTTGTGGACGTGGGCAACAACTACAGTGTCCTGGACCACCCCAACATTTGCTTCGTCTACGACTACGTGGGCTCCAAGGACGAAGAAAAGAGCCAGGGAGACTTCGTAAGTTTCCCTCTCTGAAGGGACATTCACATGGGACAATCTGTCCAACTATAACATGTTTTCATTAAAATCTTCGTCCTGAACGGGGAACAGGGTGGCCCAGAGTTAGGACATCGGCCTCTGGACAAGAAGGTGCCAGGTTCGGTCCCCACCACAGGCGTTGGGATCTTTGTAAAAATCGAATCTGTGGTAACTTCGTGACTTTACTCTTCCTCGGTCTCTGAGTAGAGAGATCCGATGTCAGCCCTCTCGGAAAGAGGCGACAAAAACAGAAGATCCGGTGTCAGCCCTCTCGGAAAGAGGCGACAAAAACAGAAGATCCGATGTCAGCCCTCTCGGAAAGAGGCGACAAAAACAGAAGATCCGATGTCAGCCCTCTCGGAAAGAGGCGACAAAAACAGAAGATCCGGTGTCAGCCCTCTCGGAAAGAGGCGACAAAAACAGAAGATCCGGTGTCAGCCCTCTCGGAAAGAGGCGACAAAAACAGAAGATCCGATGTCAGCCCTCTCGGAAAGAGGCGACAAAAACAGAAGATCCGGTGTCAGCCCTCCCGGAAAGAGGCGACAAAAACAGAAGATCCGGTGCAGCCCTCTCGGAAAGAGGCGACAAAAACAGAAGATCCGGTGTCAGCCCTCTCGGAAAGAGGCGACAAAAACAGAAGATCTGATGTCAGCCCTCTCGGAAAGAGGCGACAAAAACAGAAGATCCGGTGTCAGCCCTCTCGGAAAGAGGCGACAAAAACAGAAGATTCGATGTCAGCCCTCTCGGAAAGAGGCGACAAAAACAGAAGATCCGGTGTCAGCCCTCTCGGAAAGAGGCGACAAAACAGAAGATCCGGTGTCAGCCCTCTCGGAAAAAGGCGACAAAAACAGAAGATCCGGTGTCAGCCCTCTCGGAAAGAGGCGACAAAAACAGAAGATCCCGTGTGCACTCATGCACGTTAAAGAAATCTTGGCATTTACCAATCTAAAAGTGTATGCCAAAAATGGCAGGTGTCGGTGCAACAATGAAGCACAAATCTACTCATCCGAGCCGAAGACGGATGTGTCGGGACGAAAGGCTCAGATATCGTGGCGTTGTCGTAAAATAGCGACACAACTCATCCACGCCCACTTAACTCTTTCCGTACGTTTTTACGTTGCCGATTTCCCTCATATACGTTTAGCCGCACAGTGCGTCACTCTCAATTTGATTAGTGTAAACCATATTCGTTTTAAATGTCTCATATCATCTTGGTATTGGTGAAATCTAATTCCTTGTTTAATTATCTGAAGATTCATATGTAATATGTTAAGTGTTAGATAAATATAAATATGTAGATTGATATTTACAACCATGAACAATGTTGTCTCTAAAATCTCTACCACTAAATTGATTAACAGGTGAACTCTGAGAGGAGGAGAGAGAGAGTAGTCCAGAACATGAGACATTTGTCCCAATCTTTTGTCGTCCAGTCCAATTCATGCGCCAACACTTTGGTCGGCCGATCGTCTTTCTGGTGACATGTTTTTTTTTTTCAATTTAAGTAGGTCAGTACAACAAGACATTTGTCCTGGCCGGATTTATTCCAGTTTCGACAAAGTCTCTTCTGTCTCTAATGTCGCGATTCTGCCGGAGTTGGTTGTCTTGTCATTGAGATATAATGCCGTAAACACATGTTGGTTGTCTTGTCATTGAGATATAATGCCGTAAACACATGTTGGTTGTCTTGTCATTGAGATATAACGCCGTAAACACATGTTGGTTGTCTTGTCATTGAGATATAATGCCTAAACACATGTTGGTTGTCTTGTCATTGAGATATAATGCCGTAAACACATGTTGGTTGTCTTGTCATTGAGATATAATGCCGTAAACACACGATGGCTGTTATTTCAGGTCAGGCAATGGACCTGGCTGTTTGGAATATGGGTCATCTATTCTGATCTTTCTTTTTAGACAATGGTTCCGTTGTAAGAGACAGGGGACAAATGTCCCGATCTGATGTCGTTCATTTTAGATGATTCCTTAGTAAGAGACATGGGACAAATGTCCCGATCTGACGTAGTTCATTTTAGATGATTCCTTAGTAAGAAACGTGGGACAAATGTCCCGATTCTATGTCTTTCATTTTGATAATTATTCCTTAGTAAGAAGCATGGGACATCTGTCCCGATCTGATATCATTGTAGATGAGGCAGATACTGTCTAGAGCAAATAATGAGCAGTAATGATGTATGAAGCGTAGGTAAACAGTTGTTTTTGTTTACACACGGTAACATATGCTCATATAGACGACATTCATACAGTGCGCACATACACCCCAGGGTGGGCACAGACTAATGCTATTAACAAGTGTAGAGTTATGACCTAGACACCATACAGGACAGAGGGCCAGTCCTACATTATTCATGGGCTCGGTTCTGTCGTGGGGGATGGGGAAACATGGGTTGGGGAGGGCGGATATTTCCGCCGTAGCGTGGAGGCTAGGGGGCTTGTTTCACATTGAAAAGTAACTTTTAAAAAAGCTTGTGGAGGTAGGTTAACCTTATTGTTTTTCTTTAGTATGGGAGATTGGGGAAACCGAATGCCTAATCTTATCGGAGACGGAAAGGGAGAAGACAGGGAAGACTTTAAAAACTCATGAAGGTAAAGATAATAAAGAGCAAAAACACCTGGAGAAGGTAAGAAACAGCAGGCAGTGCATGATGGGTTGGGACAACCTTTTTTTGATGTTTTATGATTCAAATGAGGATTTAAATCTAGTAAAAATTGAATAGATAGTCTTATCGGAGACGAACAGTAATCCGTAGGTCCGGTGTTCAAACTGAACCCGTCAGTAAAATGTCCCGCTACATCGAAACGTCATGGCAACTAATATGCTGACACAGATAGAATCAAGATGCAACAAAGCTTGTCAAATCATCGGACAGTTATCACCACTATTATCCAACAAGGAAATAACTCTGGAGGCAAAACGAGCACTATACAATATAATCTTCATCCCAACGTTGTGCTACCAATGCCAGACCTGGACTCTAGATGCAAGAACAATAAGAAAAATAACCTCTACAGAGATGAAATGTGCTAGACGAATGACAGGAAACAGTCTGAGAGATAAGATCAGAAATGAAGAACTGAGTAAAAAGCTAGGAATAGCCCCAGCCATAGAATATATAAGGAAACAACAGATAAAATGGTTCGGCCACGTGACAAGGCAGAAAGAACAAAACACAACACAACGAGCCTTCAACAAACGTTGTGAGAACAACAGACCCAAGGGTCGATCACGAAAAAGATGGATCGATGGAATATTAGAAGCACTAGGAAACATAACAGCAGCAGAGGCGAACAGAAGAGCAAAAGACCGCAAATTATATCTCCCCTCGACGCTGAAAGGCAGATGAGGAAGGAAAGAAGAAGAAGAAGAGTGATTCTTCAAGGTTTGGGCAATGTGCCCTGGTATTCGGCTCGGCCCAATAGTGGGCGTTGCCCCCATGCGCTGTAAAGATGGTCGTGTATACATGAAGAGGAATAACAGATCACCTCATGAAAGTGCTGATGATGCTGATGTTGTTGATGTTGATGGTGCTGATGATGTTGATGGTGCTGATGTTGCTGATGATGTTGATGATGTTGATGGTGCTGATGATGGTGCTAATGATGCTGATGATGTCGATGATGTTGATGGTGCTGTTGGCGCGGATGGTGCTGCTATTTCTGAAGCTGATGATACTGATGGTGTTGATGATGCTGATAGTGCTGTTGGCGCTGATGGTTCTGGTAATACTGATGATGCTGCTGATGATGTTGATGGGTATAATAATAATGAAACATTCCCCCTGTAGCTACTCTACGGTGAGTGGAGTATAGAAAAGAACCACTTTACCTGCCACTCATGTTTTAACATGCGGCTAAGAAGGTTTGAAATCGTCGCCTGTGCAGTCGAGTTGGACGTGCACGGAACGACCTTAACAACAGAATTTACATACACATTTTGGGAAATGCTGTAACAAGTGGTAGTTATGTGTGTATATATTATTCCTAGCAGCAATGCGACCGGTTCCTTGTATAGAATGGAATAGATAAGCACAAACAGCAATTATATCATCAATAATATATTCAATATCGTTCAAAAAGTAATTTTAATGCCATGAAAAATATACTAACAACAAAACAAATAACAGCAGGGCTGAAACTAAGAATAGCAAAATGTTACATCTTCTCAATATTCCTGTATGGTGCAGAAACAAGGACATTAGACAAGAAAACAGAACAGAAAATTGAAGCCTTTGAAATGTGGATTTATAGAAGAATAGGTAGAATTGGATGGAAAGAAAAGAAAACAAACGATGAAGTTTTAAAACAACTAAAAATAAAAAGAGAACTACTAAATACAATTAAGACAAGACAAATGAAATTTTTAGGGCATGTTAAAAGACACAACAGCCTACTAAAAGTAATATTGGAAGGGAAAATACAAGGTAAAAGAGGCAGAGACAGACCAAGACTAACATGGACGAGTAACATCAAAAGATGGAGAAGTCAATCTATGACAACCTGCACCATCAAAGCAAGAAACAGAATGGAATGACGATCCGTGATAGCCAACCTTCGTGGCGGAGACGGCACGCAATGATGATGATGTTCAATATCATGCAGGGACGCTAGCAGAACTGCCGGAGACATAAAACAAACATAAAATAATATTAAGCAGCTGAACCTATAGAGAGACCAAGCAAACTCCAACGTTTCGGCAAAAACCTTTATCAGGTAGAAGACAACAAATATTTATGTTCAATACAAAAACACGACAATGTACGAGAGCGACCAATAAAACGGATCAAAATGTAGACCTCAGCCTTGTCGTTCAAACATTCTCCTCCGTCCTCACTTTGCCGCCTAATTTAGCCTCTCTCCGTTCCACTCACAAACTACTCCCTCTGCTTTAACCTTTTCCTATTGCCACTGAGTTCACTCCTCCAGTTCAGTGCTCAGCATTACACTCCTCCCCCTCACGTGAGCAAATAGAGCCCTCTTACATGCATTCATTTCTTCTAATCAGTATTCGCCCCCTCATCATTATTTCTGCCCTCTCTTCGACCTCAATGAGTGCACTAAAGTATCATCATCGTGTTTGGTCACCCGGACAACTCGCCTTGCTGTAATTACCTGCTCGTTATCGCAGTCTCAGGTAAGAACGATATCAAACAACGTAACGATAATGACAAGGGATATCTTCTACGGCACGTTCACCGGAAATTACGTCATTAGCTGTGTTCTAATGCACACACACACACACAATGGGGCATATGTTTGGAATAATACGAAAAGGGTCAAGGACTGAACATGGGACAGGCGATAATAATAAACACCAGAAATATGTTTCACATCCTCCAGGGTAGCAATTAGGGAATAGGGTGTTAGTGTCCACATTTGTATATATATATATTCACCATCTTCATATTTTAGCATGCTGTGGTCATTATCACACCAGGTCGCCTTTGCGGTGTTACTGCTGATATATTTTTATGTATTCGCCATCTTCACATGTTGGTGTAATACAATCAGCATTATGCAAGTGCTGTATTTCGTTGGAAGATAACAATCATGTAGGTTGGGTGAACCGAGAAACTGCCACCGAATCTGACCTCCGGTTGTCCTCGGTAGACTGTTCATTAACCTTAGATCAACCGCGGTTCTCGGGTGAGACAGAGATATCAGACCTCGCGTTGTCCTCGGTAGACTGTTCATTAACCTTAGATCAACCGCGGTTCTCGGGTGAGACAGAGATTCAGACCTCGCGTTGTCCTCGGTAGACTGTTCATTAACCTTTGATCAACCGCGGTTCTCGAGTGAGACAGAGATATCAGACCTCGCGTTGTCCTCGGTAGACTGTTCATTAACCTTAGATCAACCGCGGTTCTCGAGTGAGACAGAGATTTCAGACCTCGCGTTGTCCTCGGTAGACTGTTCATTAACCTTTGATCAACCGCGGTTCTCGAGTGAGACAGAGATATCAGACCTCGCGTTGTCCTCGGTAGACTGTTCATTAACCTTGATCAACCGCGGTTCTCGAGTGAGACAGAGATTTCAGACCTCGCGTTGTCCTCGGTAGACTGTTCATTAACCTCAGATCAACCGCGGACCTTGAGAGAGATAGAGAAATGAGATGTTATTAGCATTTTCCTAAAAAGGACTATTCTTCTGCACGCAAAGCAGACTCATAGGTGCTTGGCTATTTTGTAACTTGTGAATGGTTTATGTAGCTCACTGTTTAGACACCCATGATTTGTGTTACAAATATGGTCTGATAGTAAGGATTACAATGTGAAATCAACATCACTGCACTCTGTGCACACCCATAGGTGCTCAGTCTCAATTATCAAACAACAAATGGTAAACAGGTTACTGACGCTAGAATTTTTAAATTCTGGGCATCCGCTCTTTATTTCCCCTCACTCGTTCTTTCTTTCTTTTTCTCTCTCTCTTTCTTTTTTCTTTCTCTGTTTATTTCATTCTTTCTTTCTCTATATCTCTCTTTCTTTCTTTCTCTCTCTCTCTCTTTCTTTCTTTTCTTCTCCTCATTTGCCTTTCGGTGTCGAGGGGAGATATGGTTCACAGTTTCTTGCTCTTCTATTGTCCTCTTCTGCTGTTATACCTCCGAATGTTTCTTGTATTTGGTTTATCCATCATTTTCTTGGTCGGGTTTTAGCTCAGGTGCTCTCGTATCGTTTGTCGCTAACTCATTGTATTAGATTTAGTTCTTTATGGTACTCTTCATACGTGTTGCTATGAATTCTACAAGGTCTACTTCTATTAACATATTAACGACATATGACGCGACATGCGAGAACTACAAATAACAGATGACACATACAAACTTCCCTGCAAAAGTTCTTTCACTTCAGGTGGTCAAGGAGTTGGTTGCCATATTCCCTGTGCTACGTGACTGGATCGCAGAGTTCCTCCAACAGAACAATTGTATGGTTGCCTCCGACATCGGTCACAACATGCTCATTGAACAGGTATTGCCGTCCTCTTGTAACAATCTTGATGATAATGTTAATTACTTTTATTTTTATCTTGTTATATCTTATCTTGTATTATTATTTCAGCTTACCTTACAGACTGCCACTTACTTTATCATATATTATCTTATATTATTATTTCAGCTTATTTTACAGACACTGAAATTTACCTTATTGTATATTATCTTATCTTAGATTTTCTCGACTTATATTACAGATGGTAATGATAATGATGAGAATAATGGTAGCTTTTGTGGTGATAGTCATGTGAAAATGATTATATTGTAACTGTCACTTATTACAAAAATAATAATTTTTGGAAGAAATATGATTTTAATACACTCTTCTCACCATCTATTGTTGTATCGTTAATGAGGGAATGCTAATGTTGTAGTCGATAAATGTTGTAGATATGTTGGTCTCTTGGGGAGTAATGTTTTCATGATAAAGATGGTTGATGTCGAAAATGATTGAATTAATGTTGGTCCAGTGATGTTATTTCATACATGGTCAACTTCTTTCTATCTTAGATTTTTTAATCTTATGCCAGATGTGTATCACATATCCCACGATCTGTCCTTCAAATCTTCCTTTGTCTTCTATGCACACTCACTCGTGTACCTCATAACCCTCAATCTGTCCTCCTAATCTTCTCGTGTTTCTTCAGACCTTTCTCGCTCTGTCTCTCTCACGTATCTCAGTCGCGTCTCTCAAAACCTGAAATCTGTCCTAATTTTCTCGTCTCTGCTTCAGCCCCTTCCCTCGTGTCCCAGGAGCGTCTAAAATATCCTGGATCTGTCCTCAGGTCCTGAGACTTCTGTACCACCTCGTCAAGTTTGGCTACTACCTAGACCACGAGGACGTGCAGCAGTTGTTACCTCCCATGTTGAGTCTGCTGGACGGCAGGCATGACTTCCCCTTAATGACAGAGTCAAGGGTAAAAACTCCACACATGTCTTCCCCTTCCTAATGACAAAGTCAAGGGTAAGTAACTCCACACATGACTTCCCCTTTGCTAATGACAGAGTCAAGAGTAAGTAACTCCACACATGACTTCCCTTTCCTAATGACAGAGTCAAGGGTAAGTAACTAAACGCATGACTTCCCTTTCCTAATGACAGAGTCAAGGGTAAGTAACTCCACACATGTCTTCCCTTTCTTAATGACAGAGTCAAGGGTAAGTAACTCCACACATGACTTCCCCTTTCCTAATGACAAAGTCAAGGATAAGTAACTATACACATGACTTCCCCTTTCCTAATGACAGAGTCAAGGATAAGTAACTATACACATGACTTCCCCTTTCCTAATGACAGATTAAGGGTAAGTAACTCCACACATGACTTCCCCTTTCCTAATGACAGGATCAAGGGTAAGTATCTCCACACATGACTTCACCTTTCCTAATGACAGGATCAAGGGTAAGTAACTCCACACATGACTTCCCCTTTCCTAATGACAGGATCAAGGGTAAGTAACTCCACACATGACTTCCCCTTTCCTAATGACAGGATCAAGGGTAAGTAACTCCACACATGACTTCCCCTTTCCTAATGACAGGATCAAGGGTAAGTAACTCCACACATGACTTCCCCTTTCCTAATGACAGGATCAAGGGTAAGTAACTCCACACATGACTTCCCCTTTCTAATGACAGAGTCAAGGGTAAGTAACTCCACACATGACTTCCCCTTTCTTAATGACAGAGTCAAGGGTAAGTAACTCCACACATGACTTCCCCTTTCCTATGACAAAGTCAAGGGTAAGTAACTTTACACATGACTTCCCCTTTCCTAATGACAGAGTCAAGGGTAAGTAACTACACACATGACTTCCCCTTTCTTAATGACAAAGTCAAGGTAAGTACCTACACACATGATTTCCCTTTCTTAATGACAAAGTCAAGGTAAGTACCTACACACATGACTTCCCCTTTCTTAATGACAAAGTCAAGGGTAAGTAGTACCTACACACATGACTTCCCCTTTCTTAATGACAAAGTCAAGGTAAGTAACTACACACATGACTTCCCCTTTCTTAATGACAAAGTCAAGGTAAGTAACTCCACACATGACTTCCCCTTTCTTAATGACAAAGTCAAGGTAAGTAACTACACACATGACTTCCCTTTCTTAATGACAAAGTCAAGGTAAGTAACTCCACACATGACTTCCCCTTTCTTAATGACAAAGTCACGGGTAAGTAACTCCACACATGACTTCCTCTTTCTTAATGACAAAGTCATGGGTAAGTAACTCCACACATGACTTCCTCTTTCTTAATGACAAAGTCACGGGTAAGTAACTCCACACATGACTTCCCCTTTCTTAATGACAAAGTCATGGATAAGTAACTCCACACATGACTTCCCCTTTCTTAATGACAAAGTCACGGGTAAGTAACTCCACAGATCATTGACACAGCCGTGCACAGCACGTTGTTACAGGAAAATAACGGAGTAAAAACAAACAGTCAATCCGGGTTGTAAACATGCAGACCGTCCCTTGAAGGCTTCGCGGTAAACTTGGGACAAGTGAACGACATTCTATTATTACAAACGGATGCTGGGTGGCCTAGGGGTAAGACGTCGCACTCGGACAGTCCCAGGTTCAGTTCTCAATACACCGTGGACATTTGTCACAAATGGAACCCGGTGAATCTTCGTGGCTTGACCTTTCCCTTGTCTCTGGGCACTAAGACCTGATGTACAGTCATTTTGGAAAATGATGAAAGATAGGAGGTCCCGTGTGCACTCGCGCACGTTAAAAAAACCCTTGTCAGTTCGAAGTCGAAAGGTGTCGGCCAAAATTTGTCGCTGCCGGGCAAATCTATTCATGCATACAGAAGACGGATGTGTCGGGCGAAAGGCATGAATTTTGCAGCTATGTCGTAAACTAACGACATAACGCTTACACGCCCCACTTAACGGGTGGACGTTAAGAAGATAACGTACGCTGACGCTAATATTGACAGCTGAAGTCAAAGACTAAATTGAAGTGTTTTGTTCTTGTCAGTCGCTTTGTGTTGTGGTAGCTACTGTTATGTTTTTGTAGCGATGTTCATTGTAGTACCTCGCTAACCAATGTTAGCGTAGCTACTGCTGTCTTGTTGATGATTCCATTTCCAATAATTGAAATTATTCTGTTTATTGTGGTATGTATTTTTTAATGTTCGTTTTTGTTGATTTTCTTTCACATTTCTTTCTGTCATTTCTTTAAAGGGCCACAAGAAAGTAGTTGTCCGTGAAATATATTTTGTTTCATTATTTTCTCCCCTTTTGTTATATTAAATTAGACTAGAGCGGAATGGCACAACTGCAGATAGGGCATTACCATATCTGCTCAGCAACCAACAAAATGGTCATCCTAAACGATCACACTGTTCTGGTGAACATGCTGCCCTATAAAAAAAATGGCGCCCAGCTCATGATGCACACTTCCGGGTCGCTGTAACGGCCGTCGCGGGCAGGACCACCATCATGCACCCTCGGCAAATCAATCTAGACTTCATGATCAGTGAGCGTGCTCAAAGAATCGCTGTCGCAACAAATAAAGTCGGGCCTCAACTTCAGGGAAACACTCGACCACAGTCCTGAAGGTGGCAAATTTGCAGTCGACCACAAATCACACATCCCGTCCCACTTCAATGAAGGGTCAGTCGCGCGCAGCAAAGGTATCTCTGCGCTTGGCGCCGCAACCGTGCTGACTTTATGGGCAGGTGAATGCGACCAGCCCACCGCTGTCTTCGCTAACAAAAATCCATACCACAAGAAGAATCTCAAAACAAACTGCAGTAAAGATACCACAAATCCTCAGCTTAAATTAATTCGTCAGTCATCTTGGTCTGCCTCTCCTATCTGAAGTCCTAATTTTAAGTTCATGTTTTGTTTGAGCATCTATATCACTCTCTTGTTTCACAGCTCGGCACCCTCATCATCAGTTTTTCTGTAAACTTCTCCTCACAATCTCCATTAATATTTCTCTTACACAAAAACCAGTTGGTGTATTTGATGCTACCATTTTCATTGTTATTGTTAACAACCATCTGCGAGCCTTGTAGTTTAGTTTCCTTTCTTGTTACCTTCAGTTCCTCATGAATGAATTTTAGCTGTAACGTTCATTTTGCACATCATTGTTGCCTTTGCTTGTCCCTTTGAAAGCTGACATTATAAATGTTTTATTTTGGTTGTCCCTTTGAAAGCTGACATTATAAATGTTTTATTCTGGTTTATTTTGGTTGTCCCTTTGAAAGCTGACATTATAAATGTTTTACTTTTGGTTGTCCCTTTGAAAGCTGACATTATAAATGTTTTATTTTGGTTTTATTTTGGTTGTCCCTTTGAAAGCTGACATTATAAATGTTTTATTTCGGTTTTATTTTGGTTGTCCCTTTGAAAGCTGACATTATAAATGTTTTACTTTTGGTTGTCCTTTGAAAGCTGACATTATAAATGTTTTATTTTGGTTTTATTTTGGTTGTCCCTTTGAAAGCTGACATTATAAATGTTTTGGTTTATTTTGGTTGTCTCTTTGAAAGTTAACATTATAAATGCTTCACTTTTGGTTGTCCCTTTGAAAGCTGACATTATAAATGTTTTATTTTGGTTTTATTTTGTTGTCCCTTTGAAATCTGCCATTATAAATGTTTTATTTTGGTTGTCCCTTTGAAAGCTGACATTATAAATGTTTTATTTTGGTTGTCCCTTTGAAAGCTGCCATTATAAATGTTTTACTTTTGGTTGTTTAATTTTATTGCGACTTCTCATGTGTGTCTAAACACTCACACTATCCTCGTAACGTAGTTCAATCCTCACTCTATTCCGACTCGCGTACTTTTACCTCACTCTAGTCCCAACATGTACTGTAACTCTCGTTCTATTCTCGTCCTCCCTGTGACCCCCAGGCTACTCCAAAGAGGCCATGAAGCAAGTTCTCCAGTTCCAACACTCTGACCGCTACGAGAAGTCCCCGGAGACGCTAGCCATCATCAACGCCAAATACCAGTACGTCATGAAGGTTACACGTATTGAAGGGTACACGTATTGAAGGTTACACGTTTACATAAGCTCTAGGTCAGTTGTCTATAGCCTGACGAGCCAGAATGGCAAGAAAGACATATTTATTTTCCCCTTCTAATTCCTTTACGAAATGGATGAATATAAGACAATGTCAACAATTCTAGCCTTCTCGTTATAGTCATGAATCGCAGGAAACAACTGAAACAGCGATTGATCTTCATAGATAGGGCGGCAGTAAATCGACTCAAACAGTTATCTTTGTCTGAGTACCAAATCTCTGCCCGATTGTATCTTATTGGTTTCACTTAGGCCTTGTCCCTACGATGTCCACTGTTCTTTTCCAAATTGTATCGGAAGTAGTAGTAAAGGGGTTTGAGCTACGATTTTGTGCAGTAATGAGGAACGATGCAGTACGTGCTGCACGATACGGTAGATAAGCGGGTGGTCGGCCTCGTGGTGGGGTCTTATCTCAAGGTCTTATCTCAAGTGGGTGAGAGTGGGTGGTCGGCCTCGTGGGGGGTCTTATCTCAAGTGTCTTATCTCAAGTGGTGAGCGTCTGTCGGCTCCGTATTTTAAAGACACCAGTGGTTCTAAAACTTGTGTGTCAGCGGTTCTAAAACTTGCGGGGGGGGGGGTTGTTTTTTTATGGGTCGTGTTATTAGTATCGTGGCAGGCTAAGGGTGGTTGAAAGGGGTGATCGAGTATCATGTGCCAGGATAGGGGGAAAAAAGGGGTTCGAGTGTTAGTAACCAGGTGTTAGCGATATGACACATAATGGGCCACATCATCATCATGCGCCACGTCAGTCATCATCAGGTGCCACCTCAGTCATCATCATCATGCGCCACGTCGGTCATCATCAGGTGCCACCTCAGTCATCAGCAGCATGTGCCACCTCGGTCATCATCATCATCGGCGCTGGGGTGGTCGCTGATCGGCGGTCGCTGGTCGTCGCTGGTCGGCGGTCGCTGGTCGTCGTCGCTGGTCGGCTCGGGCAACATCATCTTGTGTAGTGATTAAATAGTGACGCTCTCTCTCTCTCTCTTATCATCATCATCATCATTATCAAGCCACACCCTCAACAACACCATCATCATCATCATCAAGCCACACCCTCAACTCTCTCTCTCTCTCTCTCACATTCACGGTAAAACAAAACAAAAAAGTCGCTCTATATTTCACATATACTTATTAATACAACAAATATACAAAACATATGAGGAAATATATATTACTGTCCGATTGTTTATAATTTTAAGCGTCCGCGGGCCCCTCGAAGCCGAATTATCCACGGGGCGAGCAAACGATAAATGATACGATCGTTTATGTGCTGTCTCGATGAAAAAGGCATGAGAATTCTGTTAAGTTTCGCGCCTCGACACTTAAGAAGTATATAATAAGCACAATATAGACCGCACGTGTTGGTAAACAAATCTTGCAACACCCGCGGGTTGTAGATGAATGGAGCGTGTGAGTTTTGCTCTATAAAGTTTAAAATATCCACATGTCAGGCAGGCAAACCGTAGGAATCGAAATACTCACATTCACCGAGCCCGTTGTAAAAGAGGGCCACCCAATGCTCACCGGGATCGTGTGCCGGGTCGGTGTTTATGACAAAGGCGGCGGTCGCCGTTGGGTCGATGCTGGGAGGTAAGTGGTTTCGTGGAATGACACTAACAAGGGAACAACGTCGAACGAAAAAATATCTGACATCAAAGGTTGTAAATCTCCAGCGTGTTCATCTTCTCTCTCTCTCTCTCTCTCTCTCTCTCTCTCTCTCTCTCTCTCGCTCAAACGGTGAAGTCTGTTAGAATCTGCCTTGTCTTGGACACCTCGAGCACTGAGTCCAACTCGGCGTAGACGATGACTTGTAGGGGAGTAGTTGTGGGAGCGGCAAACTTGAGTTCTATCGACAAGGGTCCGCTTGTGGCTAGCTCAAAATGGGAGCCGTCCAGTAGACTAGACGAGAGGTCAAAACCAAATAGACAATATCCGTCCTTGAACTCTCTATAATCAACGTTATTCCGGCGTCTTTACCAATCAGACCCATGGCCAGATTTGTGCCGAAAAAGCTCTCGCGTATTGATTTCGTTCAAAGTCCATAGTTAGAGGCTTTCCCGAGATGCATTTCCCGTCGACCGTCAGTTCATATAAATCAGACCAAAGTGTTGAAAATTGAACGGGTTAGCTGAATAAACACCATTAAACGCACTGGCCGTAATCAGACCTATCACTACACGGGTCGGTGTTTGAGACAAAAATAAATTGTCTTGACTGTGGGAGAGCATCCCGCTAGCGATGGAAAATGTCTTGATGGTAACCCTCTTGATCGGGTACCGAGCATTCCCGCTTAAGAGAGCCTTTTCGTGAGCCAGAGAAATCGCGGGGTTTAGCTTAGCTTCCTGACCACGAGCGCGGCGTAGGTGGTAACACTCTTGTAACCCGCAGACCTATCATGAGTCATGAGGCTGAACACATCCTTAGAAGGCGTGAGTTTTATCTTCACATCGACTCTGTTTAACATGTAACGATCCTGCACAAAGACATCAGAGTGTAAACGACCCATCATTTCAACCTCTTTAATACCCGAAGTCAAATCGCGCCGTGTTTTAAAACCCTCATTTTCTTTCAAATCGTCATGGTGGCCAGCTGTGTCTTTGTAGAACAGAGCGCCGTCAAGTATCCCGTTTTCGCATCCTCTCCGTAGTTTAGCGTAGCCTCAAACACCGCTCTAAAAGGATAGGTATTCTCCGACGGTGTAACCAACGTGTCGTTTAACGATACGTCGACTTGTGAAAATAGACTGTGAAGATAATTGTTGACCGGTCCTACCTCAGCATCGGGTGGTACACTGTCACCATTCGAGAGGGTGATCTTGACCCGCAGCTGCAAAAACGTGTTGAAAAGATCTAGATACTCCTCGCTGTTTCCAGAAATGAAAGACTCTATCGGTGCGCTATGCGACAAGGCTGCGATCGGACGAATTTCAATAAACTGGCCAGAGTCTAGAAATGTCTGTGTGGGTGGAACGCTAAATAAATCCAAACCAGAGTGAAGACATTCGCACGATTTGGGGTGAACGAGGGACATTATTAGTCGAAAATATCCTTTGCCACCCTCGTCTTCTTCTTCTTCTGGTTGTACACCGAATGTAGGGGGACCTGTCTAGCTGTCGATTTATCATCTTCGTAACCGGTTCCCGGCGGGGGTAACTTCATAACTCGCTTTCTGATTTGTCGTAAACCACTTCCTGATTGGTTGTTATCACGCAGGTGGTCTACGGCCCCGTGTAGCAACCGCTGACCGGCCTCTTAGCTCGGTCTTTGAAGCTTCACCGACATTTTTCCCGGCTAATGCGTCCTGTGCGACCTGCAGACGGTCCCAATCCTTCTCTGAGCAAGGCCTTACCGCCGGTTTTTAACCAGGGTAAAATAGCCCTCCCGATTCCACCGAAGAAACTACCGATTCCCGACCGCTCTGACTTCGACCTCCTATAAACACGGGCATCCCATCACCCGCCTGACAACAGTAAAAGTCTTCGTATAACTCAACATCGCGATGAAGGGGGGGTGTCTCACCATTATACCAGCTCGAGATGTTTCTTCACTCGAAAGTGTACCGTTAGCACCGACGTTCCGCTGGTGAATGGAATGGGTTTTCCGTGTTCGTTGGCTAAAAGGATCTCGACGGTATCGAAGGAAAATCTACTCAGGGGTAGGTAATGAGGCTTATCGTAGATCTGAAACACCGAGGTGTGATTTCTATTGAGAACAGGCACGCTCCTTAGGAGAGGTACCATCACATCCCCGACCGGTCTGGGGGAAACGAGATCGCAGTAGACGTAGACATTCTTCGCAACGCTTTCCAAGTCCATTACCCCCACGCTGAAGATATCGGGAGCCGTGTCTGATATAGAGGTCGTGGGGAAGGCTAACATGTTTTTCAAAGTGTCGCTTATAGTAACACTGACTCCTTTTTCGTAAAGTTTCAAGATGGCTTATTCACCTCTTTTGCGTAAATGAATCTCATTTTTTTCCCTTTCACATCCCCGTTCGACTCATCCTCCGCTTTTATGATCGACGCATTCAACGCGCCGATGAACGCATCGGTATCGTGTATAGCCCAGGCTCCAATGTCACGTTGAAATAAAATCTAGCGTCGCAAATATCGTCGTTAGCGAGAGATTCGTACCGAATCCAGACATCACCCTCTATTACATTGAAATAATTAGTGGAAACTATCTCCACCAGTGCGATCATACTGCGCCGAAATGTCAATGGTCTGAGGGAGTTTAACGAAAAAGTGGCCGGGGTTATTATCCTTAGAAAGTTCCATAGATGCATTGCTGGGTAGGGTGACATAAAAACTCATTTTTTTTTACTCGTTTCACCGTCGCCTCTCCAAGTTTGGATTCGGTAGCATGTAACCCAAACAACTGGTCAGTAGAGCTATCCACAGTTTTCCCTCCTTGGCGTCTGACTTTTCGGTGGTCAGATTGAACAGCGAAACCGCGACAACGGTATATATAACTACCACTTGACAAATAAAGACAAGTTCTAAATAGGGGGATAGTTTCCCAAACACCGATCCCCTGCGTGGTTCGCTCTCTATCCTCACTCCCGAGTTTACGGCTCGCAAATCGGACTCTCCACCAAAAGTTTCCACTTCTTCGTCTTCTTCTGCTCTCATCTCTAGTTTTTGTACCTGACAATGTCTTGGACGGTATCCAAGTGTTAAATGAGGAATCGTACCCAAACCATTTGACTAAACTCTCTCTTCGCCCGAATGATGTGCGTCGCTCGGTTATGATACTCTCGATTCTGTACTCGTGCTTGTCTCCAACTTTTTGAATTTCCGGTGTGTAGAATGACCCCTCTATCTCATCGCCCTTATCGTCTTTCAACACATATGTAACGGGGTTTGTTTCATTTACTCGACTGATGGAAAACAGTTCCTCCGTCCAAGCCGGGGCATAACCCTTTTTAAAATTGGCTCTGCCCAGGACCAGTCTAACTCGATCACCGGGCTTATACAGGGGTCTTTGAAATTTTAGTTGCGTTTGTTATTATACAACGTGTTCCATACCTGTTCGTGATGTCTGCGTTGACGTCGACCGGTGCCATTTTTATACTTCTGTGATACGAATGGTTATAACTTCGAAGTAGGGCGCGGTAGGACTCGGACATAAGACAGCTTATTGGATTTCGTGAAATATCGCCACATCCGTGTTTGAGAGTCCTATTAAAGCGTCTACCACGGCTTCCTTAATATCTTCGTTCTGCGTAGTGAAAAGGTGAACGTTGTTATCAGCGAGGAATTTCTGAAATGTTCTGTTCAGAAACTCTGACCCCTTATCCGTTTGAAAACTCGCAGGTTTCCCATCGCGAAATATCTTTCCGACGGCTTCCACTAAGGATTTCCCCGTTTTGGTTCGTATCGGTACAGTCCAGGCGAATTTACTGAAAACGTCCACGCAAGAAACCAATAGGAATAGCCGTCGTTGTGGTTTTCAAATGTCACAAAATCAATTAGGTCTGCCTGATATTGCTGTTGGGGC